>JARQOD010000004.1:288474757-288628802 GCA_033576555.1 Oophaga sylvatica | reverse complement strand
AATCTATCCGTGTGATACTGTCTGCTGAGCTGTGTATCTAATGCTATCCTGTGTGACTGTCTGCTGAGCTGTGTATCCTAATGCTATCCTGTGTGATTACGTCTGCTGAGCTGTGTATCTAATGCTATCCTGTGTGATACTGTCTGCTGAGCTGTGTATCTAATCCTATCCTGTGTGATACTGTCTGCTGAGCTGTGTACTAATGCTATCCGTGTGATACTGTCTGCTGAGCGTGTATCTAATCCTATCCTGTGTGATACTGTCTGCTGAGCTGTGTACCTAATCTATCCTGTGTGATACTGTCTGCTGAGCGTGTATCTAATCCATCCTGTGTGATACTGTCTGCTGAGCTGTGTATCTAATCCTATCCTGTGTGATACTGTCTGCTGAGCCGTGTACTAATCCTATCCTGTGTGATACTGTCTGCTGACCTGTGTATCTAATGCTATCCTGTGTGATACTGTCTGCTGAGCTGTGTATCTAATCCTATCCTGTGTGATACTGTCTGCTGAGCGTGTATCTAATCCTATCCTGTGTGATACTGTCTGCTGACCTGTGTACCTAATCTATCCTGTGTGTTTACTGTCTGCTGAGCCGTGTATCTAATCTATCCTGTGTGATACTGTCTGCTGACTGTGTATCTAATGCTATCCAGTGTGATACTGTCTGCTGAGCCGTGTATCTAATGCTATCCTGTGTGATACTGTCTGCTGAGCTGTGTACCTAATGCTATCCTGCGTTACTGTATGCTGAGCCGTGTACCTAATGCTATCCTGTGTGATACTGTCTGCTGAGCCGTGTACCTATGCTATCCTGTGTGATACTGTCTGCTGAGCCGTGTATCTAATGCTATCCTGTGTGATACTGTCTGCTGAGCTGTGTATCTAATGCTATCCTGTGTGATACTGTCTGCTGAGCTGTGTACCTAATGCTATCCTGTGTGATACTGTCTGCTGAAGCCGTGTACCTAATGCTATCCTGTGTGATACTGTCTGCTGAGCCGTGTATCTAATGCTATCCTGTGTGATACTGTCTGCTGAGCTGTGTATCTAATGCTATCCGGTGTGATACTGTCTGCTGAGCCGTGTATCTAAGCTATCCTGTGTGATACTGTCTGCTGAGCCGTGTACCTAATGCTATCCTGTGTGATACTGTCTGCTGAGCCGTGTACCTAATGCTATCCTGTGTGATACTGTCTGCTGAGCTGTGTACCTAATGCTATCCTGTGTGATACTGTCTGCTGAGCTGTGTATCTAATGCTATCCTGTGTGATACTGTCTGCTGAGCCGTGTATCTAATGCTATCCTGTGTGATACTGTCTGCTGAGCTGTGTATCTAATGCTATCCTGTGTGATACTGTCTGCTGAGCCGTGTATCTAATGCTATCCTGTGTGATACTGTCTGCTGAGCCGTGTACTAATGCTATCCTGTGTTACTGTATGCTGAGCCTGTGTACCTAATGCTATCCTGTGTGATACTGTCTGCTGAGCTGTGTACCTAATGCTATCCTGTGTGATACTGTCTGCTGAGCTGTGTACCTAATGCTATCCTGTGTGATACTGTCTGCTGAGCTGTGTACCTAATGCTATCCTGTGTGATACTGTCTGCTGAGCGTGTACCTAATGCTATCCTGTGTGATACTGTCTGCTGAGCTGTGTACCTAATGCTATCCTGTGTGATACTGTCTGCTGAGCCGTGTACCTAATGCTATCCTGTGTGATACTGTCTGCTGAGCCGTGTATCTAATGCTATCCTGTGTGATACTGTCTGCTGAGCCGTGTACCTAATGCTATCCTGTGTGATACTGTCTGCTGAGCTGTACCTAATGCTATCCTGTGTGATACTGTCTGCTGAGCTGTGTATCCTAATGCTATCCTGTGTGATACTGTCTGCTGAGCTGTGTACCTAATCCTATCCTGTGTGATACTGTCTGCTGAGCCGTGTGTACCTAATGCTATCCTGTGTGATACTGTCTGCTGAGCCGTGTACCTAATGCTATCCTGTGTGATACTGTCTGCTGAGCGTGTTCCTAATGCTATCCTGTGTGATACTGTCTGCTGAGCCGTGTATCTAATGCTATCCTGTGTGATACTGTCTGCTGAGCGTGTATCTAATGCTATCCTGTGTGATACTGTCTGCTGAGCTGTGTATCTAATGCTATCCTGTGTTACTGTATGCTGAGCCGTGTACCTAATGCTATCCTGTGTGATACTGTCTGCTGAGCGTGTATCTAATGCTATCCTGTGTGATACTGTCTGCTGAGCTGTGTATCTAATCTATCCTGTGTGATACTGTCTGCTGAGCTGTGTACCTAATGCTATCCTGTGTGATACTGTCTGCTGAGCTGTGTACCTAATCTATCCTGTGTGATACTGTCTGCTGAGCTGTGTACTAATCCTATCCTGTGTGATACTGTCTGCTGAGCTGTGTATCTAATGCTATCCTGTGTGATACTGTCTGCTGAGCTGTGTATCTAATGCTATCCTGTGTGATACTGTCTGCTGAGCCGTGTATCTAATGCTATCCTGTGTTACTGTTGCTGAGCCGTGTATCTAATGCTATCCTGTGTGATACTGTCTGCTGAGCGTGTATCTAATCCTATCCTGTGTGATACTGTCTGCTGAGCTGTGTATCTAATCTATCCTGTGTGATACTGTCTGCTGAGCTGTGTACCTAATGCTATCCTGTGTGATACTGTCTGCTGAGCTGTGTACTAATCCTATCCTGTGTGATACTGTCTGCTGAGCTGTGTACTAATGCTATCCTGTGTGATACTGTCTGCTGAGCTGTGTATCTAATGCTATCCTGTGTGATACTGTCTGCTGAGCCGTGTATCTAATCTATCCTGTGTGATACTGTCTGCTGAGCTGTGTATCTAATGCTATCCTGTGTGATACTGTCTGCTGAGCTGTGTATCTAATGCTATCCTGTGTGATACTGTCTGCTGAGTCGTGTACCTAATGCTATCCTGTGTGATACTGTCTGCTGACTGTGTACTAATCCTATCCTGTGTGATACTGTCTGCTGAGCTGTGTACCTAATGCTATCCTGTGTGATACTGTCTGCTGAGCTGTGTACCTAATGCTATCCTGTGTGATACTGTCTGCTGAGCTGTGTACCTAATGCTATCCTGTGTGTACTGTTGCTGAGCCGTGTATCTAATCCTATCCTGTGTGATACTGTCTGCTGAGCCGTGTATCTAATGCTATCCTGTGTGATACTGTCTGCTAAAGCTGTGTATCTAATGCTATCCTGTGTGTGAACTGTCTGCTGACCTGTGTCCTAATCCTATCCTGTGTGATACTGTCTGCTGAGCTGTGTACTAATGCTATCCTGTGTGATACTGTCTGCTGAGCTGTGTACTAATGCTATCCTGTGTGATACTGTTGCTGAGCGTGTATCTAATCCTATCCTGTGTGATACTGTCTGCTGAGCGTGTACTAATGCTATCCTGTGTGATACTGTCTGCTGAGCGTGTACCTAATGCTATCCTGTGTGATACTGTCTGCTGAGCTGTGTATCTAATCCTATCCTGTGTGATACTGTCTGCTGAGCGTGTACTAATGCTATCCTGTGTGATACTGTCTGCTGAGCTGTGTACTAATGCTATCCTGTGTGATACTGTCTGCTGAGCTGTGTATCTAATGCTATCCTGTGTGATACTGTCTGCTGAGTGTGTACCTAATGCTATCCTGTGTGTACTGTATGCTGAGCCGTGTATCTAATGCTATCCTGTGTGATACTGTCTGCTGAGCTGTGTACTAATGCTATCCTGTGTGATACTGTCTGCTGAGGTGTGTACCTAATGCTATCCTGTGTTACTGTATGCTGAGCTGTGTATCTAATGCTATCCTGTGTGATACTGTCTACTGAGCCGTGTTCTAATCAATCCGTGTGATACTGTCTGCTGAGCTGTGTACCTAATGCTATCCTGTGTGATACTGTCTGCTGAGCTGTGTACTAATGCTATCCTGTGTGATACTGTCTGCTGAGCTGTGTACCTAATGCTATCCTGTGTGATACTGTCTGCTGAGCTGTGTACCTAATCCTATCCTGTGTGATACTGTCTGCTGAGCTGTGTACCTAATCCTATCTGGTGTGATACTGCTCTCCTCAAATACTCTGTGCTGCTGTCACCCTGCTGGTTTTATGTGAGATCTACATGGTGATATTGCGTGTGATCTATATGGCGGTATTATGTGTGAACTATATGGCGGTATTATGTGAGAACACTATGGCAGTATTATCTGCAGAAAGCGGACCCATTCTAGGGTGGGTCTGGCTGAGCACCTGCACACGGGTCTGGGGTAATAGAGGGGGCAGCATGACCTCCAGTTAGGTGCAGTCAGGGGAGGGCTGGTGAGGCAGCTGAAGAGAGGGGGCTCATTTTTATCGTTACTATATGGCTACATTTCCCCCCAGCCTGCTTCCCAGCGTCACCCCGGACTGCGCATATTGCCTCGCGTTCACACATCGCCAGGACAGGATGGAGAATACAGGATCTGAGGAGGGGAATGGGGTCTTTGCATGCAAAGTCTGGATCAGAACAGGCCATCAATCAGCAGAAACGTTTCCTGGATTTCTGTGGAGAAGACAAGCAGACTGTCCATCCATGTGTATAAAAGACAGCGCTCTATGTACAATCCCTGGCTGCTCCGCGCACCCCCATAGACCAGCACACTGCTCTCCTGAAATACTCTGTGCTGCTGTCACCCTGCTCCCTCCACCATATATCTCCCAGAATCCTTGCTGCCTGCCATCCTCGGTGACCGTCTACTTGTCAGTATAACTTTGCAGTCACCAACAAAATGGCTGCTCACTGTGTTCCTAAGGGTATGTGCACACGTTGCAGATTGGTCTGCAGAATTTTCTGCACAGAATCTGCATCTCTTGGCAGAAACCGCAGGTCAAAATCTGCGCAGTTTCTATCCTTTTTTTTGTCCTTTTTATCTGAAGATTTACTGCAGTATTTGTACAGATTTTCTCTGCCTTTTGAGACCTGCAGATTCCTATAATGGAGCAGGTCTCAAAACGCTGCAGTTCTGCACAAAAGAAGTGACATGTGCATGTGCACTGCGTTTTTTGATTTCCATTGACTAGAATGGTACTGTACATCACTTGCAGTTCTGCTGCAGATCTGCAAGGCGAAATCTGCTGCAGAACTGCGACAGAATCTGCAACGTGTGCACATACCCTAAATGTCATCCTCTCTTATCCCTTAGCAAACACCCAGAAGGGGAGGAGAGGAGTGACATCACACACGTGAGCAGATTCAGCCCATATTTACTGTAGTGCAGTAATGGGAGCTAGTTGTACACTAGATTGTTGTCAAATTTCAGTAGTTGCTTCCCCTAGTGTTAAAAAGTGGAAATCCCAAACCTTTTAAAAATATTTTTCATATTTTACTACATTATAAACAAATGATATGTTTTAAGAAAATTTAAATATTCTTTACATTTTTTCAATTGCTGAAAAAAATATATTTTTTTTTGATGGCACCTTCCCTTTGAGTCTCCATGAGAAATTTTTAAGAGGTAATATTGTCGAGGGAGGATCTAAGTGACCCTTCACGGTTGACCAAGTGATTTCCAAATTGATCCACAGAACGTTGCTAGCAACAGAAAATGACCAGACGGAGACGTGCTTCTGTCTGGGAGAATCAAAGCAGATTCCTACCCCGTGTATTGGATCATCATCTTTTATAGTATTTAGTAAGTTTGTACTTCAACCAATAGTATAAAACCACACCTACAACATTTAACCTATGAAAATGCAATGAAATCGGAAACCATATATGTCCGTATCTGCGTAGCATAGAGAGGAACACAATAGTGTTTTCATTCTTCAGATTACACTTCAAGGTCTCATATCTTGTTCAAACTGGAACAGCCTGGTTTTTATTACATTCCATGACCTTTACTCTAGTAGAAAAACAATTTGGCTTTATAACAGTTATGAGTTATTATAGCCTAATAACAGAATTTATCCCATAAACGACAAAAATGGAATTACAAGCACAAAATGGTTCTGATCTTAGTTTAACCCTTCACAATATTAGGTCCAAGGATCCCAAGACTGGGGAATGATCAGACCACAAAAAAATTCCAATGGAACAGGTGGTAGAGGCATTTAAGAGGGATTGCGATATGAATATATAGTCTATACGGCTATATGTGTTGTGTATGGAAGAGTGATGGCTGTAGTCTTTTTGGCCCAGGTGGAGTACACGCCATAAATCTACCAAGTGAAGCTGTTCTAATTTTCTTTTGATCTTGCGGACTGCCGAAAAAGGAAGACAACTTACCCGATGAGGAATCAATTGAGGGGTCCATAGGGATGTTGAGATCCCCACCTCAAATGATACAGGACCCTCCAGCAAACCCATCCAGAGTCTCCAGTGTCTTCACACCAAATGAGCCCTGATCAGTTAGGGAAATAAGTGATAGCAATTACAAAGATCTTATTGGTGATGGAGATCTTTAAAAATATGTATCTACAGTGGTGGCCAAAAGTATTGGCACCCCTGCAATTCTGTCAGATAATACTCAGTTTCTTCCTGAAAATGATTGCAATCACAAATTATTTGCTGTTTTTATCTTCATTTAATTTGCTTGCAAGGAAAAAACACAAAAGAGAATGAAGCAAAAATCAAATCCTTGATCATTTCACACAAAACTCCAAAAATGGGCCAGACAAAAGTATTGGCACCCTCAGCCTAATACTTGGTTGCACAACCTTTAGCCAAAATAACTGCGAACAACCGCTTCCAGTAACCATCAATGAGTTTCTTACAATGCTCTGCTAGAATTGTAGACCATTCTTCTTTGGCAAACTGCTCCAGGTCCCTGATATTTGTAGGGTGCCTTCTCTAAACTGCCATTTTGAGATCCTTCCACAGGTGTTCTATAGGATTCAGGTCTGGACTCATTGCTGGCCACCTTAGAAATCTCCAGTGCTTTCTCTCAAACCATTTTATAGTGCTTTTGGAAGTGTGTTTTGGGTCATTGTCCTGCTGGAAGACCCATGACCTCTGAGGGAATACCAGCTTTCTCACACTGGGCCCTACATTATGCTGCAAAATTTGTTGGTAGTCTTCAGATTTCATAATGCCATGCACACGGTCAAGCAGTCCATTGCCAGAGGCAGCAAAGCAACCCCAAAACATCAGGGAACCTCCACCATGTTTGACTGTAGGGACTGTGTTCTTTTCTTTGAATGCCTCTTTTTTTTCCTGTACAATCTATGTTGATGGTTTTTCCCAAAAAGCTCGACTTTTATCTCATCTGACCAGAGAACATTCTTCCAAAACGTTTTAGGCTTTCTCAGGTAAGTTTTGGAAAACTCCAGCCTGGCTTTTTTATGTCTCGGGGTAAGAAGTGGGGTCTTCCTGGGTATCCTACCATACAGTCCCTTTTAATTCAGACGCCGACGGATAGTACGGGTTGACACTGTTGTACCCTCGGACTGCAGGGCAGCTTGAACTTGTTTGGATGTTAGTCGAGGTTCTTTATCCACCATCCGCACAATCTTGCGTTGAAATCTCTCGTCAATTTTTCTTTTCCTTCCACATCTAGGGAGGTTAGCCACAGTGCCATGGGCTTTAAACTTCTTGATGACACTGCGAACGGAAGACACAGGAACATTCAGGTCTTTGGAGATGGACTTGTAGCCTTGAGATTGCTCATGCTTCCTCACAATTTGGTTTCTCAAGTCCTCAGACAGTTCTTTAGTCTTCTTTCTTTTCTCCATGGTCAATGTGGTATACACAAGGACACAGGACAGAGGTTAAGTCAAATTTAATCCATGTTAACTGGCTGCAGGTGTGATTTAGTTATTGCCAACACCTGTTAGGTGCCACAGGTAAGTTACAGGTGCTGGTGATTACACGAATTAGAGAAGCATCACATGATTTTACAAACAGTGCCAATACTTTTGTCCACCCCCTTTTTTAGGTTTGGTGTGGAATTATATCCAATTGGGCTTTAGGTCAATTCTTTTTGTGTTTTTTCATTGAAGACAAATTAAATGAAGATAATAATACCAAAGAATTTGTGTTTGCAATCATTTTCAGGAAGAAACTGAGAATTATCTGACAGAATTGCAGGGGTGCCAATACTTTTGGCCACCACTGTATGTCAATCTTTGAGTCTATAACCTGGGTATGTAGAGATTTATGAAAGGGATAGAGACTCCTTTAGTTTTTGGATGGGTTAGTGGAATGTGACCATACTGTGTAATATTTGTTGTTGCATTTAGGGGAGGGGTTGAAAAAGATTTAAAATGTGTTTCTTGAATCCTGGCTATGGAGATTCTCTTTTTATGTTAATGATATAAAATCTGGTTTCGTTTTGTGTAACTGTTTAATCCTCTGACATTGAATGAGACAAAGCTTAATTTAGCCATTCAATTGTATTGTTATGTGGAAGAGGAGGGAGAGGAGACAAAGATAAAGTACAGGGAAGACCAACAATTGTGTATGAAACAGGAGGACAAACCTCCAAATCAGTTCTAAATTACCCTGTCCTAACCGGAGGCGGATGTGTAGTACACTGCAGTGGCCACTATCAGAAGGTGACCAGCTCCACAGTGAGTATTTCCGGCCGGCAGCCGCCATCACCGATAACATCTGATCAGACATTGATGATAAGGTTAGGTCATCAATGCTAAGGTAGTGGACAACCTCTTTAAACTTGCAAATGTGGATTTGCAGTAAAGGTACTGTCACACTAAGCGAGATCGCTAACGAGATCGCTACTGCGTCACCATTTATGACACAGTAGCGATCTCGTTAGCGACTTAGCTGTGTGTGACATGTAGCAGCGATGTGGCCCCTGCTGAGATGTCGCTGATCGCTCATGAACGTTCTGAGCCGTTTTTTGGTTGTTGGTGTCCCGCTGGTGAGCCTGAATCGCTGAGTGTGACACCCTTTATGAACGACTTCACCAGCGTCGCAGGTGGGACTAGGTTTTCCCAACGACCGCAGAGGTCGTTATACAGATCGCTGATGAGATGTGTTTGGAATCTAACTAGCGACCACATAGCGATCTCACTAGCGATCTCTGCCAGGTCGTGTCGTTGTCGTAATCGCTAGTGCGATCGCTAAGTGTGACAGTGCCTTAACTGTTTCAATCTGTGGAGTAAAGTTAACGTAATTAATACTGAACAATGAGAAAATGGCAATGGAAGAGTTTTAAAAAAAAATACTTCTTGCTTTACAAAAATTAGGACTGTAGTATTCTTAGAAAATCCAGGAGTGCTTACTAGAAAGCAAAAGCAAAAATGAAAGCCTGATATATTTGTAAGAAAAGGTAAGTAACCCTGTGATTTCTAGTAGACTGTTTTTTCGGTTTTTATCAAAGACCCAATTAAAGTAACGTACAATCTACCTAAACTAACACAAGAAAGGGGCATGTCAGTGAAGTCTTTTATTGCACAATTGGCAACCTGTTTTTAATTAAATATATGGAATCCGGCATTTTTTTTTTTTTTAAGAAGTCTAAATTTTATTTAAATCAAGAAATAGTCTACCACCTACAGTACAGACCAAAAGTTTGGACACACCTTCTCATTCAAAGATTTTTCTGTATTTTCATGACTATGAAAATTGTAGAATCACACTGAAGGCATCAAAACTATGAATTAACACATGTGAATTATACATTACACTTTACAAAAAAGTGTGAAACAACTGAAAATGTGTCTTATATTCTAGGTTCTTCAAAGTAGCCACCTTTTGCTTTGATTACTACTTTGCGCGCAGAAAAGGTGAACGGATGGACTCTACATGCCTAGTTCCCACCGTGAAGCATGGAGGAGTGGTGTGATGATGTGGGGGTGCTTTGCTGGTGACACTGTTGGGGATTTATTCAAAATTGAAGGCATGCTGAACCAGCATGGCTACCACAGCATCTTGCAGCGGCATGCTATTCCATCCGGTTTGCGTTTAGTTGGACCATCATTTATTTTTCAACAGGACAATGACCCCAAACACACCTCCAGGCTGTGTAAGGGCTATTTGACCAAGAAGGAGAGTGATGGGGTGCTACGCCAGATGACCTGGCCTCCACAGTCACCAGACCTGAACCCAATCGAGATGGTTTGGGGTGAGCTGGACCGCTCACCGCTTAAATTTTGAACTCATTAATTCTGCGGGGTTTACAGCAGTGCTGGCAGCACTAGCACCGGTCTCTGCTGTAAACCTGTTAACCCCTTCAGATGGATTGCAGTGTGGGATCTGACTGAACGCCGGAGAGGTATGGATATTGTTGCTTTTTTATTTTATTTTTATTACAGGAGAACAAGTGATTCAGATGGATTACCAGTGCAATAAAATGTGGTCAAAAACTGTCATTATTTCATTAAAATAATTATTAATTAATGTGTGTTTTTTTAACCATTTCCTACAATAGGATTAATAATGGATAGTTGTCTAATTGAAAACTCTCCATTATTAACCAGGATTAATGTCACCTTTCAATAGCAAGGTGGCATTAACCCATTATTAACCCATTAGCCACCGCTAAAGGCAATGGGAATAGATGGGCTAAGTGCCAGAAAAGGCGCATCTAATAATAGATGTGTCTTTTCTGGGCTGACTGGGGGCAGATGTTAGTAGCCAGGGGGGGGGCACAAAAACAATGGTCCCTCCCTAGGCTATTAATATCTGTTCTTAGTCACTGGCTTTCCCTGTCTGGCGGAGAAAATACCGCGGGAGCCCACGCATTTTTTTACAACGAATTTACGTATTTTATTGACACCTACACGTCCAAAATTTTGCACACATACACTCATATAATTATTAGTGAAAACCATATATCAAACTACATGAAATGAAATGGTTTACTGTATGTAAACCATGTGTCACTTCATGTCGGCTTCTGTAAGGATTTTACAGAAGCCGGCAATTGAATTAGCGGCTAATATGCTATGTAGAAGTGTACGAACTATAAATATATATCTATATATATATAGATATATATATATCTATATATATAGATATGTCACAATGACGTGTGTGTATGTACATATATATCTATGTGTGTATATATATATATATATATATGTATTCTATGTGTATATATCTATTCTTTCCATTCTTTATTAAACATGTCAGTGTGATTTTACAGAATAGTGCACTGAATTGCCGGCTTTTCTAAAGGACACCGGTGCGTATTTCTCGCAAGTCACATGTGTGGTCCGCGTGTAATCCATATTTTTCTCACCCCCATAGACTTGCATTGGCGTACTACGGGTGTAATACGCTGACAATCGCAGCCTTAAATTACAGGCGATAAATATACGGATGATGGGAGCTGCCCCATAGAGAAACATTGGTCCGAGTGTAATGCGTTGTTTTAACGCCTCTCACTCATCCGTATTCCTCTCTAGTGTGATGCCGGCCTTAGGGGACTACAGCCCCAGCTGGAAGAACACAGGACTGCTTCATTAACCATCTCCAAAACCATACAGATGTCTTAAAGAATCCAGGTTGAGACAGTTGGGTCACCTGGCCACATAACTCACTTCTCTCAGTTAGATTCCTAAGCTTGTCGTTGCCTCCTGTGGGGGCCCGCAAACAGCGGGGAGCAACTTGTGGGGTTATGTGGCCCTGGAATGAGCTCTATTCCTGGGGAGTCCGCGGAAGGGTGAGACTCTAGTTTGCACCATCTTGGGTATTTGTTGGGACTGTTCTGTATGCTATTGTGTGTTGGTGGTTCAACAAATTATTGCCACACTGTTATACCCTCACCCTGTGTTGTCTGAGTAGCATTACAACCACATTAAAAGGACAGTGGGTGTTCGATGGGACGATTCCTGGTCCATGCGGTTTCAACTAGCGGACCGGAGTGCGCGCCAATCTCCCCTTGTCTCAGACAACAACACTATACAGCCATACCTTTAGTTTTGGATAGATATTCTTCCTGACAGGTTCCCCTTAAAGGTTGGAATATAAAAAATACACTTAAAACAAGCATGTCATAAATCTGTCTCACTTAGAAACGCCTTAGTTTTGGTCACTTGTATTCACCAGTTACACTGCAGTTCTTGGATTTCCGATTTGGAGGCTTTTTGGAGCTGTGTAATTAAAGGGAACCTACAGTGTCAGGTCTGCGCCGTTATACTGATTACAATGATACCTCGGTTGATGAAATCCGTCTTGTGGTTGTTGATTAATCTTTATTTTCAGCTTTGTGTTAATGATATGCTCGAGCTCTGAGGCGGCCTGTGGGGGGGGAGGTCTTTACGTGGTGCTCTGATTAGCTATTCATACTGATCCCTCACTAATCTGCCCCCTAGTTTACAGAATGAATATTTATCTTGGGGAAAAAAAAGAAACCCTTCCTTTTGGCAGGCAGTCAGCAGTGGAGCCTGCACTGCAGCATGATTGCATATGTATTGTGTGAATAATTAATTTGCTGTTCTCCTGATAGTCCTAAAGAAAAAAATATCTGTTTGAAAATGCCACTATCACAGTAGCAGCTATCAGTGTATATAGAGGTGATCAGATAGCGGCTATGGTGCCGGCGGCACTATCTTGCTAGAGAAAAAAAAAACTTTTCCTCCTCCAAGATGGCGTCAGCGGCGCCTGAGCATTAGCAGCTATTGGCAATCGCCAAAATAGCTATTGTGCAGGTGATGCCATCTTGGAGAAGGAATTTTTTTTCTCTAGCAAGATGGCGCCACCTGCGCAGTAGCAGCTATAGGATCACCAATAGTTGCTACTGACCAGGCGCGGCCGGCGGCATTTTCAAACAGACTTTTTTTTAATGACTATCAGGAGAACAGCAAACAAAATAATTATATACACATTACATATGCGATCAGGCTGCAGCATCAGCACCCGCCTGCAGAAGGGTTTTGTTTCCCCCCAAGATAAATATAATATTCATTATATAAACTAGGGGTCAGGTCACTGAGAGATTAGCAGTCTGCATTATAAACATCTAATCAGAGCACCACATGAAGACCCTCCCCTACAGGCCGCCCCAGAGCACGAATATATCATTAACACAAAACTGAAAATAAAGATTAAACAACCACAAGACGGATTTCATCAACCAGGGATCATTTTATTCAGTATAACGGCGCCGACCTGACACTGTGTGTAGGTTACTGTGCTCAATCCTGCTGATAGGTTCCCTTTAAAGCTCAAAGCACTTCCACACATGGGCCAAGTAACATGGGTGGGTTATGGATGCCCTGATGGTGGCTTTTTCACAGTGCATACACATAAGGGGCATGCGCTGTAATTATAGACAATGCTGACATTGCGGTATATGGGAGGGACATGCCAGGAAGCGGAGATCATGTGAGGGATGTACTGTACGCAATATTGGCTACAAACAGAAGCAGGAAATCTGGTGGAAGTGGAGGATCCATGCAGCTCATTGAGAATTAGTAAATTACAAGGATGTCATATATAAAATAAACTACCAGACAACCATTTTAATTGGGTGAAGATGAGTAAAATGTTTATGCTTAGTACCCTTTTGTTCAGAGTTTTTGGTCTTAAGGGGATTTTTTTTTTTAGGAAAACAGAACTACAATGGATAAAAGACAAAATAAGGCAGATGTCAAGATCAGATGAGCAGCACGGACTGTAAAGCAGAAGAACAAACTGATTTTGGGCGGAAGTGTCTCTTTTCCAGTGCTGTGCTTGATACAAATTTTACAGCAGACAAGTATTACGCTTTATTATGCTTTTTAGATGTCTTTCAGCATTTCATGTACAAGAAAGAAATCAATAAATGACAAAAAATGACAGTAAAAACACGCAGATTGCATGAATTTGATTAAATCTTTCATTTTAAGGAACTTAAATCACTTAAAGTTGAAGATGGACATAATCATCAACCTTATACACCATGTACATGCATTATTATTTAGTTTTATTACTATAACTTGATTATTGCTATTGATTCCATTAAACCTATTATTTGATTCATACTGTCCAAACCACTTTCTTGAGAATATATACTTAGAAGATCCGGCCAGTGACCGCAGGCAGAGACGAGACTAGCCCGGCACCACTGTAGGCGCTTGGCCGGTCTCTGATCAGTCTCCCTGTGCAGATGCAGGAGAGACCAATCGCTTTGAGTGGTACGGGAAGTAGATGCCCAGGGTGGTACCAGGCTGGTCTCTTCCTATAGTTCGCGGCTGGAACATCTGATAAATATAATATACCGGTCTGCAATCGATCAGCCGGGCACTGATTCACAATGCCTGTGGTTTGGGCAGCATGAATTAGCTGGCAGGTTCCATTTTAAGCTTTACTTGCTAAAAATGTGCACTCCCATTTAAAATGCTAAATTGTTCATACATAGTTTTCATCAGACCAGTGTTTCAGATAGTGGCCGATGAGTATATTACTATACTAAATATATCCACATATAAGAGAATTAGCACATGGAAAAATATATATATATTTTTTTACATACAGTAGTTACTTTGAACACAGTTTAGTTTGGTCCATTTACACATCAAATGACTCTTCAGCTGCTTCCTCTTCTGTCTCCTCTATATGTGGTACACCATGTAGTAGGTTACCACATCGGTCATATCCAAACCAAGGCGGAGGATCATCTGTACTGTACTCCACATGTTGGTACTTGGATTCAATTTTCTGAACAGTTGTTCTATGGAAAAAAATATTCACCAAATAACAATGAATAATCTGGATAACGTCAGGTTAATTAATTAAGGCCCCATAAAAAACTAAAACAATGTATAATCACCTCCCGCACCGGCGGTGTCAGTGACCTGAGATTGTGTCACATGATTGCTGCAATCAATCAGTGGCTGCAGCCTTTACTAATTCTTCAGTGCAGACCAGATTGTCTGCAGGGGTCACATTGCACAATAATGTCATTACGCCTGCTGTGAACAGCAACATTGGCATCAGTGGAATGACGCATCTGTAGGAGGTGATTACATTAAGTTTCATTTCTATGGGGCCCTGAAGTGATTAGGCAGAGTTTGTCAAATAGTGAAAATGTCTTAGCATTTTTTAATTTTATTTTTACTTAAAATGGGTTTCACTGAATTCCCCCAATGTGTCTATCATCTTGACTGCATGCAGTGCTATTTTTCCTGTGATACTGATATGAATAAAGTCAGTATTCCAGCAGAGCTGTGAGGTCTGAATACACTACCAGTTGCCCTAGTTTTGTTACTGCAATTTATTGAGGTAAGAGGGGTTGTTACAAGAATTCATAGTTTTTAAGGTTGAAGGTAGCCTTAAAGGGGTTGTCCACTACTAGGACAACCCCTTCTCATACCCCAAGCTTGACCCCAATAAAATAAAAAGGCTCATACTCACCTCACGAACCAGTGCCATTCCCCCGTGGCCCCCGTGTGGTTGTTAGGACATGTGACCCCGGCACCCAATTAGCGCTGGCGTCACAGTCCCTGCCTTTTGTCGAATTGAACATGAAGAGGAAGTCCGGGCTGTAGCTGATCTCTGACTTCCTCTTCTTGTTCAATTTGACAGAAGGTAGGGGACAGTGATGTCAGCGCTGATTGGGCAGTGGGGTCACGTGTCACAACCACGTGAGAGCCAACACCGAATGAATGGCACCTGCACGGGAGGTGAGTATAAGCTTTTTTATTTTATTATGGCTAAGTGTGGGGAATGACAAGGAGTTGTCCAAGTTGTGGACAACTTCTTTAAGTCCATCAAGTTCAACCTGTAGCCTGGCATGTTCATTCAGAGGAAGACAAGCCCTATGAGACAGACACTAATAGCTTCACATTAGGGGAAAAATTCCTTCCCAATTACACATACGGCAATCAGACTAGTTCCTTGGATCAACGTCCCATGACTGAATCTAGTGCCCATAATCTATAAGATTATATTTTTCAAGAAAAGCATCCATGACAGTTTACATGATTGTTGGCATCTTAAATTTGCTAGAATCTCGCGAAGTTAGGTTTACACATGTTGAAAAATCTCTGCTGATATTGCCATAAATCTGCCTCAGATACTTGCTGATTTTACTGTAATTTTAACATTGAAATTAATAAATATGCCAAGTGTGAACATAGCCTAACACATGACGTGGACGCACAACCGTTTATATGAGGGTAATTATTGGCAGGAAATGTAACATCCACTAAGTGACCTTTCTGAAGCCACGTATCTAGGTTTAGCCCATTTGTTTCTTATGTGTTAGTCTGAGGCTTGGGTTACTGACAGATTTCCTTTAGAGATGATGTGTTACTTAACATATTACTTTTAAAATATTATAAAGGAATCATAATGACAGTACCAACACCAACCTATTACATAAACGGCTTTCTATTAATGGACTCAGCGTTAGTGGGTCTTACTTGGTAATACTCTTGCAGTAGAGCATTCTTAAGTAACGGAGTTGTCTGCAGCACTTCTGTAAGTATTTGAATGCCTTGTCGCTGAGATGAATACACCCGGAGATGTCAATGATATGGAGGTAACGGCAGCCCCCCGAAAGATACTGGATGCTTATATCTGTAATCTAGGTAAGATACAATTAAGTACTATTAGCATTATCACATTATATTTAACATTTCCAGCTATTGATTTCCATATAGCGTATAGACGTCGTTTCAACTGGATGTGAGTTATATTTGGAAGAAAATATTAGTCCCCATGAAAATAATTATATTAGTATAGGCAAGAAAATGTGAAAAAAGTGATTTATTTCTTGCATGCAGTGTATGAAAATTAGCTGACTGCCTAGCTTACAGCTCAGATTGCAAACTGCAGTATATAGCATCTGCACATCAGCTATCGAATTACATTTTACTGCGTATACATGGATAATTGCACAAATGCCATTAAGGTCTCATGACTCTGACAACACATGCTGCCAGGGATAACCGGAAGGTCCTTGGGCATGACGTGATCATTTTATCTAAAACTTTGGACTTAAAGGGGTATTCCCATCTCCAAGATCTTATCCCAGTATGTTGTAGTTATAATAATAATAATATTAGGAAATACCTCCAATTAGAAATGTAGTATAGCTTTTCTGACTCGCTATGTCTCTTTCCTCATGTGCAGGACCTTAGGTATCCATGGTTACCACCACTAGCAACTAGCTAACTGTCACTATATTGGTGGTCGTAACCATGGATACTCAAGGTCCTGCAATTCTACATGAGGAAAAAGACAGCGAATCAGAAATTTATACTACATTTCTGATTTGAGATATTTGCTAATATTATTATTATTACTACACTTACTACATATTGGGATAGGATCTTGGAGATAGGAATTCCCCTTTAACTCCTGATATTGGTTGAGTTTTAACATACAGTGTGCATGATATAAACCATTTTTAAACCATGTTTTTGAAATTATATTTATATATGCTCTTAGTTGCAAAAAAAAGCGTAATTTATGATATCGCAGAGGAGAAAATGAACAAAACATTGTATGCGGTTATCAGTAGAATTAAGGTACAATAATTTACATTTTTCTGATGCACGTATTGTTTTATTAACCTACAAAGATATCCACTCGGCTAAGTGGAGCATGCCCCTAAGACAAAACATATTACAAAAAGTAAAATTTCTATTTGAAACAGATCCGAAAAGGAACCATAAATAATATAGTATGGAATGTATAAACCATAAATAAATAGAATAGAGATAGTCAGACACCAGGGGTAAACTAGCAAAAATATATATATATTAAACATAGAACGTAACATAAGATAAAGGGTGTTGTGAATGGACTTGAAATGAGTTCTGAGCAGAGGCTCCCTCTGGTGGTTACAAGCGGTACTGGACTGTCCAGTGAAGATTGTGAGGAGTGGGAATCAGGTGTTACTGACTGGTCTTATATAAGGGAGTCGCCTTCCCATCAGGGTTGCCGGTGATCAATTGTTCTGGTCTCAATCCTTGAGTCCTGTTTCCTTTGTAGCTTGCTGTGTCGTGTCTGCATCTCCTGCTAACAGATAAGACATTTTCTTCTTTTTGTTTTTGTGCTTGATTTTTGCATTTTTTCCTGCACTTCTGTGGGGGCCTTCAGGGTCCCTCCGGGGGCTTTTGCCCTCTCAGTTTAGTTCAGCCACTGATGTTTGTACTTTTGCTTTTTCCAGTTTTTTCAGTGGCTGCTGTTTTGATTTTGTTACACCAGAGAACTAATTTAGGTGGTAGAGGTCGTGTGATCTCAGGTGATTTTGAAATTAGTAGAGTTGGTGCTTTTCAGGGTTTTTTGGGATTGCAGTAAGTGCCCTTCCTATCCTTTTCTATTTAGGTAGTTTGGGCCCCAACGTTTGCTCATACTATTTTCTGTCTGTGTCAGTATTTCATCTTGTCTAACCGCCATTACATGTTTGGGGGCTTTCTATGTTCTTTGGGGATCTGCTCCGGGGCAGATAGCTTTCCTCTTTCTATCTTTAGGTGTAGTTAGTTTCTCAGGCTGTGATGAGGCGTCTAGGACCAACGTAGGAACGCTCCACGGCTGCCTCTAGTTGTGGTGGTTAGTCAGGGTACTGCAATCTCATAGATTACAACTTCTCTGGTGTGCACTCCTCAGCCACCGAAACATAACAGTATCACCGGCCTAAAAATTGAAAATTGTATGGTACTCACAGAAGGGAAAAAATATTGTGAAAGAAAAAAGGTTGTCTGAGTTGTCAGAGATATTTTTCTGTTTGTTGCATTTTTTTTTTTTCCCTCTATCTCTGGGTGCTGGGGAGGATTTTTTTTTCTCTCAATGGAGTTTGCACAGTTGTCTGGCCGTGTGGATCAGCTTGCCACTGAGGTTCGGAGTATTGCTGCCTATCTTGCTAGGTTGCCTGTTGTAGAACCTAGGATTCCCATGCCAGATTTGTTTTTAGGGGATCGAGCTAAGTTTCAGAATTTCAAAAATAATTGTAAATTGTTTTTTGCCTTAAAATCTAAGTCCTCAGGGAACGCAGCGCAGCAGGTTCAAATTGTCATCTCTCTCCTGCGCGGCGATCCTCAGGATTGGGCTTTTTCCCTGACACCTGGGGATCCTGTTTTGAGTGATGTTGATGCATTTTTTCAGGCTTTGGGGTTATTGTACGATGAGCCTAATGTCACTGATCAAGCTGAAAAAGCCTTGTTGGCATTAAATCAGGGTCTTGATGACTCTGAGTTATACTGTCAGAGATTCCGTAGGTGGGCAGTCCTGACCAAGTGGAATGACGACGCTTTGGCGGCCCTTTTTCGGAAGGGTCTGTCAGATAATGTAAAGGATATTATGGTGGGATTCTCTGTCCCCTCTGGTCTCAATGATTCTATGTCATTAGCGATTCAAATTGACAGACGTTTGCGTGAGCGGAGAAGTATGCGTGGAATGGTGTTGCCTTGTGAACCTGCTTCTGAACCCATCCAGTGTGATAGAGTGGTGTCTGGGGCACAGCGTCATGAGTTTTGAAAGCGCAATGGGTTATGTTTCTACTGTGGTGATGCCTCTCATGCTATTTCAGTCTGCCCTAAGCGGGGAAGACGTTTTGCACGCTCAGTTGTCTTGGGTAGTGTTCAGACTAAGTTTTTATTAACTGTCACTCTGATATGCTCTCTGTCCTCATTTTCTGCTCAGGCTTTCGTTGATTCTGGAGCAGCTATTAACCTGATGGATTATGATTTTGCTAAACGTTGTGGGTTTCCCTTGATACCCCTACAGAAGTCTATTCCCCTACTGGGGATCGATTCTACCCCTTTGGCTGAGAATAAACCTCAGTTCTCTACTCGGTGATAATGAGGGTTGAACCTGATCATCAGGAGTGCTGTAAATTTTTGGTTCTGTATAATCTGCATGATATTATCGTACTGGGCTTCCCTGGTTGCAGTCTCATAATCCTGTTTTGGATTGGAAATCTGTGTCTGTAACCAGTTGGGGCTGCCAATGTGTTAATACCAACACTCCTGTTTTTTCTGCCTCTCCCCAGGCTCAGGATGTTCCTGACTTTTTGATTGATTTTTCTGATGTGTTTAGCGAAAGTAAATCTGCATCCTTGCCTCCCCATAGGAGCTATGACTGCGCTATTGAATTAGTGCCTGGTAGTAAATTCCCTAAAGGTCGCCTTTTTAACTTGTCTGTACCTGAACATGACGCTATGCGGTCTTATATCAAGGAATCATTGGAGAAGGGTCATATCAGACCATCCTCTTCACCCTTAGGTGCCGGTTTTTTCTTTGTGGCCAAAAAGGATGGTTCATTAAGGCCGTGTATTGATTATCGTCTTTTGAACAATATTACTGTAAAATATCAATACCCGTTACCTTTGATTTCTGACCTGTTTTCCAGGGTGAAAAACGCTACTTGGTTTACCAAGCTTGACCTCAGGTGGGCATATAATCTTATTCGCATTAAGCACGGGGATGAATGGAAGACGGCATTCAATACCCCTGAGGGGCATTTTGAGTACCTTGTGATGCCCTTTGGGCTCACTAATGCTCCTTCTGTCTTCCAGTCCTTCATGAATGACATTTTCAGGGATTTTGTGGATAAATTTCTGATTGTTTATTTGGATGATATCTTGATTTTTTCTAATGACTGGGACTCTCATGTGAAACATGTTCGAACTGTATTCCAGATTTTGAGAGAGAATGCTCTGTATGTGAAGGGATCAAAGTGTCTTTTTGGCGTACAGAGGATCTAATTTCTGGGATTCATTTTGTCCCCATCTGTTATTGAAATGGACCCGGTCAAGGTTCAGGCCATCTGTGATTGGGTCCAACCTACTTCATTAAAGGCTCTTCAAAGATTTTTGGGTTTTGCCAATTTTTATCGTAAATTTATTGGTAATTTCTCGGTTATTGTTAAACCATTGACTGATTTGACCAGAAAGGGTTCTGATGTGGTGAATTGGCCTCCTGAGGCAGTCTCTGCATTTCAGGAACTTAAGCAGAGATTCACTTCTGCTCCTGTTCTACGGCAGACCTCTAAAAGTAACCCTTGTGCCTTTTTCTCTCGAAAATTTTCTCCTACTGAACGTAATTATGACGTGGGTAATCGGGAGTTACTGGCCATGAAGTGGGCTTTTGAAGAGTGGAGACATTGGCTGGAGGGAGCCAAACATCAGGTTGTGGTCCTTACGGACCATAAGAATCTGGTTTATCTGGAATCTGCCAAGCGACTCAATCCTAGACAGGCCAGGTGGGCCTTGTTTTTCACACGTTTTAATTTTGTGGTTTCCTTTCTTCCTGGCACTAAGAATGTTAAGGCGGATGCCCTCTCGAGGAGTTTCCTTGCGGACTCTCCTGAGATATCTGATCCTTCTGTTATTTTGAAAGAGGGTGTAGTTCTTTCCGCCATCTCACCCAATTTGAGACTTGCTCTGGAGGGGTGTCAGGAGGATAGGCCCGAGCGCTGCCCTGTTGGAAAATTGTTTGTCCCGGACCAGTGGAAAAAGAGTGTGATGTCTGAGATTCATTGTTCCGCGTTGGCTGGGCATCCCGGAATTTTTGGTACCAGAGACTTGGTTAGTCGGTCCTTTTGGTGGCCTACCTTGTCTCGTGATGTCAGGGAATTTGTGCAGTCCTGCGGGACTTGCTCTCGCTCCAAGCCTTGCTCTCTCTCTAGTGGTTTGTTGATGCCATTGCCTGTGCCCAAGAGACCATGGACCCATATCTCTATGGATTTCATTTCCGACCTCCCTGTTTCTCAGAGAATGACCGTCATCTGGTTGATTTGTGATAGGTTTTCCAAGATGATACATCTTGTGCCATTGCCTAAGTTGCCTTCCTCTTCTGAATTGGTGCCTTTGTTCCTTCAGCACGTGGTTCGTTTACACGGCATTCCTGAGAACATTGTGTCTGACAGAGGAGTCCAGTTTGTTTCCAGATTTTGGAGGACCTTTTGTTCTAAACTTGGTGTTCAATTGTCTTTCTCCTCGGCGTTTCATCCTCAGACCAATGGTCAAACTGAGAGAACAAACCAGACATTGGAGACTTATCTAAGATGCTTTGTGTCTGCTGACCAGGATGACTGGGTCTCTTTTTTGCCTTTGGCTGAGTTTGCTCTTAATAATAGGGCTAGCTCTGCCACTTTGATGTCTCCATTTTTCTGTAATTCTGGGTTTCACACCTCGATTTTCTTCAGGACAGACGGAGGCTTCTGTCTGTCCAGGTGTTGACTCTGTTGTGGAGCGTATGCAACAGATTTGGGACCAGGTAGTGGAGAGGTTGTCCCTCTCTCAGGAGAGGGCCCAGCGGTTTGCTAACCGGCATAGGACTGATGGTCCTCGGTTTGAAGTGGGGGACTTGGTCTGGTTGTCCTCAAGAAATATTCCTATGAGAGTGGCATCTCCTAAATTTAAGCCTAGGTTCATTGGACCTTATAAGATCATGGAGATTCTTAATCCTGTTTCTTTTCGTTTGCTTCTTCCAGGGACATTTAAGATCCATAACGTGTTCCATAAGTCCTTGTTGAAGAGGTTTGTTGAGCCAGTGGTTCCTACTGCTTTGCCTCCTGACCCTGTTCTGGTTGAGGGCAATATGGAGTTTGTGGTTGAGAAAATATTGAATTCTCGTTTTTCTAGACGGAAACTCCAGTATTTGGTTAAGTGGAGAGGTTATGGTCAGGAAGACAATTCTTGGGTGTTTGCTTCGGACATCCATGCTAGGAGACTCATCCGTGCGTATCATAGAACTCATCCTGACCGACCTGGTTGCTCAAGTGAAGGTTCGGTGACCCCTCCTCAAGGGGGGGGTACTGTTGTGAATGGACTTGAAATGAGTTCTGAGCAGAGGCTCCCTCTGGTGGTTACAAGCGGTACTGGACTGTCCAGTGAAGATTGTGAGGAGTGGGAATCAGGTGTTACTGACTGGTCTTATATAAGGGAGTCGCCTTCCCATCAGGGTTGCCGGTGATCAATTGTTCTGGTCTCAATCCTTGAGTCCTGTTTCCTTTGTAGCCTGCTGTGTCGTGTCTGCATCTCCTGCTAACAGATAAGACATTTTCTTCTTTTTGTTTTTGTGCTTGATTTTTGCATTTTTTCCTGCACTTCACTCCGGGGCTTTTGCCCTCTCAGTTTAGTTCAGCCACTGATGTTTGTACTTTTGCTTTTTCCAGTTTTTTCAGTGGCTGCTGTTTTGATTTTGTTACACCAGAGAACTAATTTAGGTGGTAGAGGTCGTGTGATCTCAGGTGATTTTGAAATTAGTACAGTTGGTGCTTTTCAGGGTTTTTTGGGATTGCAGTAAGTGCCCTTCCTATCCTTTTCTATTTAGGTAGTTTGGGCCCCAATGTTTGCTCATACTATTTTCTGTCTGTGTCAGTATTTCATCTTGTCTAACCGCCATTACATGTTTGGGGGCTTTCTATGTTCTTTGGGGATCTGCTCCGGGGCAGATAGCTTTCCTCTTTCTATCTTTAGGTGTAGTTAGTTTCTCAGGCTGTGACGAGGCGTCTAGGACCAACGTAGGAACGCTCCACGGCTGCCTCTAGTTGTGGTGGTTAGTCAGGGTACTGCAATCTCATAGATTACAACTTCTCTGGTGTATTGCCTTTTTTACCTGCACTCCTCAGCTACCGAAACATAACAAAAGGGATAATGGAGAGAAACAGCTAAAAAATAGACGTGGGAAAAGCTGGAAATAGTATACCCCGTCAACGGAAAGATAAAAATATCCCGTGATCCTGCGCTGTCAGAGTTGAAAACATGACAAAAGTGATAGTATATGCTGACCTGAGATCATAGACAATACAAATCCCGGGGCAGTATGCTAGATTGATAGTGGAAAAAAAAAGCCCACACAGAGGATTCAGTATAGTACAACAAAAGGGGAAATGGTATTGACATAAATGGTCATTATCATGATAACTATGATCACTGAAGATACAGCAGATATATCTCAGGGTGAGGACTCACAGCATCATAAAAGTCAGATCATATGGATGAATGAATTTACCTTGAGAAATGATGTGAAAATAGCGTGGGAGGGCAGGGGGGATACAGCTGGAGACTTAACGTGTGTTTCATCGTCTTGGCTTTGTCAGGAGTCGTCCCGCACTATTTTCACATCATGTCTCAATTTAAATTCATTGATCCATATGATCTGACTTTTATGATGTTGTGACTCCTCATAGTTATCATGATAATGACCATTTATGTCAACACCTTTTCCCCTTTTGTCGAACTATATAGATATGTTTGTCTTTCCGAGGATGTGGTATTTTATTTCTAGCTGTTCCCACATCTATTTTTTTAGCTGCTTCTCTCCATTCTCCCAGCTTTATCTTTATTATATGCTATGTTCTATGTTTAATAAAAATATGCTTTTGCTAGTTTACCCTTTGAGTCTGATTATCTTTATTTATGGGTTAAACATTCCAGACTATATTACATATGGTTCCTTTTTGGATCTTTTTCAGAGATTGTCGTTTTTGGTTATACGTATTGTCTTATTTCCTGAAATAAACAATAGATGCAAAATTGATCCAAAAGAAATACAACTTTACACATTTTAACCCTGATCTTTAAGAACTAAATTAGATTTGTATTCTTGTCTCCCTTTTCATGTTATAATCCTATAGCTTACCTTCGGACATCCGGCAATATTGATGGATGTGAGCATCTTACAGCAAAATGCAATAGTTTTTACTGTGTTGTTTGTTACTTGCAAACAATGAGAAATATCCAGCACTTCAAGATCTTTTGATTGATGGCAGAATTTCTATAACATGAAAGTAAAAATTAAGGGCTCATTCACACTTATATGTTTCATGTATGTGTGCTGTTTTTTTAAGGAACTTTTGTCCAATTTGAAGACCAAACTCACATGACAATGAAGGGATCCATGTTGTGAATGGACAGCACACAGATGCAGCACAGACATGTTTGTTAAATGATTACATGGTCATGGTACATTGACTATTGTTTTTTTTTTTGCTTTTTTTTTTTTTTATAATGGAT
Organism: Oophaga sylvatica; assembly: GCA_033576555.1. Classification (NCBI taxonomy): domain Eukaryota; kingdom Metazoa; phylum Chordata; class Amphibia; order Anura; family Dendrobatidae; genus Oophaga; species Oophaga sylvatica. The sequence goes on along the minus strand of JARQOD010000004.1, from coordinate 288,603,927 downwards.
TAGAACACCCATGTACCGTATTTTCCGGCATATAAGATGACCTCCAACTTTTCCAGTTAAAATAGAGAGTTTGGGATATACTCGCTGTATAAGACTATCCCTCTTCCAACGCACAAACGGTAAAAATTAAAAAAAAACATTCGCTTGAATGGGGGGCCCGAACATCCAGTGTTTGCTGCGCTGTCAAGGTGCATGACAGCTCGGCAAATACCGCTTCTGATCGGCAGTGAAATCATCCCCGCCGGTCAGAGAGTCGCAGAGGTATAAAGTTTACCTCCGGTCACTGGTGTCAGCTGATGGGACTACAGCTCCCATCATCCGAAACCTGCTGCCGCTAATAACTGAGAGCAGGAGCGGCGGATGGGAGTATTTATCGCTCCTGCGCTATTAATAAAGAAAAAAACGGCATGGGTTCCCCTGTATTTTTGCTAACCAGCCAGACAAAACTCAAGAATAGAGGGGTCCCCACGCCATTTTTATTATTTAAATAAATTTAAAAAACCGGCCTGGGGTCCCCCATTTTTGACAACCAACCTTGCTAAGGCTGACAACTGGGGGCTGGTATTCTCAGGCTGGTAAGGGGCCATAGATATTAGCCTCCTCAGCCTAAAAATAGCAGCCCGCAGCGGCACATAAAAGGCACATCTGTTAGATGCGCCAAACCTGGCGCTTTGCCCGGCTATTCCCACTTGCCCTGTAGCGGTGACAAGTGGGGTTCATATTTGTGGGGTTGATGTCACCTTTGTATTGTCAGGTGACATCCAGCCCACGGTTTAGTAATGGAGAGGTGTCTATAAGACACCTCTCCATTACTAATCCTATAGTTGTATGGTAAATAAAGACACAGCCAGAATAAAGTCTTTTATCTATTCTATTATTTCTAAATACTGTTTTTCGGTGATTACTTTGTATCTCCGTTCATACTGCACCCACACATACAAATGATACACCATTTGAAAGGTAAACTTGCCCCCTTCAGCAGGAAAATAGCCAAACAAACCACACATCCACGATTTGATCACAAAATACAGTTTAAACATTAATTTTCATAAACCTGCTGTAAGGAAAAATGACCTGCAGGTGGCACCACACTACCCCAAAGCACGCTACCACAAAGCTGCTTACAGACATCACAAACAAATCCAAACATTTGCCTTGGGGCTTTCCAGCTTGCCAAACTGCTTGCCCAGCCTATTTCGGCCAAATTGGAGGATTACACACTTCACTGCAGGTTAGTCACATATGCAAACACATTTGTAAACATGCACTGCTTTTTCGGTGATTACTTTGCCCCACACACATAAATGATACACCATTTGAAAGGTAAACTTGCCCCCTTCAGCAAGAAAAGAGCCAAACAAACCACACATTCACGATTTTATCACTAAATACAGTTTAAACATTCATTTTCATAAACCTGCAGAAAGAAACAATGACCTGCAGGTGGCACCTCAACCGGAAGACATTTTTTGGCCTCTACTTATCAAACCAATTTATTGTATTACCAATCTACATATATAAATACCTGTCTGTGTTCATCATCTCATGAAATACATTTACATTTGACCAGCTTGCTTTTTCTGCAATTGCCTGCGCGACCAATGTGCGAATATTTTGCACGGGCCAAGCTAGTTAGAAATAAAACAAAACACAGTTTTCTATTTTTAAACGCCTAACTCCAGCGAAGCCCTCGTTCTCCTGTAATAAAAGTAAAATTAAAAAAACAACAATATAACATACCTGTCCATTGTTCTGTCCCATGCTGTAATCCATGTCTGAGAGATAAACAGTTTTCAACCTGGACGATGCCAAGATGCGACTGTCCAGGCTGAGAATTACTGGTGACTGAACTTCTGTGAGCGCAGCCTCAGAGACCGGTGGTGACGTCATAGAGGTTACATCCAGTCACTGAGGCTCCGTTCCCAGCCAGGATGAACTGCTGTAAACTCGGTCAGATCCCCGCTAGCACCGTTAGAGTTTTTCTTACGGTGCTATCGGGGATCTCACCAAGGTCACGGCAGTTCTGCCCGGCTGGGAACGCAGCCTCAGTGACGTCACTGCTAATCACTGATGCTAGGCTGGCCGCAGCTCATTCACCAGTGGTTCTCAGCCTGGACGGTTGCATCTTGGCACCGTCCAGGTTGAAAACTGTTTATCCCCCAGACATGGATTACGGCGTGGAACAGAATAACGGACAGGTATGGTATATTGTTGTTTTAGTATTTTTGGTTTATTACAAGTGATTGAGGGCTTCGGGGGAATTAAGCGAGGTTGTAAGTATGGTTTAATTGAGATTATTAAAGGAGTCTGTCATTCTTTCAATTAAAGGACTTTATTCTTGGTGTGTGTGTTTTTATACAATGTGACTATAGGGTTAGTAATGGGGGAGTCTTATTAACACCTCTCCATTACTAACCTCGGGCTTGATGTCACCAGACAATACAAGGGTAACATCAACCCCCCCAACTGTTACCCCACTTGCCACCGCTACAGGGCAAGTGGGAAGATCCAGGCAAAGCACCAGGATTGGTGCATCATTAGATGTGCCTTTTCTAAGCAGCTGCAAGCTGCTATTTTTAGGCTGAGGGGGCCAATATCCATGGCCCCAGACCAGCCCCCAGCTGTTTGGTTTAGCAAGGTTTGTTGTCAAAAATGGGGGGTCCACACACCTTTTTTTTTAAATTATTTAAATAATTTTTAAAAAACAGCGTAGGGACCCCTCTATTCTTGATAGCCAACCTTGCTGACAGCTGAGGGTTGCAGCCCCCAGCTGTGAGTTTTGCCTGGCTGGTTATCAAAAATACAGAGGGACCCATGCCATTTTTTTAAAATTATTTATTTACAGCGCAGGAGCGATGAATACTCCCATCCGCCACTCCTGCTCTCTCTGCTATTAGCGGTAGCAGGTGTCGGATGATAGGATCAGTAGTCTCATCAGCTGACACCAGTGAGCGGATCTCTAAGGCCTCTTTCACACATCTGTCTTTTTGTATCAGGCATGATCCGTTGAACACCTGAAGGGACGGATCCGGCGCTGAAACAAAAAAACTGATGCAACGGATCCGTTTTTTTTGCTGGATCCGACCTGAACTTTTGAACCCAGAAAAAGAGGGTTTTGGATGCCCGGAGACACTGGAAAATGTAGTAGTAGTAGTAGTAGTAGTAGTAGACCTTGATTTCCAGAATCTGGATCAGACTTTTGCCGGATTGCACAAAAGTCTGATCCGGTTCCATTCTATTGTTTCCGGCCGCCTGATGCGCCGCTTCAGGCACATCAGGTGGCTCCGGCAAAAAAAAAAAAACGTTACATGCTCCGTTTTGTCTGGCTGCCGGAATGTACATTTCCGCCGGATCCAGACAAAAACGGATACAACGCAATGACATCAGGCACGATCCGGCGCTAATGAAAGTCAATGGTAAAAAAACGCATCAGATCCGTTTTTTTACCAACACGCCGGATCATGCCTGATACAAAAAGACGGATGTGTGAAAGAGGCCTAACCGGCGGGGATAATTTAACCGCCGATCAGAAGCGGTGTTTGCCGCGCTGTCATGCACATAACAGCGCGACAAACACCCGGTGTTCAGGCAGCCAAACCCGAACAGCACGGAACTTTATTGTTTGGGTTCGCCCATCTCTACTGGACTGCAGTGAAGCGGCGCAGGCGCACTTGTGCAAAATTTGAGAGGCAGAAAAGGAGGTAATAGGATACAAGGGCGGGCCACACGGGTGAAAGAGGCGTGCTTTTCTGGGCACAGTGCCGCTCTCTCTCTTTTTTTCCATACCCCGGGATTCCTGGACATCTGCACTTGCTTCACTTACACCTTCCCGGTGAGGCACCCCCTCACCTAGTCATCGGCACCGCTCCCCCACCATGTGCAGACGCAGATTGCTCTGCACCTGCCCTATAAGATGACCCCCAACTTTTGAGAAGATTTTCTGGGGTTAAAAAGTCATCTCATACGCCGGAAAATACAGTAATAGGTATTCGGATGTGTTATAGTCTATGCATAGAAAATGCAGGACCCAAGATTGCCATTCTTAAATTGTTGGGCAAACTGCAAAATCCAATTGGCTGCCACTGAAAGTCGCCACCCTTTGCTTATGTTGTGGACACTTGATTGTGGCATCCAATGAGTTAAACAGCCCATGGTGACAATTACAATGACCCCTCAGAAGGTAATTGGGCAGGCATAACTGTTACTGCTCATTCAATTCCCTCGCAACAATAAAAGCTTTTGAAGAGGTCTAAGAGTTCTTTTATATGTAAAACATCTCCTGGTTTAAGCGGGTTGTCTAATTAAAACAAAGCTGATCAGTGGATGTCTCACTTCTGGGACCTGCATTGATCGGCAGATTGGGAAATTTTTATCACCAAAGGGGAATCTTTATTCCTGTTACAAAGTAACACTGTAGGTTGGACACCCATCCACCACTCTATTCATTTTCTGTAGGGCTGCCAGGAAAAGCTGGGTACAGGGCTCGGCAGCCCCATGGGAAATAAATGGAGCAGAAGTCGAGCATGCGCACTGCCACTCTATTTTAATGGGGATAAAAGTTCCACGTTCTGTTGATTGGTGCAGGTCCCAGCTGTTGGATGCCCACCAGTCAAGTTATCACCTATCCCGTGGATAGGTGAAATGTTTTTCTCATTACTAATGACTTCACCCGCAAGAGAGGGCTCTGCCCCATCACTGGACATGAAGCCTATATCAAAATAAAAACACAACTTCCACTTTCTCCTTCAGTAGAATCTCTGTCCTTAAGTATACGGCTGAAGCAGCCAGGAATCGTGGAACATGGGATTGCGGTGAGGAAATTCGCACAGTGGGACCCTGGGATGTTAACATTAGCTTACTAGCCGCCAGTACCAGTTGCCATTTTTCATAGTCTTTTACTCCACGGTTGGTGGTTGCTCAGCCGGCCACCCCGCAGTTGGTGTTTGCTTGGTTGGCGCACTACAGTTGTTTGTATGGCTTGCCACTTCAGACCCATGGCTTAGTGTGATTTAGCTTCTTGCTTCATGAATTGGCTTGGTCTAACTTTTTGCCTCATGGCTTGGCCTTGTGACTTAAGGGTATGCCACACTAAACAATATCGCTAACGGGATCGCTAAAAAACGTCACTATTTAGCGATCCCGTTAGCGATGTTGTTCAGTGCGGCAGCTGCCAGCGACGAGCTTCCTGCTGTGATCTCGCTCGTCGCTGGAATCGTTCCGGACCCTATTTTCTCGTCGGCGCTCCCGCTGGGTAAGTATATATCGCTAGTGTGGCACCTTTTCTTAGCGATTTAGCGGTACTTTTGTACCGCTAAAGTCGTTAAGAAGATCGCTAACGGCGATAGCGTCGTTAACTATATCGCTAAATGTGGCCGCACTTAGCGATATAGAAACAATCCCGCTAGCGATCGCATTAGTATGCGTCGTTATCGTGATCGCTAGCGGGATTGTTTAGTGTGGCAGTACCTTTAAGGGTATGCCACACTAAACAATATCGCTAACGGGATCGCTAAAAAACGTCACTATTTAGCGATCCCGTTAGCGATGTTGTTCAGTGCGGCAGCTGCCAGCGACGAGCTTCCTGCTGTGATCTCGCTCGTCGCTGGAATCGTTCCGGACCCTATTTTCTCGTCGGCGCTCCCGCTGGGTAAGTATTTATCGCTAGTGTGGCACCTTTTCTTAGCGATTTAGCGGTACTTTTGTACCGCTAAAGTCGTTAAGAAGATCGCTAACGGCGATAGCGTCGTTAACTATATCGCTAAATGTGGCCGCACTTAGCGATATAGAAACAATCCCGCTAGCGATCGTATTAGTATGCGTCGTTATCGTGATCGCTAGCGGGATTGTTTAGTGTGGCAGTACCTTAAGGTTGATTAGCTTGATGACTCATGGTTTCATGGGGCCAGCTGCCTTGTATCTTTGTGTGACCCTCTCTTTCTTGATATGGTTATGGACTTCATGATGTGATGGTCCTTCACCTCACAACATGCTTCGAGTTTTTTTGCTTTGTGCTTCAGGACTTCATTACCTTTTGGCCTGCAGCCCTGTTGCAGGTTGAATACTAGATTATATTAGTGGTCTGTTGTGGTTGTATCAGATATTTTTGAGGGGGGGGAATCAGGTCTCACCTTGATAATATGTATGCATGCAGTCTGGTGAGTCCAATAAAATTGCAGTTTATCTCTCCTACTTGGATGTGCATATTGCACTATATCAGATAAAATCATTGTAAACCCAGCCTATCCTCCTAGTTTTTAGTCATAAAATGGGCTGGTCATTGTTATGTTGGTAAACCATTAATGTCCTAGTCAATCCTCTTAGAACTGTAAAATGGACATTATTACGCTAAACTGTTTGTTGGGCAATCTCCGCATGTGTTCCTTTTGTCTAACAGCGGCAAAACATGCAGCCGGAGGCAAAAACATGGGGCAAAAGACACCACATATTGGTAAGCACACCCAAATATCAATAAAATATACACAAAAACCTTTATTGAGTAACATAGACTACATTACGGGACTAAAGGCCATGTGTCCTATCTGTTACCTTACTCCGCTAACAAATTAGATGTAAAAAGATACTCATAATAATATCTACTGAAAATAGAGTACAGTAGATTATGGAGATAGTAGCAGGAGTAAGAAGATATATGTGATTCCACAGATGCTTTCCTTCAAAAACAGATATATGGTAATTGGCAAGTACTCCACAAAGATGAAAAAAGTGGTCTATATGTATTGTACTTATTTTCCATCTGTTCTGGAGTCTGTTTATTGTGTACATTAGTGTATTTGGATATCTTTAACGCATCTGTTACTATATGCTGCGGGTCACATTGTTGGCATATTATTGCCTAATGGGGTTGAGAGTGACACTCTTTGGTTTTAATTGATTTTTTTGCAGTCCATGTTATTCAGTAAAGGTTTTTGTGTATATTTTATTGATATTTGGGTGTGCTTATCAATATGTGGTGTCTTTCTATCCATGTTTTTGCCATTTGACCTCTCCATATGATGCAACACCCTTTTCATTTTTCAATTTTCATTAGTGGTGCACCCTTCTCCCCCGCTTTTTACAACATTCAGTCGTAGGGACTCGAACATATTATCCGAGCACACCCAAGATACTCTGATAACACCCGAGTATGCTTGGATGACACGTTGCCCAAGCACGTTCGCTCATCACTACTTGCCAGTATTAGGTTGCTAAATATTATTTCCCAGTGAATCCTCCTAGATGGTGTTGAAAGATGGGCACATCCAGATTAAGTCTGTGAATCCATCAAAGTCCAGGTTAATCATCCTAGTTTGTAGTTGTAAAATGGGAAAGTGTAAGTTAAGTCTGGTCAAACCATTTTAGCTAGTCAGTTTGAAGTTATAAGACAGGTAAATTGAGCTAAGGCTTGGTTCACATGGCGTTTGCCACTATGTTCAGTGGGTCTGTTGGGGCTTACGTCTTGCTGCCCGCCTCCAATAGGTAGGTGTATACAGCAAAAAGTGGTGCACGACAGAGCACACTGACTCAGCCTGCATCATTGTAGTCAATGTCCACAGTGGTGGATATGCTCAAATCCCGTTTTGCCGGGGTTTGGATTTAAACCCTGACAGAGCCACGGAATGTACTGGCAAACGCTATGTGAACCAGCCTAAGTCTGGTGAGATCATTAAAGGTCCAGTCAATGTTCCTTTTTGGAGTAATAAGATTGCAAGTATGCATGAAGCGGAAGAATCAGTGATCTGATTATAATATCTTCTTCCTGTCAAACTCTATTTGCGAAGGATGAATACCTGTGAAAATGAATAGACTATTCTGATAGCCAGAAGAATAGGGTGAAGGATCAATAAGTTACATTGTTGAGGGTATAGAGTTCTAAAACCCTTGGAATAAGACTATCTGACTTTAACCAGAAGAATATGAGGTCTCTCTCCTGCAATTGCTTCCTCATGTGAAGGAACAGGCCAAGTGTTATGTTGCTGTTCCTATCAGTCCCGTTTCATTCTTAACTGATATGTGTAAAGGCTATCATTCCGCTTTCTCAGTCTCTCTGCCAGAAGACTAATCTGTCATGTATTTAATTTCTATCTACCAATCTCCGTGGTTGTTCTCCGTTGTAAGCAGCCATTTTAGTTTGGAGAGTAAACGCCATCATAGGTAATATTTCTTTACAAGAGTGTATGAATGAAACTGTACTTGTAGAGCTAAGACCAGATTTGCTTGCTCTGGCAGTGTGAGATGTTTTGTACAAGAAATCTGAGAAGTAGTGACCAGAATTTCTACTAAATGTAATTCTTTACCTACTGTGGGGTTTTTTTTTTGGCTGTAAAGCCTCATTTTATTTTTTTTGTGAGATTAAGGTTGTGCCCTAATAGGACACACCAAATAGAGAAACATACAGAAAAGTGAAGACCTTTTCTATTTACACCCCTTTGTTCTTTTATAGTTTAGCAGGGAGTGAAGTTAAGGTAAAATTGCTTGGGTATTTTCAGAAGTACTGTTCTCTTCTGTCTCTAAAACCAATTTGGTATACCTGCGTGTTCAAGCTACACTTGATGTCATGGAATTTGAGTGGATGTCTCAAACCCACAAGGGGCTATTGTTAAATCTTAATTTGTAGCTTCCTAAAGATAAGAATATGTTCAATTGTTATTGATACTAGAATATGTTTTCATTGAGGTTCCTATCTTGGTGTTAAGGGGCCTTATTTGAGCATAATTATGTTAACCATAAGTACAGGTCCTTCTCAAAAAATTAGCATATAGTGCTAAATTTCATTATTTTCCATAATGTAATGATTACAATTAAACTTTCATATATTTTATATTCATTACACACCAACTGAAATTTGTCAGGTCTTTTATTGTTTTAATACTGATGATTTTGGCATACAACTCCTGATAACCCAAAAAACTTGTCTCAAAAAATTAGCATATCAAGAAAAGGTTCTCTAAACGACCTATTACCCTAATCTTCTGAATCAACTAATTAACTCTAAACACATGCAAAAGATTCCTGAGGCTTTTAAAAACTCCCTGCCTGGTTCATTACTCAAAACCCCCATCATGGGTAAGACTAGCGACCTGACTGATGTCAAGAAGGCCATCATTGACACCCTCAAGCAAGAGGGTAAGACCCAGAAAGAAATTTCTCAACAAATAGGCTGTTCTCAGAGTGCTGTATCAAGGCACCTCAATGGGAAGTCTGTTGGAAGGAAACAATGTGGCAGAAAACGCTGTACAACGAGAAGAGGTGACCGGACCCTGAGGAAGATTGTGGAGAAGGACCGATTCCAGACCTTGGGGGACCTGAGGAAGCAGTGGACTGAGTCTAGTGTAGAAACATCCAGAGCCACCGTGCACAGGCGTGTGCAGGAAATGGGCTACAGGTGCCGCATTCCCTAGGTAAAGCCACTTTTGAACCATAAACAGCGGCAGAAGCGCCTGACCTGGGCTACAGAGAAGCAGCACTGGACTGTTGCTAAGTGGTCCCAAGTACTTTTTTCTGATGAAAGCAAATTTTGCATGTCATTCGGAAATCAAGGTGCCAGAGTCTGGAGGAAGACTGGGGAGAAGGAAATGCCAAAATGCCTGAAGTCCAGTGTCAAGTACCCACAGTCAGGGATGGTGTGGGGTGCCATGTCAGCTGCTGGTGTTGGTCCACTGTGTTTCATCAAGGGCAGGGTCAATGCAGCTAGCTATCAGGAGATTTTGGAGCACTTCATGCTTCCATCGGCTGAAATGCTTTATGGAGATGAAGATTTCATTTTTCAGCACGACCTGGCACCTGCTCACAGTGCCAAAACCACTGGTAAATGGTTTACTGACCATGGTATTACTGTGCTCAATTGGCCTGCCAACTCTCCTGACCTGAACCCCATAGAGAATCTGTGGGATATTGTGAAGAGAAAGTTGAGAGACGCAAGACCCAACACTCTGGATGAGCTTAAGGCCGCTATCGAAGCATCCTGGGCCTCCATAACACCTCAGCAGTGTCACAGGCTGATTGCCTCCATGCCACGCCGCATAGAAGCAGTCATTTCTGTAAAAGGATTCCCGACCAAGTATTGAGTGCATTACTGAACTTTATTATTTGATGTTTTTTTTGTTTGTTTTTAAAAAACACTTGTATTTTATTGGATGGTTGAAATATGTTAATTTTTTGAGACAGGTTTTTTGGGTTATCAGGAGTTGTATGCCAAAATCATCAGTATTAAAACAATAAAAGACCTGACAAATTTCAGTTGGTGTGTAATGAATCTAAAATATATGAAAGTTTAATTGTAATCATTACATTATGGAAAATAATGAAATTTAGCACTATATGCTAATTTTTTAGAAGGACCTGTAGATAATCGGGCCGATTTTAGTTAATTTAAAAACAGATGTTGGTTAGCTCATTTAACAAGCACAATATCCAACTAAATCCTCTTTTTACTACAGTTTTTGATGTCAGGTGTTTTCTGCTTGACCAGACCTGGCCTCTTTGGGGTGATGGCCTCCAGGATTCTTTATTGTTGGTAATTGTCCTACTCTCCTTCTGTTTATTCCCAATTCCAGAAGATAATCAAGCATATAGATAATGAAGGTATATGAACATAATTCCTCTCCTCAAATGAAAGAAGAGTTCTTTTTATACTCAGTATTTGTTAACAAGTTAGGTGTCTCCAGTGAGATTGCAGGCACTTTCTCATGGAAGCTCCTAATCAAAAGGGTTATTGTCTTGACTGAATATTCTCTAGAACTTTCAATATTTTTTTTTTTTAACACTACCCATTAGGCTGGATTAATCTTTAGATCTTTCCATCAGGTGTAAAATCTTAGAAGTGGTGTTTCCTCCCTATGGAAATGTGTTCCTCTGTAATTATTTCATGGGTGCTGCACCCTTTCGTACCTCTTTTCGTAATACCTCTTTCTGGCTAGTGGTTGGTTGAGGTTTTCTGTCTCTTTTTTTTCTTTTCACATGATGTGAAGAGTAAAGTTGAGTGAGTATGTAAGCAGGGTCGGACTGGCCCACCGGAGAACCGGAGGGTTCTCCGGTGGGCCCTGGCATCTGGGGGGCCCTGGCACCTGCTGGCATACAGGGGCCAGTTGCCTAGGGCCCCCGCTGCTCCAGGGGCCCCCAGCCGGTGGGGTGTCGCTAATAGCGGCACACCACGCAGCTGCCATGGGGGCCCCGTGCCAGCGGTGCAGCAGCGGGTGACAGGAGGCAGGAGCCCCTGTCCCCGCTGCTAAAGAGAAATGAATATTCACTGCTTCCCACGCCCACATGGGCGTGGGAAGCAGTGAATATCATTACTTACCTGTCACCCGCTCCAACCGCTGAGCGTCGCTGTCCTCGGGCCCTCTCTTGCTGCAATGTTCAGGCAGAGGGCGCGATGACGTCATTAGTGAGCGCCGCGCCCCCTGCCTGAGCATTCACTGCCGGAGGACCGAAGACAGCGGCGCTCAGCAGTGGACCCGGTGACAGGTAAATATTGCAGGTGCCCAGGACACCAGTACCTGGCCCCCAGCGACGAGAGGTGAGTATGCCTTTTTTTTTTTTTTTTTTTTGCAGCATCTATGGGGGCACAGTGGAGCATCTATGGGGGCATAATCTATGGGGGCATAATCTGTGGAGCATTTATGGGGCATAATCTATGGGGGCATAATCTGTGGAGCATTTATGGGGGCATAATCTATGGGGGCATAATCTGGAGCATTTATGGGGGCATAATCTATGGGGGCATAATCTGGAGCATTTATGGGGGCATAATCTATGGGGGCATAATCTGGAGCATTTATGGGGGCATAATCTATAGGGCATAATCTGTGGAGCATTTATGGGGGCATAATCTATGGGGGCATAATCTATGGGGGCATAATCTATGGAGCTTCTATGGGGGCATAATCTATGGAGCATCTATGGGGGCATAATCTATGGAGCTTCTATGGGGCATAATCTAAGGAGCATCTATGGGGGCATAATCTATGGGGCATAATCTATGGGGGCATAATCTATGGGGCATAATCTAAGGAGCATTTATGGGGGCATAATCTATGGAGCATCTATAGAGGCATAATCTATGGGGGCACAATCTATGGAGCTTCTATGGGGGCATAATCTAAGGAGCATCTATGGGGGCATAATCTATGGGGGCATAATCTAAGGAGCATTTATGGGGGCATAATCTATGGAGCATCTATAGGGGCATAATCTATGGGGGCACAATCTATGGAGCTTCTATGGGGGCATAATCTAAGGAGCATCTATGGGGAATAATCTATGGAGCATCTATGGGGCATAATCTATGGGGGCATAATCTATGGAGCATCTATGGGGGCATAATCTATGGAGCATCTATGAGGGCACAATCTATGGATTATCTATGGGGGCATAATACATGGGCAGCATATGGGGCACAATCTATGGAGCATCTTGTGGGGCATAATACATGGGGCAGCATATGGGGCATAATCTCATTTTCCACCCTAGGCTTATACTCGAGTCGATAAGTTTTCCCAGTTTTTTGTGGCAAAATTAGGGGGGTCGGCTTATACTCGAGTATATATGGTATCTATCATCTATCTATATATATATATATATATATATATAATATATATTATATATAAGCATTATACCCTATGAGGGGGGGCAGCATTATCCTCTATGAGGGGTGCAGCATTATCCCCTATGAGGGGGGCTGCTTTATAATCTATGAGGGAGGCTACCCCAACTCCTGCTACATAATTAAGACTTGTACTACCTTATATTATACCCTGATATTAATGTGTTTTACTGCACAATTGGTGGTCTTGTATTTATTTCTATGTAGCTACATAGTGGGCCCCAAGAATGATTTTCTCTGGTGGGCCCAAGGTGTTCCAGTCCGACGCTGTATGTAAGTATTGACGATGATAATGATACATTTGGACAGCTTTACATCACTACTCAAGAAAGCACTGAAGGAGGAAGTGGGAGGTGTCTTTTTGTTTTGCTCTAGTCTTCCTGTTTCACTGATAGGGTGGAGCCCTCTCTCGGGGGTGCTATCATGGTTTTCTGGAAAATCAAATCACAGGTAATTATAATTTTCACTGGACAACCCCCTTTAAGTTTAAGTAGAGGGAGAGGAGTCGTAAACACAAGAGTTATGTATGGACCTGCACAGTAGATATACATATGGCCGCTATTGTCTTTAATCCCATAAGTGTTGACAATCATCAATACAACTTGATACTATTCTGCTTTATTTGAAACTTCTTTCTCACTATGCCTGGTAGATTTCTAGGTTTTCAAGACTGAAATTTGACTAATCCTTGTCTATACAGCTGCATCAGTATTTTTCTGGCACAAAAAAACATTAACATCTTGTAAATGTTAAAATGTTTCCTACATCTTGCTAGTAAGATCAGAACAGAAAAAGCAGCTGTCCTATTGATTTAACTGATATTCTCACAGCTGCAATTCATGCTAATTCTTCGACTTAGCAAATGGTGTTATATTCTAGACAAAGCTACTGACACCAACTTACATTGCTAATGTATTTCTGTTGTATAAGATGTACAGATTTATATATGTGATTGCCAAAACTTTCTTCTGCAGAACAGAAGCTATTCAGAACTAATGAGACAGAAAGTAAGGTCAAATGAAGAAACTCTGAATAGCCCAAGAATCTCATATCTACAAGACAACACCCTCAATCAGCATTTTGCAAGAATTTCGTGGGAGACTTTAGTGAATAGCATTAACTCAATGGGCAAATGTACTAATCTTGTCTTATATGTAAGTAGTGTAAAATTAAACTACACCGTATAGGGTCTAAGGAGCAAGTCCTTGTGGAGAACTCTCGGCACTCAAATATGTCACTGATCTTGATTCTTCTATTTAGAATTGAACACGTTTCAGCTCCTCTGCTGTTGAAAGCTCTGGATGAGTTAAAACGTGTTCAGGTTCTGAATGAAAGAATCAAGATCTTTGACATATGTGAGTGTCAGAAGTTATTTGTTCTTATGCTATTCATTTACATGTGCACCAAGATCGATAGTGGAGTGCTGATCACCATTTGGTTTTCACTTTGTGGACAGTGACATGCCAATGTAAGGAGACTTATAGGCCATGTAATTCTCCTCTGGGAAATTAAATATGCAAATTCCCTTTTCAGAGGTTAAGAGGACTTGAACTCCAGTGCCTTCTTTTGTAAGTAGCAATTCTAAAAGTGAATGCAGACATAAGGATTGCTACTTCCAATAGGTGGCACTAGAGTTCAAATTCTCTTCTCTAAAGTGGCAATTTGTATCCAAATTATATCACAGTCATATCATATATCACATTTCATGCACAATAATGAATTTGGTGGATCTTTAGACATTTTTATCTATCTTTCTACCACCCATTGGTTACCGTATATACTCGAGTATAAGCCGAGATTTTCAGCCCTTTTTTTAAGGCTGAAAGTCCCCCTCTCTGCTTATACTCGAGTCATATACCGGGGGTCGGCAGGGGAGGTGGAGCGGGGGTGTCAGATCATACTTACCTGCTCCTGGCACGGTCTCTGCAGCCCCCCTGCTTCTCCCACGGTTTCCGGCGTCTGTGTTCAGCGGTCACGTGGTACCGCTCATTAAAGTCATGAATATGCGCATAGTCATGACTTTAATGAGCGGTACCACGTGACCGCTGAAGGAAGGAAGAGCTGCCGGAGACCGCGGGAGAAGAGCAGGGGCAACTGCGCCAGGAGCAGGTAAGTATATGCGATATTCACCTGTCCCCGGTCCACCGCTGCGCTCCGCTCAGTCCTCTGACTGTGACGTTCAGGTCAGAGGGCGCGATGATATAGTTAGTGCGCGCCGCGCCCTCTGCCTGAGCAGCCATTGACAGAGGACCTGGAAGACAGCGGCGCTCAGCGGTGGACCGGGGACAGGTGAATATCACAGGTGCTGGGGCCTGAGCTAGCGGCGACACCGGCACCTGTCCCCCATAGCGCGCCGGTTTCCCCGCCTGCTCAGGACACCGGCACCTGGCCTCCAGCGACGAGAGGTATTTTTTTTTTTAATTTTTATTATTTGCAGCAGCATATGGGGCATAATGTGCGGAGCATCATATGGGGATAATGTGCGGAGCATCTTATGGGGCATAATGTGCGGAGCATCATATGGGGTATAATGTGCGGAGCATCTTATGGGGCATAATGTGCGGAGCATCAATATTATGGGGCATAATGTGCGGAGCATCTTATGGGCATAATGTGCGGAGCATCTTATGGGGCATAATGTGCGGAGCATCATATGAGGCAATAAGGATGCGGAGCATCTTATGGGGCATAATGTGCGGAGCATCTTATGGGGCATAATGTGCCGAGCATCTTATGGGGCATAATGTGCGGAGCATCTTATGGGGCATAATGTGCGAAGCATCTTATGGGGCATAATGTGCGGAGCATCTTATGGGGCATAATGTGCGGAGCATCTTTTGGGGCATAATGTGCGGATCATCTTATGGGGCATAATGTGCGGAGCATCTTATGGGGCATAATGTGCGGAGCATCTTATGGGGCATAATGTGCGGAGCATCTTATGGGGCATAATGTGCGGAGCATCATATGGGGCAAAATGTGCGGAGCATCTTATGGGGCATAATGTGCGGAGCATCTTATGGGGCATAATGTGCGGATCATCTTATGGGGCATAATGTGCGGATCATCTTATGGGGCATAATGTGCCGAGCATCTTATAGGGCATAATGTGCCGGGCATCTTATAGGGCATAATGTGCCGGGCATCTTATGGGGCATAATGTGCGGAGCATCTTATGGGGCATAATGTGCGGAGCATCTTATGGGGCATAATGTGCGGAGCATCTTATGGGGCATAATGTGCGGATCATCTTATGGGGCATAATGTGCCGAGCATCTTATGGGGCATAATGTGCTGAGCATCTTATGAGGTATAATATACTGAGCATCTTATGGGGTATAATATACGGAGCATCTCATGGGGTATAATATACGAAGCATCTTATGGGACAGCATATGGGGCATAATATACGGAGCATCTTATGGGGCATAATCTATGGAGCATCTTATGGGGCCATAACCTTTATGGAGCAGAATATGAGGCCTTTATTAACCTTTTGTGCAGCATTATATGGGGCGTATTTTGTATGGAGCATCTTATGGGGCCGGGCCATCATGAACTGTATGGAGCATTCTGTGGGGCTCCTGATTCAATATGGCTATTCAAAAACATTTAACCTACTGATGTCTCAATTAATTTTACTTTTATTGGTATCTATTTTTATTTTTGAAAATTACCAGTAGCTGCTGCATTTCCCACCCTAGGCTTATACTCGAGTCAATAAGTTTTCCCAGTTTTTTGTGGCAAAATTAGGGGGGTCGGCTTATACTCCAGTATATACGGTAACTTACTTCTAGACCAACATCTTGTGTCAAAATTAAGCTACACCCCTTTCTAGAAAATGCACATTGGGAGTGGTGGCCCCTGGTCCCCTTCAAATTTCCCTTTTCATCATGTATTTCTTTTCTATACCTAGTAAATCAATAGTAGATCTATGGCTGCCTTTATGATTTCGATATTAATAACTCCTGTGGGTTTTTTTTTTATGTTGGTGGTGTATTTGGTGTATGGATCAACTTTATTGATCCATTCCACAACTGGCATTTCCACTGTCCTAAAGCCCCCGTCACACTAAGTGAGATCGCTAGCGAGATCACTGCTGAGTCACAAGTTTTGTGACGCAACAGCGACCTCAGCAGCGATCTGCTATGTTTGACACGTACCAGCGATCAGGCCCCTGCTGTGAGATCGCTGGTCGTGTCAGAAATGCCTGGACATTTCTTTGGTCATTGAGATCCCGCTGGGTAGCATGCATCGGTGTGTTTGACACCTTTTACCAGCGATCTCGCTAGCGACTCAGGACTGAGACACATCGTTACACAGGTCGCTACGGGTCGCCGATCGTTGCTGCGTCGTTGGGAAGATCTGACTGTTTGGCATCTCACCAGCGACCACATAGCGACGCAGCAACGATCCCTGCCAGGTCGTATCGTTGTCGAGATTGCTGCTTCGTCGCTGAGTGTGACGGTACCCTAACACCTATCTATTTTTATCTGCTGACTTCCATCTTATTTTTTTGAGGCATGGCTACCTCTCTATACCTATTGTGACAGGGTCACTGGCGCTGTATGTGAGGGGAGATATGGGTCGGAAAGGTTATTATCCTGCATGATGTGAAAGCCATGGGCTTTCCTCCAGCATGATAGGTGCTGAGAGTAAAGGCCCCGTCTCATATAGCGACACACCAGCGATCCCGACAACGATCAGGATCGCTGGTGAGACGCTACATGATCGCTGCCAAACAGGCAGCGATCAGGACAGCAACACTGCGGGTAACGTTGCCTAGTTACTCGCAGTGTACGTTGGATACCAGCGCACTGATGCAGGGAGCTGGTAACCAAGGTACACGTCGGGTTTCCAGGCGCTGCGCGGTGCCTGGAAACCCGAATTGTACCTTGGTTACCAGCTCCCCTGCAGCAGCGTGCTGAAATCCAAGGTACACGTCGGGTTTCCAGGCACAGCCCTGCGCCTGGAAACCCGATGTTTACCTTGGTTACCAGGAGATCGCTGGTCTCCTGCCTGTCACACGCAGCAATGCGTGCCTGCCAGCGGGAGACCAGCGATCAAAAAAAAGTCCTGACATTTCTGACACGACCAGCGATTCACAGCAGGGGCCTGATCACTGGTACGTGTCAGACATAGCGAGATCGCTGCGGAGATCGCTGTTTAGCAGCGATTTCGGTAGCTATCTCGCTATGTGAGACGGGGCCCTAAGTCAGTCGTTCCTAGGGCATGGCTTTCATGTGAGTAGGTAAGAGACGGGCAGGACGCCTACTCACCATATCTCCACATCAAGGGTGTGGCTGGGAGGTTAAACGTCTAGCTAGTAGTGTTGAGCGATACTGCTCGATATCTAAAAATATCGTATCGAAATGGTATCGCCGATATCACTAAATATCGTCGATATCCGATTCCGATACCGGAAGTCCAATGTAAGTCTATGGGAACAAAAAATCGCAACTAAAAAAAACCTTTATTTCCTTGTAAACACTAAATATACACACATAGAATACATATATATATATATACATGTCATTGTGACATATATATATACATATATGTATAGTTTATACACTTCTACATAGTAAAATATCCTCTGATTCAATTGCCGGGTAAAGCCGGCTTCTGTGAAAAGACAGAAGCACCCGACATGAAATGACACTTGGTGTACATAGGGTTAACCATGTCTTTTCATGTCGTTTGCAATCTGATTTGCACAAACAATTACATCAGTCTATGTGTGCAAAATTTCACACCTGTAGGGGTTAATTAAAGGTGTAAATTCGTTGTAAAAAAAACGGACTTTTTTGCTACGAATTTACACCTTTAATTAACCCCTACAGGTGTGAAATTTTGCACACATAGACTGATGTAATTGTTTGTGCAAATCAGATAGCAAAGGACATGAAAAGACATGGTTAACCCTATGTACACCAAGTGTCATTTCATGTCGGGTTCTGCATTTTCACAAAAGCCGGCAATTGAATTAGCGGCTATTATACTATGTAGAAGTGTATGAACTATAAATATAAATATATATATATGTGTCACAAATTCAATGACATGTGTATATATATATATATGAGGTGTAAAATTATTTAAAAAAAATGCGTGGGCTCCCGCCCTATTTTCGCAACCGGACAGACAAAGCCAGCGAATGGGGGCAGATAATAATAGCCCAGAGAGGGACCATTATTTTTGGCCCCCCCTGGCTACTAACATCTGCCCCCAGACACCCCAGAAAAGACAAATCTATAATTAGATTCGCCCTTTCTGGCACTTTGCCCGTCTATTCCCATTGCCCTGTAGCGGTGGCGAATGGGTTAATAAGGGGTTAAAATGACCTTGCAATTGAAAGGTCACTTTAAGCCAGGTTAATAATTGAGAGCTGTCAATTAGACAACTATCAATTATTAATCCTATTGTATGAAAGAAAAATCAAAGTTTAATGAAATAATCACACAGTTTTTGACCATATTTTATTTACCTGCTAAAACCATTTCCTGTAATAAAAATAAAATAATAAAGCAAAATTATTCTTACCTATCCCATGCACAGTCAGGTCCCACGGTGTAATCCTTCAGAAAGGGTTAATGTTTACTGCAGGGACCGCAGCTAATGCTGCAGCCTCACAGTAAACCCCCAAATGAATGAGCTCCTCTCCTGGCTGACAGGAGAGGAAGTGGAAAGCTTAATTGATTGCTTTCCACTTTCACTTCAGGTCAGCCAGGGACACCATCAGAGGGAACTGATTAACAAAAATAGGGGTTCCCTTCGAAAAAAAAATGGCGTGGGGTCCCCCCTATTTTTGTTAACCAGCCAGATGAAGCAGACCGCTGAGGCCTGGATTTTCAGGCTGTTAAGGAGCCAAGATCCATGGACCTTGCCAGCCTGATAATACCAGGCCACAGCAGTCTGCATATCTTGGCTGATTAACAAAAATAGGGGATCCCCTCGAAAAAAATTGGCGTGGGGTCCCCCCTATTTTTGTTAACCAGCCAGATGAAGCAGACCGCTGAGGCCTGGTTTTTCAGGCTGGTAAGGATCCAATATCCATGGACCTTGCAAGCCTGATAATACCAGGCCACAGCAGTCTGCTTAGCTTGGCTGGTTAACAAAAATAGGGGATCCCCTCGAAAAAAAAACGGCGTAGGGGTCCCCCTATTTTTGTTAACCAGACAAGTAAAATGCAGACTGCTGCGGCCTGGTATTAAAAGACTGTCAAGGCCCATGGATTTTGGCCCTCAACAGCCTGATAATACCAGGCTACAGCAGCCCCACATTTGGCGCATCAAAAGATGTGCCAATTGTGGCACTTTACCCGGCTCTTCCCACTGCCCTGTAGCGGTGGCAAGTGGGGTAATAAGGGGTTAATGTCACCGTTGATTGCACGGTGACAATAAGCCCGGTTAATAATGGAGAGGTGTCAATAAGACACCGATCCATTATTAATCCCAAAGTTATTAAATGTTTAAAAAAAAGACACAGCAAGAAAAAAGTATTTTAATGAAATAAGAGACAACACAGTTTTCATTACTTTTATTACACTCTCATTCCTGCGACGCCATCGATCTCCTGTAAAAAAAGAAAAAAAACAAACCAACAGTATACCACCTGTCCGACGCAGTCCATAGTAACGACAGTCCCACGACGATCCAGCTCTGCTACATCGCAATGACAGGCAGAGCCTGTCATCGCGACGCAGCACAGCTGATTACCTGCTTCCCCGGCGGTGACGTCATCGGACTGCTTTACGGCCGCGATTACCCAGCAGTCACTGCAGTTATCGCGAGAAACTGCATGTGACCGCCGGGGAAAGATGATGGCGGCCATTAAGCAGTCCGGGATGTGACCGCCGGAGATCTTCTGCCGGGTAAGTGCCGCTGACTCCTGACAGACCCGACCGACGGACACTGACAGTGACAGACCCGACCGACGGACACTGACAATGACAGTGACAATCCCGATTCCGGTATTCGATATGACGAAAATATCGGTATTCGGAATCGAAAGGCCGATACAGCTAATATCGGCCGATATCCGATATTTGCAGTATCGTATCGCTCAACACTACTAGCTAGTGTTTTTTTTTTCTGTCTGTGTTGTGTGGAGTTAAGGAATCCTCCAGACTGAATGAAGCTCCTGCGAGAGCTGCCATATGTGTTGTCCCAGAAGTACTGGGCAGGACTTTATATGAACTTTTTACTTTGATTTGAGCCAGAAAGTCTGTTTTCTGTTACCAGTTTGGGTTTTTGGTTTATGATGCAATAAATCACTCAGACTTTAACCAACCGTGTTCCTGTGTCTACTTCGAGGAGAAGCTAAGTGAACCGACCTTCCACAAGTGGTGTTTCGGATGCGGGCAACATTCCAGGAACATGGGTAGCAGCGGTGGATAAACTATATGTTCTGGGTGAAGGCAGCTACAGGGATGGAACAACGGTTGGACAAAATGGAGAACCTAATCAAGCACCTGATTCTGAGCCAACAGCAGCAGCACCAGACACAGCAGGAACAAATAAACTCCTAATACAACGGATTCAACAACAACAATGGCAGATGGAATGCCTGGTGGGAGATGTCCGCAGTAGAGGAACCACCCCTCCCCACATCAAGGTGATGGCCCTCTATTTGACTGAAGAGCCCCAGAAGGCCTATTATGTTTTGACATTACAGAATGAACAGGAATATGCCAAGTTGAAAACGGAGATATTGGCACAATCATGGGTCACTATGTCAGAGCTCAAATGGTTCATCACTGGGCGTATTATGGTGATAAACCTCCTAGTTCACAAATGTTTGACTTATTGTATTTGGTCCAGAAATGGTCACAGCTGGAGTCCTCCACTCCAGCCCAGATGGTCGAGAGGTTGGTCATTGACAGGTTTATTCACACCCTCCCGATGCAGAACTGGGTTGCCCAGGGAGAACCCTGGAATGCGGATGAGCTGGTGGGCCTCATAAAAAGGTACCAGGTGGTCAAGGGGTCCCTAAGGAAGCCAGATGGTGACACATCTCTATACTGGGGTACTCAGCAGGAGACCGAGTCCCAGAACCCTTATAACTTCCTAACAAAGAAAATTTTTGCTTCCAAAATTGTGCTGATGTAAAGTAGACATGTGGGAAATGTTATTTATTAACTATTTTGTGTAACATATTTCTCTGTTTTAAGGACATAAAAATTCAAAGTTTGAAAATTGCAAAATTTTCCAAATTTTCACCAAATTAATGTTTTTTACACTAATAAACGCAAGTTATTATTAATATTCATTTATATAGCGTCATTGATTCCATGGTGCTGTACATGAGAAGGGGGTTACATACAGATTACAGATATCACTTACGGTAAACAAACTAACAATGACAGACCTATAGAGAGGGGAGAGAGGACCCTGCACTTGCGGGCTTACATTCTACAGGATAATGGGGAAGGAGACAGTATGTTGGGGGGTTGCAGCAGCTCCAGTGAATGTGAGGCGGTAGCTCCAGTAGTGGTGAGGAGGCAGCGGGGATCATTGCAGACTGTAAGCTTTCCTGAAGAGGTGGGATTTTAGGTTCCGTCTGAAGGATCCGAGTGTGGTTGATAGTCGGACGTGTTGGGGCAAAGAATTCCAGAGGATTGGGGCTATTCGGGAGAAGTCTTTGAGGCGGTTAGGTGAGGAGCGAATAAGTGTGGAGAGAAGGAGGTCTTGGGAGGATCGGAGACTACGTGAGGGAAGATATCGGGAGATTAGTTCAGAGATATATGGAGGAGACAGGTTATAGATGGCTTTGTAGGTCAGTATTAGTAATTTGAATTGAATACGCTGAGGGAGTGGGAGCCAGTGGAGAGATTTGCAGAGGAGAAGCAGAGGAGTAGCGAGGAGAGAGATGAATTAGTCGGGCAGCAGAGTTAGGATGGACTGGACAGGTTCGAGGGTGTTAGCAGGGAGGCCAGAGAAAAGGAATGTTGCAGTAGTCGAGACGGGAGATGATGAGGGCGTGCACAAGCATTTTAGTAGTGAGGGTTGAAGAAGGGACGGATTCTGGAAATATTTTTGAGCTGGAGGCGGCAGGATGTGGAGAGAGCTTGGATGTGCGGTTTGAAGGACAGTCAGAGTCAAGTTAAATCAAATAAATTTTTCCACCAACGTGAAGTACAATATGTCACAAAAAAATTCTCAGAATCGCCAAGATCCGTTGAAGCGTTCCAGAGTTAATACCTCATAATGGGAAAGTGGTCAGAATTGTAAAAATTGGCCCGGTCATTAATGTGCAAATCACCCTTGGAGGTTAAGGGGTTAATTATAAAATGAAGCACTGTAGCATGCCAAGCCTAACAATGTTAAATATACTCACTGTCAAAATTCAGCTCTAATAGCGTGTTCCTGCAGTCATCACATGGCCATTTCACTCATATGCGATTTACATACTTACGTCACGTGACAATTAGCTTTTATTCCTGCTGCTCTCAGTTTTTCACTTAACCCCTTCACCCCCAAGGGTGGTTTGCACGTTAATGACCGGGCCAATTTTTACAATTCTGACCACTGTCTCTTTATGAGGTTATAACTCTGGAACGCTTCAACGGATCTTCGCGATTCTGAGACTGTTTTCTCGTGACATATTGTATTTCACGTTAGTGGTAAAATTTCTTCGATATACCTTGCATTTATTTTTGAAAAAAGCGTAAATATGGTGAAAATTTTGAAAATTTTGCAATTTTCAAACTTTGAATTTTTTTTCCCTTAAAACAGAGAAATATGTCACACAAAATAGTTAAGAAATAACATTTCCCACATGTCTACTTTACATCAGCACAATTTTGGAACCAACATTTTTTTTTGTTAGGAAATTATAAGGGTTAAAAGTTGACCAGTGATTTCTCATTTTTACAACAAAATTTACAAAGCCATTTTTTTAGGGATCACCTCACATTTGAAGTCACTTTGACGGGTCTATATAGCAGAAAATACCCAAAAGTGACACCATTCTAAAAACTGCACCCCTCAAGGTACTCAAAACCACATTCAAGAAGATTATTTACCCTTCAGGTGCTTCACAGGAGCTGAAGCAACGTGGAACGAAAAAATTAATATTTAACTTTTTAGCCACAAAAATGATCTTTTACAAACTTTTTTTTATTTTCACAAGGGTAAATGGACAGATAAAGTTGTTGTGCAATTTCTTCTGAGTACGCCAATACCCCATATGTGGGGGAAAACCACTGTTTGGGCACACGGCAGAGCTCGTAAGGGAAGGAGCGCCGTTTGACTTCTTCAAACTAAAATTGGCTGGAGTTGAGATTGGACGCCATGTCGTGTTTGGAGAGCCCCTGATGCGCCTAAACAGTGGAAACCCCCCACAAGTGACACCATTTTGGAAACTAGACCCCCTAAGGAACTTATCTAGATCTGTTGTGAGCACTTTGAACCCCAAAGTCTTTCACAAAAGTTTATAATGCCTGGGTGTGAAAAAAAAAAAAAAAACAATTTTCCACAAAAATGATTTTTTAGTCCCAAATTTTTGATTTTTCCCAAGGAAATTGGACCCCAAAAGTTGTTGTCCAATTTGTCCTGAGTATGCTGATACCCCATATGTGGGGGGGGGAAACTGTTTGGGCGCATGGCAGGGCTTGGATAGGAAGCAGTAACGTTTTGGAATGCAAACATTGATGGGGGTCATGTTCCACTTGTAGTGCCCCAGATGAGCCTAAACAGTGGAAACCACCCACAAGTGACCCCATTTTGGAAGCTAGACCCCCTAAGGAACTTATCTTTGGTGAGCACTTTGAACCCCCAAGTGCTTCACACAAGTTTATAATGCCCGGGCATGAAAATAAAAAATCCTATTTTTGTCCCACAAAAATTATCTCTTAGTCACTAATTTTTTATTTTCCCACAGGTAACAGGAGAAATTGGACCTCAAAAGTTGTTGTCCAATTTGTCCTGAGTACGCTGATACCCCATATGTGGGGGGGAACCACTGTTTGGGCGCATGGCACAGCTCGGAATGGAAGGAGCACCATTTGACTTTTTCCAACCAAAATTGGCTGGAATTGAGATTGGACGCCATGTTGCATTTGGAGAGTCCCTGATGTGCCTAAACAGTGGAAACCCCCCACAAGTGACCCCATTTGGGAAACTAGACCCCCTAAGGAACTTATCTAGATCTTTGGTGAGCAATTTGAACCCCCAAGTGCTTCACACAAGTTTATAACGTAGAGCCGTAAAATTTAAAAATCATATTTTTTCCACAAAATTGATCTTTTCACCCCAATTTTTATTTTCCCAAGGGTAACAAGACTCCAAAAGTTATTGTGCAATTTGTCCTGAGTACGCTGATACCCCATATGTGGGGGTAAACCACTGTTTGGGTGCATGGCAGAGTTTGGAAGGGAAGGAGCGCCGTTTGACTTTTCCAACGCAGAATTGGCTGGATGCCATGTCGTGTTTGGAGAGCTCCTGATCTGCCTAAACAGTGGAAACCCCTCCACAAATGACACCATTTTGAAACTAGACCCCTCAAGGAACTTATCTAGATGTGTGTTGAGCACTTTGAACCCCAAACTGCTTCACAGAAGTTTATAACGTACAGCGGTAAAATAAAAAATCCTTTTTTTTTTACAAAAATGATTTTTTCGCCCCCAATATTTTATTTTCACAAGGGTACAGGAGAAATTGGACCCCAAAAGTTGTTGTCCAATTTGTCCTGAGTACGCTGATACCCAATATGTGAGAGTAAACTACTATATGGGCGCACGTCGGGGCTCGGAAGGGAAGTAGTGACGTTTTGGATTGCAGACTTTGATGGAATGGTCTAGGGGCGTCATGTCGCATTTGGAGAGCCCCTGATGCGCCTAAACAGTGGAAACCCCCCACAAGTGACCCCATTTTGGAAAATAGACCCCACAAGGAACTTATCTAGATGTGTGGTGAGCACTTTGAACCCCGAAGTGCTTCACAGAAGTTTATAACGTACAGCCGTAAAAATAAAAAATCCTTTTTTTTTTTTACAAAAATGATTTTTTCGCCCCCAATATTTTATTTTCACAAGGGCAACAGGAGAAATTGGACCCCAAAATTTGTTGTCCAATTTGTCCTGAGTACGCTGATACCCAATATGTGAGAGTAAACTACTGTATGGGTGCACGTCTGGGCTCGGAAGGGAAGTAGTGACGTTTTGGATTGCAGACTTTGATGGAATGGTCTGGGGCGTCATGTCGCATTTGGAGAGCCCCTGATGCGCCTAAACAGTGGAAACCCCCCACAAGTGACCCCATTTTGGAAAATAGACCCCACAAGGAACTTATCTAGAAGTGTGGTGAGCGCTATGAAGCCCCAAGTGCTTCACAGAAAATTTATAACATACAGCCGTAAAAAACAAAAAAATCATTTTTTTTTTTTACAAAAATGATTTTGTTGCCCCCAGTTTTTTATTTTCCCAAGGGTAACAGAAGAAATAGGACAAATTGCACAATAACTCTTGTGGTCCAGAGTCGCTGATACCCCATATGCGGGGGTAAACTACTGTTCTGGCGCATGGCAGAACTCAGAAGTGAAGGAGCACCGTTTGACTTTTTCAACGCAGAATTGGCTGGAATTGAGATCAGACGCCATGTCACATTTGGAGAGCCCCTGATGTGCCTAAACAGCAGAAACCCCCCAATTCTAACTCCAACCCTAACCCCAACACACCCCTAACCCTAGTCCCAATCCTAACCACAAACCTAACCCTAACACACCCTAACCCTAATCCCAACCCTAACCCTAATCCTAACGTGGTAAAATTGATAAAGCAGTTTTATTCTTCGGGTCAGTACGATTACAGTGATACCTCATTTATACCATTTTTTATGTTTTGGCGCTTTTATAGAATAAAAACAATTTTATATAAAAAATTATTATTTTTGCATCGCTTTATTCTGCGAGCTATAACTTTTTTAATTTTTCGCTGATGATGCTGTATGACGGCTCGTTTTTTGCGGGACAAGATGACGTTTTCAGCGGTACCATGTTTATTTATATCGGTCTTTTTGATCGCGTGTTATTCCACTTTTTGTTCGGCGGTATGATGATAAAGCATTGATTTTTTGCTTAGTTTTTTTTTTTAAGGGGTTCACTAAAGGGGTTAACTATTGGGACCGTTTTATAGGGGGGGGTCGTTACGGACGCGGCGATACCAAATATGTGTACTTTTATTGTTTTGTTTTTTTTATTTACAGGAAGAAATGAATTTATTGGGGAATTTTTTTTTTTTTTTATGATTTTTTTAACCACTTTTTATTTTTATTTTTTTTACTTTTTTACTTTGTCCCAGGGTGGGACATCACAGTATTTTAGCAGATCGCTGGTGTGACAGTGTGCACAGCACTCTGTCACACCAGCGATCGCTCTGGCATCGCTGCAGGCTTCCCTGCAGGACCCCGGCGCCATCTTGGATCCGGGGACCTGGAGGGAGGACGGACCCTCGGAACAGCGCGACACATCGCGCTGCTCTGAGGGTCTCAGGGGAGCGCGCAGGACGCCCCCTCCCTGCGCGATCCTCCCCTGTGCCCCCGGTACACCGCGATCATGTTTGATCGCGGTGTGCCAGGGGTTAATGTGCCGGGAGCGGTCCGTGACCGCTCCTGACACATAGTGCTGGGTGTCAGCTGTGATAAACAGCTGACACCCGGCGGCGATTAGCTGCGCTCCCCCCGGGAGCGCAGCTGATCGCCCATGACGTACTATTCCGTCCATGGGAATTAGGTCCAGGGTCACATGGACGGAATAGTACGTCTGATGGAATAAAGGGGTTAAGATTGTGAGAATTAGGAAGAGTAGTCAGCACATGACTGTAAGGCTGGAGTCACACTGGCGAGAAATATGGATGAGTGCGAAACGCAAAAACAATGCATAGCACTCGGACCAATGTTAATCTATGGGGCAGCTCCCATCAGCCAATTTTTTTCTCGGCTGTATTATACAGGCTGAGAAAATCGCAGCATGCTACGCCCGTAATATGCCAATGCAAGTCTATAGGGGCGAGAAAACTACGGATTACACATGGACCAGACGTGTGACTTGCGAGAAATACACAAGACTTCTCCAGGTGACAGGAAATGGACTCAGCCATTATCAGGAAGCTTTGACATGCTAATTAGCTTATAAAGCACTCCAGACATCCCGGAAGAATGCCTCCACGGAGTCCACCATCATTTCCACATACATCAACGTGGAAATGCTTATCATTCTGGTCCAAGAGAGGCCAGAACTGTGGGACCAGAGGGAAGCATATTATTCTGACTGGGCCCGAAAAGAGGCGGCATGGAGGAGGATCTGTATCCAAATGTTTAATGATTATGAGGACAGGCCACGTGAGAGCCAGCCATAAATTAGTAAGTTCTATCCTTTTTAAAAATCATATTAATACACAAAATAACACGTTTTCCCATTAGACCCTAAAATAATAATATGTGTAGGTTTTGTCCATTCTGTGTAATATATCTGATGTTTAAATGACACCTTACTAGGCCACATGACACTGTAAAATATATGTTAAAGTGTTCTGAAAATTGGGCAATGTCCTAATAAATTAATGTGTCACATTGAAGTGGAAGATGTCATGAGATGCTGGCGCAGCATCCGCGCCCAATATAGGCGGGAACATAAGTAGCGAGCCAGGAGTGGGGATGCAGCACCGACCAAGAGAAAATATATTTATTATGACCGGCTGTCCTTTCTGGCTCCCATTCTGGATCTCAGACTGTAAGTACATACATCACACCACATTTCACATGTGCTGTTTAGGGTCATATCTACAATGTTTTTTTTTCACATTTAAAAACAGAACTCAGTCAATCCTCACTGAGGGAGACAGGGTCTGATTCGGAGGCCATTACTGATCCAGTCGGGGGAGGTGAAGAGGTGGCTGGCCCATCTTCTGAACCTTCCAGCTGCATCCCACAACCTCCACCAGCACAAGACCAAGCACCAGCAGTGGCATCATGCAGCCTGGATGTAGCGCAACAGGAGGACCAGGAAAATAGCAGCAGACCTACTGTGCCTCTTGAGGCATCACCCCAGCCTGCCGTCATACCCCGCCGTGGCCGGCGAAGGAGAGACATCCATGCCTCTGACACAAGGAGGCATGTCGATACGGGGGTGTTAAATTATCTGGCTAGGGCTGCCCAGGATGTTGGTGAGGAGGCCTATGCCCGCAGCCTGGCCCAGTACCTCCGTCCACTACCACTGGAGGTCAGACTGCGTGTGCGAGGATCCATTCAAATCCTGATTGATGCCTGCACACCCCCCAATAACCCACATGAAGTTTTTGGAGCGGTGGCAGCTGTCACCCGTAACCAGCTCAGAATTTCCACAAACCCAGAAGTGTAGGTTCAATCAGGATCTGAGCCACCTCCTCCACGGGTGCCTACACCACATCCCAATCCATCCCCAAGCCAACATTGGCCTCCATAGGCTCAAATGGCAGTCTATAATCCACCTGCCCAATATGGCCACTTGATCAGACCCAGTGTTGGAGGCTAGTCCCAACCTGGTTTTGGTCGACATGGCCATATTGGGGGGTATGAATCACGTGACTATCAAAATCCACAGGAGTATCATCTCCAATATCTCTCTGGCCACTTCTATAGTCAGCACCAGGATCCTGGCCACATCACCCATCCTGGGTCAGAAGATGTTCCCACACAGGGTGACGTCTAAGTTGGGCGTCAAACCCAGTACCAAACTGAAGCTGGACTCCTGCCATCCCCACCACCAACCTACGAGAATTTATAAATTTCTGTATTTTGCTAAAGTTTTGTTTTAACAAATATGCAAAAAATGTTTGGCCAAATTTGAATGGGCACAAAAGCCATATGAGTTCAATATCTTTTTTTTGCCAAAGTTATATTTTGGCTTTATAAAAAGTTAGAAATTTACGAGTTTTGTGTGTTATTTAATTCATAACTTGTACATCAAAATATTTCAACATTTACCACAATGTAAATGAAAGCACACACAAACTTAAAGAACAAACAGGCTTTTAAATAAACAAAAAAAATGATAATTACAATCTAGATATAACATTCTCTTGCCAGGGAGTAGCACCCTGAGGTGTTACAAAATAATTAGTGAACACATCACGCACTTTGAGTCCAGACAGCGGACAACGGGGAGGGATCACATGTGGAATAGGCATACCCACATTACCAAACACAACTTCAGCACCATCAGATGAGGAGCAATCATGTGTTCGGGTGAAGTTATGTAGGATCACACATGCTTTAATGACCTCATTAACGTTAGCTTCACTTAACTGAATGGCTGACTGGAGTACCCGCCATTTGGCACAAAGAATGCCACCAGTCGTCGTGCGCGTTATAGGCTCAAGTCAAAGATTCTGCGCCGGTGGTCCAGGTTTCTACGGGGATAGGGTCTCATTACATGATGGGTCAATTGAAAGGCCTCATCTGCAACAAGGACATAAGGCACAGGTTCAATATTGGAGCCTGGAAGCTGACGTGGTGGTAGGTCCAACTGATAATTGTGCAGCCGTCTATCCATAATGGAAGAATTGAAGACACTAGAGTCTCCAGTTCTTCCATAGGCCCCAATATCTACAATTATAAACTGATAGTAACTGTCAACCAGGGCCAACAAAACTACAGAAAAATATTGTTTATAATTATAGAATTTGGACCCTGAGTTTGGCGGCTTATGCACACGGATGTGCTTCCCATCCAGGCCTCCAAAACAATTGGGAAACTGGCATTGCTCCTCAAATCCCCTGGAAATCCGCAACCAGTCTTCCATCTTTGGCTCAGGCATGACCGCTTGATGTAGTCATGACCAGATTTCGGAACAGGTAGACCAGACAATGCCTGATATTGTTGATTTCCTGATCAAAAACTCATGATGCAGTGCCACATATGAAAGACCAGTTGTGAGGAAGCTAAAAGAAAAGAAAATATAAACTAAAATTAGCTAACATGTTGAAGGTTTAAAACAAATCACATTAATCAAAGTTACAGTGTCTAACTAACAAGCCATGCAATAACATAAAAAGAGTTCCAGTGGCTATGTGATTTTAGAAACAAATACACATTATTATTAATAATGCGAGTTTAGATTTTGGATATATATTATGACTAAACAAACCTAAATTTTTAAACAGAACTATATACTACATTTCGAAACATCATCAACATAGAGTATGAGGATGAGGAATACATACCGTAACGTAAGGATAAGGCGCTCCTCAGCAGAGATACATTTGCGCATCCTGGTGTCCTGGAAGGTGATCCCAGGGTGCACTGTCTCCAACAAAATATCAAAGGTGGTAAGCCTCATGCCACAATATTAGTAAAACTTGTCGGGATGTGTCCGCAGTGATGCATAGCGCCGGTGGAAATGGCCTTTAGTGAGGCATTGCCTCAAAAGCGGATGGACCCACATTCGTCTCCTCCTCCTCGGATCCACAATCACTGGGTATGGCTGGCCAAAGCGGCGTGACAACACCCAGTTGTATAGCACCCGCTCAGAAACTAAGTCTGTCTGATATTTTTCACACAAACCACAAATACACCAACACAAGCACAGAACCAAAATGGGCAGATTGAAGGCTGCCACCTGTTGTAAAGCCAATAAATAGGGTTGCTGATGATTATTTAAATTATTTTCAGGCCTCAAAACCGTTAAATATCCATTTTGCTAGGTTGAGAGAAAAAAAAACGCTATACGGATGCCATACGGATGCTTACATGCGCAAAAAACGCAGCCTCGCATTGCCAAAGGATCACATACAGATCACTGTTCAGAGAACATTTCTGTGTATTATGACCGTAAAATACAGACCGTATTTTTATACGTTGTGTCTGACTCCGGCCTAAGTGTGCAAATCGCAAAAGCAGCTTAAGCAACAAGTTTCTGAAGTTATGACAAAAAATTATGATCTGGAAAACTGTTCCAGAAGGAATAATATTAGAATCGTGGGTCTTCTGGAAAAGACTGAGGGAAGGGATCCCACTGAATTTATTGAGAAGTGGCTGAGAGACCAGATCGGTGCAGACTCCCTCACTAAATTTTACGCAGTAGAGCGGGCGCATAGAGTACCAATGCATCACAACCCCCGGTAATAATCCACGTGTTATCATTGCAAAGCTACTTCACTATAAGGATAGAGATATCATTATCCGCAAAGCAAGAGAATCGGAGGAGATTACAATGAATGGCCAAAGAATTGGTATATACCCTGACTATTCGGTAGCTGTGCAGAAGCAGCGAATGCAGTTTGGAGGGGTAAAAAGACGCCTGAGAGAATTAGGCGCCAAATATTCAATGATGTTTCCCGCTAAACTGCGAGTGGTGGCCATGGATAAGGTTTTCTTTTTAACGGATCCTGAGGAGGCCATAAATTGGATTGATGTTAATGCTAAGTTCTTGCACGCCAAAGAGTGAGAGATAACCACAGAATTCAAAATAATGTTCAATGGAGCGGTTGGCTGAGGACACTTAGTAAGCAGATTCCTTTCTAGTTTACAGGAAACAATTGACATTCAGTATGGATGGACCGGGATGGAGATACCAGTGATATAAAATGTGCAAACGTATATATGATCGTGGATATGGGACTAGAAGTGAAGAGTTTTTAACTTCTGAATTCCACCTGCATAACTTTAATTTTTTCATTTTTAGGTTTTGAAAGTGACCTAATTCATGCTGATTGACTAGTATTGATTGAATGAGAAAGGAGTCAATGCGAAATGTTTGAATTTCATATATACAGCTCTGGCGGAGGGCATGGCGGAAATGAATATTGTTTGAAACCACAGATGTGTTATATTAATGTATACTGTATGTAGCTATAACTTTCTTTTTTGTTCTTATCTTTCTGCACTTACAATGAAACAAACTGTGGTGGGGGAAAAATAGAAATGCACGGCGGGAGGGGGAGAGAGATAACGAGAGCAAACTGAAAAACTGGGTAAGTGTGGAGACGGCTCAAAGTTGACGGGAGTGAAAAACCCATGGCTCTTAAGCCCCCGTCTCACACAGCGATCTCGCTAGCGAGATCGCTGCTGAGTCACTAGTTTTGTGACGCAGCAGCGAGCTCACCAGCGATATCGCTGTGTGTGACATTCAGCGACGATCAGCGCCCCTGCCGGGTATCGCTGATCGTCGCTGAATGTCCTGGACATTTTTTTGATCGCTGGTCTCCCGCTGATAGGCATGCATCGCTGCGTGTGACAGGCGTGAGACCAGCGATCCGCTGGTAACCAAGGTACACAGCGGGTTTCCAGGCGCGGGGCTGTGCCTAGAAACCCGCTGTGTACCTTGGATACCAGCGCCCTGATGCAGGGGAGCTGGTAACCAAGGTACACAGCGGGTTTCCAGGCACCGCGCAGCGCCTGGAAACCCGATGTGTACCTTGGTTACCAGCTCCCTGCATCAGGGCGCTGGTATCCAAGGTACACTGCGGGTAACTAAGCGATGTTACCCGCAGTGTCACTGTCCCAGATCGCTGCCTGAGCTGCCTGTTTGGCAGCTCACCAGCGATCATGTAGCGATACACCAGCGATCCTGACAAGTGCATATCGTTGTCGGGATCGCTGGTGTATCGCTATGTGAGACCCGGGCTTTAGTGAGCATGCAAGTGGAGGAGGAAGAAGGGGGGAATTGGGAAAGGGGGGGGTTAGGGGGGGAGGTTACCGACAGTTGAAGTAAGAAAAGGCAGAATTACGGGAATGGTGTGTGATATATATAATGGATAGCTTTAAAGTTATAAGTTGGAATGTTAGGGGCTTATCGGAGAAGAACAGAAGGGCGACAATATTTAAATGCATGCAGGATCAGGGGACGGCAGTGATATGTCTTTTGGAAACTCATTTACAGAAGGAAACAACCCATATTACCAATAGAAAATGGATACAAAAGGCATACCACTCTACATTCTCTAATTACTCTAGAGGAGTCTCGATTTTAATTAATAGATCCACCTCTTTTGAAGAAATAGATGTACATATTGACCCAGAGGGACAAGGGGTAGCAGTTAAAGGACTATTTTTTGGAAGGCCGTTGTGTTTAGTGGCACTTCACATTCCATCTCCTTACTCTAGTACTAAGATCAGAGTGATGAGGGAGTATGCTGATAGAAGTGGAGGAATGCCGCTGCTGATAGTGGAAGATTTTAATAATGTGGTAGATAATTTTTGGGACAGAAATAAGAGGCGGCCGCATGTACAAGATAGCACCAATACAGTGTTCGGTAATTTTATTAAAGAAATTGGTCTGATTGATGCATGGAGAGTTAGGAATGAAGGGAAAAGGTGTTATTCATGTCATTCCACAACACATAGCACATTGTCGCGGATTGATTTGGCACTAGCAGATGGATTGGCGGAGACCATGATAAGAGAGGTACAATATCTCCCCAGAGTGATTTCTGATCATAGTCCGGTTATGATGACTATTGGATATGGGTCACAGAAAGGAATAGTTAGGGAAGGATGGAAAATGCATCCTGTTTGGATACAATACCTTAATGTTCAAGGGATCGGGAAAGAGTTAGAAGAATTTTTTACTCATAATGATGGGAGTACAGATGAACTAGTGGAATGGGATGCGATGAAGGCCTTTCTTAGAGGGTTATTATTTAGAGACATCTGTAGGCGGAAATCACAAACTAAAAAAGAGGAGATTGAAAAATTGGAAGCATTGGAGAGAGCGGAGGAAGAGGCTATTCATAATGATACACCTGAAACACAACGGGGCCTGAGAGAAGCTCAGGAACAGATTAATAACATCTTACTAGGTAAAATGACAAGAAGACAGGCGTTCCAAAAAGATAAGTTTTATGCTGAAGGAGAGAAAGTGGGACACCTTTTATCTGTTATCGCCTCGGCACAAAGGAGTAACTCATGTATTTATAATATGGTAAGTGGAAAAGGGAAGAATGTTAATGACTTGGAAGGGATATTAAATATTTTTAGTGACTTTTATAAAAACTTATACTCATCAGAGGAGAATGTAGGAAATGAAGAGGTAGATAAATTCTTAAGCATGGGAAAACTCCCTAAGTTAAGTAAAGAGAATAAAGACATGCTGTATTCTCCCATTACTGTGGAGGAGATGGAGATTGCGCTGCATGGCATGGCCAATGAGAAATCCCCTGGGTTAGACGGTTTACCGTCAGAAATCTATAAACAATTTGCTGAACTGCTGTTACCTAAATTGTTGAAAGTATTTGAAGAAGCTAAAGAGAAAAAAAACTATTACCGGCCTCTATGAAGGAAGCAATGATTGGGGTCTTTTTCCTCCTTGGGAATCACTACAGAGTACCCGAATCATATAGACCAATCTTGCTATTAACAGTGGACATTAAAATCTTGGCAAAGGTGTTAGCTAACCGACTGACTGGGCTCATTTCTTCCTTGATTCATCCAGATCAGGCAGGATTCATGCCTAATAGATCTACAGCGGGTAATATAAGGAGGTTATACCTTAATCTCCAGATACAAGCTGATAATTCAGGTCGCAGAGTGATCGCCTCACTAGATGCCCAATGCCCAAAAGGCGTTCGATACTGTACAATGGGAATACTTCTGGAGAGTCATGCAAAAATTTGGGTTTGGGCCGAGATTTATAGAATGGGTGCAATTGCTTACTCTCAACCTACTACTAAAGTCAGAGTTAATGGAGCGATTTCCTCATCTTTTCCTTTGGAAAGGAGAACCAGACAGGGATGTCCACTGTCTCCACTCCTCTTTGCTGTAGCAATTGAACCATTGGCCGCAGTAATTAGGGGGAATCGCGGAAATTCACGGCTTTAAGCATGGGGAAATGGAGGAAAAAATTGCTCTGTATGCAGACGATTTGTTATTATTCCTTGGGGATCCGACTGAATCACTGAGCTGTGCCATGCAGACAATCGAAAGGTTTGGGGTCATATCTGGGTTGAGGATTAACTGGTCCAAATCTGTTTTGTTTAAAGTGGATAGGGAAGTGGAATGGTCTGATAGAGATATTGAAGTCAATAAATTGCAGTATAAAGAGACCTTTAAATACCTGGGGATACAGATTTCCTTGCCGATATCAGAGTACCTCCATATTAATTTGATGCCATTGCTTCAAAAATTTAAAATTAAAATAGAGATATGTAATAAACTACATTTAACGGTGGTGGGAAGGATAAACCTTTTTAAAATGATCCGGATGCCCAAACTATTATATTTTTTACACAATTCGCCTGTCTGGATATCTAAAAAAAGGTTTAAGTCTTTGAATGGGTTGATTAGAACGTTGGTATGGGGGAAGAAACCGGCAAGAATAAAGTTGGAAAGCCTTCAGAGACCTAAAGATGAAGGTGGACTGGCACTGCCAAACCCAGAAATGTATTTTCTAGCGGCTCAGAGTCAACACTTTAGAGGGTGGTCAAAAAATGAGTCTGGTGGTTCTGTTAAAGGAATGTTGGAGCATTGTATTGGAGATAGGCTGATACTAGAAGGATTGGAAGGAGGTAATGTTAAAAGGTCGGGGGGAGGGAAATGCCCACGTTAGAACTTATAGACAAAATTTGGAACACAATTAAAAAGGTGAGAAGAGTAACGGGACTAACTAAATTTACCCCCATATGGAATAATAGCAATTTGCCGGAGATAAAGAAAGTAGGTACTATACGAGAATGGACAGAAAAAGGAATAAGATATATGTTTCAAATAATGGAAGGGGCAGAAATTAAACCTTTCCTGCAGTTACAAAATGAGTTCCTGTTGCCAAGTACAGAATGGTATCATTATGGGTAGATTAAGCATGCAATTAGAACCCAGAGAGCACAGTAGAAGTTGGTAGTAGAGACGGATCTAGTTTTGGAGTACATCTGTCAAGAAGGTGTCACTAGGGGGTAATCTCAAGCACGTACAGGGATTTGATGCACACTTTCCTTCTGGGGTTTCCACTGAAAGCTAGGCATAAATGGGAAGAAGAAGTTGGAAATATAGAAGATGACGTATGGGAAACTATATTGGAGTATATACCCAAACTATCTATGAGCGAACCTGCAAGACTATCGCACATTTATGTAATTCATAGAGTATATAGATCACCGTTAATAATGCACAAAATGGGGCTGAGGGGAAACTCGGAATGTCCAAGATATAATATGGATACGGCAGGTATATTCCAGATGATGTGGGAGTGTTCTAGACTCTCAATGTTTTGTTCTGGAATAATTAACATGATTGAAGGGGCATATGGATGTGAAGTCTCTGGAGATCCTGTTACGTGTTTACTAGGCTATGTGGAAGAAATCTTAATTGATAATAATAGTAAAATAGCGATTGCTAGACTACTTTATTGTGCTAGGAAATTAATAGCAAGAAATTGGACCAGTCCTGAGCCCCATCGGGGGAAGAATTCTCTGAAAGTGTGAAACATATTATACACTTGGAAAAGAGTATATATGAAAAATATGAAAAAAAGGGGTAAATTGAATGTATATGAGAAAATATGCGCGCCTTGGATGCACTATAAAGGATTATAAGAGATGAGACCCTTAACATGTAATGTATGTTATTCACCATTCTGTGTAAGAGATACATCTTCTTGTGATTGTGCCTTACTGTTAGAGGTAATGGAGAAATATTCTTATACTTGTATTCTCTGTCTTAATAAAGAAGAAACTGGGGGGGGGAAGCTGTCGGAAGGGATGAGGGAGGGGTTGAGGGGTTAAATGAAACTGTTACACTGTTTAGATTGTTCAGTTGTTTTGAATAATGTTATATGCAAAAACTTATTCAATAAAAATTTATCTGCTTTAAAAAAAAGTGTGCAAATCGCATATGAATGATGGGAGGCGGCAAGCTGAATTCTTCCTCTGGGTACCAAAAAACCTAGATACATCTCTGGTACATACCGTACATGTGTAGTCTCCTTTTCAATTCTGGTTGCCAATTTTTGCCTTTTTTGTAGAAATGCCAAGAAATACAGTATTTACCTGTCATATAAATTACAAAGAAACACTCAACAGAACCTACATGCAAGCTACAAAGAGTAACACCACCATTGCAGAACTGAAGACAATAGACAATGTGGTAGAACCATTTCTCATCTGGGAACCCTGAACAGGTATAAATTAGACTGAGATGTCTTCCAAAGCTCCAGAAGCATCTGCAAACCTCTCTGCTTTAAGTGTCTCTGCTCATTAATCTATCATGAGGAATGAATTGTAAGACTATAAAAATACTAAAGTGAAAATTACTACTCCACAAGTAATTCGTCTGTTTTAGGTTTGACAGAAACCACCTAAACAACCAGAACATTTCCTTGGAGACTGTTCAATAGACAATGGAAACAAGAACTTTAACACTCTTTTTTATGTATGCACAATGATTTAAGAGGAGCTTTCCAGCATTTTATATGTGAAACGAGATACAGTATATACTAGAGTTTTACAGCACATTTTTTATGCTGAAAAAGCCCCCCTCAGCTTATACGTCAGTCACGGTTCCACAAGATGGGAGGGGGAGCAGCAGTGGCAAAGCAGCGAGTCACAGAAGGCAGGAGCCGGCTGCTACAGCTAAACCCTGTACCCGCTGCTAGAAAGAAATGAATAGTCACTGTGCTGGCAGTGAATAT
Organism: Oophaga sylvatica; assembly: GCA_033576555.1. NCBI lineage: Eukaryota > Metazoa > Chordata > Amphibia > Anura > Dendrobatidae > Oophaga > Oophaga sylvatica. The sequence continues at coordinate 288,565,731 of JARQOD010000004.1, read as the reverse complement.
TCATTGCTCTTTAATAGAGTGCACAGTAGTGGCAGCCGTCTACTTCCTCCAGCTGCTGGGCGATCACGTTTGCCTGCTACTTAAGAGAAATTAATATTCACTTCTCTCCAATCCCATGGGCATGGGGAGCAGTGGATATTCATTCCCTTAAGTAGCGGGCATACGTGATCGCCCGGCTGCTGCAGTTAGCCGGCGGTTGCTGCTACTGTACCCACTACTAAATAGCAATGAATACTCACTGGTCTCCATGCACATAGTCCCGGCATGGAAAGTTGTGAATATTCCGGCAGCTGTCCTCTGTATCATGGGAAGGATTGCAAGAGAACTCACCAGTGCAATCTCCCGGAAGACGGGTACAGAAGACAGCCTCCTAGGAACGCGGGGTGAGCAGGACAGAAGAGAGATTGCTTCAGGCCACATAGGACCTGAAGCACCTGACTGTTGGGGGCGTGGCTTAAGCTCCGGAGAGCTAGAAGATGAAGGAAAACTCCTAGAAAGGTAACTACGGGACAAAGTTACCCAGGGGCATAGACAGGGACGTAAACCAGATCAGGCCGGGTCAAAGCACGATATAGCACGACAGTACCAAAGGATTAGACAGAACAGATAGCAGGGGCCAGGCAGTGGTCAATACCAAACGGACAGAGAAGGTACAGAAACATAATCCAACAAGCAGTATCCAGAGATCAGAGTCAAAAACCAAAGTATCAGGCAAACCAGAAGACGGTACAAAACACACTCAGGGTCAACACACTCAGCCAAGGGCGAAAGTATCACTGACAAGGGAAATTTCCAAATGGAGGCCATAAAAAGTCCACACAGGGTCAGAGTGAGGCTACAGGAATTAACCCTAGAATAACCGAGCCTGCCAAACCATGACATTCTGCTTGTAAGCAGCGCATGATGTCACGGCCATGCACTGGTTACAAGTATACATCAGCTGCTGGCATCAGAACAAGGCACTGCAATGGAGCGCAGGAAGGTCAGTAGGATGGATTAATTTTTTTTTATGTTTTTCTGATGGGGCCATGCATACCTGGATAGGGATGAGGAGACCATGCCTACCAGGATAGGGATGAGGGGGCCATGCCTACCAGGATAGGGATGAGGGGGGCCATGCATACCAAGACAGAGAAAAGAAACCATGTATACAAGGATAAGGATGAGGAGACCATGCATACCATGATAGGGATGAATAGACCATGCACACCAGAATGGGGATAAGGAGGCCATGCATGCCAGAATGGGGATGAGGGGACAATGTATACCAGGCTTATACTCGAGTCAATATGTTTTCTCATTTTTTTGTGGTAAAATTAGGTGCCTTGGCTTATATTCAAGTATATAAGCTATATCACTACATGGGCTTTTGAAGTTTAGTACTCCCATTATGCAAATTTCCTCTTCATCCAAGGGGTGACAACAGATTTTTCATCTGCACGAACCAACCAATGGCACAAAACTTTTACCAATCCGCAGTCGTTTAAGTCTGTTACACAGGAAGATCAAAGTAAACGATGCACTGTAGCATAGGTCATCATTGTTCTTGGCAGTGCTAATCCTGTATACACAAGACAATGCGACGTCAAGAATGATTATTTTTTTTGTGTGGCGTAAAAGATTATTTCACCCAATTAATGAATGTTTTGCTCGTTGATTAGGTGATCAGCAGCCTGTTTACACTGAAAGATTATCTGAACAATTATCTTTTAATGTAAAAGAAGCTTTAAATGCCCATGTTCATGGGTGTTATAAGGTTGCTCAACCTTTCAGCTTATTTTCAGGATCTAATTTGAATAAAATGATTTAATTTCTTGAGTGGTGTATATATTAAAAGTGTTGTTTTTTTTTGCTTCGGTATCAGCACTACCTTCTCTTGTTTTCAACTCTGTGTCCAGACAATTTTTGTTACATTGTAGCTAAATATTATTTTGAATAAGGGTTTTGTCTCAAGATGTCAAATGTGTTAAATTGCAAAGAGCTTTCAAAAACAAGAAACCTTAAGGTTTAACTTGTGTTAAAATTCCTCTCTATTCTTAACAGAGGGATTTTTAATTTTATAGTGTATAGCTCACTGACAAGGTTACCAGCCACCCCTATGGTCTCAGACTGGGGATAATTTAGGCAAGTAGCACACGCCACTCACAAGCTCTGTGCTATACAGTCCGCTTGCTGGATCCAACCAGCCTCAGTCCCTCTGTGCTTCTTCCATGCTGCAGAGTCAGAACTGTCTTTGCCAGCAGCCTGGTAGACTACTTTGGCAACCAGGAAGCCTGGAGGCAGAGAAGCGGAGCCCTCCTGAGAAAACTCTTTAAACTGACTAGACAAAAATTACTTTCAAAAAGTATAAAAATATTTAATATATCCCCATTGGGGCTTACAATCTAGATTCCCTATCACTATGTCTTTGGAGTGTGGATGGAAACCGGAGAACCCGGAGGAAACCCACGCAAACACGGGCAGAACATACAAACTCTGTGCAGATGTTGGTGAAATTTGAACCCAGGACCCAGCGTTGTAAGGCTATAATGCTAACCACTGAGCCACCGTGCGGCCTTTATACCATGTTACCTGTATACCGATGTCCGTGACTCCCAGGCACTCTGACACACAAAGCTCTCTTATTTTACTCTGGGCCCCAAGAGCCATCAGTCCCTGTAAAATACAATAATGACAATCTGATTACTTCAGACGATTGACTTGAGTTTGAAGGCAGGAGATACTTTGATTCTTTTTCTGTTTCCCTTTTCCTCTGCCAAGGAATTACCATGTTGTATCTGCACAGATACCTGACTTAATTTTACATACATTTAAGATGAGGTAAGGCTTCTCTTTAGTCAACGATTCCAATATTTATGGAAACACCACCACGGACACTATGAAATATCTTGCTGAGCTCTACGTCATAAATCATTAGCCTCAAAAAGCCGCACAGTTAAAGTGGTATGGTTTTAATAAAGTAACCAAAGGGAACACTCATTTCCCTATCATTTCCATATGGCTTAAGCAGAAAATCCTGTAGATCAGGAACTGCTTTATGTTCTGTGTCCAGTAAAATGCTGAGTGAGTAATGTGTGATCTGGGCTCCAGATGTGAATGCAGTTTTATATGATGCTATATGTACATTGTTTACCTCTGGCAATGGTCCATGTAAATAATGGGCCTGAAATGTCCAGCAAGTTCCTTTCATCATCCTCCTCCTTATTATCACTGGTCTATAAAGTACCAGCCTGTTGGCCCAGGCCATAAAGTGGTGATGTCAAGAGAATAACAACTTACAATTTCACATTAAGATGGTATATAGAGAATGTTAGAGCACTGCATTACCTACTGGAGTAATCAGAGAATGACATAAATATGTGGCTTCATAATGGCTGACTGGTATTGTTTAAGGACCACCAAGCAAATGACATCTTCAGATATGGTCGGTGGAAGTAAAATAAATATCTAACATCGATGTACCAAAGCCGTGTTTGTATTATCACTGATGAAGTTTATTATTATATCCATTGCCTTACTTGTGCATTTCTCCATAGCCCAGACAATACTTACAGGGTAAGTCTGCTTAGCCACCAGTCTATACCAGGTAGTTTAGACATAAAGAACATCTCCCATCAGACAGGACATTTATTAAATGCCCAGATACATTCTTTGAATCAATGATATTTCAAACTGCAAATTCTGCAGAATTCTAAAATAGAGCCATAAAATCATGTCTTCCACTACCAGCTATCAAAATAACTAACAGCACGCATAAAACAAATCTCCTCCTTCACGGCATTTGCTCCTAAACCATGAAATGTATTCATAGCTCAAAATGAAACTATAAAAACCTAGCCAAAAGTATATTAAGATAATCATAGGCAACAGCTCACTTCTGATTGCAAGTCTGGCTGCTTTCAAATGATTTTCCTCCAAATATCAACATACTGTATATACTCGAGTATAAGCCGACCCGAGTATAAGCCGAGGCCCTTAATTTTGCCACGGAAAACTGGGTAAGCTTATTGACTCGAGTATAAGCCGGGTGTACATTGTGTCCCCTCATCCCTGTCCTGCTCTGTGTTGCTCTCCCCCTCCCAGTATGCATGGCTTGGCACCCCGTCCCATACTTCTATGTATGGCTCAGCTCCTTGTCCTCCCCCATGCTCCCCCGTCCTCCTCCATGTGCCTCAGTGCACCCTGTCATCCTCAGTGCTCCGCCGTCCTGCTCCTCTGTGCTCCCCCGTCCTGCTCCGTGCTCCTCTGTACTCCCCCGTCCTGCTTCGTGCTCCTCTGTGCACCCCCAGTCCTGCTCCGTGCTCCTCTGTGCCCCCCAGTCCTGCTCCATGCTCCTCTGTGCTCCCCCAGTACTGCTCCGTGCTCCTCTGTGCATCCCCCGTCCTGCTTCGTGCTCCTCTGTGCATCCCCGTCCTGCTCCGTGCTCCCCCTGTCCTGCTTCGAGCTCCTCTATGCTCCCCCCGTCCTGCTCTGTGCTCCCCCCGTCCTGCTCCGTGCTCCTATGTGCTCCCCATCCTGCTCTGTGCTCCCTCCATCCTGCTCTGTGCTCCTCTGTGCTCCCCCGTCCTGCTCCGTGCTCCCCCTGTCCTGCTCTGTGCTCCACCATACTGCTCCGTGCTTCACCCGTCATACTCACCCTCCTGTGCAATCGCTAACGTCCCCTGCAATCCTCCATTGTCCCAGCTTTCTGCGTCTCTCCTGTGCTGAGCGGTCATGTGGTACCGCTCATTAAGGCCATGAATATGGACGCCACGCCTATTAATACACAGCATTTCACATTGTTATATTGTAGGGATGTGAACAGTGGGGAAAATAAGTATTTGATACACTGCCAATTTTGCAAGTTTTCCCATCTACAATAAATGGAGAGGTCCGTAATTTTTATCGTAGGTACACTTAACCTGTGGGAAACAGAATCTAAAAATAAAAACCAGAATATGACATTATATGATTTTTAAATTATTAAATTGCATTTTATTGCATGAAATAAGTATTTGATCACCTACCAACCAGCAAGAATTCTGTCTCTCACAGACCGGTTAGTTTTTCTTTAACAAGCCCTCCTACTCTGCACTCATTACCTGTATTAATTGCACCTGTATGAATTCATTACCTGTCTAAAAGACACATGTCAACACATTCCAACCTCTCCACCATGGCCAAGACCGAAGAGCTGTTTAAGAACACCAGGGACAAAATTGTAGAGCTGCACAAGGCTGGGATGGGCTACAGGACAATAGATAAGCAATTTGGTGAGAAGGCAACAACTGTTGGCACAACTATTAGAAAATGGAAAAAACACAAGGTGACTGTCAATCTTCCTCGGTCTGGGGCTCCATGCAAGATCTCGCCTCGTGGGGTAAGGATGATTCTGAGAAAGGTGAGGAATCAGCCCAGAATTACACGGGAAAACCTGGTCAATGACCTGAAGAAAGCTGGGACCACAGTCTCAAACATTACCGTTAGTATAACTACGCCATCATGGATTAAAATCCTGCAGAGCATGCAAGGTCCCCCTACTCACGCCAGTACATGTCCAGGCCCCTTTAGTTCGCCAATGACCATCTGGATGATCCAGAGGAGGCATGGGAGAAGGTCATGTGATCAGATTAGAACAAAATAGAACTTTTTGTTATCAACTCCACACACTGCGTTTGAAGGAAAAAGAAAGATGACTACAACCCCAAGAACAATGTCCAAACCATGAAGCAAGCGGGACAGGACGACTGAACAGTATTGAAGAAAGGTTTCTGTACCAAATATTAAGTTCTGTCTTTCTATTGTATCAAATACTTATTTCATGCAAAAAAATGCAAATTAATTATGTAAAAATCATACAATGTGATTTTATGGATTTATTTTTAGATTCTGTCTCTCACAGGCGAAGGGTACCTATGATAAAAATTACAGACCTCTCCATTCTTTGTAGGTGAAAAAACGTGCAAAATCAGCAGTGTATCAAATACTTATTTTTGAAGGTTTCATATGTAAAAGTAAAGTGTCTAGTGTTATATACTGTACATCACCATAATACATTACATTATATAAGGTGTTAATGCATAACTCACCGCTTCCACTCTCTGACCACAACATTCTCTCCTTCATCCTCACAAATCCTCGACCACCCCAGCGCACTCCTACCTACCACACATTCAGAAATCTACAAGCCATTAACCCTCAGACACTTTCAGACTCCCTACATTCATCGCTGTCCCCAATCTCCTCTTTTTCTTGTCCTAATCTGGCTGTTCAGCACTACAATGACACTCTTAGAAGCACCCTTGACCAAGTAGCACCGCTCACCCTCAGAACTTCCAAACACACAGTAAAACAGCCCTGGCTCACATGGCAAACTCACCTTCTCCAGCGATGCTCTAGGAGTGCTGAACGCCTTTGGAGAAAAACCTGCACACCAGAAGACTTCATCCACTTTAAATTCATGTTAAGAACTTATAATGCTGCCCTTCACCTCGCCAAACAGACCTACTTCACCACCCTGATCTCCTCACTAGCCAACAACCCCAAGAAACTTTTTGACACTTTTCACTCCCTCCTCAAGCCAAAAGCACAAGCCCCTATCACAGACATTTGTGCTGATGACCTGGCCTCCCACTTTATAGAAAAAATAGATACTATCCGTCAGGAAATCTGCTCTCTACCACCAAGTGCTGTGACTCCCATCCCTCCCTGCATTTCCCCTGGCTCAATTTCCACATTTGATCCCATCACAGAAGAAGAAGTCTCCAGACTCCTCTCTTCCTATCGTTCGACTACATGCACTACCGAACCCATTCCCTCACATCTCCTCCAGTCTCTCTCTCCAGTTGTCACAACTCACCTAACTACAATCTTTAATCTCTCACTCTCCTCTGGCATTTTCCCATCCTCCTTCAAACACTCCATCATTGCTCCATTACTAAAGAAATCCGCTCTCGACCCTTCCTGCACAAACAACTACAGACCGGTCTCCAACCTCCCCTTCATCTCTAAACTTTTGGAGCACCTAGTCTACTCCCGCCTTACCTGTTACCTCTCCACTAACTCCCTCCTAGACCCTTCACAGTACGGCTTCCGACCCCTACATTCGACTGAAACTGCACTCATCAAAGTGACCAATGACCTTCTGACAGCAAAACATAACGGTGACCACTCTCTGCTCATTCTTCTCGACCTTTCTGCAGCTTTCGACACGGTTGACCACCGTCTCCTACTGTCTAGGCTCCAGTCACTAGGTATTAAGGACACTGTTCTCTGCTGGTTCTCCTCCTATCTTTCTGACAGCTCCTTCAGTGTTTTGTTCTCTGGCTCCACATCATCTCCTCTTCCTCTCACTATCGGTGTACCCCAGGGCTCAGTCCTTGGCCCCCTTCTCTTCTCTCTCTACACAGCCCCAATTGGACAGACCATCAGCAGATTTGGCTTTCAGTACCATCCTTATACTGATGACACACAATTATACACATCATCCCCCAACCTTACCCCCGCTGTACTACAGAACACCGCCGACTGTCTATCCGCAGTCTCCAACATCATGTCTGCTCTCTATTTGAAACTTAACCTCTCCAAAACTGAACTTCTTCTGCTCCCGCCGTCTACTAACCTCCCTAAATCTGACATTTCCCTCTCCGTGGGTGGCACCATAATAACACCCCGGCAGCAGGCTCGCTGTCTGGGTGTTATGTTTGACACCAATCTCTCCTTCACCTCCCATATACAATCTCTTGCCTGCTCTTGCCGCCTACACCTAAAGAACATCTCTAGAATCCGCCCTTTTCTCACCATGGAAACAACAAAAACCCTCACTGTAGCATTGATCCACTCCCACCTGGACTACTGCAATGCTCTATTACTTGGCCTCCCCATTACTCGACTATCCCCTCTCCAGTCCATCCTTAATGCAGCAGCCAGGGTCATCCATCTGGCTAATCGGTACTCAGACGCGTCCGCTCTTCGCCAGTCCTTACACTGGCTGCCCATTCATTATAGGATCCAATTCAAAGTACTGGTTCTCACCCACAAAGCTCTCCACAGTGCAGCACCCCCCTACATCTCCTCCCTCATTTCTATCTATCGGCCTAACCGACTGCTGCGCTCTGCAAACGACTTTCGACTAACCTCTGCACTAATCCGTACCTCCCACTCCCGACTCCAAGACTTCTCCCACGCTGCGCCAATCCTCTGGAATGTTCTACCCCAAGAAATTAGGACTATCCACAATTTGCATGGTTTCAGGCGCTCCCTCAAACACATCTGTTCAGAGCGGCCTATCACATTCACTAATCAAAGTCATTCTATGTGTAAGTGTGTGTGTGTGTAGCCCATTCAATATCTCCATCCATCCCTCACTCCCTCAAGATGGCTGGACCATCATTGTAAATGCACCATTGTATATACACACCTTTACTTTGTACCTCCCCCACCTCATTGTAGATTGTAAGCTCTCACGAGCAGGGTCGTCTTATTTTGCTTTAATTATTGTATTGTTAATGTTGTTACTTATGACTTGTGTTTTGAAACTGTTAAACTGTAAAGCGCTGCGGAATATGATGGCGCTATATAAATAAAGATTATTATTATTATTATAATGTGAATATAGGATAAGCATAAGCTTAGGACGGCATAGGATATAGAATTAGGGCCCCGTCTCACATAGCGACACACCAGTGATCCCGACAACTATCAGGATCGCTGGTGTGTCGCTACATGATCGCTGCTGAGCTGCCAAACAGGCAGCTCAGGCAGCGATCAGAACAGCGACACTGCGGGTAATAAGCGACGCACGTCGCCTAGTTACCCGCAGTATCGTGATACCAGCGCACTGATGCAGGGAGCTGGTAACCAAGGTACACGTCGGGTTTCCAGGCACCGCGCGGTGCCTGGAAACCCGACGTGTACCTTGGTTACCAGCTCCCCTGCAGCAGCGCGCTGGGGGGGGGGGGGGGGGGGGGGGGGGGGGGGGGGGGGGGGGGGGGGGGGGGGGGGGGGGGGGGGGGGGGGGGGGGGTGGATACCCCGCGCACTGAGCGGGAGCTGGTAACCAAGGTACACGTCGGGTTCCGGCACCGCGCGGTGCCTGGAACCCGACGTGTACCTTGGTTACCACTCCCTGCAGCAGCGCGCTGGTATCCAAGTTACACGTCGGGTTTCAGGCACAGCCCGCGCCTGAAACCGTGTTACCTTGGTTACCAGGAGATCGTGGTCTCTGCTGTCACAACGCGATGCGTGCGTCAGCGGAGACGCGTAAAAAAGTGCCGCATTCTGAGAAGCGATTACAGCAGGGCCGATCACTGGTACGTCGACATAGCGAGATCGCTTGAGATTCGGTAGCGATTGCTATGTGAGCGGGGCCTTAAGGATAATAGGTTAGCATGTAAGATAGGAAATGGTTAAGGATAGGATTAGCCCAGTGGGGGGCACTAGTGCTGATAAGAAGGGGGCACTTCCTGGTTGAAGGGAGTTCAGTGTCAGTTAAAAAAGTGTATAGTGGAGTTCAAGTTCAGGTGGGGTGTGTTGCTAGGGCAGTATGGGCCAAATATTCGAGGCAGTGGGAGACGAAATGGAGATCCCTGATGGACATTCCTACAGCTCCGGAGCCTAGGCCTCCAGCCAGGTACAATGGAGCGGGCCTGGTCTTCCAACATCACGAGGTCGGTGGGGATGGAGTTAAATGGGGACAGGTAGTAGATCCCGGGTGCACTGCCGAAGTGGACTACAAATCCCTGGGGTTGATGCAGTCAGCGGGCAGTACAGAAGAGGAGTTGTACTAAGGAGGAAGGAAGTCTGACTTGCTGTGTCCTATCCCACCTGATGAACTTGCATATATCGGACATGGCTGTATGATTTCAGTCATGTATGCTTGACTATAAATGCAGCAACGTTTCAGTGAAAAACCTACTTTAAAAGCTGCCAAAGACCGAGGAATACTGAAAATTAGGCAGAAAGGCAAGTCCCCTACGACTTCTCACAGTACGCTGCTAGTGGACTGACAGGTATCTCCCTATATACGCACAGAAGGAAACCTGACAGGAGGAGCAGGCGAGGAGAAGCCGCGAGGGGCCCACCTGTCCGACTAGTCGTGGATCAGCCAGCATTTATCAGCTGTCAGGTTCCCTTTAAGGAAAACTGTGCTGACATCTGATAGAAGGCACTAGTAGATTAACGCTACCCCAAGTTCCATAAGTGACAGCAGTGGTCTGAAGATACATTACGTTCTGCTACATAGCACACCGCTACAATTATGGCAGCAGCTTTTTTCCATGACGGACTTTAGTGAAAATAAATGAATCATCGCTGTCTGCGTGACCCTACAATCTTCTGATTGTAGGGTCTCGCAGAATGGTGCTGTTATCGAAGCTATGTGAATGTGCTATGGATGCACTGTCTCAATAGTTAGTCACCATATGTCATACAGAGTCTGTCGGCATTCTGTTCTTGCATATTTGGTTTGTGTAATCTGTAACCCTTCATGACATGGCTGCTATACAAAAACTTGTGATTGTTAGAATGGGTAGTTTGCCATTGTTATAAAAGCACAAATACATAACTAAACATAGCAACAACCAAACAATGTGATAGGAAATAAGGATGTAATCCATTGTTACCTCCCTATTTGCTTAGACTAAATCCCAGGCAGTTGACCAGAGCCCGCTAGGCAGTATGTGTTCATTTTATAGATAAACCATGATGGAATTTCTAGCCTCTTGGGTTTTGCTTAAAGAAGGGATATCATTTAATGAGAGCCCTTGAAAAAATAAAGCTGATTCATCAATGAAATGGAAACCAGACCTCCTGAAAATAGATGTAGAAATAGCAGACTGTGCATTTTTAAACACATACAATATTTAGTCTGCAGCCGTCTCCTAGTTGCTTGTCTTGCTTTTCAGTGAATAAGTATTTCCTGTGTGGATGAAACGTTATACTAAATTACAATGTCATGTTGAAGCGTGGCTTCCTAGGCTATAATCACATATATTGATATTTCTAGTTCACTCGGTGTGACGGGCGCCCACCACTAAGTTCTCTTTAAACCTTCATAGAGACATTTTGGGTACAATGATCTAGAGGTCATCTATAAAAGAACCATTCAGCAAGAAGACTTTTGTATACTGGTAATTCATACTGTATATTTGAAATTGGGGTACTATTTAAAGGGAATCTGTCAGTAGTTTTTTTCTACATCAACTGAGACCAGTATAATGTAGAGTAAGAGACCATGATTGCAGGGATGTATCACTTAGTTTACTGGGTGCAGCAGTCGTGTACAATCAGAGTTTTTCCCTTCACCCATGACAGCACACCTGAGAGAGGGATCCACACAGCCAGGACAGGTAACCTACTGAAGTAAAAGGGCGGTACCTCTCCCCTGCTTCAGTTGGGTTTCCTGTTCTGACGGTAACCCTCGTGCTGAGACCAGGGTGGATTGAAGTTTTTATTTTGTTGTTCCTACTTACCCACTCCTGTCCCGACACTGCAAGAACAGGCACATGCCTGTATGCCGGCCCTCAGGTGCTAGAGGCGCCGTCCAGAGGGCCTTAGCATACGTGCAGATCCACAGTGAGTTAGGCTTCCGGGGACGCGCTCCGCTGACGTCATGGGCAAGGCACATTGGGAATGGGCGTGCCCGAGTGACATAGTAGGGGTGCGCCGAAGGCAATATGGCGGCGCCTTGGGCAAAAAAAAGCTTGTCGGAATGCATGGAGTCTTGGTGCGTCCTGGCGGGGGCGGTGGAGGGTGGAGAGGCATTGTTTCGGGCACCGAAGGAGGCGGATCTGAGGAGTAGTGCAGTGGATCACTCATAAAATGGGGGATGACCACATTAGAGGCGCTTATGTCCAAAGCTCCCCATCATGGAGGATCTGAGAGGACAGCAGCAGCAGCCTTTGCAGCAGCAGTCACCACTACCACTGCCTGCTCACCAGCATGAGCGCACTTAGGGAAGCAGTCACTCAAGTGGCAGCCGTCCCGGTCAGAGGAGTGGAAGGTCACAGGACTCCTCATTATCTAGGAGGGATGTCGTATGTACTCCTGATCAGCATCTGAATCTGGTACACTTGATATGACAGCGGGTGGTGAGTGACCTACGAGAATGTCACCTTTTTTTTTTTAATAAGGGCCATTTCTTGCTTATTTACAAGTGGCCAAGGAAGGCTTGTGCCAAAAAGAACAAAGAATGTGCCCTTTGGAGAACCCTTCTGGCAATCCAGTGGCAGAAAAGTCTCTGCTCAGACTGTATTCATAAAACTATACGGGAAGAGACCCCTGACTTCGTCCCAAGCCTTAGGTCTCTGATCAGGGCGGAGGTGGAAGGTTCCATAAAGACCCTGTTAAAAAAGGGGAACAAAACAGCTCACGAGGTTGGTACGGAATCTGAAGCCTCTCCAGAGTCTGTTGGAGAATACTATAGTGAATCCCCTTCCTCCTACTCCTCCTCGGATAGTGATATAGGTGGCCGACCGTGCTTTCCAGCTGAGGACATGGATAGGTTGGTCAGGGCAGTCAGGTCTACAATAGGCCTGAAGGAGGAGAAAGCACCTAAGTCCCTAGAGGATATAATGTTTGGGCCCCTGGAGGAAAGGAGGAAGCACACCTTTCCCGTTAATTCCAGGATACAAGCTCTCATAGATAAAGAGTGGAAGAAGAATGAAAGATCTTCTAGCTTACACTCATCTTCAAAGAGAAGATACCATTTTGAGGAGAAAGACTTGGAAGGTTGGGATAAAATCCCTAAAATCGACGGGCAGTGGAAAAATCCTCCAAGAGGTTGGTCCTGCCCTTTGAGGATTCCGGCGCACTTAGAGACCCATTGGATAAAAAAGCTGATGGATTCCTGAGGCACACCTGGGAGGCAGCCGTGGAAGGTCTGAAATCGGCAATAGCTGGGACTTGTACTGCCTGCTTTCTTATGATCTGGCTACAACAAATGGAGGAGCAGCTTAAGAACAAGGCCCCGAGGGATGAAATCTTAGCCAATATGCCTCTGTTGCAAGGAACAGCGGCCTTTCTCGCAGACACTTCTGCAGACTCTGTGAGGTTAGCAGCTAGGTTGGCAAGCTTATCCAATGTGGCCAGATGGGCCGTATGGCTGAAAGGGTGTCCGGGAGACCTGCCTTCAAAAAATAGACTCTGTTCCATCCCATGTGACGGCCAGTTTCTCTTTGGGCAGAAATTGGAAGACATTTTGGAGAAAACAGATGACAAAAAGAAGGGATTCCCTAGTTTCCCTGCGGCGGATAGGAAGCTTTCCTTTCAGAGGAGGAAGTTTAATAAGGGACGTCCTCCAGGAGAAAAGAAGAGGTGGGAGTTCAAGGATAGGAAGGAGTCCGGCATATGTTCATAGGACCCTCTACATCTTCCAAAAAGCCCTCCCATTGATGTCAGGTCAGCAGTAGGGCGAAGGCTCTTCAACTTTCTCCCTGTCTGGGTGAACATCTCCCACAGTCGCTGGATCTTAAGTATTATCTAGGATGGTCTGAAGATAGGCTTTGTCCATCCACCTCGCCAGACCTTCCTATTAACATCCCTTAGGAAATCACCAGGAAAACAGCTGGCCCTGGATGCAGAGCTCATGGGAATCTTACAAATGCGTGTTCTGTGCAAAGTCCCAGAGGAAGAAATAGGAAGGGGATATTTATTCCCCCCTCTTTTTGATAAAGAAGCCAGACGGTTCCCTAAAAACTATTATCAATCTGATGAAGCGCAGCTGATGGATTGTGAATTATTCCTTCAAGATGGAGTCGGTGAACATGGCTATAAAGCTGTTATTCCAAAATTGTGTCATGGCGGTCATCGATTTAAAGGATGCTTATTATCACATCCCAATCCATCGGGTCCATCAAAAATTCCTGAGGGTTGCTCTGCATGTCCAGGGATGGGTCAGGCATTACCAATATACAGCCCTTCTGTTTGGACTGTCAATAGCTCCAAGAGTATTCAGCACAGTAATATCGGAGGTGATGGCCTACCTTGGTTCTCGAAACATGGTTATCATCCCTTACCTGGACAACTTAACTTATAGTCGGAAGGTCAGAAGGTCACTGTGCAGAACAGCTGAGGGAGGTAACGGTGGTCCTAAAAGAGCTGGGCTGGATGGTAAATACCCTCAAATCAAGACTAAAACCAGAAAGGATAGTCTTTCCTGGGTCTGGTTTTGGACTCCGTGCACCAGATCTGTCTCCTACCAGTGGACAAAATAACCAAGATAATGGACCTGGCGCTGTCAGCAATAGATCAGCCAAGAATGACCCTAAGAAAAGCAATGTCCTTGCTAGGATCCTTAACATCTTGTATCCCGGCAGTAAGATGGGCTCAATTTTACCTAAGGCAGCTACAGTGGAAAGTCCTGTCTGCTCAGAGGTCGTTAAAAGGGCAGTTAGAAGTAATGATAAATCTTTCTTCTGCAATATGTGATTCCCTGTCTTGGTAGATAGTCAGGAAAAACTTGTCATCAGGGGTCCAGTGGATAAGATCAGTAGAGGACGTTATCAAGACAGATGCGAGCAATACCGGATCGGAGGCACATCTAAGGCCTCACTCAGTTCAGGGGATCTGGTCTCCTCTAGAGAGGGGACAGGGATCCCCTTTCTCTGAGGTCGCCATGTCCAGGTCATGTCAGACAATCAAGCAGTCGTGGCTTATATCAGCCACAAGGGAGGAACAAGGTCCCATACCCTAATGATGGCAGCGGACATTCTACTCCAGCTAGCAGAGCATCACCTACTGTCCCTTACAGCACTTCACATAAGGGGAATAGACAACACAGAGGCACTCTTCCTGAGTCGCGAGAAATTTAGACAGGGAGAATTCCAGATTTTCCATCAGATAGTGCGGGCATGGGGGAAGCCGGAGATAGATCTGTTTGCCAGCTTACACAACAGAAAAGTGAAGAAATTCTGTTCATTAAACCCAAGGAAACCATTTGCAGTGGATGCTCGCCAGATTCCCTGGAGATTCAGGATGGCCTCCTATAGCGATGATTCCAACAGTCATGAGCAAGATCATGAATGATCAGGCGAAGGTGATTCTCATTGCTCCATTCTGTCCGAAGAGACCACGATTTTCCCTTCTAAGGTGAATGTCCATGTCTGATCCATGGATCATGCCAGAGATCCCAAGACCTTCTTACCCAGGGACCAGTATGCCACTCTCAAGTGAAGGGCTTCCATCTAGCAGCATGGAATTTGAGAGGGCATTACTGAGTCGGCAGGGGTTCTCACCAGGGCTAGTCTCCACCCTGTTGAAAAGTAGGAAATCGATTACATAAAGGATCTATGGTAGGACATGGAAGAAATTTCTGGATTTTTCAGGGCAGCCCTTAGGGGATGATGCCCCAGCAGGGTCCATTCTAGAGTTTCTGCTATAGGGGTGGGAACTAAGATTAGCAACTAACACTCTCAAGGAACAGGTATCGGCTCTAGGTGCCTTGTATAATTGCAATCTAGCAGCAAATAAATGGGTGTCTCGGTTTATAAGATCCTGTAGTAGGTCCAGACCGGTTATAGTCCCAAAGGTTCCTCCATGGGACCTGAACCTTGTTTTAGAGGCGCTAACTAGAAACCCAATGTGGTTCTTAAATTCCATAGGAGCCAAGAGATAACTTTGCCCTCCTTTTGTAATAACCCTAAAAATCCAGGGGAGGAGAAATTCCATACCTTAGATGTGAGGAGGTCCGTGTTGGAGTATATGTCCATGACCAGTCAGTGGAGGAAGGAACAGTCCCCATTTGTAGCCTTTCAGGGTAGCAGAAAGGGGTATGGGGTATCCAAGGGTACCATTGCCAGATGGAACAGAGAGTCCATTATATCTTACACTACGAGTAGTGCTCCGGTTCCTGAAGGCATTAAGGCTCACTCCACCAGAGCTGTGGCAACCTCCTGAGCAGAAAAGGTGGAGGTATCAATTGATCAGATCTGTAAGACTGCTACCTAGTCCTCACCATCTACATTCAGTAAGCACTACAGACTGAAGGGTATGCCACACTAAACAATATCGCTAACGGGATCGCTAAAAAACGTCACTATTTAGCGATCCTGTTAGCGATGTTGTTCAGTGCGGCAGCTTCCAGCGACGAGCTTCCTGCTGTGATCTCGCTCGTCGCTGGAATCGTTCCGGACCCTATTTTCTCGTCGGCGCTCCCGCTGGGTAAGTATCTAATCGCTGTGTGGCACCTTTTCTTAGCGATTTAGCGGTACTTTTGTACCGCTAAAGTCGTTAAGAAGATCGCTAGCGGCGATAGCGTCGTTAACTATATCGCTAAATGTGGCCGCATTTAGCGATATAGAAACAATCCCGCTAGCGATCTCATTAGTATGCAACGCTAACGAGATCGCTAGCGGGATAGCTCAGTGTGGCAGTACCTTGAATCTGTCCTCCTCTGCTGACTTGACCTTTGGAAGAAGAGTGCTGCAAGCGGTGGTCCCTCCCTAAGGTGTTTAAATTCTCCAAAAATCTCTCAGATTCGCTGTCATGGGTGAAGGGAAAACACCAAGGTTACTTACTAGTATCCGTTTTTTTCCGGAACCCATGACCGTACCCGTATATTCTCCTCCTTTTCACCTTATGGGTGTGCACTATAGTTTGGGTGTTTTTTTATAATGTGGTGTTGGTTATGTGTGTAAATTAACCAGAGGTCCTCTCATGCTCTGTAACCCAACTGAAGTGGGGGAGAAGGTACCACCCTTTTATCTCAGTAGGTTTCCTGTCCTGGCGGGGGGGATCCCTCTCTGAAGTGTGCTGTCATGGTTTCTGAAAAACCAGCTACCGGTAAGTAACCTTGGTGGTTTAGATGTAACATATAGTAGAGCTCATAAAGCTGCTCCCGCCCCCACACCTGATTAGCAGCTTTCTGTCTACATTGTATACTGGCAGTAAGCTGCTTGTAACGGGTCAGGTAAGTGGAACCTCTGAGCTTTATTTATACAAGAAGGTTATACTTGTAAGAGAGCGGGTGGCGCCCAGGGAGACGGACAGGAAGTCACGGCAAGTGACGGGGCAGTCTCTGGTTATACGGGAAAGGATCACGGCAAGTGACCGGGGCAGTCTCTGGATTGACAGGCAGGTTGTCACGGCAAGTGACCGGGGCAGTCTCTGAATAGACAGGCAGGTTGTCACGGCAAGTGACCGGGGCAGTCTCTGGATTGACAGGCAGGTTGTCACGGCAAGTGACCGGGGTAGTCTCTGGATAGACAGGCAGGTTGTCACGCAAGTGACCGGGGCAGTCTCTGGATTGACAGGCAGGTTGTCACGGCAAGTGACCGGGGTAGTCTCTGGATAGACAGGCAGGTTGTCACGGCAAGTGACCGGGGCAGTCTCTGGATTGACAGGCAGGTTGTCACAGCAAGTAACCGGGGCAGTCTCTAGATGGACAGGTATATACGACCTGAGATGGTGAAGCCTCCCGGTAGGCTAGCAGGCAGATGGCGGATGGACACTCCCAAGTGAGCAGGCGAGAGTCTCTGGAACAGCCGGGGATCACCGCTTGTGACGTCCGAACCTCCGGGTAGGCCTGCAGTCAGATGGCAGATGATCGCTCCCAAGTGAGCAGGCAAGAGTCTCTGGAATAGCCGGGGATCACCGCTTGTGACGTCCGAACCTCCGGGTAGGGCTGCAGTCAGATGGCAGATGATCGCTCCCAAGTGAGCAGGCAAGAGTCTCTGGAATAGCCGTGGATCACCACTTGTGACGTCCGAACCTCCGGGTAGACTTGCGGACAGGTAGCATACAGCAAACGGGCAGGAAACAGGCAGGTAACTGGTAACGGGACCTGAGGGCTGAAGCAGAGTGAAACAGTGCAACAACAACATTGCTCGGGCACCTCCATTAAGGAGGAAGCCCTTAATATAGGGTGGAGTCCTCCGGCATTGGCCGGGACTTATTTGAAAAATGCGCGCGGCTCCTTTAAGAGCGGGGAGGGCACGGGCGCGCGCCCTAAGTCCAGCAGCAGGGAAAGAGCGCGTGGCCCCAGCAGGGCGGAAGGAGGACGCTGAGGAAGGGTAAGGGGGGCGACGTCCCTGCCTGGCAGAGGACAATGCTGCAGGGGAACAGCGTCCCTGCCTGGCAGAAGGCAGGGACGCCGATGCTACAGTACTCCTCCCTCTAGGCCCCCCCCTCTTTAGGCCAGAAAGAAATTTAGCTAGGATGAGAGGGGCATGGATGTTCTCCCGAGGCTCCCACGTTCTCTCCTCAGGACCAAACCCCTTCCAATCCACCAAAAAATAAGTCTTTCTTCCTACCCTTTTGTGGCCAGAATGTTCTCTACCTCAAATTCATCGTCAGCAGACACTGGAGCAGGAGGTGTACCTGTAGACTTGAAAAAAGAGTTAAGTACCACCGGTTTGAGGAGAGATACATGGAAAGAGTTAGGAATGCGCAAATTGGCCGGGAGTTTCAATTTATAGGACACCGGGTTGATCTGACTGATGATCTCAAAGGGACCGATGAACCGAGGGCCTAACTTGTAGGAAGGAATCTTGAGCCGGACATACTTGGACGAAAGCCAGACCTTATCCCCAGGACGGAATTGAGGAGGATCCAGACGTCTTTTGTCAGCATGTCTCTTCATACGCTCGGATGACTGAATGAGTGCGGATCGGGTACTCTCCCATATGGAGGAAAATTCTCTAACCAGAGATTCCGCAGCTGGATTGTCCACAGAGATGGTGACAGGAACAGGGATCCGAGGGTGCTGACCGAAGACTACAAAAAACGGAGACTTGGAGGAAGATTCGCTCTCGTGATTATTGTAAGAGAATTCGGCCCAAGGCAGGAGCTCCACACAGTCAGAATGGTGGGCATTAACGAAGTGCCGGAGATAACTGGTCAGATTCTGATTGATTCGCTCAACTTGTCCATTGGACTGCGGGTGGTAAGCGGAGGAGAAATCCAAGGTGACGTCTAGCAACTTACAAGTGGCTCTCCAGAAACGTGAAGTGAACTGTACCCCACGATCCGACACAATGTGACGAGGCAGACCATGGAGACGGAAGATGTGGCGGATAAAGTCTTTAGCCAACTCGGGTGCAGACGGAAGACCTGGCAGAGGAATGAAGTGAGCCATCTTGGAAAAGCGGTCAGCGACCACCCAAATGACCGTACAACCGGCAGAAACGGGCAGATCTGTTATGAAGTCCATGGCTATATGCTGCCAGGGGCAGCGGGTACAGGAAGCGGAAGAAGACGGCCGGCAGGCAGGTGTCTCGGAACTTTGTTGCGGGCACAGGAGACACAGGCAGATACAAAGTCTATTACGTCCTTGTGCAGGGTAGGCCACCAATAATGCCGGGTTATGAGTTGGAGGGTCTTTTTCTGACCGGCGTGGCCAGCCAGTTTAGACGAATGACCCCAGTGTAGGATTCTCTTCCGGTCGGTTACTGATACGAACGTCTTACCAGGAGGGAGACGATTTAGACTCACGGGAGCCACCCGCATCACTCTGGCGGGATCGATGATATGTTTAGGTTCTTCCTCGAGATCTGACACCAGGAAAGACCGGGACAAGGCATCAGCCTTGACGTTCTTGTCAGCCGGGCAAAAATGCAAGAGAAAATCGAAGCGGGCAAAAAACAAGGACCACCGGGCTTGGCGAGAGTTAAGTCTCTGAGCATGCTGGAGGTAAGCCAGATTCTTGTGGTCCGTGTAGATGATTACCGGATGAAGAGCCCCTTCGAGTAGGTAACGCCACTCCTCCAATGCCAACTTAATGGCCAATAACTCTCGATCTCCTATGGAGTAGTTGCGCTCGGAGGAGGAGAAGAGTTTGGAGAAGAAACCGCAGGATACCATCCTCCCGGATGGCGATTTTTGGGTAAGAACCGCTCCGGCTCCAGCAGAGGAAGCGTCCACCTCCAGGAAGAACTGCTTGTTGCCATCCGGGCGATGCAGCACTGGAGTGGAAGAGAAGGCCTGTTTCAGAGAAAGGAAGGCCTCCTCTGCTTCGGTCGTCCACTGTTTGGGGTTAGCATCCTTGCGAGTGAGCGCTGAGATTGGAGCAGTCCTGGAAGAGAAGTGCGGTATGAAGAGACGGTAATAGTTGGCAAATCCCAGGAACCGCTGAATGGCCTTCAACCCCTCCGGTCGGGGCCACTTCTCGATGGCAGACAGTTTCTCCGGATCCATTCGTAGACCTGTTTGAGAGATAATGTAACCCAGAAACGGAAGCGATGTCTGCTCAAAGAGGCACTTCTCATATTTGGCGAAGAGGTGATTCTGCCTGAGCCTGAGCAGAACCTGACGAACATCCCTCCGGTGAGACTGGAGGTCCGGAGAGAAGACCAAGATATCGTCTAGGTACACCACAACGCAAGAGTAGAGGAGGTCCCGAAAGATGTCATTGACCAACTCCTGAAAGACTGCTGGAGCATTACAGAGACCAAAGGGCATCACCAAATACTCGTAGTGGCCGTCCCGGGTGTTGAATGCCGTCTTCCATTCATCTCCCCGACGGATACGAACCAGATTGTATGCCCCACGAAGATCCAGTTTGGTGAAGATTCTCGCCCCTCTAAGTCGATCAAACAATTCTGGAATGAGCGGAAGAGGGTACTTATTCTTCACCGTGATCAAATTTAAGCCTCTGTAGTCAATACAGGGACGGAGAGATCCGTCTTTCTTTTTTACGAAGAAGAAACGTGCTCCCGCTGGGGAGGTAGATTTCCGGATGAATCCTTTGGCCAAGTTCTCCTCGATATATTCGGACATCGACCTGGTCTCAGCAGCGGACAATGGGTAAATACGCCCACGGGAGGCGTAGTACCAGGTAGCAGGTCGATCGGGCAATCATACGGTCTGTGTGGGGGTAATGTCTCTGCTTCCTTTTATTAAAGACATCAGCGAAAGACCAATATGGAATCGGGAGTCCTGGTAGATTAGCAGGTGTAGGAGAAGGACGGACAGGATGAACAGGCACCAGACACGTTTGATGACAGTCCTGTCCCCAGCGAAGAATCTCTCCAGTCTGCCAGTCGAGCACGGGTGCATGCTTTTGGAGCCAAGGCAGACCTAGTAAGAAAGCGTGAGAGAGTCCAGGTAGAACATGAAATGAGATACTCTCAGAATGTAACATTCCCACCTGCAGGGTTATAGCCTCGGTGATAAGCTGGATGGGACGTGGTAGAAGACCCCCATCTACAGCAGCAACAGATACTGGTTCAAGCAGAGGTTTGGTGGGAATGCGATATTTCTCTACCAGAGCCTGTGAAACGAGATTCCCAGCTGCTCCAGAATCAAGTTGGGCTAGTTCGAAGTAACGGTTCTCACCGAGGAGAATTGAGACAGACAGCAGCAGAGATGAAGAGGATTTATTCTTGTCTAGGTGGACCTCTCCGAGCGAACCTAGACACAGGCGTTTCCCGACCTCTCTGGGCAGGTACGGATCCGGTGCTCCTTACTGCCACGGTAGAAACAACTCCCCTCAGCACGGCGTGAGTCCTGACGGGCTTTGACCATCTTGGTCTGGTCGACCTGCATGGGCTCTGCCGGGGCACTTGAGGAGATACGGAAGGAGTTACAGATCTCTGAAATGAAGGAGCTAGGCGAGGAAACCTTCTCTCACGGGTGACCTCTTTGGCTCGCTCCTGGAACCGTAGATCAATTCGATTGCCCAGAGTTATTAGGTCATCGAGAGAGGTTGGAATGTCCCGACCGGCAAGTTCATCTTTAATGCGGCCGGACAGGCCCTCCCAGAAGACAGCTATCAGAGCGTCATTATCCCAAGCCAGCTCTGAGGCAAGGGTACGAAACCTTATGGCATATTGACCCACGGTGAGACTCTCCTGACGAAGACGCAGCAGAGATGATGCAGAGGAGGTCTTCCGTCCGGGTTCATCGAATACCTTCCGGAAGGCTAAGAGAAAAGCAGACAGGTTAGACACCAGAGGATCTTCTCTTTCCCAAAGAGGATTTAGCCAGGCCAGGGCCTCTCCGGTGAGATGTGACATGATGAAGGCAATTTTGGCCCGGTCAGAGTTAAACTGGTGTGCCAGGAGTTCAAAATGCAGGGTACATTGGTTGATGAAACCCAGAGCCAGAGCAGGGTCGCCTCCAAACCGAGGAGGAGATGAAAGTCGAGGTCCTGGAATAGAAACCACGGAGTTGGTAAGCAGCGGAACTGCCGGATTGCGAGTCATGGTGCTCGCGGTGGTTGTCGGGGAAGTATTCAGAGTGTCCAGGCGGGAATTAACACACCGCAGATGACCCAGGATGGACTCCTGTTGAGACCTCTGACGAGACAGTTCATGACACAGGTCAGATAGCGAAGGGGTTTGGGTGCCACCGGGTTCCATGGCCCGAGCAAACTGTAACGGGTCAGGTAGGTGGAACCTCTGAGCTTTATTTATACAAGAAGGTTATACTTGTAAGAGAGCGGGTGGCGCCCAGGGAGACGGACAGGAAGTCACGGCAAGTGACGGGGCAGTCTCTGGTTATACGGGAAAGGATCACGGCAAGTGACCGGGGCAGTCTCTGAATAGACAGGCAGGTTGTCACGGCAAGTGACCGGGGCAGTCTCTGGATTGACAGGCAGGTTGTCACGGCAAGTGACCGGGGTAGTCTCTGGATAGACAGGCAGGTTGTCACGGCAAGTGACCGGGGCAGTCTCTGGATTGACAGGCAGGTTGTCACGGCAAGTGACCGGGGTAGTCTCTGGATAGACAGGCAGGTTGTCACGGCAAGTGACCGGGGCAGTCTCTGGATTGACAGGCAGGTTGTCACAGCAAGTAACCGGGGCAGTCTCTATATGGACAGGTATATACGACCTGAGATGGTGAAGCCTCCCGGTAGGCTAGCAGGCAGATGGCGGATGGACACTCCCAAGTGAGCAGGCGAGAGTCTCTGGAACAGCCGGGGATCACCGCTTGTGACGTCCGAACCTCCAGGTAGGGCTGCAGTCAGATGGCAGATGATCGCTCCCAAGTGAGTAGGCAAGAGTCTCTGGAATAGCCGGGGATCACCGCTTGTGACGTCCGAACCTCCGGGTAGGGCTGCAGTCAGATGGCAGATGATCGCTCCCAAGTGAGCAGGCAAGAGTCTCTGGAATAGCCGTGGATCACCACTTGTGACGTCCGAACCTCCGGTAGACTTGCGGACAGGTAGCATACAGCAAACGGGCAGGAAACAGGCAGGTAACTGGTAACGGGACCTGAGGGCTGAAGCAGAGTGAAACAGTGCAACAACAACATTGCTCGGGCACCTCCATTAAGGAGGAAGCCCTTAATATAGGGTGGAGTCCTCCGGCATTGGCCGGGGACTTATTTGAAAAATGCGCGCGGCTCCTTTAAGAGCGGGGGAGGGCGCGGGCGCGCGCCCTAAGTCCAGCAGCAGGGAAGGAGCGCGCGGCCCCAGCAGGGCGGAAGGAGGACGCTGAGGAAGGGTAAGGGGGGCGACGTCCCTGCCTGGCAGAGGACGCTGCTGCAGGGGAACAGCGTCCCTGCCTGTCAGAAGGCAGGGACGCCGACGCTACACTGCTAATCAGTCCTGGGAGCGGAGTTGGGTGAGAATTCACGCAAGCACCTAGTCCATCAGTGATAATCTTCAGCTGATAAAACACCCATTGTGTTGAAACAACAGCACATAGCCTAATAAGTGACAAATCACTAAATCAATGTCTCAGCCCCTACCTCATGTTGCCTTCAGATTACATAGCAAAAAAACTTTTGACAGAGGCCCTTTAACAGGATACATATGCTGGAGCAAAAATCAGGATCTACATCCTGTTCTTAGACAGGACAGAAAAAACAGCCTGCTCTTGTGTCGTGTGGTATCCCATCAAAAGTACCTTTTGACAGGATCCAAAATTGTGTGTGTACCTACACGCCTCTTTACACTATGTTTTTGCATCCTGTTGAAAGATGTAATTATATTTTCAACATGAGAATTAAATATTTAAAACATTTAATAACATGAAATGGCAATCCCGTCACATCGAGATGCCATTTATATTGTTGAAACCACACACAAACACACAAGCGCACACACACAAACACACAGTATCCATTTGGATTTTATTTTTAAACAGAACAACTTTTCAATCTCATCCTTTCAGGTAACGTACATAAGAGAGGGTACCCAAAAGAAACATAAATCGTCTTTTGGAGACGAGGACACTTATAGAACGAGTTTTCCCTACTCGGTGAAGGGTTAGGTAACCCTTAGGAGTCAATTTGCCAGCCAGCATTGTTGGAGGAAGGTTGCGTGTTACACCCGGTCCCAGCGCTGCCTCTGCACTCCGTTCTGCTCACTCACCTGTTCCTCGGTCTGTGCGTGGGCTGGGGTCTCTGTCCCATCTGCTCCACGGCGTCCTGTGTCCTTCTCCACTTCCTGGCACGCTGCTGGCAGGCCTCCAGACAGTCGGCTTAGGACGCGAGGCCGCGCCCACCGTCTCTCTTAAGGGGGCAGCGTGCATTTTTGAAATAGCTAATTAACCAATGGCTGCGCACTCAGTACTATATCTGGTCACTCCACCATTAGGGGAGTGCCGGAGCAACGTGTTCTATCATTGCTACATCCGTTCTGTTCCTGATCTGTCTGCGCTGTGTCTGCAGTCTCTGTGCTTCGCTGATACTGTTTGTCTCCTCAGATCATTGCTAACCCGTATCTGGCTAATCTGGACAATCTCGGCTATTACTGGCGCAAGTGTCATCCCATTCCGCCATCAGCCATCCGTACCCGTGGACCGTGACAAGGTCACTGAAGCCAGCCTTCTACCATCCGTTCTGGACCAGGACCTTACCCTTCTCCGTCAAGAACTTTCCACGGACTCTGTAAATACTTGTTACCCTTTTGGTCCCTCTGGGACAGCTGCCACGTGTCCGGGGTCTAACTGGAGGTAGCACCTGTGTCCTCCGGGTATTCCATTCTGGTCCTGTTCGAGGGGCCTTACTACGGGTACCCGGGGCTCACTAGTTACGCCCCCTTCGGAGCCCCCCGGACCGCGGTCTCGAGGTTCCACATTAAAAAATAAATACGAATGTGAACTTCACCACCTCTGCCTCCGCTTCCATTCGTTACATTGAGTTTGGCTCCATTGATTTATTATTTTCAATTCGTTTTTCATTTTTTCACTTATTTTGTGATGGCTGATTCACACAAACAACACGCAGCTATAAAGTTTTGGGGAAAAAAGAATCAGAAATGATTGTCACGAGGAATACTCTAATTAGATTGGAACTCATTTATAACAAATAGTGTATTTATTTTGTCTAAGTGGTAACGTATCTCCTTGTGGAGAGTGACATACCTGCCATGGAATGCCAAGGTAAGGAGGCTTATTCGCCGTGCAATGCTCTTCTGGGAAATGTAATATGCAAATTGCCTCTTTATTGAGGACTTGAACGCTATAGCGCCATCTTTTGGAAGCAGCAATCCTACAAGTCACTATCGACCCTTTAACGAGTCTTGCAATAGGACTTAGGACCGTGATGGCGAACCTATGACACGCCATTTTCGATGACACGCGGCCGCATACAGAGAAGTATGCGGCTGCATGCCGAGAAGGACGTTTCATCCTTGGCTCCTGCACGGCCAGGTGCAATAGCCGAGGATAGAGATGGGCGAACCCAAACAGTGCTTGGCCGTGCGGCAAACACCACTTCTGATCGGCGGTGAAATCATCCCTGCTAGTCAGAGAGCCGCGGTTCCCACGCTGTCAAAAGACAGCGTGAGCGCTCAGCTGTGATTGGAGGCATAACGTTTACTTCTGGTCACTGGTGTCAGCTGATGGGACTACTGATCCCATCATCTGACACCTGCTGCCGCTGATAACAGTGAGAGCAGGAGCTGCAGATGGGAGTATTCATCAGCCTCCCTTGCTCTGTAAATAATTAAAAAAAAACGACATGGGTTCCCTTGCATTTTTGATAATCAGCCAGGCAAAACTCACAGCTGGAGGCTGCAACCCTTAGCTGTCAGCTTCAATAAGGCTGGTTATCAAGTATAGAGTGGGGAATAGCGGCTCTCTGACTTGCGGGGATGATTTCACCGCTGATCAGAAGCGGTGTTTGCCGCGTTGTCATGCACATGACAGTGTGGCAAACACTAGATGTTCGGGCCCCTATTCAAGTGAACAGTACCCGAACCCGAACCTTATTAACTGTTCGGCCAGACCTGAACATCCAGGGGTCCACCCATCTCTAGCCAAGGATAAAACATTTGCTGTAATGTAGTGTAGATACTATGTGCTGGAGGTCTATAGGTCAAAACAACAGAACTCCGGCACAGATCGTCTAGTTCTGGGACTTCCGTTAGGGTATCTTTTACCTCACTTTTGTCCGGTGGAGCAGGGAGCAGCGGAATGCCGCGGGGGACGCATCTCTGGGGCTCTGTGATCGCCATTACCAGCAACCACATAACTACAGCAACCATCATCCAATCTACTGTTCTGGGGTGTCGTGGATTTCTAATTGACCATCATTCCTGAGATGAGTGATGAGGAGGCTGGGAGAGGCAAGGGTCTGTGCTATGGGTGCAGTTTCACGCCATTAGAAATAGCAGCAGCCATCTTAATTTACATAAGGAACGCCATTTTGCAGCATAGTGCAGACTCCATTTCACGAATATTACTGTTGTGCATCCTTATTAACCCCTATTTCTGCTTATTAACCCTGCCCTTTCCTAAAAGACAGTTACATGTGCCATCTTATGGTCAGTTAGGCTAGTTAACCCCTAATTGCCTGCTGGGGTAACAGGCTATCGATAATTCTATCTTCTGTCACTGCCCCCCTAATGGAGAACCCAAAAAATAAAAAAACAAGGTTAAGTAAAGGAAGTTTAACACAAGTTAAATAATATCAAGACCAACAAAAGAAACCGACTGATGGATGAACAAAGAAGTCACTAAGCAGGTAAGTTAAATAATTAGTTTTTGGTTTATTAAATACAGTTATATATTACAATTATACATTTTTGTTATTTAAACTATAAATATCGCAAAATTATGTTTTTTTCTCGAAGTGACACACCACCCGAGTTATGCTCGTTTTTTTGGCAAATTTTGACACACCAAGCTCAAAAGGTTGCCCATCACTGACTTGGGATAAAAGCCAAATCAGAATTTTCGTTTTCAGACACAGTGTTTCGGGGTATTGCCTCTGGTCAGTGCAAAGTATGAGAACTGATTTGGCTAGGTGAGAGGCTATGGAATGAGGTCTAAAGTGTTACGTTTGTATTTATTTCTACATTTTAAAACTTCAGTCTCCTTTAAAGTGTTCTCCAATCACAGGTAATTGTCTCTCTAGTCAGGGGTGAGCAGGCGAGGCACGAATTTTGCTGTACCTCGTTTCCTGTCCAATTTCTGTTTCAATTCGCAGACAAGAACTCTGTGATATACCAGTCAACTCAAAAAGTTCATCAGTGATCTGATGACGATCTTTCATCAGTTCGGGTTGTCGATCGTAAAAACAATATAAAAAATAACAAAATTAGTAAAAGAGTGAATTACAAAGAAAACCACTAGAGCCAAACACAACCTTCTCCATGAACGACAGCTGGCATGCTGACTAGGAAGGGTTCCACGAACACTCACCGAGCAGCGGAAGCCCATACTACAACCTCCTCCAGAAGATGATTCCCGTTTCTGATTTCTGCTCCCTCGTATATGTATTATCACTGCACATAAGGGGGTATGACGGTCTCCATCTTGGCTGCGCACTGCTCCTATCTCTCCAAACCTGGTTTTAATTTGAGCAGAAAATAGCTTGACCCTACATGTCCTGACTTCATTTTGGAAGCCTTTATTCTTACGCAATCATTCTGTGCATGTTTAAGCTGTATTGCAGTAATTATGGCGGCGACCAATTACACTTACTTGGTCTGTAATGCTCGTCCCAGAAATATCAATGGAAATAAGTGAAGTCATATTCCCAAGGAGTTCAATGCCAGAATCGGTCACATTTTCACAGTAACGAAGGCTCAGAAAGTTTAGATTATGGCATCTACAATTAGGAAAAGAATACTCAGCAAAAACATATGTAGTAAGACATGACTACAGTGCCATATATACATCTGTTTAATCTATTTCTTGTGTTTTGTGGGGGTTTCAGGCCTTGGTATAATTTTTTTTAGCAGTAAAAAACTCATTAATATTTTGTTTTATTACACATAATTTTGTTTTCTACAAGAAACTTTTACAATTTGATTTATTACAATGCACTGGAATACCCTTGTGCTCCTGCAATCACATCACATGTACGAAGCCGTAAAGTAAGGTAGTTAAAGGGTAAATTGCATTCAAAGGGTCTGGAGGTTACGTCCTCCTCCCAATCCAAAGATTATAAAGAAATAACACATAATTGGTGTATGAGCTAAATTAAAGGCTTGAAGACTTTTGTCCAGAACACATTTCTATAATCTCGGTCAAATTAAATAATTTATACTAGTAACAATGTGTGCTTTTAAGGCAGACGGCCATGGTAATGTTTCAAATACCAACATTTCTACAAACCGTTCCTATCAGTCCAAAATGCATAGTGAGCAAGAAAAAACACCCTATAAAATTTACTCCAGAAATTCAGTTTTGGCTGAAAAGTGGAGTGAATGTCTGCAAAACTGGCAAGAGTGAACATGACATCAGAGGCATTAATGTGTGTCCAAAACACATCACATTGAACTGATTTCTACACCCAGAAATATGGAGCAAATATCACAGTACTGTCATAATACAAACCGTAGTATTCACAGTTCACAGATGTACCTGTAGATGTAACAGGCTTTTTCTTATCCCCTCTCTTGGGTAGGGAGGGGAAAGTTGAGATGAGGGATTTAAATTGGAAAATTAAAATTTCATGACGCTTTAAAGGGAACCTGTCATGTCCTCAAATGCTGTTAACGTGTGGGTACGTGGTTAATCTGCAAATTAATGGCATCTCAAATCTGACTGTCCACTGTACAAAAAGCCTGGCTACCAGGAGAAAATTAACTTTATTCCTTCTGGCAGCCTCTGGCTTTCAGTCATAGATACATTTTTGGGCCTCTGGCTGTCAGTCACAACTCAGTAGATGGTGAGTGGCGGCTGTAAGCATGCCCCGGCACATTGACTGACAGTTCACTCTGCTGTGTATCAGTACAGTGACGGCTGTCAGCCAATGTGCAAGGGTGTGCTTACATCTGCCACTCACTATATACTGATGCCTCGCCTGCACGCCTCTATGACTGACAGCTGGAGGCTGCCAAGAGGAATAAAGTTTAGTTTCTCCTGGTTCCTGTTTTTTTTAAGTATGACGACTCGCAACTTTAGAACACTACTAATATGCATATTACCCCATATCTGCATGTTAATGGCGGTTAGCAGGAGGAAAATACATAAATGATGAGCACACCTGAATATTAAATTAAAGTATATATTTTATTAAACACCATAAAAAACACTCTTTAAAAATATTTAAAAGTTAAAGATAATTACACAAATGACACCAACGGTTCAATAATAGACCAGACTATTGATATTAAATCCAATATGCAGATCTCCAAAGGTAATATATATACAGGAAATAAGAAATATAAAGGATCCCTTCATGTAAAATCATATATACAGTATAGTCTAATGATAGCCATACAAAATTACAATCAGCGGGAAATACGTCCTCATTAAGTCAGCATAATAACCACTACTATTAGAAAAGGATAGAGAACAGCAGACTCCCTGTAACCTTAGATATACAACCAAGGAACATATAATTAAGTACAAGAAAAGGAGGTGCAGAGTATTTGTGTACGATTAGAGAGAGAGAGAGGGGATCATTAAGATGAAGAATTAGACCTGTACAAACCCCAGTGGATATAGCAAAGTTGAGGCCATGTGTGAGTTATGGCTGGCCCGAGCTCAAGCTCACAAGTATACAAGGACATCAAAAACAGACATGTGGAAGCACTATCAGGAGTAGCGAGGGTGTCAAGGTGTTTAAGGACATGACATATTCCCTTAAAAATAATAATTTTTTATATGATTCATAAAGACTTATTTAAAAAATCCAGCTAAAGCAGTAAAACCCAATACACGAAGCTGTGGACCACAGTCTTTCCATACATATTATGAGCTTTTATTAAGATGCCCTGTGGATCAGCTAGCTATTCGTAGGGAGATGTCTAATAGACGTTGTGGTAGTCCAACTCACGTGGCAGTATACAGAGATAGAAAATAGGAACACTGTCTCTTTAAATATTCATTTGGTTTATTATATTGCAGCATAAACCAATAGGAAGGGAAAATAAACTCAGCGTTTCCAGCTAAAACAGAAACAACATAAACAAAACACTAAAAATGCCTGTTCATTTTCCCACACTCAAGAGTTCACCCAGGGTCAGGCTGTGAGGCTGTGCAGCGTCAGTGATGTCAGCGCTAGTCACTGATGCTGCCGCCGGCAGCTTCTCATTCATTTATCAGTGGTTTACAGCCGGGGCGCTCGCACTAGCACCGCTTCCGGTTGTAAACTGTATATCCCACAGATATGGATTACGGCGTGGGACAGATCGACGGACAGGTATGGTATATTGTTGGTTTTTTATTTTTTTCTTTATTACAGGAGATGGAGGGCATCGTTTGGATTGGCAGAAGAATAAAAATGGCAAAACTGTGTGGACTTTCATTTCATTAAAATACTTTATTCTGCCTGTGTGTGTGTTTATTTAACCCTTTACAAACTTTAGAACTAGTAATGGCTAGGTGTCTTATTGACACCAATCCATTACTAAGCCCAGGTTCACATAGTGTTAATGCAGTCCATTCAACGCATAGCATTGATGGACTGCATTAACGCTACTGTCATATTGTGATTGTGCTTCTCTATCTGCGCTAGCTGTGACGGACCCCCGAACACTGCAGACCGTGTCCGAGGGTCTGCCACAGAATGACGGCACACATCGCTAACGAATGCTGCTTAGGACATGCGTTAGCGATGTGCTCGGTTATGGGAGTGAATGGCAGCATTAACGCACGCGTTACATCGTGTTAATGCCGCAGTGTAACGATATCCATTATACGGACCTGCCAAACGCTATGTGAACCTGGCCTAAGCCAGGCTTAATGTCACCTTACAATACAAAGGTGGCATTAACCCCTTATTACCCCATATGCCACCGCTACAAGGCAGTGGAAAGAGAGAGGCTAAGTGCGGGAATTGGCGCATCTTACAGATGCGCCTTTTCTGGTGTGGCTGGGGCCAGATGTTTATCTGCCCTCAGTCACTGGCTTTCCCTCACTGGCACAGAAAATTGCGCGGGAGACCACACCATTTTTTTCCATGAAAACATTCTTTTATTAAATACATACAGGTCCCAAATTTTACACACACACACACACAATACTAACTGTATTAGTCACTGACATCTATAAATCTATTCTGCATGGATTTGCAGTATGTAAACCATGTCTTCTATCATGTCGGCTCCTGCAGAGATTTTACAGGAGCCGACAAATGAATTACTGCCTATTCTTCTATGTATCCCTCTAGACAATATAAAGATATGTATATATATATATATATATATATATATATATATGTGTGTGTGTGTGTCTCGCTGACATATATATATTGACGAATATTTCAGGCCATGGATCAGTTAAATGTTCATTTTTCAAATCTGCGAGAAAATAACGCATACGCATGCCATACGGATGTCACACGGTTACTTACTCGCATTGAAAACGGATTACATACAGATCACTGTTCGGGGAACTTTTGTGCGATTCTCGGCCGTCAAAATCAGACCGATTTTTTTTATACGTTAAGTGTGACTCCAGCCTTATATGTTTTCCCATTGCTGGTGTCCAGAGTTGTGTCTCAGTCCTGCTCGGCCCTTAACCATATTGAGGTCATTTTTGACACATGTAAGGTTTTAATACTAAAAGTGAGGACTCTCCCGTCAGGGTACACCTTGCGTTGGTGGGATGGCTTTTACGTTTTATTTATTTTTTTATCAAATGTTTACTAAGTACCGTATATATTTTTATGCATTATTGCTTTTCATTTACTTACTGTATATCAGGGTATGTGTTCATTTTGTTTCTATCTTAGGTTTTGTCTATATTTAGTTATGTCCTGATGTACAACCGATCACATCATTCCTACAACAACCTCTCTGGAATAAATTACTTTTTATGCATTTTTGGGGGTAATACTATAGTGAACATAAGTCGGCCTCTTCTGTATTTTTTCCTAGTGTCCCCTGATGAACCTGCATGTCGTGTAGGAAACATACAAGGACAGTTTATTAAGTGTTGACATAAATGATCCTTGGCATATCGATCAGCACTTCTGAGTTAGTGTATACACAGCTGGCGCTTACTACCCCTATATGTTACCCGATATGTCACTCACATTACATAACACTACCCCTTGTTTATACAGCAGTGAATAAGGCTTTTAAACAGATATTTAGAATATCTGCCCTCTCTTTCAAACCACATATCCAAGCCCTCGCCACCTCCTGCCGCCTCAAACTCAAAAATATTTCCCGGACCCGCGCATTCCTCAACCATGAAACCACAAAAACACTAGTGCACGCCCTTATCATCTCCTGCCTCGACTACTGCAACCTCCTACTGTCTGGCCTCCCCTCTAGCACTCTGGCACCACTCCAGTCCATCCTACACTCTGCTGCACGACTAATCCACCTGTCTCCCCGCTATTCCCCAACCTCCCCCCTGTGCCAGGCCCTTCACTGGCTTCCTATTGCCCAGAGGCTCCAGTTCAAAACCCTAACCATGACATACAAAGCCATCCACAACCTTTCTCCTCCATACATCTGTGACATGGTGTCCCGCTACCTACCTACACGCAACCTTCGATCCTCTCAAGATCTCCTTCTCGACTCCCCCCTCATCTCTTCTTCCCACAACCGCATACAAGACTTCTCCCGGGCTTCCCCCATACTCTGGAACTCCCTGCCGCAAAACATCAGACTTTCACCAACAACGGAGACCTTCAAGAAAAACCTGAAGACCCACCTGTTCCAACAAGCCTACAACCTGCAATGATCCTCAGTCTACTGAACCATCGCACGACCAGCTCTACCCTTTCCTAGTGTATTCTCACCCATCCCTGCAGACTGTGAGCCCTCGAGGGCAGGGTCCTCTCTCCTTCTGTACTTGTGTGTCCCTTGTCTAGCACATGTTTATTGTACCTGTATATGTATATTTTTCCCTTTTCATATGTAAAGCGCCATGGAATAAATGGCGCTATATAAATGTATAATAATAATCATAATATAAACCTAATGAGATTGAACTAATTTAACTGGTCTTACTTTTGCGCTATTCTGAGAAGCGACAAGTCACTGACGCGTAGACAGTTTGTTAGATTCAGTTCTCTTATCTTGTTTCCAGAAGGGCCTTCTACAACTTGTCGTACCCCTGGGTCACTGATCCTGGAAAAGAAAATGGATTACATTTGGACAATGGTAACTTGACAACTGTTATACATAGAAGTCATATTTATTAAGTGGTACATAAAAATGTGTAGACTCCCAGCATCATTCTGAAAAGCAATGTCATTACTTATAGTTGGGGGACTTCAATCTCAGACACATTGCTATTAGAAAGACAGGAAAAAGGGATTGGTTCTTTGTGTAGGATTACCATATAGTAGTATTATAAAT
Source organism: Oophaga sylvatica (assembly GCA_033576555.1). NCBI lineage: Eukaryota > Metazoa > Chordata > Amphibia > Anura > Dendrobatidae > Oophaga > Oophaga sylvatica. Next base: position 288,532,156 of record JARQOD010000004.1, on the reverse strand, counting down.
AATAGGATATATAATATATTATCTACACATACAAGACACTAGACCAAAACTGGAGAGAAGAAACATCAAACAAATCAAGGGGCGCACACCCAGGAAAGGAAGACCAAAGTCTAGAAAGGGGAGAGATTATATATAGTAGTCACAATTAATGAAGTTTATATGCATGGAGCTATTAGAAATACCACTAAACACGTCCCAAATACATAAAATTTAGAAGGTATAAATATTTAATATCATAGGAGCCAGAGGAATATAAATAAAGTGTTAATGCAAAAATCAAGGTCTCATAATTGGTAGTAAATCAACTTATATACAATGATAGTAGTACATATAGGTTAAAGAAATGAGAGCTCATGCATAAATATCATAAAAGCCAGATTCAATATCAGTTAGACCATCAAAGTCCTTCTCTATAATGACACATAATGCTCAACTATACAACATAAAAATTGTATTGGCTCCCCATAATGTTCACCATATTAAGGATTAGAGTAATGACAGGACTTACAGCTCTGAAAGGACTCCCTCACCTGAGTGGTGTCCACCCCGACGCGCGTTTCGGCAACCGCCTTCGTCGTGGGGTTATTTGGAGGGTTGGGAAGTGTATTGTGATATCTCTATGCACATAGACTGTACTGCTAATGATTATTATATACAACCTTCCTCTTGTCCATATTTTGTATCTATATGTACTAATACCACTCTACGTTTACCATTAACGCTGAGACTATGTCTCTCACACTAGCACTTTACCTATATTCCTCCGTCCTATATGATATTTAATACATTTATACCTATTTGGGACATGTTTAGTGGTATTTAAAATAGCTCCATGCACATAAACTTCATTAATTATGACTACTATACATAATCCCCTCCCCTTTCTGGACTTTGGACTTCCTTCCATGGGTGTGCACCCCTTGATTTTACAACATTTTATTCATGTTACTGCTTTGTGATGTTTTTGTTGTCACCTCATCTAAATAAAATAATATTGGTTTATTTACCTTGATGTACTGGGAATTTATGGTCGGTGTTTCTTATATTGCTATAAGGCAAATTCAGGCAAAGAATATAGCAAAGAGACAGCTAAGGTACAGCGAATAATAAAGGCATAATTTGTAGGATCAAATAAACTTACAAATGATTAATTATAAAATATAACCAAGTGATCTGAGAAATCATCCCTGCATGTATGGTAAATGTACAATGTAGTGTGAATGGAGCCTTACATTTTAAGTGAATGATTCTTTTTAACCCATAATCCATGCCGATTCTTGCTTTTTTGCCACCTAATGCAAAAATTTAAATGGCATGCCACCCCCACACCAAACTCGATTAAAAAAAAACCCAAAAAACATTATTATTATATGATTGAAAGGCGCAGGTCTTGCTAACACATGATGATTTGCTGCTGAGAACAATGATCTTTTTTTCAAACCAAAAGTTATTTTCGCCCAATGAACGGGCGTTTTGCTTCTTCATTAAGTGATTGGCGATAAGTTTACACTGCACGATGATTGGAAGACAAGCATTCATATGGAAGTTAATTCACTGTAATCTTGCATCTTAAGAGAGTGTGATAAATGATTATTTACTGCACATAAGGGGCTAAGTAAGGTGGTAACCATGATATACAGTAAATCATCATCTATCATCACATGCTCTTAGCCCCCATTATCCATAGTAATACTGGTATAAACTGAACTGCATTTAATAATCTTATAAATAATCATAAGGCCCAAACCTACCAGAGAGTAATCCTGGCATTAGCTGCGCAAAATATATTAATCTAATAATAAACATGAAGTGTACTGCATTTACTAATCATATAATAAACTCTCACTATTATTTGATGAGAATGGAAAAGGCCAAAGAATACAAGGAGATCTTAGGAATTGTTACATCGATCAAGAAGCAACATCTGAACTGAACACGGCATGGTTCAAAGTAGAGCTTTAGACTTGCCGAAAAAGAAGAAGGAATCAAAATTGCTGCTGGACTCATCAACAATCTTAAATATGCAGATGATACAACACTAATAGCAGCAAACACAGATGGAATGAAGGAATTATTACAGAGTGTCAAGATGGAAAGCTCAAACATGGGACAGCTAAGTACACAAAGAAGACAAAGACATTGACTACTGCCAGGTACGACCTGGAAACATTTGCGACGGACGGCATCAAACTAGAAGTTACAATGGACTTCAACGTACTAGAATCAATGATCACTCAAGATGAATTGACAACACCGGAAGTCAATAGGAGAATAGCTAAGGGCAAATCAACAATGAAGTCACTCGACAAGGTCTTCAAATCAAAGAACATTTCACGGGAGATGAGTCTTGTTGCGCTCAGAGAGATCCAGCGACGATGATAAACGTGGACATCACTTCCCGGCGCCTGTAGATAGAGGTCGCTTTACTGCTATTCACAGACGTCGGAGACACTGGGGAACAAGGACTATATCAGACGTGTGTTGCAACATTTTTGGTAATTGGTGTTTATTGTCTTTATTTCTGTCGTTTTATGACTTTCAGGTAAACTTTTCTGGACCACTTTGGATTCGTTGGATTACTTCGGACAAGTATGGGATTTTTTTTTCAATAAACTGGTGAACAAGGGATAGTGTGGGGGAATCTTTATTCCACTAAAGTGTTTTTTTTATGTGTGTTTTTATTTTCATTACAGTGTTAGTAATAGGGTGTCTGATAGATACCTCTGCATTACTAACCCTAGGGGTTAATGGCAAATGTGATTTTTGACAAATCATAGCTGTCATCAAATCCAACTATTACCCCGATTGCCACTGCACCAGGGCAAATAGGAATAGCTCGACCAAGCACCAGAATTGGAGCATCTAATGTGATGCGCCAATTCTGGGGTGGGTGTGGACGTTGTTTGTTGTATTTATTTATTTGGTTAATCCATGTACAGTAAACTACACACACATAGCATTAATTATACATCTCACGGATATCTATCTACGTTGCACATCTAACAACATACCAAAGAGAGACAAAAACGCATGCAGCAAAAAAACGCAAGTGAGCTGAGGTGCAAGATTCGTGCTGTAATTCAGCTGCGAGACAGCTTGAACAAACACTGATCTTGGGAACGTACCCTAACAGCCAAAATACATGAGGGGCGGGGATTTGAGCATGGCTCTTGAGCACCCGCGATACTCGATCAAGTAACGAGCGTACCCAAGCACCTTCAATGCTCGATCGAGTATCGATCAGTGGTGTGCATGCTGGCTCATCACTAGTTGCAATACGTCGCCAACTTGTTCATTTAATGCCTAGAAGACTTGGTGCCGTCCTTATAAATTGTGGAGGTCATACAAAATACTAGATGTATTGTTTTGATGTGGGGTGTATTCATTTTTGCAACTAATTTGAGCAAAAGTGAAGATTTTAAGATTTTAAAAACATGTTATATGAAACTCAGTCTTGTAAAAGTTTTGGAAAATTTTCTTGTGTTCAGTGAAATATTAATCAACATCTTACTTTTCAATGGGAGTGTACACATTTATTCTGAGCACTGCATATAGTACAGGTTAAAGTCCCCTGAGTAAATGCCAAAATTGATTTTTTTTTTAGTTGCTGAAACGCTGTAAAAAATGATGTAAGAATCATTCAAATTGTCATGTTTTTCCCAAAATGGCATCAAAAAAATATGAGCTCGACCCACAATAAGCAAGCTGTCACACAGCTCCATCACCCAAAACATGAAAACATTAAGGGCTTCGGAATATAGCAACACAATTAAAAAAATGTTATTTTTTACAAATTTTCATTTGTTTCCCACTACTAAAATAACAGAAAACTGGCCGAGTTTGGTAAAGTCATAACAGTACTGACGAGGAGAGTCATAATGCAAGTTCCTTTTTATCGCATAATGTGCACTGTAAAAACGATTCCCACCAAAAAACAAGGTCAGAACTGTGGGCTTTTTTTTGCAATTTCACCGCACTTGGAATTTTTTCCGCTTATCGGTACATAATGTGGTAAGATGAATTGAATGGTCTCATTCAAAAGTACAAATTGGCTTTCAAAACAAGCCCTCATATGTCTATGTGGACTGAAAAATAAAAAAGATATGGCCCTTAGCAGGAGGGGGGGTGGGGTGAAAACGCAAAAACGGAAATTGGCCATGTTGGGAATGATTATTAATAAGACATATAGGACACAAGCCATATTGAGTATCTGATATAAAAATAATAATAATAATCCATAATAATAATAATCCGGATAATATCTGTCAGGAAATCTGCTCCCAACCACCAAGTGCTGTGACTTCCATCCCTCCCTGCATTTCCCCTGGCTCACTTTCCACATTTCACCCCATCACAGAAGAAGTCTCCAGACTCCTCTCCCTTTCATCCGACTACATGCACTACCGACCCCATTCCCTCACATCTCCTCCAGTCTCTCTTTCCAGTTGTCACAACTCACCTAACTACAATTTTTATTCTCTCCCTCTCCTCTGGCATTTTCCTTCAAACACTCCATGGTTACTCCATTACTAAAGAAACCCGCTCTCAACCCTTCCTGCACAAACAACTACAGACCAGTCTCCAATCTCCCCTTCATCTCTAAACTTTTGGAGCGCCTAGACTACTCCCGCCTTACCCGTTACCTCTCCACCCACTCCATCCTAGACCCGTCACAGTCCGGCTTCCACCCCCTACATTCGACTGAAACTGCACTCATCAAAGTGACCAATGACCTTCTGACAGCAAAACATAACGGTGACCACTCTCTGCTCATTCTTCTGCAGCTTTCGACACTGTTGACCACCGTCTCCTACTGTCTAGACTCCAGTCACTAGGCATTAAGGACACTGCTCTCTCCTGGTTCTCTTCCTATCTTTCTCACCGCTCCTTCAGTGTTTTGTTCTCTGGCTCCACGTCATCTCCTCTTCCTCTCGCTGTTGGGGTACCTCAGGGCTCAGTCCTTGGCCCCCTTCTCTTCTCTCTCTACACTGCCCCAATTGGACAGACCATCAGCAGATTTGGCTTTCAGTACCATCTTTATGCTGATGACACACAACTATACACGTCATCTCCCGACCTTACCCCCGCTGTTCTACAGAACACCACTGACTGTCTGTCCGCAGTCTCCAAAATCATGTCCACTCTCTATCTGAAACTCCACCTCTCCAAAACTGAACTTCTTCTGCTCCCGCTGTCTACTAACCTCCCTAAATTTGACATTTCCTTCTCCATGGGTGGCACCATAATAACACCCTGGCAGCAGGCTCGCTGTCTGGGTGTTATGTTTGACACCAATTTCTCCTTCACCTCCCATATACAATCTTTTGCCCGCTCTTGCCGCTTACACCTAAAGAACATCTCTAGAATCCACCCTTTTCTCACCATGGAAACAACAAAAATCCTCACTGTAGCATTGATCCACTCCCGTCTGGACTACTGCAACGCTCTATTACTTGGCCTCCCCGTTGCTCGACTATCCCCTCTTCAGTCCATACTTAATGCAGCAGCCAGGGTCATCCATCTGGCTAATCGGTACTCAGACGCGTTCTCTCTTCGCCAGTCCTTATATTGAATTGGATCCTATAATGAATCGGCAGCCAAAGTACTTGTTCTCACCCACAAAGCTCTCCACAGTGCAGCACCCCCTACATCTCCTCCCTCATTTCTGTCTATCGGCCAAACCGACTGCTGCGCTCTGCAAACAACTTTCGACTAACCTCTGCACTAATCCGTACCTCCCACTCTCGACTCCAAGACTTCTCCCGCACTGCGCCAATCCTCTGGAATGATCTACCCCAAGAAATTAGGACAATCCACAATTTGCATAGTTTCAGGCACTCCCTCAAAACACATTTGTTCAGAGCGGTCTATCACATTCACTAATCAAAGTCATTCTAGGTGTAAGGACCCCGTCTCACATAGCGACACACCAGCGATCCCGACAATGATATGAACTTGTCAGGATCGCTGATGTGTCGCTACATGATCGCTGCTGAGCTGCCAAACAGGCAGTTCAGGCAGCGATCAGGACAGCGACACTGCGGGTAACGTCGCTTAGTAACCCGCAGTGTACGTTGGATACCAGCCCGCTGATGCAGGGAGCTGGTAACCAAGGTACACATCGGGTTTCCAGGCGCTGCGAGGTGCCTGGAAACCCAATGTGTACCTTGGTTACCAGCTCCCCTGCAGCAGCGCGCTGGTATCCAACGTACACATCGGGTTTCCAGGCACAGCCCCGCGCCTGAAAACCTGATGTGTACCTTGGTTACCAGCTGATCGCTGGTCTCCTGCCTGCCACAACGCAGCGGTGCGTGCTGGCCAGCGGGAGACCAGCGATCAAAAAAAAGTCCAGGCATTTCTGACACGACCAGCGATTCACAGCAGGGGCCTGATCGCTGGTACGTGTTAGACATAGCGAGATCGCTGCTGAGATCGCTGTTGCGTCACAAAACTTGTGACTCAGCAGCGATCTCGCTAGCGATCTCGCTATGTGAGACAGGGCCCTAAGTGTGCGTGTGTAGCCCATTCACTATCTCCATCCAACCCTCACTCCCTCAAGATGGCTGCATCATCATTGTAAATACACCATTGTATATACACACCTGTACTTTATATCTCCCCCACCTCATTGTAGATTGTAAGCTCTCACGAGCAGGGTCGGCTTATTTTGCTTTAATTATTGTATTGTTAACGTTGTTACTTATGACTTGTGTTTTGAAACTGTTAAACTGTAAAGCGCTGTGGAATATGTTAGCGCTATATAAAGATTATTATTATTATTATCTGATATTGAGTATCTCCTAAGTGTTAAAGGGAATCTGTCACCAGATTTTTGCTACCCCATCTGAGAGTAGCATGATGTAGGAGCAGAGACCGTGATTACAATAATGTGTCACTTACTTTACTGAGTGCTACAGTTTTCATTAACATGTGTTCTCTGCTGCAGATCCAGCAGTTCTTTGAATGCTGAGCTCTGTGTAGCCCCGCCCACATCACTGATGTACAGTTTTCTGCACACACTGTGCAGTGGTGGTGGTGTGGCTGGACTACTTGGCAACAATCCGAGTAATCTGGAGAGTGATAATCTACAGCTGATAAAGCAATAAAAATTACAAACCGCAGACCAAGTGACACATGACTGAAATCAGGGTCTCTGTCTTTATATTATGCTGCTCTGGTGACAGATTCCATTTTAACTAATGATAAACAGCCACGATGTGATGTTACCTGATGCAGTCTGCTACATTCAATACTACTATATTCTTCAGTGATGCAATATTCTTAAGACTGATATCTGTAATTTTTTGACAATCAGCAACATAAATGTGGTTCAGGTTTGGACTTGATCGGCTAATTGCCTTAATGCTGCTATCAGTAATGCGACTGTTTCCTGTTGGAAAGAAATGAGATATTACTGAAATTTTAGGGAATAAGGAGGTAAACTACAGAACAATTTGGGTTGTACTACCTTCAATCCTGATTTTTACTAGCTTTCGTCCTTGCGCCAGGATTTTGAAAGCTGCATCAGAAAGATGTGGAGACCCCAGCAGAGATACAGAAACAACGTTTTGGCACTTCTCAAGCAAAGTCTACAAAACAAACAATAGAGGAGGATTGACGTGCACACAGTAGTAGAGGCAAGGTGGAGGAACATCATGTGAGGTAAATTCACCATACACTCTTGTGTTGAATGCAATTTCTTTTTATTTCAAAATTCAAGTGCAGGTAGACATAGGCTCAGATTAAACATAAAAAGCAAATTATGAATGCCACATGTCCCATTCATTCAACACAAGAGTGTGCGATGATTTTACCTCACTACAAAACAAACAAGGCGTGCACCTAATATTAGAAAGAGGTATATACACAGCTAAGGTGAAACGCACGTTGGGACACCAGGATGACATGCTACATTACCTCTTTTTGAACACTTGTTCCTTCATTGGGTCGTTATTTTAGGTACTGACTAGCTATTTCTATTCATTAATTTTTTTGATAAGCTTTCTTCATATATTGAATAATAGAAATCAAATCATATATATACACACACGTGGTCCTCCATTGGGCACTCTGTTTTCTTTTCATCTTTACTCCAATTTGAATTTTAAATTATTCTAATAAATATCAAGTTTTATGAGATTTAGAGCCAGATTTGTCATCTGTTGGTGGTATCCAATATATCTCATGTTGGCAGGGGATTGGCTGGGGAAGCCAAACCCGGCAGGACCCAGCAGGGTTAAATTCCTGCAGGATCTGGCCACGCCTCCCAATAGCCAGGTGGGACAGCAGGAAGATACAGCAGAGTAGAAAGTGCTGCATGAGGTAACTGAGCGAGGCGATCTGACACGGAGAAGAGCAGAGCGGCGAGCACAGTGAGTAGCATGACGCTGGGAAAGAGTCCAAATTACAGCCATTGTCGTGTGTTTTGCAGAGGCAGTGTTGGTACACAGTCCCATACAGTGCTGAGCTCTATTGCAAAACTCTTCTAAACCAGAAAATGGCAAGAACTATATAATTAAGCAATGAGAAATGACAGTCCATCATTACTTTTAGACATGAAGGTCAGTCAATTTGGAAAATTGCTAGAAAGTTTAAGGAATCCTCAGGGCCTGTGCACACGTTGCGGATTCCTAGCGGTTTTGCCGCGGTTTTTCGCGGCGGAAACGCCGCAAAACCGCTTACACAATACAACTCATTAAGGCCTATGAGATTCCGCAATGCTGTGCACATGCTGCGGGTTTTTTCCGCGGCGGAATCGCATCGCGGGAGAATCCGCAGCATGCTCATTCTTTTTTGCGGAACCGCGGCGATTCCGCCGCCATAGGAATGCATTGAACCAATTACTTTCCGCATGTGGCTGTGCCCACCATGCGCAAAGTAAGCGGTTCATGTGCGGATGGTACCCAGGGTCTGGAGGAGAGGAGACTTTCCTCCAGGCCCTGGGTACCATATCCATGTAAAAACAATAATTAAAATAAAAAATAGTGATATTCTCACCTTCCGGCGTCCCCCGCAGCTTTCCCGCCTCTCAGCGACGCTCCCGGCCAATCCTGTTCCCAGTAATGCATTGCGAGAATCACCCCAGATGACGTGATGCAACGTCATCGGGGTGATTGTCGCAAAGGACTCCTGGGAACGGGATTGGCCGGGAGCGTCGCTGAGAGGCGGGTAAGCTGCGGGGGACGCCGGAAGGTGAGAATATCACTATTTATTTTTTTTATTATTTTTACATTAGATCTTTTTACTATTGATGCGACATAGGCGGCATCAATAGTAAAAAGTTGGTCACACGAGTCAAACACTTGTTTGACTCGTGTGACCAACCTGTCAGATCGCTTGTAAAACGCTAGCATTCTGCAAGCTAATTACGCTGGCAAAACGCTAGTTTTTAGCAGGAATTACCATACCTATAATATGCGTATTTCCCGCGGCAGGGAGGTGCGGAATTGCCGCGGAAATTTCCATGGCAATTCCGCAACGTGTGCACATAGCCTCAAAGTGCAGTCATAAAAGCCATCAACAGCTGTGATGAAACTGGCACTCATGAGGACTGCTCTGGGAAAGGAAGACTAAGGGTATGTGCAGACGTTCAGTAAACACTGCAGATCAGATGCTGTGTACTTGTGCAGCATCCAACCTGTAGGGGCCAGATATTACAGCAAAGTGGATGGGATTTCAAGAAATCACATGTCCACTATGCGTCCACAGACTGACATGCGGCGCGTCTCTCCAGACAAATTTCACTAATAGAATATACTGGATGCCATGAATCAGCATGGTTCAGTTAACACATGTGGAATCACCTGCATTTAATAGACTGCAGCCCTTTGGACGCAGCGAACATGTGCTGTGTTCAAAGCGCTGCCACTTCCAGATCGCCTGCACATACCCAAAGAATTACCTCTGAAGCAAAGGATAAGTTCAGCAGTTATCTGCTTCAGAAACCACAAATTAATAGCACTACAGATAATAGCCCTTAATAATGATGTGCAGCTATCAAATAGCACCGCCGCATCCAGCAGCCGTGGCAGGGTGCGGGAGCGCCGCCATTCCTATCGTGCTATTATACAGTACTTTTCCTGCAAAGGCTCATAAGGCCACCTGCATGTGGCATATACCTTATTCTGTGACAGTATTTGGCGATTACCGAAAGGGACATTGACTTATTGCCCCACCAAGTGCCCTAATTCTGAATTACCCACTATTAAGTACCCCATGATTAAGATCCGGGAGGATCGAAACGTCGTGTATTTGTGAATGTATGGGTATTTATTCTATGACTACATGATTTATTTATAAATGTGGCACTTCTGTTCCTGGATGTGGAGAATAATAAAATTATCACTTTTTTGCATTGAATTCAACTAGTGTGTGCGGTGAATTGTATTTCTCTAGTTGATTTTGGTACCTACACGGTCCAAATTCACCAGCACCTTTAACGTTATATGACTCGAGTGCACACCCATTTCTTCATTGCTATCAAATAGCAGACACATCTCAACATCAACTGTCAAGAGGAGAATGGCATAAGCAGGGCTTAATAGTCAGATTTCTGCAAGGAAGCCACCACTGAAGACAGCAAACAAGAAACTTGTTTAGGCCAAGCAACTGTCACGGGTGTGTCGCTGCGAAGATCGTCGCGATTGCACACCCTGACTTCGCACAGCTGAGTTTCTGGTGCTGGGTGTTTTTCGGCACTGAGGGAGTTAATTCTTTCTCTCTTGGTGCTGGGCTGACCAGCCTCGCCCAGCTGCGATTGATGTTTTGTTAATTAGCTTCCTTCATATACCTGCTGGTCTGCTGGGGAAGTTGCCGGTGAAAGCATTCATTCAGACCAGCAGAGCGGATCGTTTCTGAGAAGACTTAAGCTAAGAGTGCCTGTTGTGGTTTTTCCTCTCCTCGCTTATTGTATATCTCCTTAACCTTTTGTGTTCCTCTGTAGTGGAAGTGTTGTATGCAAGGCTGTGTTTTCTTTACCCCTTGTCTGTCTCGTTTGTCTTAGACTGTGTGTAAGCTGTGACCTGCCCATTCCCTGTGGTGGTAATCAGGGTCCTTCTCAGGACTAGATTACAGTGGTCAGGGATCTACAGGAGACAGGGTTACGCTGGCGGCCTGGACCTCTGTACCATTAACAGTACCTCCAGGTAGAGGGACTAGTCAGGACCCCAGTTCAGGGTCAGCATAGACCCCGGTCAACCTCTATCCAGAGACAGCGTGACACGTACACAGAATTGACCCACAATACATAGGATATTATGTCAGGTAAGACATTGCTGGCAGATACTATGTATACATGTTGATTTTCTCTATTATATGAAATTTAGAATGATGTCACATTAGATATAGGTTGCTATCTTTGAATATATCTGTTATACGTCGTGACATTTTCACCGGCCACTCTAAAGATTCTCCCCAGCCACCATGGATCCAGTAGCCCATTTAGCTCAGCAGTTGCAGAGTTTGTCCATGGAGCTGACGGACGTTAAATCCAAGGTTTTGTACCCCCGGGAGCAAACCAGATTTGAACCTAAAGTAGCTCTCCCGGACAGGTTCACTGGTGGGCGGGACAAGTTTTTTACTTTCCGGGAAGCATGTAAATTGTATTTTCGGCTGCGGCCGCAGTCGTCGGGGAGTGAGGATCAGAGGGTGGGAATTGTCATCTCGCTCTTACAAGGGGACCCTCAATCCTGGGCGTTCTCTCTCCCCCCGGGCTCCGCGGCTCTCCAGTCAGTGGACCGATTTTTTACAGCCCTGGGTCTGGTATATGATGACCCGGATCGGGTCTCCCTTGCTGAAATGAAGTTACGTAGGATACAGCAGGGAGATCGTCCGGCGGAGGAATTTTCTTCAGAGTTCCGTAGGTGGGCCACGGATACTTAGTGGAATGACCCGGCTCTTAAGAGCCAGTTTTGTCAAGGTTTATCTGACAAATTAAAAGATGTGTTGGCTCAGTATGATTCTCCCCCGTCACTGGAGGCCGCTATGGCTCTTGCTATTCGCATTGATAGACGGCTTCGGGAGAGGTGTGGGGTAACTCCGCCCCCTGTGATGACTCCACCTCCTTCTAAAGTCCCTAATATTGAGGTTCCCCTGGTTTGTTCCGAGGAACCTATGCAGTTGGGAGGGACATCATTCCGAGGGAGGGGATCGGCGGTGCGCCGCAAAACAAGAAAGTGTTTCTTCTGCGGGAGAGAGGGACATTTTATTGAGGGGTGTCCATCCCATATTGTACTGAGCAAGAAGTCGCCGGAAAACTATTAATCCCAGGTTGTGTGGTGGACGACAATCTGGGAGTATGTATTTCGTCCCCAAGTCCGTCTCAGTTTCTCGTACCAGCGGAGGTGGTGGTAGGTACGAGAACTGAGAGGATTTCTGTTCTTCTGGATAGTGGGGCCGCGGCTAATCTGGTGGACGCTCGGTTTGCCCAGGTGCAAGGTATGCAACTGAGTGTATTGGCCAAACCTATCCCTATATTCTCTATTGACGCCAGGCCTCTCGGTCAAGGTAGCTTTGTGCAAGCCGTGCATAACATAGACCTTCGAGTGGGGGCAATACATACAGAACTATTGTCTTGTTATGTGTTGGAGGGCCTTCCCACTCCTATTGTGTTGGGACTTCCTTGGTTAACTAAACATAACCCAGTTATTAATTGGCAATCCAGAGAGATAAGCCAGTGGGTGAATTTTGCAATAGTAACTGCATGAACACGGTCATCGGTACGGTCGTGCCTAGAACCTTACCTCCTTTTCTGGAGGACTTTGAGGATGTGTTTTCAGAGGAAGGGTGTCAAGAATTACCTCCTCATCGCGCATATGACTGTGCTATAAAATTGCTTCCTGATGCTAAGTTACCAAAATCTAGGTTATATAACCTTTCTGGTCCTGAGAGGCAAGCTATGAAGGATTACATTTCGGAAAGTCTGGCCAAGGGGCATATTAGACCTTCATCTTCCCCAGTGGCCGCGGGGTTCTTCTTTGTGAAGAAAAAAGATGGAGGCCTACGCCCTTGCCTGGATTTCCGTGAGCTTAATCGGATTACGGTCCGAGATCCATATCCGCTCCCACTTATTCCTGATCTCTTCAATCAGATTGTGGGCGCCAAATGGTTCTCTAAGTTGGATCTCAGGGGGGCGTATAATCTGATTAGGATAAAGGAGGGGGATGAGTGGAAGACGGCGTTTAACACTCCGGAGGGACATTATGAGAACCTTGTCATGCCTTTCGGTCTGACTACTGCCCCGGCGGTGTTTCAACATTTTGTTAATGACATCTTTCGCCACCTAGTGGGACAGTTTGTTGTCATTTATCTAGATGACATCTTAATTTACTCGCCGGATCTTGTGTCTCATCAGGAGCATGTGAGACAAGTGTTGCAGATCTTGCGAGATAATAAACTGTACGCCAAATGGGAGAAGTGTGTATTCGCTGTACAAGAACTTCAGTTTTTAGGATTCTTGGTGTCAGCCTCCGGTTTCCGTATGGACCCTGGGAAAGTGAAGGCTGTGCTTGAATGGGATCGGCCAGAGGATCTTAAAGCACTGCAGCGTTTCCTGGGGTTTGCTAACTACTACCGGAAATGTATTCGTAATTTCTCATCTGTTGTCAAACCTCTCACTGACATGACAAAAAAAGGGACGGATTTTTCTAGGTGGTCTGACAAAGCTTGTCAAGCATTTTCCTCCTTGAAAAAATGTTTTGCTTCAGCACCCATACTCATCCAACCTGATGCATCATAACCGTTCATTGTGGAGGTAGACGCATCTGACGTAGGAGTGGGTGCGGTATTATCTCAAGGTCCGTCCCCTGGTAAATGGCATCCGTGCGCTTTCTTCTCTAAAAAATTGTCGTCCGCCGAGAGGAATTATGATGTCGGCAATAGGGAACTCTTGGCCATTAAGTTGGCTTTTGAAGAGTGGCGTCACTTTTTGGAGGGGGCAGTCCACCCGGTCACCGTCATTACTGATCACAAGAACCTGCTGTATTTAGAGTCTGCTAAACGTCTGAATTCCAGACAAGCTAGATGGTCGTTGTTTTTTACCAGGTTTAATTTTGTCGTCACATATCGTCCTGGGTCAAAAAATGTAAAGGCTGATGCCTTATCTCGTAGTTTCCCGGGGGCCGGGAAGACGGATGACCCGGTTCCTATTCTTCAGGAGGGAGTTGTGGTGTCGGCTGTATGCTCTGAGCTTGAGGAGGAGGTATTGGAGGCTCAGGGGGACGCCCCTGTAGGACCTCCAGGGAAACTGTTTGTTCCAGATCAGTTAAGACAAAAGGTTATCGAGGCACATCATAATTCTGCTTTGGCAGGACACCCAGGGAGTAAAGCAACTGTAGATCTCGTTTCTCGCCTGTTTTGGTGGCCTAACTTAAATAAAGAGGTGGTAACTTTTGTCGCGTCCTGTGGGGTATGTGCGCGCTCTAAGACCCCACATACCCGTCCGTCTGCGGCCCTTTTACCGTTGAAAATCCCGGAGCGTCCATGGACCCATCTGTCTATGGACTTCATTACGGACCTTCCTCCGTCTTCAGGTAAAACTGTCATACTAGTTGTAGTTGACAGGTTCAGCAAAATGGCACATTTTATTGCTCTTCCTGCTCTTCCTAATGCTAAAACTCTGGCGCAGGTGTTCATTGGGGAGATTGTGAGACTTCACGGGTTGCCTTCCGATGTGGTGTCGGATCGGGGGTCTTAGTTTGTGTCCAAATTCTGGAAGGCATTTTGTTCTCGTCGGGGGATGCAGTTGTCATTTTCTTCGGCTTTTCATCCGCAGACCAATGGTCAGACAGAGCGTCTGAATCAGAGCTTAGAGACATATCTCCGGTGTTTTGTCTCAGAGAACCAAGAGGACTGGTCTTCTTTCTTGCCTCTGGCAGAGTTCGCTCTTAACAATAGGCGGAGCGAGTCCACTGGTAAGTCCCCGTTTTTTGGGGCATATGGTTTTCACCCCCAGTTTTGTACTTTCAATGGGGGGGGGCTCTTCTGGGGTTCCTGAGGAGGAACGATTTTCGTCGTCACTTGCTTCAGTGTGGAGAGGAGTGCTTAATAATCTGAGCACTATGGGGAACCGATACAAACGTATGGCTGATAGGAGGAGAGTGTCTGGTCCGGACCTAAGTGTGAACGATCTGGTATGGTTGTCTACCAAGAATATAAAACTTAAGGTTCCCTCCTGGAAACTCGGTCCCAGATTCATCGGGCCATACAGGATCAGTTCAATAGTTAATCCGGTAGCTTTCCGTCTTGACCTCCCTCCTACATTTAAAATCCACAATGTGTTCCACAAATCGTTGCTTAAGAGGTACGTGGCACCAGTTATACCGTCACCTCTACCTCCTCCTCCAGTGGTGGTCAATGGTAATTTGGAGTTTCAGGTATCGAAGATCATTGACTCACGTCTGAATCGCCGGTCCCTTCAGTACCTTGTTCATTGGAGGGGGTATGGTCCTGAGGAGAGGATGTGGGTTTCTGCGTCGGAT
Organism: Oophaga sylvatica; assembly: GCA_033576555.1. Lineage (NCBI taxonomy): Eukaryota > Metazoa > Chordata > Amphibia > Anura > Dendrobatidae > Oophaga > Oophaga sylvatica. The sequence continues at coordinate 288,516,680 of JARQOD010000004.1, read as the reverse complement.
ATTAACGCAGACCGTTTGGTTCGGGCCTTCCACACTACTCACCCAGATAGACCAGGCCCTGAGGGTCCAGAGGCCCCTCGTAGAAGGGGGGGTACTGTCACGGGTGTGTCGCTGCGAAGATCGTCGCGATTGCACACCCTGACTTCGCACAGCTGAGTTTCTGGTGCTGGGTGTTTTTCGGCACTGAGGGAGTTAATTTTTTCTCTCTCGGTGCTGGGCTGACCAGCCTCGCCCAGCTGCGATTGATGTTTTGTTAATTAGCTTCCTTCATATACCTGCTGGTCTGCTGGGGAAGTTGCCGGTGAAAGCATTCATTCAGACCAGCAGAGCGGATCGTTTCTGAGAAGACTTAAGCTAAGAGTGCCTGTTGTGGTTTTTCCTCTCCTCGCTTATTGTTTATCTCCTTAACCTTTTGTGTTCCTCTGTAGTGGAAGTGTTGTATGCAAGGCTGTGTTTTCTTTACCCCTTGTCTGTCTCGTTTGTCTTAGACTGTGTGTAAGCTGTGACCTGCCCATTCCCTGTGGTGGTAATCAGGGTCCTTCTCAGGACTAGATTACAGTGGTCAGGGATCTACAGGAGACAGGTTTGCGCTGGCGGCCTGGACCTCTGTACCATTAACAGTACCTCCAGGTAGAGGGACTAGTCAGGACCCCAGTTCAGGGTCAGCATAGACCCGGTCCACCTCTATCCAGAGACAGCGTGACACGTACACAGAATTGACCCACAATACATAGGATATTATGTCAGGTAAGACATTGCTGGCAGATACTATGTATACATGTTGATTTTCTCTATTATATGAAATTTAGAATGATGTCACATTAGATATAGGTTGCTATCTTTGAATATATCTGTTATACGTCGTGACAGCAACACAAGGACTGCACATTAGGTCAGTGAAAATCTGTACTCTGGTCTGTTAAGTCAAAATTTGACTTTGATATTTTTTTATTATTTTTTTTTTGGAACCAACCACCATGTCATTGTGAGATTTCGACAAGGTGAGTGGATGGATTCTACATGTGTGGTGCCCACCATGAAGTATGGATGGGGAGGCGTGATGTTGTGGGTTTGTTTTGCTGGTGACACTGTTTGTGATTTATTTCAAATTCAAGGTACACTTACCCAACATGGCTACCACAACATTCTGCAACGACATTCCATCCGATTTGTAGTTAGTGGTACCATCATTTGTGTTGCAAAAGGAAAGTGACCAAAAACACATCTTAATGTTATGTAAGGACTATGTGAAAAGGGAGAAGAGGAGTTCTCTGTCAGAGGTGTGTTGTGTGTCCACTAGTCAATATAAACCTATAAATATCACACACTAAGTAACAAGTGTATATACACAGCATTGCACATAGATCAAGTGACTACTTACTACATTGAGATACTCCCATAGCCTGTACTTTGAGGCTATTTTTCCCTTGATGTTTTGTATTATTTTTAATATGTGATCAATAAATATAAGATTTTATTCGACATTGTCGTTTCATGTCATATTTATAGATTTATATGATTTGGCATGAGTTTGACCGCACAATGTAGAAATGAAGGAAAAGCAGACAAGAGCTCAGCACCTCTGGGAACTCCTTCAAGACTGTTACAGAGAGCCATTCCAGTTGCTGACCTGCTGAAGCTGTTTGAGAGAATGTCATGCTGTTGTAAAGCTGTTCTAACAGTAAAATTGGACAATTTTGAGTAATTTAAGGTTCAATAAACATTCTGGTTTGATTTACGTGTGCCTTTTTACTACTTATTTCCATGTTTCCCTCCATGATTTTGCTGCCTTCAGTCTGAATCTACAATGTCCACATTCTAATAAGAACAAAGAAAACCAATGAACAAGTACATTCAAACATTTGACAGATACTGTATATTACCTTCATTTGTGATGGTCAGACTATCTATTTGCATTGTTAAAGGGGTTGTCCACTACTTGGACAACTCCTTCTCAATCGCTATATTCCCCGTTATAAAATAACAACATATACTGTATACTACTCTCCGGTGCCGGCGCTGTTCCAGTGGTGTCGGTACTTGCTCCCCCGGAGCTTACATGACATTGTTATATCATACGATCCCTGCTGCCAATCTGCAGTCACTTCACTGTCCCCTCCCTCGGACGTAACTGACATCCAGAGGGAGTGAGAGCTGCGGCTGCTCTAACTTCCTCTGGATGTCTGATTTATCCGAAGGAGCCTACAGTGAAGCAGCTGCAGATTGATATAACAATGTCATGCAAGCTCCGTGGGAGCAAGTGTCGACACCATTGGAACAGCGCCGGCCTTGGAGATGAGTATAGCTGTTATTAATTTACTTTAGGAGGATCGGACCTTCTCCAATGAAAAGCTATTGAATTTTTCGTGACTAGAAATATATGAATAATTAGAGGGATTGTGGGGTGGTCTATGAGATTTGAATTGAGAAATAGGAGAGCTAGTTGGGGAGAAATAGTGATGGGTTTGATGAGCAACGAATTAATAAGATTTGATACATTTTTCCACAGAGGTTTAATAAGGGGGCAATACCAGAAGATATGAGATATAGTAGCGTGTTGACCACAACCCCTCCAGCAATCCGAGGAGAATTCGGGATTGATCCTAGAGAGTTTGGCGGGAGTATAGTACCATCTCGGCAGAATTTTATGGTGAGTCTCGTGCAAGGACATTGAGATGGAGGAGGCATAAGAAATATCGCAGGCGTGTTCCCATTCAGCAGGGTCTAGGTTTATGCGGAATTCTGATTCCCATTTCCGAATATTGTAAGTTTTTACAAGTTCATAACTTTTATTCAACCTATTATACAAGTATGAGGAAGACCAAAATATATTATGGTTAAGATTATTTAAAAGATTAGCCACCGGTTCAGAGATTCTAGGTTTAGCCTGTAAAAAGCAATCAATTAGGTCTTTCAAAATTATATAGAGGCAGAATGATGAAAAGGGAATATTGAACCTATCTCTAACTTGACTAAAGGGGATACAGGTTGATTCAGAATAAAGGTCTTTGAGTTTAGTAATGCCTAATTCCGCCCACAAAGGATTAATATCCTGGTTAAAGAGTGAATCGATAGTGTGAAGAGATAAGTTTTTGAGAAAGTCAAATCTATTCTGGCCTTTTTTGGGTCTGGACAATATTTTCCAGGCTTCTAATGTGGCATGAAAAATGGGATGAGAGTGAGGGGGATCTTTTTTGAGAAGAAGACAATTCAGGATTAGATGAAATGGGGAGGGGCGCTATTATTAAAAAAATATTCTAGGTCATACCAGGCTGGGGGATTGGGGTGCGGCCACCAAAAAAATACTTTGTTTGATTAGAAAGGTATAATAATATGCTGAAATGTTGGGTACCCCAGCACCGCCAAATCGTTTGGGTTTGGATAAAATGTTGGATGACGTCCTAGCTTTTTTATTACCCTATATAAAGTTATGGGCTTGGGTTTGTAAGCTAGTAAGATACGAGGTAGAAATTGGTAAGGGAAGGGAGCGAAAAACGAATTGAATTTTGGGTAAAATGTATGATTTAAAGGTGGAGATCCTTCCCCACCACGAGAGTTCCCTATCACCGTATGAGATAATTTCCTTGGATATGGATTGAATAAGGGAGGACATATTTAGGAGTATTAAAGAGTTGATATTGTTGTAAAATTTTAAACCTAGATAGGTAATATGATTAAATGTCCAACTCCAAGGAGAGATTTGTTGAATTTCCTCTATTTTAGTGTTATTCAGATTTAAAGGCTATATATTTGATTTAGATTAGTTTACCTTGAAGTATGAAATCTTTGAAAATGCTGAAAGTAAAATTTGAAGTTTAGTAATTGAAGTAAGTAGGTTTGAAACGGTCAATACGATATCATCGGCAAATAGGCTGATTCGAAAGTCTCTAGGTCCAGCCATTATACCTTGGATATCCGGGTCTGATCTTATCATTTGGGCCAAAGGCTCAACTGCCAGAACAAAGAGGAGAGGTGAAAGGGGGCAGCCTTGCTTCGTGCCATTGGATATTTTGAAAGGAGAGGATAAATGATTATTAATATAGACTTTTGCGGTAGGGTTAGAGTATAAAGCCGAAATATTTGAAAGGAGTTTTGAATTAAAGCCGAATTTATGTAACGTAGCGATCAAGTAATTCCAATTGAGGCAGTCAAAAGCCTTTTCGGCATAGAGAGAAATTATAGTAGCCTTAGCCCTGTTGGAATTTATTAATTTGATTAGATTTATCAATCTTCTCGTGCCATCAACTAACTGTCTATTAAGTATAAAACCTATTTGATCATTTGCTATGAGCTTAGGGAGAAACTAGCTTAATCTATTTGCTATAATTTTAGAAAGTATTTTAACATCGCTGTTTGTTAGGGAGATTGGGCGGAAATTTTTCATTTGAGCATGATATGAGTTAGGTTTGGGTATGAGGATTATTGTTGCCTCAAGCATTTCATTTGGGACATTACCGGATTCAGAAGCAGAATGAAAGATTTTTGTGAGGTGAGGGGCTAAAAGGGGACCGAAAGATTTATAGTAGTCGTTGCTAAAGCCATCTGGACCAGGGGCTTTGAAAGTTTTTAAATGGTTTATAGTATCTAGAATTTCTTTTTCGGAAAATGAAGAAAGGAATTTGAGATCTGCATCATCTAATTTGGGAAGGTTTACTGATGATAAAAAAGATAGGATGTCTAAATTACTTGGCTGGAGCTGGGGGGAATTTTGATAAATATTATATAAATCATAGAAAAATTTGGCAAACGAATTAGCTATATCTTGAGGATGGGATCAAAGTATTCCTTGTGGGAAGAACTGCCATCTATTCTGCTTCTACATCTAAGTTTTTTAAGCCTGTTTGTCATATACCGGGAGGGCGGTTGAGGTTGGAGTATTGCTTAAATTTAGAATTTTTAAGTGCCGAATCATAGAATGAAAAGATCAGAGATCTAAAATCTTGTCTGAGTTTAGAGAGTTCTGATTTTAAAATGGGGCAAGGAGAAGAATTGGTGGTAAGAGAAGATTCTTTGTCTTTGATGAGTTTTTGTAAATTCATTATTTTATTTCTGAAAGAAACGAAGCAAAACCAGTCATATTAAGTCAAATATCAGGTATGTGAGCCGGCTCCGGAGGAGGTTGCTGGTTTGGCCCAGGGTTGAACGTTGATGGATTTAAGGAATTCTCTGCCTTCCTCAGGAGAAAAAAAGGGCAACAGTTTTCCCACTGTAATAGACAAGGAGCTTTAAAGGGAAGCCCCATTTATATTGTATGCCACTATCTCTCAAAGGGATTGTAGTTTCTCTGAATGACTTTCTCCTTTGCATTTGATAGATCAGTGTAAAATTTTAAATGAGAGAATGGGTCCGGGAAACATCCATTATCCCTGATCTTGGATTGATGAAGCTCTTTTATATGGAAGAAATGAATTCTTAATATTGTATCCCTCGGGAGATCTCTGGGGAGATGAGGGGATTTTGGTAGTCTGTGAATTCTGTCAAATCAATAGATCCTGATCAGACAAAGATGGAATAATTTTTTTAAAGACGGCTTTGGCGTATTTAGCAAGCTTGTTGGGGAAATAGACTCGGGAATGCCTCTGATTTTGATATTATTGCGTCTATTTCTGTCTTCCAAGTCAGCCAGCTTTGTTTTCAGAAGAGTTAACTCCGATTTAATTGCTGATTCTAATTTAGAATATTGACAGATTTATTTTCAACCGAAACAATTCTCAATTCATGGTTTTCCAGTCTCTTATTGAAGGATTCGAAGGTGTCCTTGAATATCTTCATTTGGGAATCGAAAGTGATTTTGAGGTTGCTGTTTATTTTATCAGCGAGGGCTGCCATATAAGATTCGATGGAATCAAGACCCATTTTATTAAAGGCTGTGCTTACTGGGTCATCCATTTTGGGCCTCGATTTTTGTGGACTTAAGTTTGGGGAGGAAGACGAAGAGTCATTCGAGACAACCCCCCCACACTCGTCTTGAAGAGCTGATTGTTCCCCCAATCACTAGGATTTTTTCTTTTGGAGGAAATAGAAGTTTTCATGTCACTGAGGTTCCTAATGGGGGATCTAGACTTGACAGGACTGATGACGGTAGTCGAGTCAGAATAAAGATGACGTCTGGAATCCTTCTCTTTAGTGGCCCTGATAGGGATGGATGAAGTTGTGATGATATTTTTTTGATTTTGTTTATTTTGTTTACTCTGACTCATTTTACTGTTTTAATGAGACTAAAGATTGAGGCGTGCAGGAGGATTGAAGGTTTTTATTTGAGGAAGATATAACTAGAGATCATAGGTTAGTTGTGAGGATATTTCACAGGGATTGATGAGAGATGATTTGTCTCCAGAGAAATCAATAAACGAGAGAAACTTCTGCAGATAAGTAAAAATGAGGTTGCAGATATGTGAAAAGTAAATACCCCTCAGAAAAGGCTATTGTGGAAGTAGAAATGCCGAAAACTTTAGAACAAGACGAGGAGCCTGAAAAGTCAGGGGTTAACAATTGAGGCAGGTTAATAACTGGTTAATCCAGATAAAACAAGTTTATTATTGAAATAACGCCGCTAGAGGGTTCAGGGTTATAAATGAAGGAGGGGCTAGAGAAGCCGCGTGCAACTTGTTATGGAGCGCTGTAATTCTGTGCGGCTGATCACTTATGAAAGGAGAGCGCTTGCGCACTGCGTAAGTAAAACACTCTGACGGTCCGTGGCTGCAGATTCACTCGCAGCCGCGGCTTGATAATGGCCAGCCAGGAGGGCTAATTACAACTGATGGAGCTGCAGCAATGAGCGAGCGGAGGTAAGCAGGCCTCCCTGAGCTGCTGGGGAGCCGCTGTACTCAAAAGTACCGGATACCGGGTGCGCTATTAACCCAATTGGCACGGGACTGTCAGCCAGGCTATGGAGTTGTGCGCATACGACGGGGCAGGATTAATACAACTTCTTACAGATGTTCCCGGTTTTTAATTCTTAGTACTGTGGGAATTTTCTTTATTAGAGGGGAGTTCTCACTCCTTCTGAGGACCTTTATAGGGCAGCTTGAGCTCCGGTTATCTGTATTCAGACGGTGGTCGGGTCCGGTCCGGGGTACCCTCAGGTATGTGAACAAAATGGCGTCTGACTCTAAAATAAGAAGAATTAGAGATAGTAGGTAATGCCTCCGGGTTTGTACCGATTAACAGAACCGTTTAACAAGCTCCTAAGGCACTATGGACAAGCACCATGTAAACAGGGTTTATATGCATCAGGGCCTCAGTTCTGTCAGGTTGTGACAGGCCTCAAATGCAGGGTATCAAAATTGGTCCAAAAATAATTTTTTGGACACAAAAATGGACCGTAAGGCACTTATAAATAGTCTCAAATATTTTTGTCGCCAAAAATATGCAGAATAGTGGGGTTTAACGTCGAATTAGTTAAGGAGTCCTCAGAGCCCTCAGACAGAGCAACCTACTCCATCAGCTGCCTAAGCCACGTTCCCTGTGATCGGAGTTTCCAACAATCAATTTACAGTTTGTAAAAATAAGGGACTTTTTTCAGTGTCCAGAGTTTTTTAGTGAAAGTGGTGTTTTAAAAAATCATTATGATTGAAGATTACATAAATTAATAGTTAACAGTAAATGTTGCTAATGTGTCCCCTTCAGTATTCTGAGCAGGAGTAGCTGTAGACACGATTCACTTTATGGTTTTCCAATTTGAATGTAAAAAATGTCAACAGTCCACGATTTTTGAAAAAGTTGTAAAGGTGGAAGAAAAATTTAGGTTGTCAACGATTCTGAGGAGTAGTTGCAGGAGCGGACATACCGCATGTGCAGCCGATGCGACTGTACCGGGGCCCGGAGGTGGAGGGTGACCCCTGCAGTGCGGCTAACACTGAGGGCAATCTGGCCTGTTTATCAGGCCCTGAGACTCCAGGGGGGGCCCTGGCCACATTGCCCTTATGTGCAGCATGCAGGGAACGATCCCTGCAGCTCCGCTGCCGACAGGAGAAATTGGTAGCAAAGCGGAATAGCAGGGATCCATCCTGCTTCCTGGCCGCGCTTCCTGTCTGACACTGCAGCGCGGCTGGATGACGTCAGAATTCAGTGCGCAGCTGTGTAAGAGAGAGTTGCCGCAACGAAGATGCTGCGGCTGCAGGGAACGTTCGGAGAGTGAGTAGTGCTGTGCATGTGTGTGCGTGTGTTTGTGTACAGGTGGTGGAGATATGTGTGTGTGTTTAGGTGGTGGAGAAGGCAATGATGGAGGTGGTTGGAGAGAAAGCAATGATAAAGATGTTGGAATGGGCAATGATGGAGGTGATGGAGAGGGCAATGATGGGCGTGGTGCGGGAGAAAGCAATGAAAGAGGTAGTGGAAAAGGCAATGATGGGGTGGTGGGGGAGAAAGCAATGAAAGGTGTTGGAAAGGGCAATGATGGGGATGATGGAGGAGAAGGCAATGATGGTAGTGATGGAGAGGGCAATGATGGGTGTGGTAGGGGAGAAAGCAATGACAGAGGTGGTGGAAAGGGCAATGATAGGGGTGGTGGGGAGAAGGCAATGATGGGGGTGGTGGGGGAGGTAAATTATGGAGATAATGGAGAGGGCAATGATGGGGAGAAAGCAATAATAGAGGTGATGGAAAGAGCAATGATGTTGGTGGTGGGGGAGAAAGCAATGATAGAGGTAGTGGAATGGGCAATGATGGAGGTGATGGAGGGCAATGATGGGGTGGAGGAGAAGGCAGTGATGGAGAGGGCAATGATGGAGGTGGGGAGAAGAAAATAATGGGATGCAGGAGGGGAGGAGAACAATGAGGGGTGTGGGATTGGGATGGGAGGAAGGGGGACATAATGAACAGGGGAGGGGAAGAGGATGTTAGATATGGATGTAAAATGAATTGGGTGGTGGAGGAGGATGCTAAGTCCCTGATTGTGTCCTCCCCATCTCACAATTCATTGTGATGCTATCAGGGACTTATTTATTTATTGGGGATTGAGAGAGAAGGTGATAAGGTGCATAGGACCCTTTATAATGAACTAAAAGGTGGGAGAAGAAGCTGTCAGGGAATTGCAATGAATTGGGAGGTGGCACAAGATGTTCAGTACCTGATAGCATCTTCTCCCACTTCTAAATTCATTTTGATGCTATCAAGAACTTATAATGAATGGCAGGCACAGAACAGGGACTAAGGCTATGTGCACATTTTCAGGATTTGCAGGAGAAAATTCTGCTGCATATCCTAATGTGTTGGCAGGAAGAAACGTGTGTAAAATTCCTTTTTTTTCCACATTTTTCCCATGCTTTACGTATTTTCCTCTATTAGTGCGGGTGAAATACGCTGGAATAATTGACATTATGCAGAATTTAATCTGCTGCAAATCTGCAAGGAAAAAATAAGCAGCGTGTGCATGAGACTTCAGGGATCTCATTCACTTTTCATGTATTGTTAAACCTTGCATATTTTCCGTGTGCACATAGCCTTACAGGTTAATTGGGGAGAGTCAGACTAAAAAGTTTATATTATTGGTAATTAGAGATTATAGTTTATGGGTGACACAGTGCTGCTTATCACTTTATATTTTTAATGCGTGGCTAATAGTATATTAATGGTGGGGTACATATCTGTATTCAGGGGGGAGACACAAGTATGTATACAATGTATGTGACCTTGTTATTTTCAGGGCTGGGACGATTATCGTGACAAGACGAGTCGTGGATGGGAGATGTCGACGTGAAGATCTGACCAGATGGAGAAGAAACAGGAGAAAGCAGCTCTAATCAGACGAGATGTCAGCGGTAAGTGCTGCACTGTGTGATTTGGAGAGATACTGTTTTTTTGTAAAATCCCTTATTCTACATTCTCACATTTGTGTGAAATGTCCGTGTGCTTCCAGGGTTTTTTATCGGATGGCACACGGACTCAGAGTTTTATAGGTCCATTCACACATACATGAAAATCACAGATCCGAGAATGAGATCTGTGAGAGTCAGAGAATGATCTGTTCTGATCTGATTTTGAGGATCAGGATAGGACATGCTCAATGCGTCTGTTAAAGCGGGCAGCACAATGACACTGCACACGGATATAGTAATGTAGCCTTATTATGTATAGCACAGTCCCTTAGTATATAGTGTAATCACTTATTATGTATAGCACAGTCCCTTAGTATATAGTGTACTCACATATTATGTATAGCACAGTCCCTTAGTATATAGTGTACTCACTTATGTATAAGAGTCCTTTGTTACATAGTTTCCACTTTTATTATATACAACACTGTCTCTTATTATGTACCTTCCTCTCTAGTTTATATTATGTACAGTGCTGTCTCTTACATAGTTTATATTCTTGCTATTTTTGTTATTCACAGTTGCCCTTTTTATTACATAGTCCCCTCTCTTGTTAGAATATAAAATGATTACTGATGGATCAGCCGGTGACCAGAAGACAAGTCCATCAGTTCCTCCATTAGAAAAGACGCTTTCCTATGCTCCATCAGCCGTTATTGCATTATATACAGTACAGACCAAAAGTTTGGACACACCTTCTCATTTAAAGATTTTTCTGTATTTTCATGACAATGAAAATTGTACATTCACACTGAAGGCATCAAAACTATGAATTAACACATGTGGAATTATATACTTAACAAAAAGTGTGAAACAACTGAAAATATGTCTTATATTCTAGGTTCTTCAAAGTAGCCACCTTTTGCTTTAATGACTGCTTTGCACACTCTTGCAAAGCAAGGAGCAGAGGGACATCCGAGGTCACACCACCAGCCTTCTAGCGGTATGTAATCAGGATTGCACAATTTACTTACCTCATGGTTCCATGCTTATTTACACTAGTCAGAGGGGTTTTGGTAGCGCAGTTTATTTTGGGTGATGCCTATATAGGCAACCTTGAACCTCTAATCTGCAGCGTGTTTCTTCCCTTCTGATAATTCTAAGCAGGATCACTCTATGTTGTGCTTTAAATGTCACTGCAATTCAAGCTGGATATGGTAGTTTCCTATGGTATATTGGTCCCTCTTCATATGTATCTTGCACCTTATTGTCAACCTTTTAACATTTGTAATAAAAGTTACATTTTATATTTTATATACCATCGTGTGGTACCATCTTTAAACTGATTGGTTTCCATAAAAGTGTGTTACTGTATGTAACAAGAAAGGATGGTATGTAATAAAGACAGGGCTCTATATAATCCGATATGTAAGGGATGGTGCTGTATATAACAAGAGGGCACTGTGTAATAAGGGACAGCAATATTCATAATAAAGGAGGCTATGTAATATACACTGCTCAAAAAAATAAAGCGAACACTTAAACAACAGAATATAACTACAAGTAAATCAAACTTCTGTGAAATCAAACTGTCCACTTAGGAAGCAACACTGATTGACAATCAATTTCACATGCTGTTGTGCAAATGGAATAGACAAAAGATGGAAATTATTGGCAATTATCAAGAAACACTTAATAAAGGAGTGGTTCTGCAGGTGGGGACCACAAGACCACATCTCAGTACCAATGCTTTCTGGCTGATGTTTTGGTCACTTTTGAATGCTGATTTTTCTTTCAAACTCGTGGTAGCATGAGACGGACTCTACAACCCACACAAGTGGCTCAGGTAGTGCAGTTAATCCAGGATGGCACTGTGATGAGTGCTGTGCTGGAATTGCTGTCCTCATCTTTTTTTTGTACTGCTGAAAGCCCACCAAGCAAAGCCCCCCCTCCTTCTCTCTGCAGCTCTCATACTTCTCACCAACCCCCAGCCTGCACTCAGGCAGTGTAATGTGAGCTGCCAGTGCTGGAAGTTTTCCCGCTTCACCGCAGGGGTCCCCCATTGTCAGCACATGTGCTGCTCCTACACTAGCAGCCATTTTTGAGACTGCATTCTGTTTTGGTTAATAACACGGTGGGAGCGTCCGCTAGAAACACGAAAGTACTGTTGTGAAACATGCGCCTGACAGGCAACGGTCCCGTGGTACTGGTAAACCCGTAACTCCAACAGAACCCGAGAAATGGAATTCTCGGATGCCCTATAAATTAGCCCACCCGCGTGTGGGCTCAATTGAACCGTCATTTCAAAGTAAGATCATTGATAGGTCTGCCATTCTTCTGCGAGGTTCTCAGGATGAGTTATGCTCCTGATAATCTTTCAGAACTCCAACCATACCTTTCAGCAAGAGGAGGACCCTGGTAACTCCACCCCGTTTATGATGTCACGGCCACAGGTCTATAAGGTAGGGGCCAGGTATTCTGGCTGAGATCTGCCCTGGACACCAGACTTATAGCAGCTCTGTGATGCATTGTGATGTGTCTCCCCTCCCCCGACCGCATGGCTTGCCTACTATGATCTAAGAACTGTAAGTTGATCTTCCTTATGTTAACCCCTTTTATTTTCTAATTGTCTTGTACATAACTATATTGCCTCAGCTTGTTACATCTTTTTATATTGTATAAGCACTGCCTGTCTTTTTAAGGAATAAACCTATAAATTTATTAGTTTGTCTCTCCTGCTCTATAAACGAATTTGCACGTGCCTGAAGTACTATGCTACTGTTTTGGGGTTGCTACGGACCCTCTTGATAAATTGTTCATCAAAAGCCATAGCTGGTGGCAGCTAAAAGGAAGGGGTGTAAAGTGTTAATCTATTGGGTGACGCTGGCAGTGACGGAGCGGGGTTTATAAGGGTACTGCCTGGCTGCAGCCAGGAGTAATTATAATTCCCTCACTGCAGCGTGCCCAATAGCCAGCACACCTCCAAGTGACCCATCTGGCGACCAATTATCCTAGGTGCAGTTCCCTGACTGACCTGAGGGTAAGGGGGGCGCCAGAGAGCTGCAAGTTCCTAAGTGGAAGTGGGATAATTAAAAATCCCTGCAGTTTACTGGGTCGGACGGCAGCAGCCGTCGTGTGTGTGCACCGTTTCATCACATATTGGTGGCAGAGCGGTGGGATCATAGAGCATTAGTGATCTGGTTTGAGAAATCATTCCATTCACTAAAAAACTTGCACGGTTCTTCAGCGACCCTGCAACTAAAGTTTTGGAGAACAGACTCAGTGTTTATTAGTCCTGAGACAATTGTGTGTACTTGCGGTTACCCCTCCCTTCTCTTTGTTTTTCTATCCTATCTTTTATTTGGCAACCATGGCTACGAGGGGATTCGACTGGTATAATCGGAGTAGCAGGGAAACTCTTCTAGCCATATGCGAGTGGAGGCAGATTGTCCCCATGGACCAAACCAAGGCCGCAGTGATCCAGGCCCTGATGGCACGGGACCACGCTCAGAGCGAGGAGGGCGCAGGAGCCGGCCCAAGCCAAGGTGGTGCCGCAGGAGCAGAGGCCCAACCCCTGACTGCTTACACCCAGGGCGGGATGGACCCTTACCTGCAGGCGGCCCTGGAGGGACTCTCCACTGACGACCATGAAGAACGCCTGAAGCTGATCCAGAAAGCTAAAGAGAGAGCCGACCAGCGAGAGGCCAACCAGCGAGAGGCCGAGAGAGCCAGCGAGAGGCCGGAGGGCCGAGCGGGAGGCTGAGAGAGCCGAGCGGGAGGCTGAGAGAGCCGAGCGGGAAGCTCAGAGAGCCCATGAACTGGAGCTGCTCAGACAAGGGGCAATGCCCCCCACAGCCCAGAGCAGTGTGCCCAGCAGCGCTCAGAGTCCCAAGCCCCGGCCGGAGCACTTTCCCGTGATGGAAAAGGACGGAGACTTGGACACTTTTCTGCGGGCCTTTGAGAAAGTCTGCAGACAGTACCGGCTGCCTGACAACCAATGGGCCAGGTACTTGACTCCCGGGCTAAAGGGCAAAGCTCTGTAGGCGTTTGCTTCACTCACGCCGGATCAAGATGACAACTATCAGGCCATCAAGCAGGCCCTGATCGCCAAGTACCAGCTAACCCCTGAGGTATACCGAAAGAAGTTCCGGAACCTCCAACGTGGCCCACACGACAGTTATAGCGATGTGGTGCAAGGACTCAGGAACCACTTTGACCAGTGGATCCAGGGACTGTCAGTTGACACCTTTGAGAACCTGAGGGACCTGATGATCAAAGACCAGTTCCTGCATCTGTGCCCAGCTGAGGTCCGACAGTTCATCCTGGACCGAGAACCGGAGGACGCGGTCAGAACAGCACGGATCGCCGACAGCTATGAGGCCAACCGGAAAACCGAGGTGCGGAAGCCCGTCACCACCCGCTGGGGAGGGGGTAAGCCTGCAACCAACCCCAGTGCCCCTGCCAGCCGTCCCTCTGGAGGCACTATCCCCTTTGCCAGCGCCAGGCCTACATCAGACCCCCGCCAGTGTTTCTCCTGTAAAAGGACTGGACACATCAGCGCCACCTGTCCGGAGAGGCAGAAGAACTCCCCAGCCAAGACCTCCGGGCCCAACGCCTCTGTTCTTTTGGTGGGTGGTGTGGTGGGGAGGGTTGATGACAACGTGCAGCCCGTCCGCGTGGGGGCCCGTCTTGCTACAGGCCTCAAGGACACGGGGCTGAACGAACCCTCATCCGACCCGAACTGGCGGCCCCTGAAGAGTTGATTCCGGGGAAAACCTTAACTGTCACAGGGATTGGGGGCGTCCACTACCCCTTGCCGATAGCCCGAGTTTTCATTGACTGGGGTGCTGGGAGCGGGGTGAAGGAAGTGGGGGTGTCCGAAAACCTGCCCACTGATGTTTTATTGGGGACTGATCTAGGGAGGATGGTGGCGTACTATGTCCCTGACACCCCTTCCCAATCTGATGATTAGGTTAACGTTAACCATGATGTTGATGTTGATGATGATGGGAAACTGATTGTGTTACCTGCTAATGCTTTGCGAAGTGATGATGCAACTGATAACCTTTCTTTCCCTAGGACTGATGTTGATAGTGATGTATTTGTGCCATCTGAATCTGTTACCCTTTCTCTGAAGTGGTAGATGTGTCCACAGGTACAGGAGCGTTCAGTCCCGTCGCTCTGCGGAGTGAGACGGCTGAGGAACCCCAGCAGGAGCAAGCGACAGTGCTCAAGGAAATGGGGAGGTGCATGGGAACCGGGAGGAAGGTGACGCCATGACACTGACCAGTGCCACCGAGGAAGGTAACTGGCCCATAAGTAGCACTGCTCCTGAAGTGTTGGGGGTGGATGGGGAGGTAGAGCCCATAGCAGCACAGGCTGATGGGTCTATAGAAATCCCCGGGGAGACTGCATATGTAGCTGCTGTCACCCGCAGTCAGAGTGCCCGGATCGCAGGTAGCGCCCTGCCATCTGGACCTCCTCCGCTACAGGAGAGACTGAACCAGAGGTGGACCCAGAGCCGGTCCCAGAGGGTCCCAGTGAGGAAGGAACCCTGACGTCACTTCTGGCTGCCTCCAGCCAGGAGTTCCAGGCCGCTCTGCACTCAGATGCGAGCCTGGAGAACTTGAGGCACCTCGCCGAGACGCCCACCTCCGTGACTGATAAGGAGAGGGTGTTCTGGGAACGAGGAAGGTTGTACCGGGAGACAGTACCCGGAGAATTCCCAAAAGGAGTGGTTGAGGGAAAAACAGCTGGTCGTCCCGCACCAGTTCCGAGGTGAGTTGTTGAGGATTGCCCATGAGATTCCACTCGCTGGACACTTGGGGATCAGCAAAACTAAGGCACGGCTGTCTCAACACTTCTATTGGCCCAAGATGGGGACAGATGTGACTAACTACTGCCGCTCCTGTATCACCTGTCAAAGAGTGGGGAAGGCGGGGCCTGCTCTTAAGGCTCCCCTGATCCCGTTGCCAGTGATAGAGGAGCCTTTCCAGAGGATCGCGGTGGACATTGTGGGCCCGCTGGCCGTCCCCAGCAGCTCTGGAAAGCAATACATCCTTACTGTGGTAGACTACGCTACCCGGTACCCGGAGGCAGTAGCTCTGTCCTCAACTAGGGCAGATAAGGTGGCGGATGCACTGGTGACCATCTTTTCACGGGTAGGATTTCCCAGGGAGATGCTTACCGATCAAGGGACCCAATTTATGTCTCGCCTAATGAAGGCTCTCCGCAGCAAAATGCAGGTGACGCGTATGGTATCGAGTGCGTATCACCCACAGACCAATGGTTTGTGTGAGCGCTTTAACGGTACCCTCAAACAGATGCTCCGCATGCTGGTTGAGACCCAGGGACGCGATTGGGAGCGGTACCTCCCACACCTGCTATTTGCCTACAGAGAAGTCCCGCAGGCCTCAACGGGGTTCTCCCCCTTCGAGCTCCTGTATGGTAGGCGAGTCCGGGGACCCCTTGGGTTGATAAGAGAATCCTGGGAAGATGAGCCAAACCCCACGGAAGTGTCCATCGTGGATTATGTCATGCGCTTCCGCGACAAGATGCAGACCTTGACGCAGTTGGTGCATGACAACATGACGCAGGCTCAGGCTGACCAGAAGCACTGGTACGACCAGAACGCCCGGGAGCGGACCTACCAGGTGGGTCAAAAGGTGTGGGTGCTGGTCCCCGTACCAAAGGATAAGCTTCAGGCAGCCTGGGAAGGCCCGTACGTCGTGCACCAACAGCTCAACCCAGCCACCTACGTGGTCACGCTTGACCACACTCGGGGTAGGCGCAAGGCCTTTCACGTCAACATGATGAAGGCCCATCACGAACGTGAAGCCTGCGTCCTACCGGTCTGCAATCTGCCCGAGGACGGGGAAGAGGATCCCCTCCTAGACATGCTGGCCCAAGCTAATGCCAATGGGTCAATTGAGGAAATGGAGGTAAATGCCTCGCTAACCGCCTCCCAGCGGTTGCAGTTGCTGACCACTCTGGAATCCTTTCGGGCCGTGTTCACTAACCGACCGGAAGGACCAAGTTGGCAGTCCATGAGGTGGACACCGGGAATCACGCCCCGTTACGGCGGACACCTTATCGGATCTCTGAGGAGGTGCAGCAGATTATGCGCCAGGAGATCCATGAGATGTTGCAGCTGGGGGTGATCCGGCCGTCCAAAAGCGCGTGGGCCTCACCTGTAGTTCTCGTGCCCAAAAGGATCGGACCACCCGGTTCTGCGTGGACTACAGGGGGCTCAACGCCATCACTACCTCTGATGCGCACCCAATGCCACGCATCGAGGATCTGCTGGAGCGGTTGGCGAATGCCAAGTACATATCCATCATGGATTTAAGCCGGGGATACTGGCAGATTCCCCTGAGCCCTGCGGCGCAGGAGAAATCCGCCTTTATCACCCCTTTTGGACTGTCTGAGTCCACGGTCATGCCTTTCGGCATGAAGAATGCCCCTGCCACTTTTCAGCGGATGGTCAACCACCTGCTTCAGGGACTGGAGGAGTACGCTGTGGCGTACCTGGACGACATTGCCGTCTTCAGTTCCACCTGGGAGGAACACCTTCAGCATCTCCAGGAGGTGCTCAAGCGTATTCACCAGGCAGGTCTGACCATCAAGCCGGGAAAATGCCAGATGGGCATGAGGGAGGTCCACTACCTGGGGCACCGGGTAGGTGGGGGTTCCATGAGTCCAGAGCCCGAGAAAGTGGATGCGATCGTGTCCTGGCCCACCCCCAGGACCAAAAAGCAGGTGAAGTCCTTCCTGGGCACTGCAGGGTACTATAGGCGTTTCGTACCGAACTATAGCGCCATTGCAAAACCCTTGACGGACCTCACCAAGGGCGGTCTACCCCAAACAGTCAGCTGGACAGATGGCTGTGAGGCGGCATTCCGAGCTTTGAAAACAGCCCTGTGCAGCTCTCCGGTATTGAGAGCCGTCGACAGCAGTCGGCCCTTCCTGGTACAGACTGACGCCAGCGAATTTGGCCTCGGTGCTGTACTCAGCCAGGTTGATTCGGGGAACCAGGAGCACCCCGTGTTGTACCTGAGCCGGAAACTTCTGCCAAGGGAAGTGGCATACTCCACCATCGAGAAGGAGTGCCTGGCCATGGTCTGGGCACTGCAACGTTTGCAGCCCTACCTGTACGGGCGCACCTTCAAGGTGGTCACCGACCACAACCCGCTGAGCTGGCTGCACACAGTGTCCGGAACCAATGGTAGGTTGCTACGCTGGAGCCTTGCCCTGCAGCAGTATGATTTTGCCGTACAACACAAGAAAGGCAGTGATCATGGGAATGCTGATGGGTTATCACGACGTGGCGAACCCGCTGAGGTGCGCATATCGGATTACCGACAGGTCATGCCTCTGTAGCGCCCTCTAAGGTTGGGAGGTGTGATGAGTGCTGTGCTGGAATTGCTGTCCTCATCTTTTTTTTGTACTGCTGAAAGCCCACCAAGCAAAGCCCCCCCTCCTTCTCTCTGCAGCTCTCATACTTCTCACCAACCCCCAGCCTGCACTCAGGCAGTGTAATGTGAGCTGCCAGTGCTGGAAGTTTTCCCGCTTCACCGCAGGGGTCCCCCATTGTCAGCACATGTGCTGCTCCTACACTAGCAGCCATTTTGGAGACTGCATTCTGTTTTGGTTAATAACACGGTGGGAGCGTCCGCTAGAAACACGAAAGTACTGTTGTGAAACATGCGCCTGACAGGCAACGGTCCCGTGGTACTGGTAAACCGTAACTCCAACAGAACCGAGAAATGGAATTCTCGGATGCCCTATAAACTAGCCCACCCGCGTGTGGGCTCATTTGAACCGTCATTTCAAAGTAAGATCATTGATAGGTCTGCCATTCTTCTGCGAGGTTCTCAGGATGAGTTATGCTCCTGATAATCTTTCAGAACTCCAACCATACCTTTCAGCAAGAGGAGGACCCTGGTAACTCCACCCCGTTTATGATGTCACGGCCACAGGTCTATAAGGTAGGGGCCAGGTATTCTGGCTGAGATCTGCCCTGGACACCAGACTTATAGCAGCTCTGTGATGCATTGTGATGTGTCTCCCCTCCCCCGACCGCATGGCTTGCCTACTATGATCTAAGAACTGTAAGTTGATCTTCCTTATGTTAACCCCTTTTATTTTCTAATTGTCTTGTACATAACTATATTGCCTCAGCTTGTTACATCTTTTTATATTGTATAAGCACTGCCTGTCTTTTTAAGGAATAAACCTATAAATTTATTAGTTTGTCTCTCCTGCTCTATAAACGAATTTGCACGTGCCTGAAGTACTATGCTACTGTTTTGGGGTTGCTACGGACCCTCTTGATAAATTGTTCATCAAAAGCCGTAGCTGGTGGCAGCTAAAAGGAAGGGGTGTAAAGTGTTAATCTATTGGGTGACGCTGGCAGTGACGGAGCGGGGTTTATAAGGGTACTGCCTGGCTGCAGCCAGGAGTAATTATAATTCCCTCACTGCAGCGTGCCCAATAGCCAGCACACCTCCAAGTGACCCGTCTGGCGACCAATTATCCTAGGTGCAGTTCCCTGACTGACCTGAGGGTAAGGGGGGCGCCAGAGAGCTGCAAGTTCCTAAGTGGAAGTGGGATAATTAAAAATCCCTGCAGTTTACTGGGTCGGACGGCAGCAGCCGTCGTGTGTGTGCACCGTTTCATCACAGGCACATCAATGTGAGCTGTGGCAAGAAGGTTTGATGTGTCTGTCAGCGTAGTGTCCAGAGGCTGGAGGTGCTACCAGGAGACAGGCCAGTACACCAGGAGACGTGGAGGGGGCCGTAGGAGGCCCCGCTACCTCCGCCTTTGTGCAAGGAGGAACAGGAGGAGCACTGCCAGAGCCCTGCAAAATGATCTCCAGCAGGCCACAAATGTGTATGTGTCTGCACAAACGGGTAGAAACCAACTCCATGAGGATGGTCTGAGTGCCCGAAGTCCACAAATGGGGGCTGTGCTCACAGCCCAACACCGTGCAGGACGCTTGGCATTTGCCACAGAACACCAGGATTGGCAAACTAGCCACTAGCGCCCTGTGCTCTTCACAGATGAAAGCAGGTTCACACTGAGCACATGTGACAGATGTGACAGTCTAGAGACGCCGTGGAGAGCGATCTGTTGCCTGCAACATCTTTCAGCATGACAGGTTTGGCAGTGGGTTAGTAATGGTGTGGGGTGGCATTTCTTTGGAGGGCCGCACAGGCCTCCATGTGCTTTCCAGAGGTAGCCTGACTGCCATTAGGTACTGAGATGAGATCCTCAGACCCCTTGTGAGACCATATTCTGATGTGGTTGGCCCTGGGTTCCTCCTAATGCATGACAATGCCAGACCTCTTGTGGTTGGAGTGTGTCAGCAGTTCCTGCAAGATGAAGGCATTGAAGCTATGAACTGGCCTGCCCGTTCGCCAGACCTGAATCCGATTGAGCACATCTGGGACATCATGTCTCGCTTCATCCACCAATGTCACGTTGCACCACAGACTGTCCAGGAATTGATGGACGCTTTAGTCCAGGTCTGGGAGGAGATCCCTCAGGAGAACATCTGCCGCCTCATCAGGAGCATGCCCAGGAGTTGTAGGGAGGTCATACAGGCACAGGGATGTCATACAGGAACGTGAAGGCCACACACACTACTGAGCTTCATTTTGACTTGTTTTAAGGACATTACATTCCACTTTAATTTTGTGGGTGACTCCAAATCCAGGCCTATATTGGTTAATAAATTTGATTTCCATTGATGATTTTTGTGTGATTTTGTTGTCAGCACATTCCACTTTGTACAGAACAAAGTATTCAATGAGAATATTTCATTCATTCAGATCTAGGATGTGTTATTTGAGTGTTCCCTTTATTTTATTGAGCAGTGTATATACACGTATGTGCGTGTGTGTGTGATATATATATATACAGTTATATGAAAAAGTTTGGGCACCCCTATTAATCTTAAGCTTAATGTTTTATAAAAATTGGTGTTTTTGCAACAGCTATTTCAGTTTGATATATCTAATAACTATTGGACACAGTAATGTTTCTGCCTTGAAATGAGGTTTATTGTACAGTACTAACAGAAAATGTGCAATCTGCATCCAAACAAAATTTGACAGGTGCATAAGTATGGCCACCTCACCAGAAAAGTGACATTAATATTTAGTAGATCCTCCTTTTGCAAAAATAACAGCCTCTAGTCGCTTCCTGTAGCTTTTAATGAGTTCCTGGATGAAGGTATTTTTGACCATTCCTCTTTACAAAACAATTCCAGTTCAGTTAAGTTTGATGGTCGCCGAGCATGGACAGCCGTCTTCAAATGATCTCACCGATGTTCAATGATATTCAGGTCTGGGGACTGGGATGGCCATTCCAGAACATTGTAATTGTTCCTCTGCATGAATGCCTGAGTAGATTTGGAGCGGTGTTTTGGATCATTGTCTTGCTGAAAGATCCATCCCCTGCGTAACTTCAACTTTGTCACTGATTCTTGAACATTATTGTCAAGAATCTGCTGATACTGAGTGGAATCCATGCGTCCCTCAACTTTAACAAAATTCCCGGTGCCGGCATTGGCCACACAGCCCCAAAGCATGATGGAACCTCCACTAAATTTTACTGTGGGTAGCAAGTGTTTTTCTTGGAATGCTGTGTTTTTTTGACGCCATGCATAATGCCTTTTTGTATGACCAAACAACTCAATCTTGGTTTCATCAGTCCACAGGACCTTCTTCCAAAAAGAAATTTGCTTCTCCAAATGTGCTTTTGCTGTTGTGAATATGCTGGAGGCGGCTTTTGAGCTGGGGCTCCCTCCGGTGGTTGCTGAGGGTAATGAACTGAGTACGGAATGGCCTTCAGCTGGCGCTGAATGGTAGGATATAAGTGGCCTGAGTTCCCAGCAGCCTTGCAGGTTATCAATTGTTACTTCTGGTCTTGCTTGAAGCACTGCTAGTTTCCTGCTCTCCTTCTGATAAGTGTTTGCTGTTTTTTTTTCCTCTGTTTGATTTTCTCTGCTGGTTTGCTACTTGCAGTGGACTGCAGCCTGTCCCCCTTTTGGGGGTCTGGCGCTGCAATTGTGCTCCGTATGTGTCTGCACTTTTGCTTTGCTCCTTTGTTACTTTTTATTTGCTGAATAGCATTTTGTTACACCAGAAATCTGATTTAGGTGGATGAGATCGTGTGATCTCAGTTTTTTTGGCAATCAGAAGTGTTGGTATTTTTTGTTAGGGTTTTGTTGGATTGCAGTCAGAATTCTTTCCTGTACTTTTCTGTCAAGACAGATTGGGCCCCAGCATTTGCTCATTCTATTTTCTGTCTGTGTCCGTACTTTCTTCTTGTCTAACCGCCATTACATGTTTGGGGGCTTCCTATTTTCTTTGGGGATCTGCTCCGGGGCAGATAGCTTTCATCTTTCTGCCTTTAGGTGTAGTTATCTCTCAGGCTGTGACGAGGCGTCTAGGATCACCGTAGGAACGCTCCACGGCTACTTCTAGTTGTGTGGTTAGTTCAGGTTAATGCAATCCAATAGGTTCCAGCCTCTCTGGTGTATTACCGCTTTTGCTATTTTTTTGCTATTTCTCCTCAGTTACCGAAACATAACATTTGCATACCTCAGCCGACTCTGTTTGTGGCGTGCTTGCAGAAACGGCTTCTTTCACATCACTCTCCCATACAGCTTCTCCTTGTGCAAAGTGCGTTGTATAGTTGACCTGACCGATGCACAGTGACACCATCTGCAGCAAGTTGATGCTGCAGCTCTCTGGAAGTGGTCTGAGGATTGTCCTTGACTGATCTCACCATTCTTCTTCTCTGCCTTTCTGATGTTTTTCTTGGCCTGCCACTTCTGGCCTTAACAAGAACTGTCCCTGTGTTCTTCCAATTCCTTACTATGTTCCTCACAGTGGAAACTGACAGGTTAAATCTCTGAGACAGCTTTTTGTATCCTTCCCCTGAACAACTATGTTGAATAATCTTTGTTTTCAGATCATTTGACAGTTGTTTTGAGGAGCCCATGATGCCACTCTTCAGAGGAGATTCAAACAGGAGAACAACTTGCAAGTGGCCACTTTAAGTATCTTTTCTCATGATTGCATACACCTGGCTATGAAGTTCAAAGCTCAATGAGGTTACAAAACCAAAAAAAGTGCTTTAGTAAGTCAGTAAAAAGTAGGTAGGAGTATTTAAAACAAGAAAATGATAAGGGTGGCCATACTTATGCACCTGTCAAATTTTGTTTGAATGCAGATTGCACATGTTCTGCTAGTACAATAAACCTCATTTCAAGGCAGAAACATTACTGTGTCCAATAGTTATTAGATATATCAAACTGAAATAGCTGTTGCAAAAAAAACAATTTTTATCAAACATTAAGCTTAAGATTAATAGGGGTGCCCAAACTTTTTCATATAACTGTATATATATATATATATATATATATATATATATTTGTCGCCATAGAAGGAGGGGGGCTCAGACACATTTCTTGCACAGAGGCCCCAAGATGTCAGTGTCCGCCGCTGAGGAGTGGTATAGTATAAATACTTGTGTTAAGACAGTCAGAATGAAAGATTCGAGAGAATCGGGCCGATTATGCAAATGATACTCTGATCAGAGTTTGATCCGAGTGTCAGCACAGTGTGATCTTATTCTCTCAGATGAGAGAACTGTAGCACACACTGAGGAGACTGTGGAGAATAAAAGTGCAGTGCAATGTTTTTCACGCACCCATAGACTTGACGGGGCAAGTGGCATCCGATTTCAAAATTAAATTACACCATGCTGTGATTTTGTTCACTGACAGATTCTGTCAGTGAAAAAAATCTTGCATCAGCACTGCCCTATTGAATAACATTAGACAGAATACGATCTGATAAAAATCGGATAATACTCGTCCGATGTATATGCTAGTGTGAGCGAACCCTTATACTAAAGCTCTCTGGGTGGTCTGCAGACACTGATATCTACATCCATGACTCATCTATAGAATGAAGCTACACGGGGGAGCATAATTATAGCTAACACAGGCTTCCTATATTCAAACAGCCCAGGGCACACTAGGATAGGAACTCTGGCAAAAGATTTCAAATGAGCTCTGCTAAGGCAACAAACACTTCTCTCAGCTCAGATACATGAGGCGCATTGTCATTTTATGGCAGAAACATAAGAAATGTTTTATATGACTGGCCACTAAAGAAAGCTTTCATATATTCCACCAAACGTAATCAAAATGAATACAGGCTATTGAAAATCGGAACATTAGTGCTATGCACTTAGCCTTTTCCTAGGAAGTATGCAAGCCCTGCACAAAATTTATGGCTTTACACAAAGGCATCTTCCAGAAAACATGCCATAATTCATCTATTTGGCTCTCTGTACAGACTTCATATCTTTACTATTTGGATATGGAGCTTCTTCTAAACTCTCAACAAGTATTAAATTTTCTGCAACATTAAGTGAAAAACTCTTGACAGTTCCTGGTCAATTGGATTGGTGTATAAATGTGGTCTTATCGCTTAATTTCTTCTAGAAATGAGACAGAGTAGTCCACCAATATTGACTCCACTACAACTCCTCTAATGAAAAGTTCTACAATGTTTTCAAACTTTGTGCTTGAGATCTTGAAAATTGTGAGGAATCGATACAGACCCTGTATAACTGGTACAGACCCTACATAACTGGTACAGACCTGGTATAATTGGTACTGAACTGTATAACTGGTACAGACCCTGTATAATTGGTACAGACCCGGTACAACTGGTACAGACCCTGTGTAACTGGTACAGAACCTGTGTAACTGATACCTACCCTGTATAATCCGCCCTTTTCTCACCATGGAAACAACAAAAACCCTCACTGTAGCATTGATCCACTCCCGCCTGGACTACTGCAACGCTCTATTACTTGGCCTCCCCATTACTCGACTATCCCCTCTCCAGTCCATCCTTAATGCAGCAGCCAGGGTCATCCATCTGGCTAATCGGTACTCGGACGCGTCCGCTCTTCGCCAGTCCTTACACTGGCTGCCCATTCATTATAGGATCCAATTCAAAGTACTGGTTCTCACCCACAAAGCTCTCCACAGTGCAGCACCCCCCTACATCTCCTCCCTCATTTCTATCTATCGGCCTAACCGACTGCTGCGCTCTGCAAACGACTTTCGACTAACCTCTGCACTAATCCGTACCTCCCACTCCCGACTCCAAGACTTCTCCCGCGCTGCGCCAATCCTCTGGAATGCTCTACCCCAAGAAATTAGGACTATCCACAATTTGCATGGTTTCAGGAGCTCCCTCAAAACACATTTGTTCAGAGTGGCCTATCACATTCACTAACCAAAGTCGTTCTATGTTTAAGTGTGTGTGTGTGTAGCCCATTCACTATCTCCATCCATCCCTCACTCCCTCAAGATGGCTGGACCATCATTGTAAATGCACCATTGTATATACA
Source organism: Oophaga sylvatica (assembly GCA_033576555.1). Taxonomy (NCBI): domain Eukaryota; kingdom Metazoa; phylum Chordata; class Amphibia; order Anura; family Dendrobatidae; genus Oophaga; species Oophaga sylvatica. The sequence continues at coordinate 288,491,481 of JARQOD010000004.1, read as the reverse complement.
CACCTGTACTTTGTATCTCCCCCACCTCATTGTAGATTGTAAGCTCTCACGAGCAGGGTCGGCTTATTTTGGTTTAATTATTGTATTGTTAACGTTGTTACCTATGACTTGTGTTTTGAAACTGTTAAACTGTAAAGCGCTGCGGAATATGTTGGCGCTATATAAATAAAGATTATTATTATTAACTGGTACAGACCCTACATAACTGGTACAGACCTGGTATAATTGGTACTGAACTGTATAACTGGTACAGACCTGTATAACTGGTACAGATCCTACATAACTGGTACAGACCTGGTATAATTGGTACTGAACTGTATAACTGGTACAGACCATTGTAAGCTTTCCGGGGGGTTTAGCTCTAGGATCGCTGTCTGGGTAGACAGAATGGCACGGAAACAGTTCATTCAGACAGCAGTTTGGTGAAAACTGGCCGCAACCAGTTTTATTAAAGTCCACAGCACACAGATAAAAACAAATCATAAACAGAAAACCTGGGCTTGTCTAGCCTCTAATTACACTTAGATAGATGGCCCTCTCTATCCGGGACCCAGACTCTACCAGTCTGTGCCCAAAACAACACATATCACATATGTTACCAGTATGGAGTTTCACAGACACTCCTCTTTATGTCCGAAGGCAACTCCAATGTCCAGACTTGAGAGAGGTCACCTCCTATTCAGTCGCTATTCGCACGGATTCTCACTGCGACTACTCCTGTGTCCGGGGTACTTCCTGCACCCAGACTGAGATAGCTCACACTCTTAGAGACTGCTTCCTTGTGCCAGGACACCTCCCTGTGTACGGGCTAAAGACAGCTCCCACACTCTTGGAGACACCTTCTGTGTCTGGACCCCTTGTCCAGACTGAATGAGCTCTCTGACTGTGCTCACAAGCACCTACTTCTGGCTTCCTAATCAACACCTGAGTGGATTCAGGTCTGAGCTGCAAGCGTGTACTGAATGGCAGGTGTAGTGACCTTTCTTTACCACCAGGTTTACAAAGCCACACATTTCGCTCATACCAGTCAGCAAGGTACTTAGGTGAAATATACACCTCATTCACCACATATTCCTTCACTGTCTCACATATCCCCTCCCTCTTCTCCAGACCGGAGGGCTGGTCATCCAGACCGGAGGGCTGGTCAACAATCCAACCGAGACAGTGAACTCTGGACCAGTCATGGCCCTCATCAGCTTCATCCTCACCACTGTCATAGCCAACATCAGTTTTCTCTTCATCTGAAGCATCCGCACTACCCTGTACCCTCCCAGGCCTATACTCTCTGCGGGCCTCGGGTATCCTGCACTGTTTCATCTTGACTTTAGTGCCAGCCTCAGTCTCGGTATAGTGGCTCACCAGATAAGTACGACCAGGCACGTCAGAACAGCTCTGCTGATTCTTCCTCAGAAACTTTCGTACCTCCTGTTTTTGGGGCACTGACCCTGTGTCACCAACTGTCACAGGAGGTATAGGGGTTTTCTCTAATTCCCCCTGAAAATTTCTTTAGCACATCTACTTTCTTAAATATCAGTTGATTCATAAATTCTACCTCACAGAACCCAAGCGCCTCTGTCATGGTCTCTGACCATTCCGAGCCACACTGTTCAAACGATTGGCACTGTAGAGGGAGCTGATCGTTTTTCTTGGTCGGTACACATAATTTATCCTCTTCTGGTACAGGCTCACTTTGCATAAGACTCAGAGCTCTTACTTCTTTCTCCAGGAGATCCTCATGGCTACGCATCTTCTCCTGTAGTTGTTGGACGTCCTTTACGTCTTCGGCCCTTTCTTCAGGCTCTTCTGGTAGGACATGCTCAGAAGCCCTACCATCAGTCTTCTTTTCCACCATGTTCTGCATCCCATCTGAGCTCCCGTGTATCTGCAGCGGCAACGGAGCGACACATCGCCCCTCCCACTCACTGGGACGTGGTTCAAGTGTAGACTCCATGAAAATGCGCCTGAGCTCACCAAGGCCAACCCGAGGTCTCAAAATCTCATCTTGGGATTTATCCAGATCCTTTGGGTCGCTCGAGAACTCCGATGGCGCACCGGGCGCCGAACTTCCGGCCCGAGCTTCGCGAGTCGCAGCCACGGATCCGGACAGTACACCGTCCACGCCGCTGTCTCCAACAGAAACATATTCCGGGGCAGAGTCATTCCCCACATCTTCAGTCTTGTTCCTCACAGCTTCACTTGAGACATCAGCCTCTGGTGAGGCACCTGGCCTGGTGTCCACCACTTCCATGGCTTTCTCCACCTCTGCAGCATCACCTTCCGAGTCCTTGGCATGATGCAGATCCACACCACACACTGACAACTTCTCATCTTCAACAGCATCCACTTGTGCTGTGTTCAGTTTCAGAGTCCTGCCTTTAAAGCTCAGCTCTCCTCCTTTCACCTTAGTCTTCGCCAGGGAACCGGCCAACTGTAAAACATCTTCAGATGCCATCTTCTGTCTGGCTGTAAGGTCAGCATCAGCTTTCTTCTCAGGACTCTCAACCTCCTCTGCTACCATGCCTTCCTCATTTGCACTGGTTGCTTTATGGTCATCAGATAATTCACTATCACTATCTGACCCCTTTTTCTCAGCCACATCTGGCTCACTGTCAGGGCTATACACTTCATTTTCATTCACATCCTGCTCACTGTCAGGGTTATACAATTCATTTTCATTCACATCTTGATCTGGAACCTTAGTTAACATGTCATCCACAACATTAACTTCACCATCTGGTCCCTCAAGTATGTGACTATGTGACAACCCCAGCACTATACTTCTATATAGTTCAGGCACTAGGAGCTGACTCACAACCTCTCCCTGGACTTCAGTGTTTATGGCAACATGAGAGAACCTCTCCTCAGAGTCAGGCTCCTGGGAAACCTCATTTAGAACAATCATATTTTCCTGTGCTGTTTTAAGAGAGGGTTCTCGCCACTGCTCACTCTCAAAACCGTCACAGGACACAGGCAAGTCAGGGACACTCGGTTCCCGAGAACCACCATCCTCGTCTCCCAACATCACCTGCAAAGGAATTTCATCACTACCACAGTCATCATTATTATCAACATCATTATCATGACTATGATCAGTATTATCATCACTATCATTATCAGCATCAGCACCATTTTCATGGTCATCATCATTATCAGGATCATCATCATCATTAGCATTATCATCATCATTATCACATAATTTTAACATCCCACTAGCATCGTGTTCCGCCCCTCGGGACTGCGCACCCTCAGTAGGAGCTTCATCACACTGTCCATCAGAAACATTTTTCCCCCAGAGATCCTTAGACCGGGGAAAGTCATTACCCAATATAACGGGGTGCACCAGGGTCTTCACTACCCCCACTTCACATGAAACCTCCCCGAGTTTGGGGACCAAGTCCACGGCAGTCTCTGGGTAGACTTTGGTGTCTCCTTGGATGCACACCATACTCAGGTGCTTATCAGGGATGAAGTCCCTATCACTCAGGCTGTCACATACGGAAGTCACTGGACTCTCTGAGTCCAAGAGGGCCTGTGCTGGGCAGTCACTTACAACCACCGGGGACCCCTGTGGTCCAGTCTCTTCGGCTGAGGTGGACACACACACAGGTTCTGCGCAGAGAGAGAGGGATCTGCCATCATCACAACACATAGGCTCCCCCTCTATTGGACAGTTGGCTGCAATTTCACGCCAGCTCCAACACTGTCCATCACACTCTCCCACCCACATGTCCCCTCGGGCCTGAACCCGCTTATCAGCATACCCCATGTCCCCAACAGCTGGAACGCTCTTACCGCGAGAGTTCAGCGTCCGGGAACTCCGAAGTGATGACCTCTCAGACGGCTGTACCTCAGGAGGACGTGCTTGGGTGTAGCGGTCCACTATCACCTTTTCAACTCCATAATCAGGCCTGCTGACTGCAGACTCCCAACTGTATCTCCAGTCACGAACTCTCCTGGCACGGGCTGCAACCGTAACACCCAGCCGGGTAAGAATCGCCGCTTTCAACTTTGCATAGTCTTCGCTGTCCTGCTTGCTCAGGTCAGCCCAGACTTTTTGGGGTTCCCCAATCAGATAGGGTACGACCGCCATGGCCCATTCAGATAGTGGCAGATTCTCCTTCTCTGCCAGTCTCTCAAACCTAGTAAGATATACCTCCACATCATCACGAGGTGTCATTTTTCTCAAGGACCGTCTTACCGCCTTCTTTATAGCGGACAACGCCGGTGCCTTCACAACATTACTTCGGGACGCGGCACCGAAATCCTTTTTTGGTGCTGTCATCTGCTCAACAAATAACCGGTTATTCTCCTGCTGCTGCTGCAGGAATTGCTGCTGGGCCTGCTGCATGTGCTGCTGGTGCTGCAGGCGCTGCTGCTCCATGCTTCGCTGGGCCTGCACCAGGTACTCAACGAGTTCCTCCATACTGCCGGACTTATCTGTCTCAACCACGGCAGTTTTATGTTGCACATTAACTTGTGCCATTTGTTCAAACAGCGCCTCCATGCTGTCATCCATGCTGTCAGACTTCTCTGTCCTAACAACGGCAGTCTTCACTCAAGACATACACACTACACAGCTTTTTTTCCACAGAAAATTCAGCCTTGCTGTGCAACCACTTTTTTTTTTTTTTTCCTTTGCAAAGTCTATTAGGGCTACTGTCTCTTTAAGACTGCTCCACAAACTTTTCTTTTGCTGCTGCACATTCCACAGTCATTTTCACAACAAGTTCAGCTTTGCTGTGCATACATTTTCTCTCTGCAGACCCTATCAGGGCCACTGTCTCTCCAAGACTGCTCCAAACAGACGTTTCTGCTGACACACACTTTTTTTTTTTTTCTGTTGCTATTTCAATAGACTTCACCTTTAATGCTGTCTCTTGCCACTGTGCTGCATGCACACTCCAGCACTAACTGTACCAGGCCCTGCGCTGCCCCAGCATTCTCCGCCAATTGTAAGCTTTCCGGGGGGTTTAGCTCTAGGATCGCTGTCTGGGTAGACAGAATGGCACGGAAACAGTTCATTCAGACAGCAGTTTGGTGAAAACTGGCCGCAACCAGTTTTATTAAAGTCCACAGCACACAGATAAAAACAAATCATAAACAGAAAACCTGGGCTTGTCTAGCCTCTAATTACACTTAGATAGATGGCCCTCTCTATCCGGGACCCAGACTCTACCAGTCTGTGCCCAAAACAACACATATCACATATGTTACCAGTATGGAGTTTCACAGACACTCCTCTTTATGTCCGAAGGCAACTCCAATGTCCAGACTTGAGAGAGGTCACCTCCTATTCAGTCGCTATTCGCACGGATTCTCACTGCGACTACTCCTGTGTCCGGGGTACTTCCTGCACCCAGACTGAGATAGCTCACACTCTTAGAGACTGCTTCCTTGTGCCAGGACACCTCCCTGTGTCCGGGCTAAAGACAGCTCCCCACACTCTTGGAGACACCTTCTGTGTCTGGACCCCTTGTCCAGACTGAATGAGCTCTCTGACTGTGCTCACAAGCACCTACTTCTGGCTTCCTAATCAACACCTGAGTGGATTCAGGTCTGAGCTGCAAGCGTGTACTGAATGGCAGGTGTAGTGACCTTTCTTTACCACCAGGTTTACAAAGCCACACATTTCGCTCATACCAGTCAGCAAGGTACTTAGGTGAAATATACACCTCATTCACCACATATTCCTTCACTGTCTCACACCCTGTATAATTGGTACAGACCCTGTATAATTGGTACAGACCCGGTACAACTGGTACAGACCCTGTGTAACTGGTACAGAACCTGTGTAACTGATACCTACCCTGTATAACTGGTACAGACCCTACATAACTGGTACAGACCTGGTATAATTGGTACTGAACTGTATAATTGGTACAGACCCGGTTCAACTGGTACAGACCCTGTAAAACTGGTACAGACCCTGTACAACTGGTTCAGACCCAGTACAAACTGGTACAGACCCTGTATAATTGGTACAGACCCTGTATAACTGGTACAGACACTGCATAACATTATAACCTTAAAAATAACCTACCAGCTGATTCATACTTCCTGAACCAGTATTAATTATAAAATGGCTGCATTATTACAGTCTTGTATGTTTTACTCTGAAACACTGTGGCATTTAAAAAAAAAGCCTTCGAAAAGCCAACCAGGGACTATGCGTCTTGAGTGACTAGTCTGAGTCAGGTCCCTGCTAGCTTCTCCCTTCTGATTTCCATGGGACTAAGAGGTCCCTCCTTCTCCAAATAGAGAGAAGCCTGTCAATCTAGGGAAGCGTTGTAGGGAGAAGCTGCCGCGGACCGAGCTCTGACTATATGTCCAAGACGCATTGTTCCTGGCCGGCTTCTCACAGTTTGTAAAACATGTACAGCTGCAATGACCCAACCAGTATCTGATTTTTGCTGCCCGTGAAACCATAAATCAGTTGACAGGTAGTGCACACACGTAAAGGTTTATGCCTTGACAATTCGAGAGGCTGCCATGTGACCATTGGTTTATGATTTCCATTCTTGCGTTCTCATGCTTACCGTTTTCTCTTCTGTATCTCTCGATGCTCCATAGGCATTTATGATACACATGTGTGAATTCAGCATTATTTGTATTCTGCCCTTTGATCGAATTCCCAATATCAATAAACACATTGATGACTCATTGTACAAATGCAGTTTACTTACACATGGAAATTTTATGTTTTCTCTCAAATGCTGCTTGGGTTCCCTTCTGATGTATTAAACATTTGTATGTGTTAAATTCCAGCAATTGTCAATGTGATATTTGTAGCAGATCTGTCTTTGCTTTGTAGACCCCAAATGCTTACATGCCTACAAATGTCTTCAAAAGAACATGAATCCATTCAACATAAATCCATGCGCTCAAAATATTCAGAAACATTGATACACAAAGTGGAACATATTTCTTCCAGATGCACTCAGTCTGTGAATGAGGTTAATACAGATCCAGTGACTCCAGAACCCAAATCTTGTCCCAACAGAAATAACACTCGTGAGAGAGCTGCGCTTGAACAGGAACAAAATGGAGAAAAGGGATGTGATTGACTTAAGACAGAGTTGAAACATCATAGATTTATCTATGGCAGATTGTCCCAGGAGGACCCACGCCAGAAATCCAAGACTGGCACTTTATTTCTGCCAAGGATGTGAAGTTAAAGGGGCTAATCAGTGTTTTATTTTGGTGCAAAATTTTCATGAAAAATTAATAAACTCATTATTCTTGTTGTTGATTACAAAAACCCCATTACCATGTATTAGAGCTAAGATGTTAGTAGATGTGATGAGGAATTTAGGATGGAATACACTGCAGTTTGAAAAAGACTAAATATGTGAACAGGCCCTAAGTCCAATGACATCTACTTACTGTGATACAATTGTCTGTAAGGGTAAACATGTCATTTATTTTGAGGTGTTGAAGTGACGCACATCCATCAGCTATGTATCTGAAGCCATCAACTGATATCTGAAGGGGAAAAGACATTAAGATAAATCATTTCTGGGTCTATGAGAGCATGAACACATGATATTCAGAGTATGACAATAGACTGGAAAAAAACAACATTGCACCTCATTCTTTTATTACTTTACACTAAAACCCTTGAAAGTAGATCAAGGCCATGCACCTAACACATCCTTCCGTCAATAAACAAAATGGCACAGTTTTGTAAGCATGTTAACCATATTCTTATACTGTAACAATCAATGGAGTGTCATATCCTGGAACCCTGGGGAACTGTTAAGGCTGGGTCTCACATAACGATACACCAGCGATCCCGACAACGATATGCACTTGTCAGGATCGCTGGTGTATCGCTACATGATCGCTGCTGAGCTGCCAAACAGGCAGCTCAGGCAGCGATCTGGGACAGCGACACTGCGGGTAACATCGCTTAGTTACCCGCAGTGTACCTTGGATACCAGCGCCCTGATGCAGGGAGCTGGTAACCAAGGTACACGTCGGGTTTCCAAGCGCTGCGAGGTGCCTGGAAACCCGCTGTGTACCTTGGTTACCAGCGGATCGCTGGTCTCCCGCCTGTCACACGCAGCGATGCGTGCCTGTCAGCGGGAGACCAGCGATCAAAAAAATGTCCTGACATTTCAGCGACGATCAGCGATACCCAGCAGGGGGGCTGATCGTCGCTGAATGTCACACACAGCGATATCGCTGGTGAGCTCGGTGCTGCGTCACAAAACTAGTGACTCAGCACCGATCTCGGTAGCGATATCGCTATGTGAGACGGGCCCTTTATGTACGGTTGCTGAGGAGGACAGGAACAACAGCAGGGCAGCCGAACACCTGAGATGTTGGTAACTAATGGGTTGCAGAAACCTGAACTAACCAAACAACTAGAGGTAGCCGTGGAGCGTTCCTACGTTGATCCTAGACGCCTCGTCACAGCCTGAGAGCTAGCTATACCTAAAGATAGAAACAGGAAAGCTAACTGCCCCGGAGTAGAGCCCCAAAGGAATAGGCAGCCCCCAAACATATAATGGCGGTTAGACAAGATGAAAACACAAACGCAGGCAGAAAACAGATTGAGCAAATGCTGGGGCCACAAGATGACTAAATAGGAAAGGACAGGAGAGATTACTTTCTGCAACCCAGAAAACCCTACAAAAATCCAACAATTCTGATTACAAAAATACTGAGATCACACGATCTCCCCACCCACTAAATCAGATCTCAGTGTGAACAAAACCAAGCTGCAGCCGCTGAAAAAGCAGGAAAAAGCAAATGAAAAAACAACAGAGGCTACAGACAAACTGTGAGGAGCTCAGGCCCCAGGAGGGGACCCGGCTGTCCTCCACAAATGTGAAAAAAAACAATGCAAATAGCAAGCACAAAAATAAAAGCAGAAAATATCTTATCTGATAGCAGAAGATGCAGGCAAGACTCAGCAAACTTCCAAATGAACCAGGAACCACAATTGAGACAAGAACAATTGATCACCGGCAACCATCATGGGAGGGAACCTCCCTTATATCAGACCAGTCCGTGATCCTAGATTGCCATTCCTCGCTGAAAGGTTCAGTACTGTCTGTAAACACCAGAGGGAGCCTCTGCTCAGAAACCATCTCTAGCACATTCATAACAGTACCCCTCCCCCTTGAGGAGGGGTCACCGAACCCTCACTTGTGCAACCAGGTCGATCAGGATGAGCTTGGTGATAGGCACGGATCAGTCTCCTAGCATGGATGTCCGAAGCAAACACCCAAGAATTGCCCTCCTGACCATAACCTCTCCACTTAACCAAATATTGGAGTTTCTGTCTAGAAAAACGAGAATCCAATATTTTCTCAACCACATACTCCAGATTGCCCTCAACCAAAACAGGGTCAGGAGGCGCAGCCATAGGAACCACTGGCTCGACAAACCTCTTCAATAAGGACTTGTGGAACACGTTATGGATCTTAAATGTCCCTGGAAGAAGCAAACGGAAGGAAACAGGATTAAGAATCTCCATGATCTTATAATGTCCAATAAACCTAGGCTTAAACTTTGGAGATGCAACCCTCATAGGGATATTTCTTGAGGACAACCAAACCAAGTCCCCCAATTTAAACTGAGGACCATCAGTCCTATGCCGGTTGGCAAACCGTTGGGCCTTTACCTGAGAGAGAGACAACCTCTCCACTACCTGGTCCCAAATCTGCTGCATTTGCTCCACAACAGAGTCAACACCCAGACAGACAGAAGCCTCCGCCTATCCCGAAGAAAATCGAGGGTGAAACCCAAAATTGCAGAAAAATGGAGACATCAAGGTGGCAGAGCTAGCCCTATTATTAAGAGCAAACTCAGCCAAAGGCAAAAAAGAGACCCAGTCATCTTGATCAGCAGACACAAAACATCTCAAATAAGTCTCCAAGGTCTGGTTTGTTCTCTCGGTTTGTCCATTGGTCTGAGGATGAAAAGCAGAGGAGAAAGATAATTGAACACCAAGTTTAGAACAAAATGTCCTCCAAAATCTGGAAACAAACTGGACTCCTCTGTCAGACACAATGTTCTCGGGAATGCCAAGTAACCGAACCACGTGCTGAAGGAACAAAGGCACCAATTCGGAGGAGGAAGGTAACTTAGGTAATGGCACAAGATGTATCATCTTGGAAAACCTATCACAGATTACCCAGATAAAGGTCATTCTCTGAGAAACAGGCAGGTCGGAAATAAAATCCATAGAGATATGGGTCCATGGCCTCTTGGGCACAGGTAATGGCATTAACAAACCCCTAGAGCGAGTGCAAGGCTTGGAGCGAGAGCAAGTCCCACAGGACTGCACAAATTCCCTGACGTCACGAGACAAAGTAGGCCACCAAAAGGACTGACTCACCAAGTCTCTGGTACCAAAAATCCCGGTATGACCAGCCAACGCGGAACAATGAATCTCAGACATCACACTCTTCTTCCACTGGTCTGGGACAAACAATTTCCCAATAGGGCAGAGCTCAGGTTTATCCTCCTGACACCCTTCCAGAGCCAGTCTCAAATTGGGCGAGATGGCGGAAAGAACTACACCCTCTTTCAAAATAACAGTAGGATCAGATGACTCAGGAGAGTCCACAAAGAAACTCCTCGAGAGGGCATCCGCCTTAACATTCTTAGTGCCAGGAAGAAAAGAAACCACAAAATTAAAACTTGTGAAAAACAAGGCCCACCTGGCCTGTCTAGGATTAAGTCGCTTGGCTGATTCGAGATAAACCAGATTCTTATGGTCCGTGAGGACCACCACCTGATGTTTGGCTCCTTCCAGCCAATGTCTCCACTCTTCAAAGGCCCACTTCATGGCCAATAACTCCCGATTACCCATGTCATAATTACGTTCAGTTGGATAAAATTTTCGATAGAAAAAGGCACAAGGGTTACTCTTAGAGGTCTCTGGATCTCTTTGGGACAAAACAGCACCTGCCCCAATTTCAGAGGCATCAACCTCCACCTGAAATGGCAGAGAAACATCAGGCTGCCGTAGAACAGGAGCAGAAGTGAATCTCTACTTAAGTTCCTGAAACGCAGAGACTGCCTCAGAAAGCCAATTCACCACATCAGAACCCTTTTTGGTCAAATCAGTCAATGGTTTAACAATACCGAAGAAATTACCAATAAATTTACGCTAAAAATTGGCAAAACCCAAAAATCTCTGAAGAGCCTTTAATGAAGTAGGTTGGACCCAATCACAGATGGCCTGAACCTTGACCGGGTTCATTTCAATAACAGACGGAGACAAAATGAATCCCAGAAATGAGACCTTCTGTACGCCAAAAAGACACTTTGATCCCTTCACATACAGTGCATTCTCTCTCAAAATCTGGAACACAGTCCGAACATGTTTCAAATGAGAGTCCCAGTCATTGGAAAAAATCAAGATATCATCCAAATAAACAATCAGAAATGTATCCACAAAATCCCTGAAAATATCATTCATGAAGGATTGGAATACAGAAGGAGCATTAGTGAGCCCAAAGGGCATCACTAGGTACTCAAAATGCCCCTCTGGGGTATTAAACGCCGTCTTCCATTCATCCCAGTGCTTAATGCGAATAAGGTTATACGCCCCCCTGAGGTCAAGCTTGGTAAACCAACTAGCACTTTTCACCCTGGAAAACAGGTCAGAAATCAAGGGTAATGGATACTGATACTTCACAGTGATCTTATTCAAGAGACGATAATCAATACACGGCCTCAATGAACCATCCTTTTTGGCAACAAAGAAAAAAACGGCACCCAAGGGTGAAGAGGATGGTCTGATATGACCCTTCTCCAATGACTCCTTGATATAAGATCGCATAGCATCGTGTTCAGGTACAGACAAGTTAAAAAGGCGACCTTTAGGAAATTTACCACCAGGCACTAATTCAATAGCGCAATCATAGCTCCTGTGAGGGGGCAAGGATGCAGATTTACTTTCACTAAATACATCCGAAAAATCAGTCAAAAAGTCAGGAACATCCTGAGACTGGGGAGAGGCAGAAAAAACAGGAGTGTTGGCATTAACACATTGGCAGCCCCAACTGGTCACAGACACAGATTTCCAATCCAAAACAGGATTATGAGACTGTAACCAAGGGAAACCTAGTACAATAATGTCATGCAGATTATACAGCACCAGAAATTTGCAACTCTCCTGATGATCTGGTTCAACCCTCATTATCACCTGAGTAGAAAACTGGGGTTTATTCTCTGCCAAAGGGGTAGAATCAATGCCCAGTAGGGGAATAGACTTCCGCAGGGGTATCATGGGCAACCCACAACGTTTGGCAAAGTCAAAATCCATCAGGTTAATAGCTGCTCCAGAATCAACAAAAGCCTGAGCCGAAAATGTGGACATGGAGCAAATGAGGGTAACAGTCAACAGAAATTTAGTCTGAACACTACCCAAGACAACTGAGCGCGCAAAACGTCTTCCCCGCTTAGGGCAGACGGAAATAGCATGGGACGCGTCACCACAGTAGAAACATAACCCATTGCGCCTATGAAACTCGTGACGCTGAGCCCCAGAAGTCACTCCATCACACTGCATGGGCTCAGGAGCTGGCTCACAAGGCAACACTATCTCACGCATACCTCTGCGCTCACGCAAACGTCTGTCAATTTGAATGGCCAAAGACATAGAATCATTGAGACCAGAGGGAACAGGAATCCCACCATAACGTCCTTTACTTTTTCTGACAGACCCTTTCAAAAAAGGGCTGCCAAAGCATGATCATTCCATTTGGTCAGAACTGCCCACTTTCGAAATTTCTGACAGTACAACTCAGCGTCTTCAAGACCCTGATTTAATGCCAAAAATTGAGACAAGAACAATTGATCACCGGCAACCATCATGGGAGGGAACCTCCCTTATATCAGACCAGTCCGTGATCCCAGATTGCCATTCCTCGTTGTAAGGTTCAATACTGTCTGTAACCACCAGAGGGAGCCTCTGCTCAGAAACCATCTCTAGCACATTCATAACAGGGAACAATGCAAAAATGGAAAAAGGCCTGGACATGGATGTGCAGTCCACACAGAGGGAGCAAGGCTAGAAGTAATAGGAATGTATGAATATGGCAGCTTTACACTGGGCTAACATGTTTGGCAATAAGAATGGATTTTGAATAAATGCATTATTTCTCTATTTATGGCTAATAATATATACGAGGGTGAGGCAAAAGTTTTCCGCACTCCGGTTATATTAACACTTCTATTGGTTTGGCTGCAATGTCTTACCAGCACTTTCTGTACAAGGCCACTGTCTCCCAAGGCACTGCTGTACGGGTTTGATCATGTTACGTCAATTCATTTGTGACTACAGTGCAAGAAACGATGGCTGTCCCACTTGTGATTTGCACAAAAAAAGAGCAGCATGTAGTGATTCAATTTGTTATGGTCTGAGGGTGTATCTGATGCTGCTATTTATCAAAGACTTTGTGTACAGTGTGGATAAATCGTTATGTCCTGAAGACGTGTGCATGAACACATACAGGGATAGAGAACTTCAAAGAAGGTGAGCCATGAAGATTAGCCAGACGCCCATCCATTTCACAGCCACAACTCATTTCTACAGACTTCCATGTTCTCCAATCTCTCCACACAATACCCTTAGAAACAGCAGTGTCATTATAATGCTCCTGAATAAAAATATTTTCTCTACGCTGTGCCCCTGAATAAATAATTGCTCCTCATTGTGTTCCCTGCACAAAATATGACTCACACATTGTTCCTCTTATGGTCCATGCCCTCCACACTGTCATTTGCTTTCCATACTGGGCCCCATCTTCACACTGTTCTCTTACACTGTATCTCCCTATACTGCCCAGTCTCTATACCAATTATGGCGAACCTTTTAGACACAGAGTGACCAAACTGCAACCCACTTATTTATGGCAAAGTGCCAACCCAGCAAATTAATCTGAATGCGGAGGTTTTAGTTTAGAAAAAACAACTGATAAGAACTAAACGGGGAGAGCACAGAGCAGCCACAGACAGGAGCAGGGGTACCAGACTGCAGATATAAAGGAATATGCTCCCAATCCTGGTATATGCCCTCATCCTTGTATATACACCACATACTGGTATATGCACCCCATCCTGGTATATGTCAATATATTGGTAAATGCACCCCATTCTTGTAGTACATGCTCCCCCACCCTTGTGGTATATGCTTCCCCAATCCTTGTGGTATATGCTCCCACATCCTTGTGGTACATGCTCTCTCATTAATGTATATGCTCCCATCTGTTGTGAATAGGCTGGAAATGAGTTCTGAGCAGAAGCTCCCTCTGGTGGTTACAAACGGTACTGGACTGTCCAGTGAAGATTGTGAGGATTGGGAATCAGGTGTTACTGACTGGTCTTATATAAGGGAGTCGCCTTCCCATCAGGGTTGCCGGTGATCAATTGTTCTGGTCTCAATCCTTGATTCCTGTTTCCTTGGTAGCCTGCTGTGTCGTGTCTGAATCTCCTGCTAACAGATAAGACAATAGCTTTCCTCTTTCTATATTTAGGTGTAGTTAGTTTCTCAGGCTGTGACGAGGCATCTAGGACCAACGTAGGAACGCTCCACGGCTGCCTCTAGTTGTGGTGGTTAGTCAGGGTACTGCAATCTCATAGTTTCCAACTGCTCTGGTGTATTTCCTTTTTGCTTGCTCTCCTCAGCTACCAAATCATAACAGTATCACCGGCCTAAACTGAAAATTATATGGTACTCACAGAAGGGAAAAATATTGTGGAAAGAAAAAAGTTGTCAGAGATTTTTTTTTTTTTCTGTTTGTTGCATTTTTTTTTTTCCTCTGTATCTCTGGGTGCTGAGGAGGATTTTTTTTCTCTCTCAATGGAGTTTGCACAGTTGTCTGGCCGTGTGGATCAGCTTGCCACTGAAGTTCGGAGTATTGCTACCTATCTTGCTGGGTTGCCTGTTGTGGAACCTAGGATTCCCATGCCAGATTTGTTTTTAGGGGATCGAGCTAAGTTTCTGAATTTCAAAAATAAATGTAAATTGTTTTCTGCCTTAAAATCTAAGTCCTCAGGGAACGCAGCGCAGCAGGTTCAAATTGTCATCTCTCTCCTGCGCGGCGACCCTCAGGATTGGGCTTTTTCCCTGACACATGGGGATCCTGTTTTGAGTGATGTTGATGCGTTTTTTCAGGCTTTGGGGTTATTGTACGATGAGCCTAATGTCACTGATTAAGCTGAAAAAACTTTGTTGGCATTAAGTCAGGGGCTTGAGGACGCTGAGTTATACTGTCAGAGATTCCGTAGGTGGGCAGTCCTGACCAAATGGAATGACGACGCTTTGGCAGCTCTTTTTCGGAAGGGACTGTCAGATAATGTAAAGGATGTTATGGTGGGATTCCCTGTTCCCTCTGGTCTTAATGATTCTATGTCATTAGCGATTCAAATTGACAGACGTTTGCGTGAGCGGAAAGGTATGCGTGGAATAATGTTGCCTTGTGAACCGGCTTCTGAATCCATGCAGTGTGATAGAGTGGTTTCTGGGGCACAGAGTCATGAATTTCGAAAGCGCAATGGGTTATGTTTCTACTGTGGTGATGCCTCTCATGCTATTTCAGTCTGCCCTAAGCGGGGAAGACGTTTTGCACGCTCAGTTGTCTTGGGTAGTGTTCAGACTAAGTTTTTATTAACTGTTACCCTGATATGCTCTCTGTCCTCATTTTCTGCTCAGGCTTTTGTTGATTCTGGAGCAGCTATTAACCTGATGTATTTTGATTTCGCTAAACGTTGTGGGTTTCCCTTGATACCCCTACGGAAGTCTATTCCCCTACTGGGGATCGATTCTACCCCTTTGGCTGAGAATAAACCTCAGTTCTCTACTCAGGTGATAATGAGGGTAGAACCTGATCATCAGGAGAGTTGCAAATTTTTGGTTCTGTATAATCTGCATGACATTATCGTACTGGGTTTCCCTTGGTTACAGTCTCATAATCCTGTTTTGGATTGGAAATCTGTGTCTGTTACCAGTTGGGGCTGCCAATGTGTTAATACCAACACTCCTGTTTTTTCTGCCTCCCCCCAGGCTCAGGATGTTCCTGACTTTTTGATTGATTTTTCTGATGTGTTTAGCGAAAGTAAATCTGCATCCTTACCTCCCCATAGGAGCTATGACTGCGCTATTGAATTAGTGCCTGGTAGTAAATTCCCTAAAGGTCGCCTTTTTAACTTGTCTGTACCTGAACATGACGCTATGCGGTCTTATATCAAGGAGTCATTGGAGAAGGGTCATATCAGACCATCCTCTTCACCCTTAGGTGCCGGTTTTTTCTTTGTGGCCAAAAAGGATGGTTCATTAAGGCCGTGTATTGATTATCGTCTCTTGAACAATATTACTGTGAAATATCAATATCCTTTACCCTTGATCTCTGATCTGTTTTCCAGGGTGAAAAACGCTACTTGGTTTACCAAGCTTGACCTCAGGGGGGCATATAACCTTATTCGCATTAAGCACGGGGATGAATGGAAGACGGCATTTAATACCCCTGAAGGGCATTTTGAGTACCTTGTGATGCCCTTTGGGCTCACTAATGCTCCTTCTGTCTTCCAGTCCTTCATGAATGACATTTTCAGGGATTTTGTGGATAAATTTCTGATTGTTTATTTGGATGATATCTTGATTTTTTCCAATGACTGGGACTCTCATGTAAAACATGTTCGGACTGTGTTCCAGATTTTGAGAGAGAATGCTCTGTATGTGAAGGGATCAAAGTGTCTTTTTT
>JARQOD010000004.1:288432502-288474657 GCA_033576555.1 Oophaga sylvatica | reverse complement strand
AACATCAGGTGGTGGTCCTTACGGACCATAAGAATCTAGTTTATCTGGAATCTGCCAAGCGACTTAATCCTAGACAGGCCAGGTGGGCCTTGTTTTTCACACGTTTTAATTTTGTGGTTTCATTTCTTCCTGGCACTAAAAATGTTAAGGCGGATGCCCTCTCGAGGAGTTTCCTGGCAGACTCTCCTGAGTTATCTGATCCTTCTGTTATTTTGAAAGAGGGTGTAGTTCTTTCCGCCATCTCGCCCAATTTGAGACTGGCTCTGGAGGGGTGTCAGGAGGATAAGCCCGAGCGCTGCCCTGTTGGGAAATTGTTTGTCCCGGACCAGTGGAAAAAGAGTGTAATGTCTGAGATTCATTGTTCCGCGTTGGCCGGTCATCCCGGAATTTTTGGTACCAGAGACTTGGTTAGTCGGTCCTTTTGGTGGTCTACCTTGTCTCGGATGTCAGGGAGTGTAACGAATGGAAGCGGAGGCAGAGGTGGTGAAGTTCACATTCGTTTTTATTTTTAAATGTGGAACCTCTAGACCACGGTCCGGGGGCTCCGAAGGGGCGTAACTAGTGAGCCCCGGGTACCCGTAGTAAGGCCCCTCGAACAGGACCAGAATGGAATACCCGGAGGACACAGGTGCTACCTCCAGTTAGACCCCAGACACGTGGCAGCTGTCCCAGAGGGACCAAAAGGTTAACAGGTGTTTACAGAGTCCGTGGAGGGTTCTCGACAGAGAAGGTAAGGTCCTGGTCCAGAATAGATGGTAACAGGCTGGCTTCAGTGACCTTGTCACGGTCCACGGGTACGGATGGCTGATGGCGGAACGGGATGACACTTGCGCCAGTAATAGCTGAATAGTCCGGGTTAGCCAGATAGGGGTTAGCAATGATCTGAGGAGACAAACAGTATCAGCGAAGCACAAGACTGCAAACGCAGCGCAGACAGATCAGGAACAGAAACCGGATGTAGCAATGATAGAACAAGTTGCTCCGGCACTCCCCTAATGGTGGAGTGACCAGATATAGTACTGAGTGTGCAGCCATTGGTTAATTAGCTATTTCAAAAAATGCACGCTGCCCCTTTAAGAGAGGCGGTGGGCGCGGCCTCGCGTCCTAAGCCGTCTATCAGGAGGCCTGCCAGCAGCGTGCCAGGAAGTGGAGGAGGACACAGGACGCCGTGGAGCAGATGGGACATGAGACCCCAGCCCACGCACAGACTGCTGTAGAGGAATGGGTGAGTGAGCCGAACAGAGTGCAGAGCCAGCGCTGGGACCGGGTTGTAACAGTAATCCCCCTCTTTACTCCCCCTCTTTTTCAAGCCTGCGTGAAATCTTTTAAGAAGAAGAGGAGCCTGGATGTTCTCCTCAGGCTCCCAAGACCTCTCCTCAGGACCAAAACCCCTCCAGTCCACCAGGTAATAGATCCTACCTCTTACTCTCTTAGAGGCCAAGATATGTTTTACCTCAAAAACATCATTCTCAGAGACTGGATCGGGAGTGGTACCTGGTCCTTAAAGAAGGAACTCAACACTACTGGTTTGAGGAGAGAAACATGAAAGGAGTTAGGTACACGTAGAGAATTAGGCAATTTCAGCTTGTAAGAGACCGGGTTGATTTGTCTCAAGACTTCAAAGGGACCAATGAAACGAGGACCCAATTTGTACGATGGTAACTTCAGACGGATGTACTTGGAGGAGAGCCATACCTTGTCTCCTGGACGAAAGATGGGAGCCTCCAAACGTCTTTTGTCCGCATGCGTTTCATACGTTGGGAAGCTTTCTCCAAAGCCGTCCTGGTCTCACTCCAAATGTCCGAGAAATTTTTAGACAAGATATCGACTGCCGGAACTTCAGATACTCCCGAAACAGGAAGAGGAATTCCAGGTTGCAGTCCAAACACAATCTGAAAGGGAGACTTTGCAGAAGATTCACTACTTGATTGTTGTAGGAGAATTCCGCCCAGGGCAGTAATTCTACCCAGTCATTATGATGAGCGTTGACGAAGTGACGCAGGTATCCAGCCAGGATTTGATTGATCCTCTCCACTTGCCCATTAGACTGGGGATGATATGCAGAAGAAAAGTCTAGTTCAATTTTTACCATTTTACAGAGTCCTCTCCAGAACTTAGAAGTGAACTGGACGCCCCTGTCGGACACGATGTGGAGAGGAAATCCATGTAGACGGAAGATGTGCTGAATGAAGTGAGTGGCCAGTTCTGGAGCAGACGGGAGACCAGATAGCGGAACGAAGTGAGCCATTTTAGAGAAGCGGTCCACCACAACCCATACCACTGAGCAGCCAGAAGAAATGGGAAGATCCGTGATGAAATCCATTGCAATGTGCTGCCAGGGAGCGGACGGAATCGGAAGAGGTAGAAGTCTGCCAGCTGGTAGATGTTTAAAAGTTTTGTTACGGGCACATGAAGGACAGGCTGAAACGAACTCCTGGATATCCTTGCCCATGGTAGGCCACCAGTAATAACGGGAGATGAGTTGCTGCGTCTTTTTTGACCAGCATGGCCAGCCAACTTAGAAGAATGACCTCAGCGCAGAACACGACTACGATCAGAAGCGGACACGAAAGTCTTCCCAGGAGGAAGCCTGGCCAGATCAGTGGAGGCAACAGAGACTAACTTAGAAGGTTCAATAATGTGCTGAGGTTCTTCCTCCAGTTCAGGAGGCAAGAAGGCTCTAGAGAGTGCGTCTGCCTTGATTTTCTTGTCAGCTGGACGGAAATGAAGTACAAAATTGAAACGGGCAAAAAATAATGCCCAACGGGCCTGACGGGGATTCAGTCTTAAAGCAGTTTGGAGATAGGCAAGGTTTTTATGGTCGGTGAATATGATTACCTGGTGATGAGCTCCTTCAAGAAGATGTCTCCATTCTTGCAGAGCCAATTTGATGGCCAACAGTTCGCGATCACCGACAGAGTAGTTCCTCTCTGCAGGAGAAAAAACCTGGAGAAAAAACCACACGAGACCATCCGCCCGGTAGACGACTTCTGGGTCAGAACTGCACCTGCACCTATGGAAGAAGCGTCAACCTCAAGAAAAAATTGCTCACTTGAATTAGGACGATGGAGAACGGGTGCGGAAGCAAAAGCTTTTTTTAGAGAAACAAAGGCCTCTTCTGCCTCGGAGGACCATTCCTTAGAGTTTACGCCTTTCCGGGTTAAGGCTGTGATTGGAGCCACTCGGGTGGAAAAGTGTGGAATAAATTGCCGGTAGTAATTGACGAACCCTAGGAACCTTTGTATGGCTTTTAGCCCAGACGGACGAGGCCAGTTGAGAACTGCAGACAACTTCTCCGGATCCATCTTTAATCCTGTGGAAGATACAATGTACCCAAGGAAAGGCAAAGAAGACTGCTCAAAGAGGCATTTCTCATATTTGGCATATAGCCTGTTCTCTCTGAGTCTTTGTAAGACCTGGCGTACTTGCCGCCGGTGTGACGTTAAATCAGCAGAGAAAATCAAAATATTGTCCAGGTAAACCACGACACATGTATAGAGCAAGTCCCTGAAAATGTCATTCACAAATTCCTGAAAAACCGCAGGTGCATTGCTTAGGCCGAATGGCATTACCAGGTATTCATAGTGGCCGTCACGGGTGTTGAAGGCTGTTTTCCATTCGTCCCCCTCCCTAATTCGGATCAGATTGTAGGCCCCTCTGAGGTCCAATTTGGTGAAGATCTTGGCCCCTCGGAGACGATCAAACAACTCTGAAATAAGAGGTAATGGATACCTGTTTTTTACCGTGACCTGATTCAGACCCCGATAGTCAATGCAGGGCCGCAAGGATCCATCCTTCTTCTTCACAAAGAAGAATCCAGCTCCTGCCGGTGACGATGACTTTCGGATAAATCCTCTATCCAGATTCTCTTGGATGTAGTCCGACATGGCCTGAGTCTCTGCCTGTGAAAAAGGATACACTCTCCCGCGGGGAAGAGATGCTCCAGGAAGAAGCTCTATCTGACAGTCATACGACCTGTGTGGAGGTAGTCTCTCAGCCTCCTTTTTCCCAAAGACGTCAGAGAAGGACCAATAGGCGGAAGGCAACCCTGGCAGGGTATCAGGCTGGACAGGAGGCGAAGCAGGTTGAATCCGGGTTAAGCAACGATTCATGCAGGTATCTCCCCAACGCAGAACTTCTCCAGTTCTCCAATTCAGGACTGGTTCATGCATCTGGAGCCAAGGTAAACCTAAGAGCATGGGATGGGATAAACCGGGATATACATAAAAACGCATTAGTTCAGTATGCATTAGACCTACCCGGAGTTCCACCAACTCGGTTTGAAACTGGACGGGCTCGGTCAGCGGTTTGCCATCCACAGCGGACACCTGTAACGGATCAGGAAGACGCTGGACAGGTAAGCGGTAATGATCCACAACCGCCTGCTGGATGAAGTTCCCTGCAGCTCCAGAATCCAGTAGACAATGTTCGGAGAATTTTATTGCCCCATAGGACACGGAGACTGAGATGTGTAAAGAGGGAGAGGACTGTTCTCTACCTAGGTTGGCCCCTCCTACCGGACCTAGGCACTGGAATTTCCCGACTTTTTAGGACAGAGATGGATCAAATGTTCAGAACTACCGCAGTAGTAACAACCTCCCTCCTTGCGACGTGACTCCCGACGGCGGGTGGCCAAACTTACATGGTCCACCTCCATGGCCTCGGAGGAGGAAAGCGAGGTACCTGTTTTATACAAACTAGAGTCCAGGTGATAGGACCTTTTGTCCCGCTTGATCTCCATAGAACGCTCCTGAAAACGCAGGTCAATTCGGGTTGCCAAAGATATCAACTCCTCCAAGAGGGTAGGTCTGTCCCGTCCCGCCAGCTCATCCTTGATTCTTCCGGATAAGCCCTCCCAGAAGTTTGCAACCAGGGCCTCATTGTTCCACGATAATTCAGACGAGAGGGTGCGGAATTTAACAGCATACTGAGCTACCGTGAGAGTACCTTGGCGCAGGCGGAGCAGAGCTGAGGCAGTTGAAGTGGTGCGACCAGGTTCATCGAAAGTCCTGCGAAAAGCCTCTAGGAAAGATTGAAGATCGTTAACCAGCGGATCCCCTCTCTCCCATAGCGGGTTTAGCCAGGCGAGAGCCTCTCCTCCCAGGTGTGACATGATGAAGCCCACCTTGGCTCGGTCAGAAGCAAACATATGCCCCAAGATTTCGAAGTGTAGAGTGCACTGATTGAGAAAACCCCGACACAGAGTAGGATCACCCTGGAAACGGGTAGGAGCCGCCAGACGGGGACCTTGACTTGTCATGGGAACTGGTACCTGAGTATTGATAGGAGAGTCAGGTGCAGACGAGGAACCCAAGGAATCCATGCGGGAAGACAAGCTGCGTAGATAAGTCGTGATCTTGTCCTGTTGAACTCCCAAACGGGTCACCTCCTGGTACAGGTCCGTGGTCGGAGATTTCTGGGATCCAGCGGGTTCCATGGCCGGAGCAATCTGTAACGAATGGAAGCGGAGGCAGAGGTGGTGAAGTTCACATTCGTTTTTATTTTTAAATGTGGAACCTCTAGACCACGGTCCGGGGGGCTCCGAAGGGGGCGTAACTAGTGAGCCCCGGGTACCCGTAGTAAGGCCCCTCGAACAGGACCAGAATGGAATACCCGGAGGACACAGGTGCTACCTCCAGTTAGACCCCAGACACGTGGCAGCTGTCCCAGAGGGACCAAAAGGTTAACAGGTGTTTACAGAGTCCGTGGAGGGTTCTCGACAGAGAAGGGTAAGGTCCTGGTCCAGAATAGATGGTAACAGGCTGGCTTCAGTGACCTTGTCACGGTCCACGGGTACGGATGGCTGATGGCGGAACGGGATGACACTTGCGCCAGTAATAGCTGAGATAGTCCGGGTTAGCCAGATACGTGTTAGCAATGATCTGAGGAGACAAACAGTATCAGCGAAGCACAGAGACTGCAAACGCAGCGCAGACAGATCAGGAACAGAACCGGATGTAGCAATGATAGAACAAGTTGCTCCGGCACTCCCCTAATGGTGGAGTGACCAGATATAGTACTGAGTGTGCAGCCATTGGTTAATTAGCTATTTCAAAAAATGCACGCTGCCCCTTTAAGAGAGGCGGTGGGCGCGGCCTCGCGTCCTAAGCCGTCTATCAGGAGGCCTGCCAGCAGCGTGCCAGGAAGTGGAGGAGGACACAGGACGCCGTGGAGCAGATGGGACATGAGACCCCAGCCCACGCACAGACTGCTGCAGAGGAACGGGTGAGTGAGCCGAACAGAGTGCAGAGCCAGCGCTGGGACCGGGTGTAACAGGGAGTTTGTGCAGTCCTGCGGGACTTGCTCTCGCTCCAAGCCTTGCTCTCGTTCTAGTGGTTTGTTGATGCCATTACCTGTGCCCAAGAGACCATGGACCCATATCTCTATGGATTTCATTTCCGACCTCCCTGTTTCTCAGAGAATGACCACCATCTGGGTAATTTGTGATAGGTTTTCCAAGATGATACATCTTGTGCCATTACCTAAGTTGCCTTCCTCCTCTGAATTGGTGCCTTTGTTCCTTCAGCACGTGGTTCGTTTACACGGCATTCCTGAGAACATTGTGTCTGACAGAGGAGTCCAGTTTGTTTCCAGATTTTGGAGGACCTTTTGTTCTAAAATTGGTGTTCAATTGTCTTTCTCCTCGGCGTTTCATCCTCAGACCAATGGTCAAACTGAGAGAACAAACCAGACATTGGAGACTTATCTAAGATGCTTTGTGTCTGCTGATCAGGATGACTGGGTCTCTTTTTTGCCTTTGGCTGAGTTTGCTCTTAATAATAGGGCTAGCTCTGCCACTTTGATGTCTCCATTTTTCTGTAATTCTGGGTTTCACCCTCGATTTTCTTCAGGACAGACGGAGGCTTCTGTCTGTCCAGGTGTTGACTCTGTTGTGGAGCGTATGCAACAGATTTGGGACCAGGTAGTGGAGAGGTTGTCCCTCTCTCAGGAGAGGGCCCAGCGGTTTGCTAACCGGCATAGGACTGATGGTCCTCGGTTTGAAGTGGGGGACTTGGTCTGGTTGTCCTCAAGAAATATTCCTATGAGAGTGGCATCTCCTAAATTTAAGCCTAGGTTCATTGGACCTTATAAGATCATGGAGATTTTTAATCCTGTTTCTTTTCGTTTGCTTCTTCCAGGGACATTTAAGATCCATAACGTGTTCCACAAGTCCTTGTTGAAGAGGTTTGTTGAGCCAGTGGTTCCTACTACTGTGCCTCCTGACCCTGTTTTGGTTGAGGGCAATCTGGAGTATGTGGTTGAGAAAATATTGAATTCTCGTTTTCTAGACGGAAACTCCAGTATTTGGTTAAATGGAGAGGTTATGGTCAGGAAGACAATTCTTGGGTGTTTGCTTCGGACATCCATGCTAGGAGACTCATCCGTGCGTATCATAGAACTCATCCTGACCGACCTGGTTGCTCAAATGAGGGTTCGGTGACCCCTCCTCAAGGGGGGGGTACTGTTGTGAATAGGCTGGAAATGAATTCTGAGCAGAAGCTCCCTCTGGTGGTTACAAACGGTACTGGACTGTCCAGTGAAGATTGTGAGGATTGGGAATCAGGTGTTACTGACTGGTCTTATATAAGGGAGTCGCCTTCCCATCAGGGTTGCCGGTGATCAATTGTTCTGGTCTCAATCCTTGATTCCTGTTTCCTTGGTAGCCTGCTGTGTCGTGTCTGAATCTCCTGCTAACAGATAAGACATTTTCTTCTTTTTGTTTGTGTGCTTGATTTTTGCATTTTGTCCTGCACTTCTGTGGGGGCCTTCTGGGTCCCCTCTGGGGGCTTTTTGCCCTCTCTGTTCAGTTCAGCCACTGATGTTTGTACATTTGCTTTTTCCAGTTATTTCAGTGGCTGCTGTTTTGTTTTTGGTTACACCAGAGAACTAATTTAGGTGGTAGAGGTCGTGTGATCTCAGGTGTTTTTGAAATTAGTAGAGTTGGTGCTTTTCAGGGTTTTTTGGGATTGCAGTAAGTGCCCTTCCTATCCTTTTCTATTTAGTAAGTTTGGGCCCCAGCATTTGCTCATACTATTTTCTGTCTGTGTCAGTATTTCTTCTTGTCTAACCGCCATTACATGTTTGGGGGCTTTCTATGTTCTTTGGGGATCTGCTCCGGGGCAGATAGCTTTCCTCTTTCTATCTTTAGGTGTAGTTAGTTTCTCAGGCTGTGACGAGGCGTCTAGGACCAACGTAGGAACGCTCCACGGCTGCCTCTAGTTGTGGTGGTTAGTCAGGGTACTGCAATCTCATAGTTTCCAACTGCTCTGGTGTATTTCCTTTTTGCCTGCTCTCCTCAGCTACCAAATCATAACACCCATCCATGTACAATTCCCCCATCCTTGTATATGCTCTCCCAATCCATGTATATGCTCCACCAATTCTTGTGGTATATGCTCCCTATCCTTGTGAGTACATGCTCCCCCAATCCTAGTACAGTGCCTTGCGAAAGTATTCGGCCCCCTGGAACTTTTTAACCTTTTCCCACATATCATGCTTCAAACATAAAGATACCAAATGTAAATTTTTGCTCCCAATTCTTGTATATGCTCCCCTATCCTTGTACATGCCCCCATCCTTGTATATTCTACCCCAATCCATGTATATGCTGCCACAATTCATGTATATGCTCCTTCAATCCATGTATATGATCACTCATCCTTGTATATGCACCCCAAACCATGTTTATGCTCTCCTAAATCCATGTATATTCTCCCCCAATCCATGTATATGCTCCCCCAATCCATGTACAGTACAGACCAAAAGTTTGGACACACCTTCTCATTCAAAGATTTTTCTGTATTTTCATGACTATGAAAATTGTACATTCACACTGAAGGCATCAAAACTATGAATTAACACATGTCTAATTATATACTTAACAAAAAGGTGTGAAACAACTGAAAATATGTCTTATATTCTATGTTCTTCAAAGTAGCCACCTTTTGCTTTGATTACTGCTTTGCACACTCTTGGCATTCTCTTGATGAGCTTCAAGAATTAGTCACCGGAAATTATTTTCACTTCACAGGTGTGCCCTGTCAGGTTTAATAAGTGGGATTTCTGGCCTTATAAATGGGGTTGGGACCATCAGTTGCATTGTGCAGAAGTCTGGTGGATACACAGCTGATAGTCCTACTGAATAGACTGTTAGAATTTGTATTATGGCAAGAAAAAAGCAGCTAAGTAAAGAAAAATGAGTGGCCATCATTACTTTAAGAAATGAAGGTCAGTCAGTCTGAAAAATTGGGAAAACTTTGAAAGTGTCCCCAATTGCAGTTGAAAAAACCATCAAGCGCTACAAAGAAACTGGCTCACATGAGGACCGCCCCAGGAAAGGAAGACCATGAGTCACCTCTGCTTCTGAGGATAAGTTTATCCGAGTCACCAGCCTCAGAAATCGCAGGTTTACAGCAGCTCAGATTAGAGACCAGGTCAATGCCACACAGAGTTCTAGCAGCAGCAGACACATCTCTTCAACAACTGTTAAGAGGAGACATTGTGCAGCAGGCCTTCATGGTAAAATAGCTGCTAGAAACCACTGCTAAGGACAGGCAACAAGCAGAAGAGACTTGTTTGGGCTAAAGAACACAAGGAATGGACAATGACCCCAAACACACCTCCAGACTGTGTAAGGGTTATTTGACCAAGAAGGAGAGTGATGGGGTGCTATGCCAGATGACCTTGCCTCCACAGTCACCAGACCTGAACCCAATCGAGATGGTTTGGGGTGAGCTGGACCGCAGAGTGAAGGCAAAAGGGCCAAAAAGTGCTAAGCATCTCTGGGAACTCCTTCAAGATTGTTGGAAGACCATTTCCGGTGACTACCTCTTGAAGCTCATCAAGAGAATGCCAAGAGTGTGCAAAGCAGTCATCAAAGCAAAAGGTGGCTACTTTGAAAAACCTAGAATATATGACATATTTTCAGTTGTTTCACACTTTTTTGTTAAGTATATAATTCCACACTTTTGGTCTGTACTGTATATGCCCCCAATCCATGTATAGGTTTCCCCAATACATGTATATGACTCCATCCTTGTTTATGCTCCTCCATCCTTGTATATGCCCCCCATCCTGGTATAAAAAACACAATAAACACTCCTCATCTTACTTCCTCTCCCACGCCGAGCCATTTTCTGAAGACAGCAGCTGACTTCAGCATCGAAACGACGCGTTTGCATGACATCAGTGCCATGCGCCCAGTCATGTGTACGCTGACATCAGCTGCTGACTTCTGATTGGCCAGCAGCGTGTAGTGCTGCGCACAGACCCTGCAAGTTCGTGCGCTGCAATACACTTCAGCTGGATGTATATCCGCGGAAGCAGATCCTGCTGAAGTACGTGCTGGCGTCGCATGCCCAAAGCCACTACTGCTCTATATTGTGCTTCCTCATCACACTCCTCCTCGGCATACTGTCCTTGCCTTTATATGGCCTCACACTGTCCCCTCATGCTGCCCCTCTCCATACCGCCCTGCCCACACTACCCAATCTCTATTCTGTCCCCCTCACAATTTTCTCATCCTTATAAGGTCTCCTCACACTATTTGCTTCAATAGTATCCTGACACAATCCCTCCACTCTCCACAGTTTCCGCACTCATCCCCCTTGCTCTCCATACTGTGTCTGAACCCTTACTTATCTCGCTCCCCATACTGTGTCTGCACCAGTCCCCCCTCACTCTTCCTACTGTGTTTGCATACATTCCCCGCTCTCTCCCATACTGTGTCTGCACCTATCCCGCTCCCCATAATGCATCCCTTCTCTATTTATGATTATTGAAAAATATGAACGTAAATAGTTTTCTATCATATTAAAACTTCTATTGGGTGCACTGTCTTACTAGCACTTTCCGTACAAGGTCATTGTATCCCCAGTTACTGCTGTACAGGTCCTCAAATTTATCCCCTCTCCTCATACTGTTCTACAATTTCTCCCCCCACGCTTCTCATAATGTGCTCGAACCCATTCCCCCATTGCTCTCCTTACTATGTCATCAAATTCCCCCCCTCGCTCCCCATACTGTATCCACTCCCATCCCACCTCTGTGTTCCCCATACAGTGTCCGCATCTATCCCCCCTCGTTCTCCATACCGTGTCTGCACCCATCCCCACTTGCTCCCCAGACTTTCTGCATAAATTTCCCCCACCCTCTTTCCCCATACCGTGTACTCAAATTTCTTCCCTCTTCCCCTAATTACAATAAATCTTCAGTGTCTTCAACTCCATTGGAGAACTTATCACACCAAACTTCTGCCGCCTATGCAGTGCCGAGAAGTGACATCAGCAGCGCCTGCCCCTCCTAGATTCGCTCCTGGAATATGTGGTGTAAAGTAGTGAAATGATAAAAGTGAATACCTGTGTCTATAAAATTAAATCATAACTTACTAGATGACTAATTTATATAAGTATGTTGCAGTAATCAACATTTTGATTTTCTGCATCATTTTGGGGGTATATCTTGACATATTCCTAAAAAGATCAAATAAATAAAACATGTTACCAATTCTAAAATTCCAATAATAACACTACTTTAAAGGAGTTGTCCTACAAAATACAGTATATTCATCACCTCTTGAAGAGAAATAGACAATTATTGTGTGATCGAGTGGGGTTACACTTTGATCTCGAGTAGAAGTCACGATGTTCCCTATGAATAGATGGATAGTGCATATGTGCAACCTCTGCTACATTGACTTCTAAGCATCTGCAGGACAATAGTATGCATGCATGACCACCACTCTCATACAGTGAATGGAGTGGTAGACACACATGCAGAATACTTCCCAGTCACATAGGAAACTTTGGAACCCTTTTCTCAGTGGGAGTCTCAGCGGTCAGAACTGATGTGGATATGAAATATATTTAGTGGGAAAAGTCCTTGAAGAAAATGAAGAAACAATGCTGAAAGGTCCAGGCAAGGCAGTAATTACAACATCACTAAAACTTTCTCTGCTATTAGGACTTGTGAGAATGGAGTATTTCAATACTCAACAATGTACAGGCATTCGGTCAGACACAGGCTTAATTTGTTACAAAGTAATGCAGAACAGATCCCTGCTGCCTAGTAAACCACAGAAAAGCGCAGTAATAAAATTAACTTGGCAGCATGTATTCTTTGTACTAGAAGAAAGCCCTCAATTTCATTAAAGTATCTAGATAAACTTTAGTTAAATAAACTGACCTAAGTCTCATACACATGACTGAATTCGGGATCCTTGTGGTTCTGTACTACATGAGCTCATATGCATGAGGTCCAAGGGTATGTGCACACGTTAACTATTTGGCTCAGAAATTTCTGCATCTCTGCAGGAAAAACAGCGTAAAATAGGCATGTTTTTAACGTATTTTTTTACATGCATTTTTATTGCGGATTTTTCCTTACTTATTAGTATGGTGAAACTGTAAGAAGATGGAAGTTGTCAACATTCCCCCTTGAAGACACGAGTACTGTTATGATGTATAATGTATATTGTGGTATGCTATATTAGCGTTGGTTTTGTAATTTGCCCAGCAACAGATAGTGAGTAGGTATGGATACAGTTAAGAATTGGAACTAGCCCAGAGAGGGAGGGGCTATGTAGCAAGATCAGAGAGGATGTCCTGGTAGTGAAGCAGACAGGGACTAGCTTGCAGCTAGAGCAGATCTCTAGAGCCGCATGAGTTGGGTGTCCCCAAAGTGAGTGGAGACTGAGGCAACGGATAGCGTGATCCTGAGCAGAGAAAGGAAAAGTGACAGAGTGATTTACTGGAGACAGGTCCTGAGACAAGACGCCTAGCAGTACTTCCCCAAGTTTATAACTCAGAAGGTAATGGGCAACGACAGAACAGAGAATGTGAGACGAATAGAGTGCCCCAGGCGGGAATTCCAAGGTGTCAGCAAGCAGAGAAGTACCAGCCATTCTGGAAAACTAGTTCCCTTAAGAGAGAAGAGGACGCGGAACGGTGGGTTCAGAATTGGACTCTCACTAACTGGACTGTAGTATAGAGCTGGGCTGTGGTGTACACAGAGAACACGAGGCAGTAACAAGTCAACTTGAAGAAGTAAAGAGACTGTGTGTGAAAATGTTCCATATTGTGAAAGAAACGTTCTTAAAGTTATGCATCCAATATCTATTGTACATAGTTCCCACAAAGTTATTGTTAAGCAAAAGACTGTTTATTTTTGAGTAGTGATCTCCCTCATTGAACTGTTCAACATCTGCTCCTGGCCAGCCAAAGTCACCGGCACCTTGTCGCCGCAAGGACATATTGCCCCTTTAGACGAAGGCCACACACCAGTCAGAACCCTCACCTTCATATAACCTGTGGGGATGTAAGAGACGAGCACCTCGCCCACGGCTGCCGCCCGTAGCCATGTAACAAAATCGAAAACGCTGAAAGAATTAACATGCAGCAAATTTAAATCTGCACCAAATCTGCAAGTCAAAAATAAGCAACGTGTGCATGACACTTCAGGATTCTAATTCACTTTGCTGGCATCAGGAAAGCCTTCAGGTTTTGTGACAAAACTGAGCAGAAAACAACACACCAAAAACACAACAGCCAATAGGTAATGTGCTACAATCTGACTGCTTCCCTGGCACAAATATTATAATGGAGTTGAATTAACAAACCAATATCCTACTAAAATTCTCAGAAACATCACATAGAAGACAAAGTGGAGACATTCCTACACTCATTGCATACAGTCGTATATGCTTTAGAATTCTTATCAGGAATAATCACATCTTAAACAACACAGCCAATGACAACAGTGACGTTCTCGCTAAGTGCAATGTCCTCCTTGGATAATAAACTTGCTGTAGAATAATTGGGAAAAATGACAAGGCCATTTAAAGTTCATTACTGCAAAATTGTACAGCTATATTTATTCCAATTTCCAATTAACTCAACATGGTCTGTACATACAATTTCCATTTATCCTCATTACATAACAGCATGAGAATGCTAGCAATAAAGGAGCATACGAGGAGTCTGCAGTTGGAATTTCTAATTTTATACGAAAATGTAACCTAAAATTCTTATGTAGTTTAGTTAGTTGGAAAAAATTCCAAATTTGTTTTCAGTATAGTTTGGCTCTCCATTTTTTTTAACCTTAACGTGAACCTGCCACCAGGTTTGGCCAATAAGAGATACGGCCATCACATTTCATGGCTGATATACAGCATTCTATAATGCTGTATATAAGCCCCCAACCCGACCTGTAAGAGAAAAAAAAAAAACTTATCATACTCATCTGCGGTGCGGTTCGGTCTGATGGACGTCTCTGGTCTTGGTCCAGCGCCTCCCATCTTCTTACGATCCAAATCCTCCTACTTGCTTCGTGCGGATGACACATCATTTCGTCATCCACACAGTCTCCTTGGCACAGCGCACCTGCGTAAGCATAGTTCTCTGCCCTGTTAAGGGAACAGCAAAGTACTGCAGTGTGCATCCGCCGGGGCTCTTTAACCTTTGTCGGCACCTGCACACTGCAGTTCTTTGCTCTGCCCTCAACAGGGCAGAGAAGTACGCCTGCGCAGGAGCGTGGTGCTGAGGAGACGCATCAGCCACACGAAGCAAGCAGGGGGACAGCATCGCAAGAAGATGGGAGGTGCCAGACTAAGACCAGCGATTCCTATTGGAACCGGACTGCACCATAGGGGAGTATAATAAAAGTTATTTTTCTTCTCTTGCAGGTCGGGTTGGGGGCAGATATACAGCAATATAGAATGCTGTATATCAGCCGTGAAAGGTAATGGTAATTTCCTCTCTTATCATCCAAACCTGGTGACAGGTCCCCTTTAAGAAAAGTCATCAATATCAGATCGTGGGGGGTTGACAACTGGTACCCCCACAATCAGCTGTTAGCAAGTCCTGCAGTGGCAGGAATTAAGTTGTAAGGATTGTAAGGAGCACAGCTCTGTACATTGTGCAATAGCCATTCTTAGGTACTGCAGCTGAGGTCCTGTGTACGTCCATAGGAGTTGCACCTGAGAACAGCCATTACACAGTATACATACAGTACAGACCAAAAGTTTGGACACACCTTCTCATTCAAAGATTTTTCTGTATTTTCATGACTATGAAAATTGTAGAATCACACTGAAGGCATCAAAACTATGAATTAACACATGTGGAATTATACATTACACTTTACAAAAAAGTGTGAAACAACTGAAAATATGTCTTATATTCTAGGTTCTTCAAAGTAGCCACCTTTTGCTTTGATTACTGGTTTGCACGCAGAAAAGGTGAACGGCTGAACTCTACATGCCTAGTTCCCACCGTGAAGCATGGAGGAGGTGGTGTGATGGTGTGGGGGTGCTTTGCTGGTGACACTGTTGGGGATTTATTCAAAATTGAAGCGGTGAACGGTCTAGCTCACCCCAAACCATCTCGATTGGGTTCAGGTCTGGTGACTGTGGAGGCCAAGTCATCTGGCGTAGCACCCCATCACTCTCCTTCTTGGTCAAATAGCCCTTACACAGTCTGGAGGTGTGTTTGGGGTCATTGTCCTGTTGAAAAATAAATGATGGTCCAACTAAACGCAAACCGGATGGAATAGCATGCTGCTGCAAGATGCTATGGTAGCCATTCTGGTTCACTATGCCTTCAATTTTGAATAAATCCCCAACAGTGTCCCCAGCAAAGCACCCCCACATCATCACACCACCTCCTCCATGCTTCACGGTGGGAACCAGGCATGTAGAGTCCATCCATTCACCTTTTCTGCGTGGAAAGCAGTAATCAAAGCAAAAGGTGGCTACTTTGAAGAACCTAGAATATAAGACATATTTTCAGTTGTTTCACACTTTTTTGTAAAGTGTAATGTATAATTCCACATGTGTTAATTCATAGTTTTGATGCATTCAGTGTGATTCTACAATTTTCATAGCCATGAAAATACAGAAAAATCTTTGAATGAGAAGGTGTGTCCAAACTTTTGGTCTGTACTGTAGATGTGATCTTCTGGCTCTACAAATTGTGTACTTCTTGTCACCGACAGGACACTGTACTCGCTGATTGTTGGGGTGCTGGGTGCAAATGCCACAAACCCGATATTGATGCTAAGGATAGATCATCAATATCAAATTCCTGAGCAACCACTTTTAAATATTCAATGACACGTAAATGTAAAGTCGTGTGTGTAGTAAACTGTTCAGCGTTCACTTCTATCACTTTATTAATACCATGTGTCTACTTCTAAGGAGCTAAATTGCTGGAACAATTTGAAGTACAGCAGATTTACTTAATGTAGCATAGTAAAACAAAAGGGAGCACACATTAAAGGAGTCACAACGGATTTCTTTGAGCAGAAACCTCAATGAAAATGAAGCAATATTTGCTTTACATTAACAATGAGATAACCAGATAAAATTACACATAATGGCTATGTACAAGTAACTGCTCTGTAGGGCATAATTTGAAGCTCCAGGGGGCCAATGCCAATTCT
The DNA here is from genome assembly GCA_033576555.1 of Oophaga sylvatica. Lineage (NCBI taxonomy): Eukaryota > Metazoa > Chordata > Amphibia > Anura > Dendrobatidae > Oophaga > Oophaga sylvatica. The sequence continues at coordinate 288,458,220 of JARQOD010000004.1, read as the reverse complement.
GTACCAGAGCACCCAACTACCATGTGCCATGTATTCTACTGATGTCTTCCTGTGAGGGATATTCGTCTAGGTCAGGGGTGGGGAATATTTTTTGTGCCAAGGGCTATTGGATATTTATACCATCCTTTGGGGGCCGTACAAGCTCCGCCCACAAAGTACATCCTGACTCTAGCACTGGTGTCAGGACGTAATCTTTCATTGCATGCCCTTCAGTGTTCAGTAGTGAACACTACATGTGCACTTACAGAGCAAGAAGAAATTAATGAGCTGTTGGCAATCAAAATACAGCTCCCTGCCAAAGCACAGCGGTCCCTGAGAATCTGCCCGGGGGCCGGATAAAAGGTCATCGAGGGCCGTAAATGGCCCTGGGGCCTGAGGTTCCCCACCCTGGTCTAGGTCACTTCAGGCACCAGGACCCAGGAGCCACCATTACCACACAACAGCACTGGACCATACTTGGTTCACATATGCTTCTATTTGGCTGACCTCACATTTCAAAAACATAATGATACTTTTACTGACAGTCTATATTACCCCTCAATTTGTTTCATAGTAAACATAATTTTTTGTATGCCCTGAAGGACAATAAACCTGACATGTTCTAGCTGTATTCTGCTAAATCGCTGGTCCTGAGTAAAATCAATAATAAGTGGGGATTTTCTTCGTAGTAATATACAACTAATATGAGTGCTATTTGAATGGTATAACTGTGCCTCTTGTATGATCCAGTATTAAACATAGGGAGAATGCTACAAAAACAAACAAAAACAGCAACAATAATCTCCACTTTCCAACCCACACACTAGTAATACTATTGAATGGTTTAAGCTGATGGATGGCTTAGGAATAGCACACTCGGGAATGGACCAGTGATAGCTTAGTAGGGGCAGATTCCCATGGAAAGCATGCATTTTTGGGTCCCCACACTAGATAGTCATTGTTTTCTGATCTGGCATATGGTATAACACAGAGCAGGGAACCCATTGTCATTTCAGCATGTAATAAATACACTTTAGCATTGGGTCGTCATTGCCCTACTCCTTGTGTGGGCATTGGCATGGTCTGCATATCCACTTCATAGTGTGTTTAATGCCAGCCATACACATTGGATGTCTATTGGCAGAATGAAGCTTCGGCCAGCTGCTCAGCCGACCGCCTTCCTGGCTGGCTCTCCCAAACACCAGAGCGCTCGTCCGGCCGGGCATTCCTGTGTTTTCTATGAGAAATCCATCACCAGACATATCTGGAAACGATTTATCGGGAGAACAAAGCAATTGGCAGTCCAAAAATCAGACATGCATGATCAATACACAGTATATATATCCCCCACATGGGACCATTTTTCAAGGCCCTCGTACGATGAGACTGCAGGCCATGCCTGTCGATATTGAAGGGTTCAGTTGACATTAGTCTATTATGTATGTAGGCCTTTAGATTGTATTTATGCTGCTCTATTATGAAACTCACTATTTATCTGTAAAAAGCTGTTGAAATGCAGCCAGGATTAATAGAAGAAGCCCGTGAGTCCCGCTGACCCCACCTGCACACTGCTGACTAACCTATTTTTACAGTCTGAACACTGCATACAATAATCTCAATTGTTCTCAATTTATGCATTTCAATGAACAATCACATATGATTGTATTAAGAGGACTGTGGAGAAATAGTAATTTATCAACCGGAAATCTTATTTAGAAATTCACAGCGCCCCTACAGATTACACCCTTATATATTTATGAAAAGTAACCATCTAAAATAAGCACGTGCGGATCTAGATAGAAACAAAAAGGTGAAAAAAATAGCTCTGTCTACCAAACATTAGAAAAAAATTCCGCTAACGAAATGTACAAGACATTTACATTTACATTCGGATTTGATGCTTTTTTCACACTTGATTCGTCAAAGTCGGCGCAGCAGCGAGGTTTCATGACCCTTTGTTACTCACATCACTTTCACCGGAAATAGAATGGTTTATTTAACTTTAAAGAAGAGACTTTGTTTGGATTTTCTGTAGTTTTATGTTTTGTTTTTCTTATTATATTTATTAAACTTGTATTTCAAAAAGAAGTAAATGTGAATGCCTAGCAAAGGGGAAGGGATTTGGAGTAAAGATGAGAGCTTTTTTTCATTACCCAGGACGCTAGCTGTTTATAAGCATGACACTGCCTTGGAATTCAGCCAGTTCATATAGCACTGTGCCTAAGGAGAGCCTAAGCAGCTGCAGCCCTGTAATTCAAAACCGCTCAAGTTTCCTAAAGGACCAGCACTAGTAGGATGCACAATGAGAGAAAGGCACAGTTCTTCGCTCCAAGGATTCCCCTTCTGTGTGCATGAAGAAAAAGCCAACCGACCAACCTGAGTGCAGCCGGACAGATCCAAGTAGATGATCTTGTGACATCCTTTTCCAGATCCCAGGTACTGTAAGCCTTTGTCTGTAAACTTTCGACTGTAAGCTACACTGAGATACTGCAGGTTGAGCAGGTATCTAATAAGAAGACCAGACAACAGAGACAAAGTAATACATTAAACATGATTTATGAAAAGCTCTGTATATGTAGAAGCAGAAACCACCAGTTCTTTGCTGTGAATGCAGATCTCATTGCACAAAGTAGACTCTAATGCTTCTCGGAGAGGGCTGGAAATGCATTTAGTAGGCACACAACTCCTAGCCTCTGGTGTGCTGACTAATGTGATGGTTTGCAGAAATAAACTTCAGCTGCAATTCTCTGCAGTGTGATCAACAGAGGCAAAGGAGAAGGATCACAAAGGAGAATTCTTCTCAAATTTGGTCAAAGTTGTACAGCTAGTATGTAAATAGAAAAACAAGATCTACTCTGATTTCTTTGTAAGCTCCTTCTGGGCCAGGGGAGCCAGCATTTCCTAGAGCCCCTGATCTCTGCCAATACACCTCCGTTCACTTCTTTGTGCCTTGATGCATCCTTAAAGAAACACCACCAAGTTCTACAAGGTTTGCTAGTGACCACCAGAAGACCACAGATGTTTGAATGGTATCATGAGCTATAACTGAATAACTATACACATTTGTGTACTCTGCAGTTCTTGGTGTCTTGTGGAGGATGTGATCTTAAGCAGCTGTATTATCACAACATGAGATACATGTACACCTCTTACCTCATTATTATTGTTGAAAAAAAAGTTTCAAGTGTGTTCTGTCAAGGAATGATTTTGCAGTTCTGAATTCTACATTTCTACACTGGATATAGTTTGCAAATATATTTTGAATAAGAATTGAAAGTTTATTGATCTGGTTGTAATATGTAATAAAGAACAGTAGTGAATGATTAAAAGCCATTATCTATTAATTGTAATCTATCCATTAAAGAGAACCTGACAGCTGATACATGAGTCCCAATCTGCAAACCGCATGTATCAGGGACAGGCAGTATTACTTCAGCCAGGTATGTGTGACCCTGAAACGCTGCGGAATTTCAGAGAAAAACATAATTTTAATAACTGCAATGGACCGAGCAGCCCTACACACCAGTAGGACAGGCGCGTCCCTGGGGGCTTTTGCCCGCCGCTCACAGTGACTGACAGGCCTAAATGTGCACACAGGCAGAGACCTGTCAATCCAGGGCAGCGGGCGGAGAAAAACCACAGGGAAGCCGCCTGTCCGACTAGTCTACAGCATGGCTCGGGCCACAGCGGCTAGTAAAAGTATGTTTTTCTCTGAAACACCGCAGTGTTTCATAGTCAAATATGCATGGCTGAGATCGCATAACCAGTTTCTGATACAGGCTGCCCACGGTTTGGGCATCATGTATGAGATGTCAGGTTCTCATTACCCACCATATACCGATCAACCATAACATTAAACAGGCCCATGGTGTAGGTTCTCCTTGTGGTGCCAAAACAGATTTGCACCACTGAAGCAAAGACTCCAGAAGTCCTCTGAAGGTATCCTATGTTATCTCAGACCAAGACGCTAGCAGCAGAGGCTTGTAGTCCCATACATTGTGAGGTGGGACCTCCACTGAATGGATTATAATTTCCAGCACAAACTACAGATGCTGGATTGGATTGAGATCTGGGGTTTTTGGAGGCCAATCCAACACATTGAACTCTATTACTGAACAATTTTTAAGAGTGACATGACTCATTATCCTCCTGCAATAGACCACAGCCATAATGGAATACCATTGACATGAAGGGGTATAATTTGTCTGCAACAATGCTTAGTAATGAATTAAATTTCAAAATAACATATACATGAAGTGCCAGGACCCAAGATTTCCCCGCAAAACATTGCCCAGAGCATTACACTACCTTAGTTACCGTAACTTGCTTTCTTCCTAATTTTCATCATGGTGCCATCTCTTTCCAAGGGAAACAGTTCACATATCCATCTGTCCACATGCTGTGAAACTAACATGATTCTTTGGAACAGTTCACATTATGTTTATTGCTCTGTGGTCTAGTTCTGATGTTGATGTGTCCATTGTAGAGTCTTTAGACAATGCCCAGGCATCAGCATTGACACTCCAATAGGTCCCCAACTACTGAACTCCATATGCTGTAAGCTACGGTGCACTTTCTATCATAGCTTGCATTCGCTTTTCTGTGAGATTGGAACAGGAGGGCTAGTCTTTGCACACAATGCGCAGTACTGAGCCTGGGATGTCCATGACCCTGTCGCCAGTTCACCAGTTGTCCTACCTTGGACCACTTTTTATAGATACTAACCACTGTACACCAGGAACACCACACAATACATGTCATTTTGGAGTTGACCGAGTTATCTACTTATCATAATTTGGCCATTGTCAAAATAGCTTAACATTTTAGCATTAACTAGCTGCCGAATATATCCCATACCTTAGCATTGTCATGAGATAATGTTATTCTCTTGTCCTTGTCATTGGCTTTAATGTGATGGCTGGTGGATGTAAATGTGAAGGCTTCTTTTGAGAATGTTTTTATGACCGTGTTTAATTGCCATGGCATATATCCCATTCTGTAGACATTAATACTATTTTTGGCATACTATACCTATAAAAATTACACCAGGCTGCTAAGCATGTGGAACATTTGTATGTTATGTTTATTCTACATCTGTGGATGGTCTGTAGTAAGAAATTCAAAGGTACAGTAGTGCCATTACCAGTAATGTAGCACATTAAACAATTTTGTATTCATCCGAAAACAAGGATGTTTTGTGCATTTTACAAAGTTTGCGATGAAACAAATTTACTATAATTTAGGGCTCGCTCACTGCCATATATTCTCACATATTCTGTCAGATTCTAATCCAAGTGTCACCTTGGCGTGAGCCAATTCTCACAAGAGAAAATCGCAGCACAGGTGTGGAGAAGAAGGAGAATTTAATCTCTCCACCTTCTCCATTGTCTCTGTGCGCATACATCCGACTGCACTCGGATGACCTGTATGGGTGCGTGTGATCCGATCGGATGCACCCGCAGCATGCTACAATTGTTTTCTCATGACGAATCGGCATGAGAAAAAATAATCACAGATCTGCACTGCCCCATAGTCTAACATTGGGCCAAGTGCTATCCGATAAAACATTTGATAGTACTCGGCCGTGTTATGCGCTAGTGTGAGCAAGCCCTAAAACGGAGTTTTCACTTGTGACAACTCAAGTTAAGGATGACCAAAGCATTAATTCAATGAATAAGTAAGTAAACTTCAACATGGGGGACATAAATTCTGCATAGACAACCGAAAATTATGTCCTATAGAGCTTCCATTGGGGCTATTGAAAAAGCATTCGGCAAACAAACATTTGTGGGGTACAATTAACCCTTTTCCAACCTTTTCCCGAAAATAAAACATCACTGCGTGATGTTGGATGCAAAGAGGCCATACATAGCAGCCTCATTCATTTAAATAACAACAATAAATAGCATAAAAATCCTAGTAATAAATAGTATAACCAGATGCGTGGAATGAAAGTTCCAATTTTCCATATTGCAACAACTGCTCCTCCACACCGCCCTCAGTCGCACCACATCACTTCTAGGGCACCCAGCTGGATGTTGCCCGCACCACGTGTCCTGCTGAGACTTAAGCCCAGTAGGAACACACTTAGAACTTTAGTAATGACATTGCACCACATGGGGGTCACCTGATCCTGTACTGGGTTCTCCCCCATCCTTATGCATGCGAGTTCCGCCACAGATCTAGAGTCATCTCAATACCTTCCATTTATGCCAAAGCCCAAATATACAGTGGGAAAAACTGAAATATCACATGGTCATAAATATTCAGACCCTTTGCTCAGACACTCATATTTAAGTCACATGCTATTTCAGTTTTTCTTTTTTAATAAATTTGCAAAAAATTCTACATTTCTTTTTTTTCAGTCAAGATGGGGTGCATAGTGTACACTAATGAGAAAAAAATAAACTTTTTTGCATTTACCAAATGGTTGCAATGAAACAAAGAGTGAAAAATTTAAAGGGGTCTGAATACTTTCCGTACCCACTGTATATGCCTACTGAGTTCAAATGTGTTACGGATCTGCAACGAAGGAATAGGACAGGAGGGAAAGAAGCTGACCCAGCACTGGGACTAGACTCGATGCCTACGATGGAGCGGGCGACCTATTCCTTGAGAATAGACCCACCAACGTTTCCTAGTCTAGACTCGAGCGAAGACCTGAAGGTGGGGGAAGGGTATCCCTGAAAGATCTAGGGACTGGGAACAAAACACTGGTAACCTCCTAGCAGGGAAATAGAGGAAGCTGCAGAAACAAAAGGAGAAAACAAAAAGACTAAGCAAGCAGAACTAGCGTTTCCAGAACTGCACAAAGTATAACACAACAAGCTAACAAGGCTCCTAGCCAGAACTCAAGCGGATTAACACTGATGTCCAGCAAGGACTGGGAGGCAGGTGCAGGGTAATAAAGGGTGATACAATTACCTGACCAACGACAAGCCCAGCACCAGGGGAAAAAGACCAGCAGCCAGAAAACCACACCAAGATGGTGGATGGTCAAACTAAATAGATTCTAACAAAATGAACTCCACCCGACCTCAAAAACTCCCGAGAAGAGGCTTCCAATTCGCTGTGCCGTACCACAACCCCACGAGCCTTGCACCTCCCTATTAATGTACGCCCTATTAATCCCTTTCACCAACTGCGCATGTTTTCATGTGAGGTGCGCTAACATGTAACACCAGACGACCACCAAACCCGGATGGGATAACAAGAGCCTAAGGCAATCACTCTTAATGTCATGGATCAAATCCCTCGAAGCCCTGGAACCCAAATATTTCCCACCCACATGCAGCACAAGAATATCAGGTGATCTATCCAAAACTTATGAAATTGTAATTCAGGCAATACCCTGCTCCAGAGCATACCACTAATCCCGATCCAAAGAACCAATGCAACCCCTCTGGCAAGACCGAATTGTCTTCCGGTCGGCCTCATGTCAGTCCAGAGGGCACCCCAATAAACATAAGAATGTCCTAATACCAAAATCAAAAAGGAGGGGGGTTTCTGAAACACATAAACAAAAAACAGTAGGGAGGGTATGTAACTACATGAATAAATGAAAACGGTGAGTATATGTTCAAAAGACGTACATCATCCATGAATATCGCCATTCACAACAAATGAGACATAACATGAGGCCAATATCTAGCAGACTCCCAGAGGCCAATCTTGAGCACAGCTTGCAAACCCAAACCCCTACGTGCCGTTTCTGTAGAAACCCCAATCCAAAAAGAATGGGACCAAAAATCTGCCCCATTTAAACCTCACCGATTCAAGCAACGTCAAAATACATTCACAAACTGATAAACCGGCAGTTCAGACCCATCCTGATGCATTAAAGAAGCAGGACCAGAACCTCTTACTTCCAAAAATGACAAGACCCATCTAACCAGACACTTTTCCATTCTTTGCACTCCACAAAGCTCAACAATGCAACCCTTGCCAAAAATATCCATCTTTGAACACCTTAACCGACACTGTACCAAAAGTGCCTCACAGACTACATCCTTGAATAATAAACCACCATGGCACGTCACATTCTTACTTACAAGTTCACCCACCCGAAAAGTTCCGAAAAAAGCCAAGACAAACTCTGCCCCAAACAAACATATTCCGATTTACACACCCCTTTAAAGACAACTTAATATCTTATTCAAAATCAGGAAAGATACTGGACGACACCAATCCTTCACCACCCTACTCTTCTGAAACGCTTTCATCGCTTGACAAACTAAACAATCTTTCGTAACAATCTTCCAACACATTAACTTAAAGAAAAAACGCCAATCATGCTATCCTGCTGAAAACAATGGCGAACGACGAACCCTCTTCAAATGCTTTCCCAATCATATAAAGTAACATGTAAACCCTGTCAGCCCCCAAAACTTGCTCCACTAAAACATTCATAAGCTCCTGCCACTGACGCCAAGCTTACACAAACTTTGTCCAAGTGCAAGACTGAATTTTTAACCAATTTCATGGTGGAACTGAAACTAGATCCCATAACCGATGGGACCAAAGGTTTCCGGTGCCAGCTCCCGAAACCGTTGGCACTGGAAGCAAGACAAAGCATCAGCTATTGAATTCTGTTCTGTATAACAGGCACATGGGCAGCACAAAACCAGACATTAAATTTTAAGCACTTCAAAACCAGGTGACGGAATAAAGCAACCAATGGTGGTGATCCTGTCGACATGTTATTTATACTATGAACAACACTTAAACTGTCGCACATAAAGCGCACTTTTTTGTTCTTAAGTTCAAAGCACCAAACTTCCAAAGCCTACTACTACTACTGGCTACAACAACATTGATCGTCCATTATACAGCTGCAAGAACTCAGCCCAAATCTTCAGATCGCTTTTTTATGCTCCCCATTCAAATTAACAAAATGCGGAGTGTGCTTAACACCCGCCTGTAGCTTCTGCCATCCTGTGCAAAGACTCCCTACCCATAGACAAAATTCTGCAGCAAAATTTAGTTTACCTAATAGAGATTGCAACTGCTGCAGTCAAAGATTTTTGGCCTGCAAGGCCTCCTGTATGCTGAACTTCAAATCCAACAACTTGTCTGCTGGCAAACAGCATTCCATATTGACAGAGTCAATCTCAATGCCCAAAAACTTCAACACCGTTGATGGTCCCTCCATATTTTCATGAGCCAATGGAATACCGAAACATTAGGTCACCTGTTCTATTACCCCGAGAACCGCCAAACAAATCTTGTCCAATACAAAAGAAATCATCCAAGTAAAGCAAAACTGAATCCAAACCAGACTCCTCTCTCACTACCTATTCACCAGTGACGTCTCTAACTGAAGTCCTTCATCTTTGCTTTTCTTTTTCATGCAGCGCAGACTGCCATCACTTCTTCCAGCCAGGACTCTTCTCTGCATAAAATAACACACAGTTACCTAGAGCACTGCTTCCAGAGCACATTCCCCACTTTTTCCCTCTCTTCTACACTACACATCTGAATACAGAAGTGCACCACCATTAATATACAGTATAATTGGTTATTATGCAACCCACCATTCCAAATATAAATTATAATCTGCCACTGTGCCCCCACTATCTGTACATAGCCACTTTCCCCACCTAATAAATATATAAATGCAGATATAGAAATATGCTAATTAGGCACTTCCAAATCAATAATAAATCCAAAAAAGCAAGGAAGCATAATATGCCATAAAAGGTTAATTTTTATTGTAGACAAAAAAATCAGCAAAAATGCATAAAGATTAAAAAGTAGGGATAATAATACAAATATATCAGGATATAATAAATACTAATAGTATATTGCACATATAGCTATGGAGATTAGATTATTAACTCTTTTTATAAAAAAGAGATATATAAATAAATATCTCTCAAAATAAGCAAGTGCTTAAAATGAATAATTAAACAAGTGTACCAGCAAGTGCTTTAAATGAAAAATTAAACAAATATACCAGCAGTGCTTAAATGAATGTTTGAACAAATAAATAAGGTGCAGGTGTAAAAAGCATAAACGTAAGTATATAAGATAAATGAGATGAATAACAATTCTCCAAAGCAAATATAAAGTGCTAATGCATAATAGAAGTATATACCTGAGAGCGGACACCACCCGACGTACGTTTCGCACTTTAGCTTTCTCACATATCCCCTTGGAGAAAGCTATAGTGCGAAACGTACGTCGGGTGGTGTCCGCTCTCAGGTATATACTTCTATTATGCATTAGCACTTTATATTTGCTTTGGAGAATTGTTATTCATCTCATTTATCTTATATACTAACGTTTATGCTTTTTACACCTGCACCTTATTTATTTGTTCAAACATTCATTTAAGCACTTGCTGGTATATTTGTTTAATTTTTCATTTAAAGCACTTGCTGGTACACTTGTTTAATTATTCATTTTAAGCACTTGCTTATTTTGAGAGATATTTATTTATATATCTCTTTTTTATAAAAAGAGTTAATAATCTAATCTCCATAGCTATATGTGCAATATACTATTAGTATTTATTATATCCTGATTTGTTAGCGGTTATATTTGTATTATTGTCCCTACTTTTTAATCTTTATGCATTTTTGCTGATTTTTTTGTCTACAATAAAAATTAACCTTTTATGGCATATTATGCTTCCTTGCTTTTTTGGATTTAATAAATATATAAATTAATTAGCACCTGTACTCTTTCCTCCAATTCATTACCAGTCACTGCATACTCAATGCCCCCCACTAAGTACCTCCCGCTCCCTCAATTCATTATATTTACATGCACCTTCCGCCCCAATTCATTGTCATGTCTCTTCTCTCTCGCCCACCCTCTATCCATTATCAACAGCTCTCCCCCACATTCAATATATCATTTACTCCCCACCCTCAAAATTAATTATTTGCTCTCCCCACCCCACCTTCAATTCAATTGCTGTCCCCATCTCTCTCTATCAATTAATCATTTGCAGTCTTCCGACCCCTCTCCCCACTTCATCATGCGCAGTCCCCCTCCCCCACTTCATCATGTGCAGTCCCCTTTCCCCACTTCATCATGTGCAGTCCCCTTTCCCCACTTCATCATGTGCATTCCACTTTATCCCCCCAACTTCATCATGTGCAGCCTCTTTAACCCCCAATTTCATCATGTGCACTCCCCTTTAACCCCCACTTCATCACGTGCAGTCCCCTTTAACCCCCAATCTCCATCAAGTGCAGTCCCCTTTAACCCCAACTTCATCATGTGAAGTCCCCTTTAGCCCCCAACTTCATCATGTGAAGTCCCCTTTAACCCCCAACATCATCATGTGAAGTCCCCTTTAAACCCCCACTTCATCATGTGCAGTCCCCTTTAACCCCCACTTCATCATGTGCAGTCCCCTTTAACCCCAACTTCATCATGTGCAGTCCCCTTTAACCTCCAACTTCATCATGTGCCGTCCCCTTTAACCCCCCACTTCATCATCTGCCGTCCCCTTTAACCCCCCACTTAATCATTTGCAGTCCCCTTTAACCCCCGACTTAATCATTTGCAGTCCCCTTTAAACCCCCACTTCATGATTTGCAGTTCCCCTTCCCCCTCCTCCCCGCACCCATTTAATTTGTTTTATAAAGAGAACAAAAACATTTTTGTATACTTACCTCACAGACATTCCCCAGAAGCGCAGCTCTGCTTCCAGCGTCCGGTACATGGAGGCCGCCGTCACCTGACAGGAAGTACACAGAAGATGGAGGGAGGGAGCGGGAGCACGGGACAGCAGTGCACAGTTCTGAGAAAGCTCCTGGGACCCAGGCCGATGTGTGCGCCGCAGCGCGCACGACTTTAATGCACGATTGGGCCCCGTGAGCAGAAGCGCATAAGCGCAGCCCCTGGACCTGCGTGCCCTTCTGTGTACTGCTGCTCACTGGGCCCCATACAACAGTAAGGGCAGTAATGCCCTGATGGCGGCCCTGCTTATTAGGCTCCTTTTTAGGAACCACTCCCAAGGAAGAAACAGACAAATTGGGATACAGTGGGGAATTTAAAAAATCCAGCTAACCTCCCAAGCACAACTTCTTTATGCAATTTGTTAACAACCATAAGCTAATATCTTGTTCAGGTGAGAAAAAGAGACATGCTATGTACACAAGGATCACCATATTACATTAAAAATATCTTTTATTAGATCATACAGCAAAGCAGATTAAAAACACTTAAAAGTCAAACAATAAACACATGCAAATACCTCGTCTCCTTTTGACAGCTTTAACAGATTATAATAGGGCATATTTGTCTACGTACATGGGTGCTTGCTAGGTGGGGCTAAGCCTCATTCTGGGCTATTGTCATTGTTTGACTTTTAAGTGTTTTAATCTGTTTTGCTGTATGTTCTAATAAAAATGGTGTAGAATGCCTGACCCCGTCGTGACCCTAACCTATTTACCCCCCCACATCAGTCCCTCCCACTAACCAATCCAAAAAGACCTTCAAACCACCTTATTCCCCTCCCCTGCATTTACCCATACAAATCACTCCCAAAAAATGAACCCCGTATACAGGCTCGGACTGGCCCACCGGAGAACTGGAGGATTCTCCGGTGGGCCCAGGCACTGACACATGTTGGCATACTGGTCAGCAGCTGCCTAGGGCCCCCACTGCTCCAGGGGCCCCAGCCAGTGGCTATGGGGCCCCTGAGTCAAGGGTGCCAGCATAGCAGCAGCTGGAGACAGGATGTGTCCCCACTGCTAAAGCTAAATGAATATTCACGTTTCCCCACGCCTCTATGGGTGTGGAGAGGCGTGAATACAATTACTCTTTAATAGCGGGCAGCGTTAGCCGCAGGCTGCAGCTAACACTGCCCGCATGTAGAGCCCCACCACCGCACCACATACACACAAAGCACCGCACCACATACACACACACAGACTCACAGCGCAGCACAGCACATCCCGGCGTCCTGCTTCTTGCCCGGCTCTTCCTGCCTGAGACAGCCCAGCTGGATGACGACATCATCCAGCGCAGTGTCTCAGACAGAAGGCAGCAAGCAAGGAACAGGCTGCCGGGGTGTGCTGCTGCGGGGAGGTGAGCTGTGCTGTGTATCTGTGTGTGTGTGTGAGTGTGAGAGAGTGATGCGGTGCTTTGTGTGTGTGTGAGAGAGAGAGGGTTGGTGGGGGGAGACAATGATGAAGGTGATGGGCAAAGATGGTAGTGCGGGGAGGCAATGATGAAGGTGATGGGCAATGATAGTGAGGAGGCAATGATGAAGGTGATGGGCAATGATGGTGGGGGGAGGCAATGATGAAGGTGATGGGCAATGATGGTGGGGGAGCCAATGATGAAGGTGATGGGCAATGATGGTGGGGGAGGCAATGATGGAGGTGATGGGCAAAGATGGCTGTGAGGGGAGGCAATGATGAAGGTGATGGGCAATGATGGTGGGGGAGGCAATGATGGTGGGGGAGGCAATGATGGAGGTGATGGGCAATGATGCTGGGGAGAAAATGATTCAGGTGATGGGCAATTATGAATGTGATGGGCAAAGATGGCGGTGCGGGGAGGCAATGATGAAGGTGATGGGCAATGATGGTGTGGGGAGGCAATGATGAACGTGATGGGCAATGATGGTGGGGGAGGCAATGATGAAGGTTATGGGCAATGATGGTGGGGGGAGGCAATGATGGAGGTGATGGGAAAAGATGGCTGTGCGGGGAGGCAATGATGAAGGTGATGGGCAATGATGGTGGGGGAGGCAATGACGGAGGTGATGGGCAATGATGATGGGGGGAGGCAATGATGGAGGTGATGGGCAATGATGCTGGGGGAGGCAATGATGCAGGTGATGGGCAATTATGAAGGTGATGGGCAATGATGGTGGTGGGGGAGGCAATGATGGAGGTGATGAAATGGACAATGATGGTGGTGGAGGAGGAGGCAATGATTGAGGTGGTGGAATGGAGGGTGGTGGGGAGAAATGATAAGGGTGGTGGGGGAGAAGGCAATGATGGAGGTGGTGATGACAATGATGGAGGTGGAGAGGGCCTGCATTATACTTTATGCGCGGGCTACATTATATTCTGTGGGGGGACTGCATTATTCTCAGGGAACTACATTATATTAGGGGGGCTATATCTTACTATATAAGAGGGCTACAGTATACTCTATGGGGGGCTGCATTATATTCTGTGGTGGGGCTGCATTATTCTCAGGGGACTACATTATATTCTGGTGGGCTACATCATACTATATGAGGGGGCTACAGTATACTCTGGGGCTGCATTATATTCTGTGGTGGGGCTGCATTATTCTCTCAGTGAACTACATTATATTCTGGGGGGGCTACATATTACTATATGAGTGGGCTATAGTATACTCTATGGGGGTCCTGATTTTATTCTGTGATGGGTCTGCATTATTCTCTCAGGGGACTACATTATATTCTGGGGGTACATATTACTATATGAGGGGGCTACAGTATACTATATGGGGGGCTTCATTATCTTCTGTGGTGGGGCTGCATTCTCTCAGGGGACTACATTATATTCTGGGAGGCTATATCATACTATATGATGGGGGCAGCATTATGCCCTATGAGGGGGCTACAGTATACTCTATGGGGGCTGCATGATATTCTGTGGTGGGGCTGCATTATACTATATAAGGGGGGCTGCATTATACCCTATGAGGGTGCTACATTATATTCTATGGTGGGGACTGCGTTATACCTTATGAGGGGGTTGCATTATATTTTGTGGGGTGCTGCATTATATTCTATGAGGGAGGCTACATTATATTCTGTGACGGAGACTACATTATATTCTATGAGGGAGGCTACATTATATTATATGAGGGGGCTACATTATATTCTATGAGGGGGCTACATTATATTCTATGAGGGGGCTACCCCTCTATGATTCTACCCCAACCCCTGCTACATAATTAAGACGTATACTACCTTATACTATACCCTGATATTAGCGCGCTTTATCACACAATTGGTGGTCTTGTATTTATTTCTATGTAGCTACATAGTGGGCCACAAGAATGATTTTCTCTGGTGAGCCCAAGGTGCTCCAGTCCGATGCTGCCCGTATACACCGAACCGGCCCATGGGGGCAATGCCGTCCAGGCTTTTACATGAGGTCCATTATGGACAAAAAGTGCATAATAGTAGTTACAGCTGCCAACAGCTGGAAGCCACGTGCACGGGGCTCGATGGACACGTGGCTCCAGAGCCGCTGGTAATGAATATTAGTGTGGAGTAGAGTGATGTGCCTGGTATTGCTATACACAAAGAAATTCATCTCAGAAAGCTTACCTTGACATGACTCGTATAGTGGAGTTGGTTATATCAGTATGAGATAAATTAAGATAAAGAAGTGCTGGGCATCCTTCACAAATAACTCTTATTGCGTCTTCCTGGCCACAAAAAATACAAACAGAAAAGAAGAAAAAACAATTCTAAAAACATTAAATGAATAGTACATGTTATTTATGGACAGATGCTATGAACACCTATGTACAGAATATACAGTATATAGCCTAAAAACACGTTTCCATTCAACGGAAACACTGTTTTTTCTACTGTTTTTTTTTATGTATAAAATCCACTGCATTTAACAGTTCAAGCAAAGAGGATGTAATTTAATGAAAACTTGTGCCTAAAGATGCCTTATAACGGCATTTTCCATGAGTTTTTTCCTCTTATAAGCTTCTATGGAGACCATGAAATAACGCATGTAAAAAATGCACGTGGCAACATGGCCTAAGTGTTATTATAATGCATTCACTGTTCACTCTGAACACAGATATTGATGACCTTTCTTCCACGCTCCAATCTTTTGTGGGTAAAGTTAAATCTGGTCTGGGTGCCAAGGTGGCCTTTTGTGCACAATCCAATGATACAGACAAATCACGGTGAATTTTACAATTCTTCAATAGTGGAAAAAACGGCTTATTAATGAAAAACCTCCAACTAAAGTGTAATTCTTGGATAATATTCAACCTTAATTAATGAGGTTGTCTAAGAAAGTAAAGTTCTTTTTCTGAGCATTTATTCTAATCTAACACAATCCCTTTAAGCCCGATGACTGTCTGTGTTCTTAAACTAAATAACCACAAACCCAGACACAATAATGATACTTTTATATTGCTTTGTTAATGCTACCTAGACCTAATCCTTACATGTAGGAGTAAAACACTTTGATAAGTCGCCAAAATCTGGCAACATTTGGCGGATTCAAGCCAGTTTCACCCAGATCCGTTAAATAGCTGGGATGAGACAGAGGCATGACGCCACAGCTCATCTAATTCATGATGTACCTTATTATCAGAAATCTTACTCCATTCTATGACTGGAGTAAGATTTGTGTAGAGGCGCATGCCACTTTTCAGATGCGCCACATTTATTAACAGATGTGCGTCTTTTAATGAATGAATGAATGAATCAGGCGCCACTGACTCCAGCATGCCGGTCTTGATGAATCAGGGCCGTAGTCTCTTATTTTATATTGATAAATAGAGTATGTACACAATCCATTCATTACATTCTTTTATATGAAATCCTTTCACAGAATTTCTGGTTAAGACCTTTTCTTAATATAATATTTTTCTTATGACATTTTGTGGGTTGTCACAATTAAAGCGGTTATTCACTTCATGGATAACACCATATTATATGAAGTAATCCTCCCAAATCGGTGGCGTTCCTGCGATGTTTGTGCTGAGTGTGCCAGGGCTATCATGACATTATTATTCCACTTGAGCCTTTAGCCAACCAGCGGCCGCTAAAGGCTCAAGTGGATCAACCCTCCTAAGTCGTCTATATAGCCATGCAGATTATAGGAAGCTGAATATAATGACATCTTGATATCTGCGTTCTGATGTCGTTTCAGAGAAATCCATGTTTTTCTTATATGTAAATGAGCTGTTCAGGACTATGGGCTGGACACTGATCTGCATGAGAATCTGCCTCCAGAGATTATTGTACATGAAATGAGGAGTTATCAGTGTGAGACAAGTAACTAACACAGTATAGTAGAAATGGACTTTGTGTCCTTACGAAGAGATGTGCTGCAGCTCTCACAGCTCTGCAACATTGTCTGCCTGTGAGATGGAAGCTGAAGCGCTGAGAGGAACCTGCAGATGTGTCAGGTATAATCACACACAGCTCTGTAATGAGATCAGGAGAGCAGAGAGCGGCCATCATACTGGTAACTCCCCCTTCATGTAAAATAAGCTTATCATGCAGATCAGTGTCCGGCCCATAGCCTGGAACAGCTAATGTGGATCTCTCTGGAATAAGACATCGGATCGCAGTTATGAAGGTATCATTTTATTTCAGCTTGCTATGACCTACATGCCCATAAAGTATAGACAGCTTAGGAGGGTTGATCCTACTGAAAGATTCATTTTAAGACTACAGAACTATGAAATGGCATGTGTGCTCCCAGATGGCACAGTCTAATTTCTGATACTTTAAATATGGTTCAAATAGTTTTTATTATAGCATTTATGTAATACAAAAGGCAACAAACAAGTTGCGTAAACAGTTACAGTGCAGTGCCTCTCTCAGCAATGAAATAAAGCAAGTACATCTAGAATACAAGACAACCTCCAGCACCGAATTATACAGTAATGTTTAGAAACATAGCATTCAGTAGTATTCCGGGCTCTGGTAAACTCGTAGAAACATTGTTCACAATACCCAGGTACTTTGCTTTAATAAACTTCAAGAACAGAATGAGAGCGGCAACATCCACCATCAAAGAAAAATATAGGAAGAAACTGAAAAGAGTAAAGAAAAGCAAAAGCCAAAGAAAAAGAAAAAGAAGAGAAGAGGAAGAAAAGACAATAGAAGAACAAAGATAGAGAAATGTCCGACCCTCGCCGATCCACCCGGCCACTCATTGCCCATATCCATCAGAAAGTCTATTCACCGCCACCTACTTCTACCCCTGGAAGCCTCAACAGCCCCGGGAAAGCCAATCCCGGAACTCCGGAGAGCCCCTAAATGCCACCCAATCACTCCACATTCGCAAATAGGACTCAGACCTCCCTGCATCGGCTGCCCTAAGCTCCTCCATGTAACGTATGTCGTCCATGAGTTCCACCCATTGGATTCTCGATGGTGGATGGACAGATCTCCAATTCCTGGGGATCAATTGACGGACCGCCTGCAGAAAGAAATGCAGGAGCCCTTTTTTAATGAGCTGCACCCTTCCCGGGATCATTGATAGAAGGGCCATTTCTAATGTGACTGAGACGAATCCCCCACTAAATTTAGAAAACAATAACCCCACCTCCCTCCAAATTGGGACTATCTTGGGGCATTCCCACCAAATGTGGACGAAGGAGCCATAGCCACTGCCGCAGCGCCAGCACTCATCAGTACAAGTGGAGTACATCTTCGCCAGTCTAGAAGGGGTTCTGTACCAGCGAGACAACAGTTTGTAATTCGCCTCCTGAGCGCGGCCAGCTATTGTGCCCTTGTGAGTCATGTGGAAAGCTTTAGACCATAAGTCCGGCGAGAATGTTTTTCCCTAACTCCCGTTCCCAACTACTCACAAATAGGGGCAAAGAGTCCCCTGTCTCTCCCGCAACCAAGAGGCGATACACCAAAGAAACATCATGGACAGGAGCAGTCCCACCTGTACATAGCTGTTCAAAGTCTGTAAGTCGCAAACGTGGGTGGACCAGTGCCTCCAATGAGGAGGCATAACTACGCATCTGGAAGTATACCAACTAAGCACCTGCTGTACCAGCTCCCGTCACCAGGATGTCCCCAAAGCCAACGTAACCTGATTGCGTGTAAAAATTGCACAGGGAAAAAACCCAGGTGTCAAAAACCGGCAGAGCAGGGAACCCCCTCGTCAAAGATGGGCAGGCAGCATTACCAACAAGGGGCGTCAAGGGACCAGGAACCGACACTAAACCGACCCCGGGCGCGAAGCCATCCCATATAGTCAGCAATGTCCTCAAGATCAGGGACAAGTCTCCATCGCGATAGCGTGCCAATTTTGGCAGCCAAAATATGCCCTGTGCCGCTACTGGGCCGTTATGTCTCTCTATTTCTACCCATAGTTTTTCCTTCCCTCGATAAGTCAGGTCTAGGACTTTCTTGCAAACAGTGGCTCTATAATACAACAGAAAGTCCGGTAATCCGACCCCCCCATTCAGTTTTGGGCGGATCAAAATAGAATGCCATATGCGCGGACGGAGGACCCCCACACGAACCTCGAAGCTGCGTGCCGTAATCTATCAAAAAAGGGTCTAGGCACAACCAAAGGTATGGTCTGAAACAGGTAGAGAAGCCTGGGAAGGATATTCATCTTCAAAGCATTGACTCTGCCGAACCAAGACAATTGCAGTACGTTCCATTTCTTGAGATCATCCTCAATCTGACGCAACAGAGCGCCATAATTAAGGTCAAATAATTTGGAAGTGTCCGATGCTATTTTCACCCCCAGATATGTGATGGCTAAAGGCTGCCACGCAAAAACCCCACTGAGCCTTATCCTCTCTGCCTCCTCTCCCGACAGGGACACATTGAGCAGCTCCGATTTCTTATGATTAACTTTAAAATTGCTAAGCTCGCCAAAGGTTTGGAAATGTTTCATCACCGTGGGAATTCCTATATGTGGCGAGGACATATATATGAGGAGATCATCAGCAAACAAGGACACTTTCTGATGAAAATCACCCCTATAGATCCCTTGGAGAGTGGCATCCTTGCGTAAGGCATTAGCCAACGCCTCCATGACCAGCACATATAAGGTCGGTGACAGGGGGCATCCCTGGCGCGTTCCATTCCCGATACGAAAAGGCATGGAAAGTGACCCATTGACTCTCACTCTAGCCGTAGGTGATCTATACAGAGCTAAAATCCAAGAGCGCATACGGGGACCCAGACCAATCCTGAGAGAGTTGCTGCCAAAAAGCCCCAATGCACCCTGTCAAACGCCTTCTCAGCGTCAATGGAAAGGAGGCAGAGAGGTGACCCCGAAGCTCGTGCATGATCCATAAGAGCCAATGTCTTTAGGGTATTATCTCCCGCCTCCCTGCCCTGAACAAAGCCCACCTGATCCCTGTGTATGAGGCCAGGCAAGTGTGGGCGAAGCCGCCACGCCATGACCTTAGCGTAGACCTTCATGTCTACATTAATGAGCGAGATAGGGCGAAAGTTACCACAACTTGAAAGATCCTTCCCAGGCTTCGGCAACACCGTTATGACAGCTTGGAGGGTCTGTGAAGGAAACTGATCTCCCCTGGCCACAGCATTAAAAGCCCGAAGCATTACCGGCCCCAAAATGTCCCCAAATGTGCGATAGAATCTGGGCGTGAACCCGTCAGGTCCCGGGCTTTTGCCCACCTTTAAGTCCTTGATGACTAGGGCCACCTCCTCCAACGTAATGTCACCCTCCAAAGCACTAATCGTTCCCGGAGTCTAAGCGTCGCGGGGCAAAGGTCTCTAAGTAGTCCAAAATGCGCCGTGATGGCAGAAACGGGTCCCCAGTCGGAGAGGGGTCAATATTGTACAAGGTCTCATAGTATGACCGGAAGGCCTCCAAGATTTCTCCATTGGAATGAACTGTTCGGCCACGCTGATCATTAATGGAAAATAAATAAGAGTTGGGAGCCCTTGGATGCAAGGTTCTGGCGAGCAAAGTGCCAGCCTTGTTACCATACTCATAATAATTCTTGCGCCATTTATCGCGGTAACACAACGATTTTTGGTCCAGAATTTTCAAGATCTTATGACGAACATTTGAGAGTTCCGCCAGTCGTGCGTCCGAGGGTCCCCTTTTATTGGCCATCTCCAGAGCACCCAGATCTGCCAGCAGAGCTCGCAACTTACCAACCCTATCCCTTTTCAGACGCGAACCATGGGAGATAAATATGCCCCGCAATACGCACTTAAGGGACTCCCATTGTATAGGGGCGCCCGTGTCATCCGACTCATGCACCTTGACAAAGTCCTCAACAGCCCTGCGCACATCCGCTACACACAGAGTATCCTGCAATAAATTGTCATTTAGGCGCCAGGAAAACTCCCGTTTACACGCCGAGGACTGCCTACATGAGCCATAAACAGGTGCATGATCAGACCACAAGAACGCCCCCATGGAACACGTGGGATTGTCATCCAATAGTGAGTGTGATACAAAAACGTGGTCCAGTCTACTATATGAATTATGTGCCAATGAGTGGTAACTATAATCCACTGTAGTAGGGTGAAGTGTACGCCATAAGTCCACCACCCGTAAGGCAATGAGACCCTTCTTCAAATGCCTCAAGGCTGCAAGAGAGACAGAGGACCTACCTGTTGACGAATCCATCTCCGCATTGAAGAATAGGTTAAAGTCACCCCCAAGATAACAGCAGAACCCTCAGCAAACCTGATCAGCTTGTCTATCACCTCCAGTCCAAAAGACACCTGAGCTGAGTTAGGAAAATACAGATTAGCGAAGGTATATCGATGCATTCCAATCAACAATTTCAGAAAAAGGTAGCGACCATCTGAACCCGCCTCTACCTCCACCACCGAATGCTGGAAGCTTTTGTGAAGGGCTATGGACACTCCACCTACTTTAGCCTCCGGATTCGGAGCGTGGTGCCATGAAGAATAGAAGCGGGTTGAGCATCTGGGAAGCTGATCTGCCTTAAAATGTGTCTCCTGCAGCATGGCCACCATTACCCTCTTTTTATGCAAATGGTACAAGATCTGTCCCCGTTTCCCAGGACTATTAAGGCCACGAACATATAAGGCCACGAACATTATAAGAACAAAAAGTGAGATCAGCCATGGGACCACGCAGAGGAGAAACAAATTAGGAGCTGGGCGGGAGGACCAACGAGAGGAAGGCCGGACACAAAGAGTAGAAAAAGAGCAGAAAGAAGAAGAAGAAAAGAACATAGCAGAAAAACAGAACATGAACAAAACCCATACCCCCCCAAATGTACACAGGAACCGAAATTCCTCAAACTAAAGCTGAATCCCAATCGGAAGACAATGACCCCACGAAATTCAGGACCCCGGAGCGCCACCAGGAAAGCGGTGTCCCACCAAGGCCTCCAACCCCGTCGGGTCGCCCTAAGAGAAAGCATGATAACCCACCCAGAATAGACAGAACCTGTCCCAAACCCCTCCCCACAATGTAAAAATATAACTTTATAACTGTGAGGCACTGCGTAGCGCAGTCCCCCATAACCCGCATTCCTAAGCAATCCCGCAAACAGTAACATTGTAAATTTACCGGAGAACCGGCCCCAAGCCCCACGGCCCCCCTCACCTGAGCATGCCCTCAGGCGTTTTACATTAATCCGCAATAAAGCGAAAGATCAACAAGGGAGAAGACCGTGTGAGCCCAGAAGCCCGCCCCCCCCAATGTACATCCACCAACCAAAGGCTTCTAAAGCTGAACATGAGGAAACAAAGTACTCAAGAAAATAAGCAGTAATGCATATCATATAACCGGATCCCTGCGGTTTCTTCTCTCACTGTGCTTCCGCGGACGAACCACCGACCAGTCGCCACCCGGAGCTGTAATCGGGGGAGACTCCACCTTAGGCCAGTCCGGAAGAGAGATCATCGGCAGTTTAAAGGTGCTCAGGAAATTCGGTAAATCGCCCAAAGAGCGAAAGGTGGCCGACCGTCCATCCTTACGGGCCAAGAGCTGAAAGGGATAGCCCCAGCGATAAACGATCTCTTTGGAACGGAGAACCTCCAACAACGGCCGAAGCGCCTTGCGCTGAAGAAGCGTACGTCTCGCCAGGTCTGGAAGCAGCTGAATGGGTCGATCACGGAACTGTAACTGGGCTTGCTCTCTGGCTTTATTGAGGATCCGGTCCTTGATTTTGAAGAAATGGATCCTGCAGATGACATCGCGGGGACGAGACGGGTCAGTGGATTTAGGTCCCAGGGATCGATGGATGCATCAATTTCAATGGCGGTCGCAGGGTCCTGGTTAAGAAGAGAGCTGAAAAACGATTGCGCCCAACCGTCCAGCTGAGCAGCGCCAATGTCCTCTGTCAGGCCCCTAATGCGGATATTGTTACGACGATGACGATTCTCCACGTCGTCCAGATGGGACCATAAGTTAGAGATTTGTAAAGCGTGAGCCTGCAGCACCCCGCCATGAGTATCAACAGTGGAGCTCAATGAAGAATGCGCATCCTCCACCTCTGAGACCCTCTGGCCCACATGATGTAAGTCCTTCTGTAACTCCGCCATATTGCGGGTGTATAATTGCTCCAGCTTCTGGAAGCGCCGGTCCAGATCCGCATTGGTAGGTAGGGCTTTTAGATGTGCCTGCCAGTCCCAGCTTGATCCCTCATCTCCCTCAGAGTCAGGGGAAGCAGAGCCAGCAGATGAGCAGGACTGAGGAGCATTCCCTCCGACCCTCTGCTTCAGTGGCTTAAGAGAGGGGGGGTCTGCAGTAAAAACTCCAGGGGGGTCTGTCCAGACAGGGCCTCCACACTCCTATCCTGCCTGGAGTCACCTGGGGAGGGAGAGCCAGTCACCCCTGCGCCTCCTTCATTAATATGTCCCCTGATGTGAGGGGATGCTGCAGCTGGAGGGGAGCCATCCTCATGAGCAGGCAAGTCAGCTTTATCAGCATAATGCATAGGCCCCCCGGGACCTCTGATGTCCTCACTATGCCTCCCCTGCTTCATAGCACCCCCTGAGGCAGTCTCTGCATTTCTGGAACTTAAGCAGAGATTCACTTCTGCTCCTGTTCTACAGCAGCCTGATGTTTCTCTGCCATTTCAGGTGGAGGTTGATGCCTCTGAAATTGGGGCAGGTGCCGTTTTGTACCTGTGAGCTTGTCGCTGTCCCTGTGGGGATGCTCCATCACAGGAGACCTCTGCAGGACCTCCCCCGCTGGGATCACTGAGCTGGAAAGTCTGCTCTCAGCCCCCACCTTCTCCCCTGCTGTAGGAAGCTTCGCGCTCTCTGCTTCAGGGCAGTCTGGCTTCTCCCCAGGCTTCTGTGAGGCCCGTAGGCCTGAATCCCCGGGGTCCCGGAGGTATTCGTGTAAAGTGCCGGCAGCGGCAGCAGCAGCCACAGCTGATCTCAGAGAGCCCTTCTTTATGCCCATGGCCGGCAGATGATGCATAGGAACGCTCAAGAATGCAGATTTATAGCAGGGATTGCAGGAGCTCAGAAGGTCTGCTTCCTATCCCTCCATAGGCTAGCCACGCCCCCCTGACACTTTAAATATAACCTCCTATTTTATAAATGCCTGAATTGTGGATTTTATTACAAATTCACGACTCATTTACACATGATAATTTCTCTTTAGATTCAAAATTATCCTTTGCGGCTGATTCCACATGAAAAGAGTTACAAATGTTGGAACATTTAAGTATGAATGGAAAGCCAATGATTAATTTGTGGCAGATCATTCTTGGCACAGCTCACTTAAAAATGTCATTATAGTTGCAAAATGACTAAACAGAATGATATGCTTTTTAGTTTAGTGTACCCCCAGAATTATGAATGTTTTATTATAAGTTAATAATTAAGCATCCTTGTATTCACCAACATCAGTCACCGGGGCAGCGCTCAGCTCTCCCACAGAGTTCTCAAGGATTGTGTACTCTTGAATGTTAATCCATATTTCAGTCACGTGGATAAGGAATGCTAGCGACCATGGTGGAGTGGGGGAGTGCTTGAGAAAAATATTTCTCATCTATCCTGTCTTTCAATCCTGTAAAGGGGTTGCCTACTTTTAGGACACTGGATCTCAAAAACTGTAAAACACCTAAAATAACAATTATAGCACTTTCCCAGACTCACTAGGTCCAGCGCTGGCTCCTTGTCCCGTCTCTGGTTTCTTTGTTTTAGTTGCAGCGGGGACATCACAATTACTGAGCTCAGCAGCTCGGCCGATGTGAACGCTATATGTTGTGAATGGGCTTGAAATGAGTTCTGAGCAGAGGCTCCCTCTGGTGGTTACAAGCGGTACTGGACTGTCCAGTGAAGATTGTGAGGATTGGGAATCAGGTGTTACTGACTGGTCTTATATAAGGGAGTCGCCTTCCCATCAGGGTTGCCGGTGATCAATTGTTCTGGTCTCAATCCTTGATTCCTGTTTCCTCTGTAGCCTGCTGTGTCGTGTCTGCATCTCTGCTAACAGATAAGACATTTTCTTCTTTTTGTTTTTGTGCTTGATTTTTGCATTTTGTCCTGCACTTCTGTGGGGGCCTTCAGGGTCCCCTCCGGGGGCTTTTGCCCTCTCAGTTTAGTTCAGCCACTGATGTTTGTACATTTGCTTTTTCCAGTTTTTTCAGTGGCTGCTGTTTTGATTTTGTTACACCAGAGAACTAATTTAGGTGGTAGAGGTCGTGTGATCTCAGGTGTTTTTGAAATTAGTAGAGTTGGTGCTTTTCAGGGTTTTTTGGGATTGCAGTAAGTGCCCTTCCTATCCTTTTCTATTTAGGTAGTTTGGGCCCCAACGTTTGCTCATACTATTTTCTGTCTGTGTCAGTATTTCTTCTTGTCTAACCGCCATTACATGTTTGGGGGCTTTCTATGTTCTTTGGGGATCTGCTCCGGGGCAGATAGCTTTCCTCTTTCTATCTTTAGGTGTAGTTAGTTTCTCAGGCTGTGACGAGGCGTCTAGGACCAACGTAGGAACGCTCCACGGCTGCCTCTAGTGGTTAGTCAGGGTACTGCAATCTCATAGATTCCAATTGCTCTGGTGTATTGCCTTTTTTACCTGCACTCCTCAGCTACCGAAACATAACAGTATCACCGGCCTCAAAATTGAAAA
>JARQOD010000004.1:288314100-288432402 GCA_033576555.1 Oophaga sylvatica | reverse complement strand
GGGTGCTGTTGCTGCTGGGACCTGGTGATGGTGGATGGCCTATCAAGGTCCAGGTGCTGTTGCTGCATGCTGGTGGTGGTGGTAGAGGTCATGCCAGGGTCCAGGTGCTGCTGCTGGGACCTGGTGATGGTGGTCGGCCTTTCAAGGTCCAGGTGCTGCATGCTGGTGATGGTGTTGGAGGTCATGCCAGGGTCCGGGTGCTGCTGCTGGGACCTGGTGATGGTGGCCGGCCTGTGAAGGTCCGGGTGTTGCTGCTGCATGCTGGTTGTAGTGGAGGATGTCCAAGCAGGAGAAGCACTTGGAATGGTGGTGGCGGTGGGCTGTCCAACAGCACTCAGCATGGTGGTGGCGCTGTAGTGGTGTGTTGCAGAGCTTGGAATGGTGGTGGCCGTGCAGTGGTATGCAGCAGAACTCGGCATTGAGGTCAAGCGTGTCAGTGTTGGCACAGGTGGAAATGCCACCACTGACTGCTGTAAATACCAACTCTGCTGCATAGCCTGCACGTAAGCAGAATTGCAGGCCTGCATAACATTAAGCTGGAGATCAGGAGTAAGGTGTTCCGACATGCCCCGTTCTATCTGAGTAAAAAATATGTGCTGCGTCAGGCAAGTTTGGGAAACCCCTGTGGGAAGGAGATCAAGTTTCATTTATTAAAGAGGACTGTCCCCGGGGGTATTATGCAATGGTGGTCACCCTGGAGGAAATGGAAGACCTGGGACTCTGGTCGGGCTCGGAGCGGGCTCAATCTACATCTGCCACTCAGGCTACCGCCACAACTTCGTGGCAACCAACGACCCCTGCGGCTGCAGAGGCGTCCCCGGCCCACAATAGGGCATGGGATTCAGCCATGAATGGAGCAACACGAGATGCACGCCGCTGATTTTGCCAGTATTACGCTGCTTTAAGTTGTGCTTGTTGAACCAAGAGAAAATATATATAACAGGACTGTTACGAGTCCCTGAAGGCTAGGAAGCCCTAACTACACCCAAGAGGAGGATGTAATGCGGTCAGACGGCCTATGAGAACGTTTTGTATTTTTATATTTTTGTTGCACCTGTTGTGCCCCTTCTGCTGGAAAGCAGAACCTTGCCCTGAGACTGCGTTGTGGACTACGTGCAAACGGCAGCAACGGACTGTTTACAGGACAGCTAGTGCACATAGTGTTTATGGGCAGTACCACTCTTAAAGAAAGGGGGGACGCCTTCCCCCTTAAGGACTGTTGCCCTAATAGAAAAAAAATATGTTTGTTTATGTGTGTGGTCCTAATACACGAGACCATGCCAAAGGAAGGGGGAGCTCTACCATAAAGGACTGCAGGCTCATAGACGAGGGCCGTATTCTGTGTTTAGGTTTACTATATATTAAGGACATCACCTGGAGGACTGTGAACCAGGATATCATTTGTGCAACACAAACTGTGCTGCGTTGTTAATGAAGGTGACTCAATATGAGTCAAGTTTCTTAATTAAAGAACTTCCTCTTGATTACCTCCCTGTGTGGAGTATTATATGTAAATAAATTATAGTTTTAATGACGTTTGGTCGGGGATGACCAAATTTATAGAAAGGGGGATGTAAGGGGATGCAAGGTGTACCCCTTTAAGTGTTCATATTGGTGTATATCTATGTATATATATTTATGTATAATGTTCTATTATTATTGCTGCTATGTATATAGTCTTCATAGGGAAAGTGTAGTACTTAAATTCTGCCACCAGATGGGGGTATTTTACTGGACATAGTTGTAATATAAGAGTTTCACATAGGAAACTGTTAATAGTAGGAGGGGCTGCTGGGTGGTAAGACAGGAACATTTCCTGAGTAGAGTTAGTTAGGGCTGAACGCCCGAACAGTCCACAAGGGATATAGGCCCTGGACTCCACAGCAGCCACGAAACATTAAAGGAGCAAGCCCAGCCATACACAGCACCAGGACAGCACAATTGGGGGCCAATAGTGGTTCCACTATGTGGCAACTCATTGCATGGGCAGACACCTTAGGACCGGGGCGAAACGGCCAGGGGAACCCATGGATGCAGTGAGTACAGATGGTGAAGAAGCGGTGCCAGCACAGGGGACAGTACAGAAGGGCAGGACTCTCTCCCAGTGGCTTATGACTTCGGGAACTAATGATCTTGTGTCTGGGGCAAAACAGACCGAGGGATGCATATCTGTAGCGGAGCTGTACAGAGAGGATGCTGACGAACGTTCAGGGACAGTCCGACCCGGGTGCGTGCTGTGTATCCGTAAGAGAAGTGCAGGGAAAGAAAAGTAACAATGTTTTGCAAAGCCTGTTGTAAAGAATGTGAAGACTCTGGATGTGCTGTGTAATGAACCTAGTAAAGAAGCTCTGGTTGAAGTTGAAACGGACTGTGTCTCATCCAACCAGTTCCAATAATTAGTGCCCTACACAGTAAGTGCCAAAATAGGAGCTGGTACTTGAGAGTAGTTTTTAATGAACTGGCAGTAAGAATTTGCAAAGCTGAGGAATCTTTGTGACTTACAGATTCAGGCCAATAAATAGTAGCAGAATCAAAAGTAGCAGAAACTTTCTCTGGATCCTTACACAGACCTTTGGAAGAGATGATATATCTGAGGAATGGCAGTTTATAAAGCTTAGAGACTTTTTTCCTGCTTAGCACAAAGATGGTTTTTCACAGTCTCTTCAGAATGGGGAAGACATAAATGTGCTGTGAATCTAGGTCTCTGTAGAAGATTAAGCTGCTTTTACACTTGCCGTGTTTTATGCGGCCTGTTTTTGCAGGCCTTTTTTGTGGGCCGTGTTGCCGTAATTTTCACAGTCTGCCGCAAAAATGGGCCTCAAAAATCTTCTCGGTTCGCCGTTTTTCTGGTTTGGAATAGGTTTGAAAAGTAGGGGAAAAAAATACGGCGTTATGCAAATACGTTCTTTACGGTGTACAGCAAAATCAACACATAGGGCAAGCTTCCGTTATATTTGCGGCCCCACTGATTTCAATGAGGGCCGTGTCCGTAAGCCGTGAAAAATATCGAGCAGGCTCGATATTTTTTCACAGCCGTAAAAACGGCCCTCACGGCCATACGGCAAACGAGGGGTTTGCTGGTCTGAGAAGGGAAGTAAATGCAGATTGTAGAAGCAAACAGGAGTTTCTGAGATGATTGCCAGCTGAGAGAACAACTGGGGAGGCAAACTCCAAAACCCAAGGTAACTGAACACAAAGTTTACATAATACTCAGAAATACATATCATTCTGAATTAGCTTTTTCAGGCCTTGGGTGATAACGTCACAAGAGATCACAGGCCCACATAAAAAAACTAGAATGGACCACAGTAAAGGGAGGCGACTATTGGAAAAGGTAGCAAAGGATGCCGCCGAAGCTGTAAGGCTACGTTCACATTAGCATTCGGGGGGCTTTGTGGAGGCAGCGTACTTCCCGTTAAGCCCTGCCTACTTCCGCATACTTCTGCTTCTGTCCTGCGCACCTATCTTTAACATTGGGTATGCAGGACATGTGGATTATGCGGATGCCTTGTTTTGATGCGCCCGACCACACGGGAATGCAACAAGTTGCATTTTGCGTGGACGGCGGGCGCGTCAAAACGATGCATCCGCATACATCCGAATGTCCTGCGTACCCAATGTTAAAGATAGGTACGTCAGACACATTCAGAAGTATGCGAAGTACGCGGGGCTTAACGGAGGAAGTACGCAGCCCTCCGCAAAGCCCCCGAAAGCTAATGTGAACATAGCCTAACAGGTGCGTAACAGATGAATTGCACCACCCAGTACAATTTCACAACTGCAACTAAATCATAGCATAGGAAACACTCTTTTCGTCCTAATGCCACATCATAATTGTCATGTATGTGGCAAAAATGGGCTCGTACATATTTAGGTTCCTGTAAAAATTGAAAAATAAAACAAAGACATTTGTAGCATGCTGTGCTACTCATACCAATCTCATGAAAAAAATAAAGGTGCAGATTCAAAGCTTTACTCTAGAAACTGGCATTCAAGCTTTGAAATGTCACCGGTCTTGATTAATCGACCCCATATACTTTTTGTTTCTGACAAATATTATTGTTGTAGCAAAGTCAGGTAGGCTAGGGTTAAATCCTAGCTCTACAGGTTCTGATTAGATCACCTGGCTAGCCCTGCATATAACCAGGCTTCCAGTTCTCCTTAGTCATTGAGTTCAGGGAAGCAGACCAGACTGGATGTGTTTTGGACCTAAAGAGAGACAGACCAGAATCCCTCTCTGAAAAGAGTCAGCAAAGGCCTTGTGCAGAGAACTGCAAGTATCGGTGGTTGTTATGGGCAATAGCTGGCTTGTTTAACCGAGCGGGGGCTAGTTCAGCCGTGTATGAATAGCCAGGGTTTGTCCTGTTTAGTTAGCACCTGAACAAGGTTAGAGATCTATGTTTATGAGTTTGTTTTGGTGCTGTACAACCTGCGGAAAGCAATAAAACTGCATTACCTGTGTGATTGATACTTAAGCTGGGGGTTTCAGTGTATTCTTACCTTGGCCATGTGAAAATTGAACAACATGTACTTCACAGAGGTTGCAATGCTAACATATGACAGCACTGGAGGATAATGGGTTCCTGGTTGCTTAATGTTTGATTATTCTCAAATA
The DNA here is from genome assembly GCA_033576555.1 of Oophaga sylvatica. NCBI lineage: Eukaryota > Metazoa > Chordata > Amphibia > Anura > Dendrobatidae > Oophaga > Oophaga sylvatica. The sequence goes on along the minus strand of JARQOD010000004.1, from coordinate 288,427,787 downwards.
TTTGGCAGTTAATGCGTTTTTTTTTTCTCAACATGTTTTTGTGATCTTGGTGACTATTTGCAATGAAACATTTGATTGTTTTGTGATCTCGCCACAATATCTTAATAATTTCAGAGTGCTGTGTCTCTCTGTAAGACCAGTTACAATGTTTGACTTTTCAGTCAGTTAAATATTTTTTTTGCCATATTTTGCCTGAGGAAAACAAGCTGCCTAATAATTCAACACACCTTAACCCCTTAGTGACAGAGCCAAATTTGAAAAATCTGACTAGTGTCACTTTATGTGGTAATAACTCTGGAATGCTTCACCAAATTCCAGTGATTTTGAGATTGTTTTTTCGTGACACATTATACTTTATGATAATGGTAAATTTAAGCTGATATGTTTTGTGTTCATTTATAAAAAATATCAGAAATTTGAAAAAAATGTAAGAAAATTAGAATGTTCAAACTTTAAATGATTATCCCTTTAATTCAGATAGTCATACCATAGCAAAACATTAATAAATAATATTTCCCACATGTCTGCTTTACATCAGCACCATTTGTAAAATGTTATTTTATTTTGTTAGCATTTTAGGAGGTTTAAAAATGTAGCAGTCATTTTTAATTTTTTCATGGAAATTTACAAAATTATTTTTTTTAGTGACTTATCCATGTTTTAAGTGACTTTAGGGGTCCTATATATTGGAAAATCCCCAAAAAGTGATACCATTTTAAAAAACAACTTCCAGACATACTGAAAACTGCTGTCGGGTAGTTTATTAACCCTTCATGTGCTTTTCAGGAATTAATACAAAGTTGCATGATAGGAATGAAAAAGTTGATTTTTACCACCTAAATGTAGCTAACTTCTGAACAGGTTGCTATAGCCAGCCAGAGTCTCTAAGGCCGCTATTTGCCTGTGAATTGCCATGGCAAACATCAGGACCACACAATCATGATCTCAGGGTGCCGATGGGAATAAAGAGGGAGCCCACACACTCTTTTAAACATTTTATATGATATAGTCCTTATTGACAGCAGCATCTAAGGGGTTAAACAGATATGGACGGTGACAACACTGATCGTGTCTGATGCAGCAAGTTGTCAGCTATAGTGCACAGCTGACATTGTCACCTGTATGGGGATGCCATTCTCTTATATCAGGCCAGTTAAAAGTCGTATTGACGGTCATTAAGGGGTTAATAAAGGCTGCTAATATCATTAGGCCTCACCATCCCTCACTACAGAAATACACATCACCTGATCTGCTGCATCCAATAAGCATTCAAGTTTATACAGCTTGGAGTTGGAAAATCTGCAGAAAAGCGATGATATGGTCAAAATACTCACTTGCCTAATAATTCTGCACACAGTGAAAAATAACAAAAAAAAAAGTGACAAGTTTGCAATCACCATAATCATACTTTACCTATAGAATGGACTTTTCTAGATAATTTTTTAAGAACAACGAACGTCATAAAGAAATCCACAGCAAATAAAGATGGCATAAATCCAGGGTTTTTTAACAATTTTGCAGCACTTAGTGTCATGATCCAGGACGGGGTTTTGTCTTTTTCCCGTCCTGGTCAGACAGGGGTTAATTGTTTCTGCCTCTCTCTGGCAGAGGGCGGCTATTTAGTTGCCAATTGACCTTGGTCTGGTGCCAGTTATACTCCTGCCCTTGGCTGAGTTAGTTGACCCCGTGTGTGCCTGTGCCTTGTGCCTGATATCTTGTTGCTCGTTTGGTTTTGACCCGGTCCGTCTCTTCGTTGTGAGTTTGTCTACTGTTTTGGTACTGTGTATTTGCCCGGTCTGGTTTTCTGATCTCCGGCTACGTTCTGACTACCCTCTGCCTGCTTCTCTTGAACTGCGCTGCCCTCTCTGTGTAAGACCCCTTGGCTACGTCCTGACTACCCTCTGCCTGCTTCTCTTGTTCTGCGCTGCCCTCTCTGTGTATGTGTTAGAATCTATTTAGTTTGAACATCCGCCATCTTGTTGTGATTCTCGCTGCTGGTCTTTTTCCCACTGGTGCTAGGCTTGTCGTTGGTCAGGTGATTGTATCACCCTTTATTACCCTGCACCTGCTTCCCAGTCCTTGCTGGACATCAGTGTTAATCCGCTTGAGTTCTGGCTAGGAGCTTTGATAGCTTTGTGTTATACTTTGTGCTGTTCTGGGAACTCTAGTTCTGCTTGCTTTGTGTTTTTGTTTTTTCCTTTTGTTTCTGCAGCTTGCTCTATTTCCCTGCTAGGAGGTTAGCAGTATTTTGTTCCCAGTCCCTAGATCTTTCAGGGATTCCCTTCCCCCCACCTTCAGGTCTTCACTTGAGTCTAGACTAGGATCGTCGGTGAGTCTATTCGCAAGGAATAGGTCGCCCGCTCCATCGTAGAGATTAAGTCTAGTCCTAGTGCAGGGTCAGCTCACCCCCGCTCTATTCCTGAGTTGCAGACCCGTAACGGTATGTCCAGCCAGCACATATAAAAAAAGGGGTTTTTTTTCTCTCTCACGGAGTCCTTCAATATGAGCTGCGTCCAAAAACTTACTTAAAACTTGCAAGCTTCCGTTCTCACGAGCCTAAAAGTCAACAATTCAAGCGCAAGCAGAAGAGAAATGTGTGAATTTAGTACTGTGGCCTGTGGGGCGTTGGCTGCGTAATTCCGCTTGTGTTCAAATGACTGGGGTTTGGACAACTGAAGGCTGCGCTGGGACAAGGACGTGGACGTGCTTGCTGATGGTGGTAGTTTAGTGTGTGCAAAGACAGGCGTAGGGCAGGAGGCATCTTCGCAGGTACCATGGACAGGGGATTGGCTTCCATGCACAACAGCGGAAGAAGCAGTGGTGTCACCTGCAGACACTGTTCCTGTACCCTGGGGTTTTAGCCACCAAAGTCGGGTGCTTCACTGCCATGTGGCTGATCATGCTGGTGGTGTTCTGGCTGGTAGTTTTGCTACCTCTGCTGATGTGGGCATGGCAGGTGGTGCAAATGGCCTGTTTGGGGTTATCGGCAGAGTCTTTAAAAAACAATCATACTCGGGAATACCTAACAGTTGTACTGAAAACTTCCGTCGTGTTGGTGTTACGGTTGACTGCCTTCTGTCTGTGGCCACCACAATGCTTCTTCCTGCCTGTTGTGGTGCTATGCCTCCTCCCCTTGTGTGCTGCTGTCCTCACTCTGCATGTCCACCTGCCAGGTTGGGTCAGTTACTATATCATCACAACTTCCTCTTCCACTTCCGCACCCTGGTCCTCCTCCTGGCTTTCTGGCAATTGTGTCTCATTGTCGTCCACCTCTTGTGACAAGTTCCCACAGTCGCCTTCGTGAGAACGTGGCTGCTCAAATATTTGGGCATCGCTACATGCAATCTCAGTTTGCCCCGTTTCAAGTGGACAGGGCGAGAGACACGAATCTATAAAAGGAAAAGTGAACAGCTCTTCGGAGTGTCCAAGTGTGGGATCAGTTGTCTGCGGGCGCTTGGCATGGGAGGAGGAAGGAGGATCAGGGTGAGGAATATGCGGTCCAGAGTCACGGCTACTCATACTTGACCGTGTGGAAGACAGGGTGCTGGTGGTGGTGGCCAAGTGAATGGAAGCATTATCCGCCATCCAACCCACTACCTTTTCACGCTGCTCTGGTGTCGAGTGCTGTTCTGCCGTCCCCTATGAATTCTGACAGGAATCTGTTGCGAGAAGATGTGATCCGTGTGTGGGAAAAAAGCACTTTCAAATATCTGGAATGTACTTTATTTGTTTAACAAACTGTGTCATCAATACTGTAGTAAGATCAAGAAAAAACTGTGTAATGTAGCCTGAAATACCAAATTTTTAGCACACAGAAATAGATGTCTGACACAGATAACACACTGGTCAATATGTGGCTGGATTTATTTTTTTTACCCTAAAAGACTGTATAGAAATAGGGAAACACTCAGCAAATCCAGTGTAATGTAGCCCTGAAATGCCACAATTTTTAAGCACACAGAGAGATAGGAGTCTGACACAGATAACACACTGGTCAATATGTGGGCTGGATTTTTTTTTTTTTACCCCAAAAGACTGTATACAAGTAGGGTAACAGACAGCAAAAAAGGGGAATGTAGGCCAGAAATGCCATAATTTTTAGCACACTGATAGATCAAGCGTCTGACAAAGAGAGCCCAATTTCAAATATCTGCCCTGTATTTTATTTTTGGCCAGCAAAATTGTGTCAATAAGTAGGCAATGAGTGACAAAACAAAAAAAATTCTATGGAGGCCTGAAATGGCAAAATGTTTAGCGCAATAATATGCAATCCGTGTGGCGGACAAAACCCAGTGTAATTCATCTGCCCTCTAGCTAAAAAATTTTTGGGCAGATAAATATTTTTTGGGTAGCAAAATGGTGTCAAAATTTTTTATAAGACACTCCAAATTCTACAGTACCACAAAAAATGGCAGATTTTTAGGTGCACTGAGATGTCAGGCCTGGGACAGGCAAGCCCGTTTAAAGAAGCAGTATTTTCATGCTGTACTGTACTATGAAAAGGATTTGCCTGTATTCTGCAGTGCCATCAAGCAATTATGGAAAAAAAAGGGGTTCTGGATTGCTTTGGAAAAAAATAATCAGGATTAAGACGCCAAAAAAATTAGCTGCCCACTGAGACCTAGGGCTCTGTAGATACGGTCAATATAGCTTATAGGCAGCAGCAGCAGCAGACAGTAATAGAATGGACCTCTTGATGTATGCAATTAAGGATGCCACATAGAATGTCTGTCTGCTACTGAGATCTATATACCCACATATAGTGCATGCATGCCTTTCACTGATATGTATATACACACATACACTCCCTGCCTACTTGGCACTGCAATCTATATACGCAGTAATTAGTCCTTAGAAGGACTGTTGATTAACCCCTTAATGACCAAGCCATTTTGTAGGTTAAAGACCAGGCCAATTTTTACAATTCTGACCACTGTCTCTTTATGAGGTTATAACTCTGGAACGCTTCTACGGATCTTGGCGATTCTGAGATTGTTTTCTCGTGACATATTGTACTTCATGATAGTGGTAAAATTTCTTCAATATAACTTGCGTTTTTTTATGAAAAAAATGGAAATATGGCAAAAATTTTGAAAATTTTGCAATTTTCAAACTTTTAATTTTTATGCCATTAAATCAGAGAGATATGTCACAAAAATTAGTTAATAAATAACATTTCCCACATGTCTACTTTACATCAGCACAATTTTGGAACCAAAATTTTTTTTTGTTACGAAGTTATAAGTGTTAAAAGTTGACCAGCAATTTCTCATTTTTCCAACAAAATTTACAAAACCATTTTTTTAGGGACCACCTCACATTTGAAGTGAATTTGAGGGGTCAATATGACAGAAAATACCCAAAAGTGACACCATTCTAAAAACTGCACCCCTCAACGTGTTCAAAGCCACATTCAAGAAGTTTATTAACCCTTTAGGTACTTCACAAGAATTGAAGCAATGTGGAAGGAAAAAATGAACATTTAACTTTTTTTCCCAAAATTTTTCTTTCGACACAATTTTTTTAAATTTTGTCAAGGGTATCAGGAGAAAATGAACCACAATATTTGTTGTACAATTTCTCCAGAGTACACCGATATACCATGTGTGGGGGTAAACCACTATTTGGGCGCATGGCAGAGCTCGGAATGGAAGCAGCGCCATTTGACTTTTTTGGCTGGAATTGAGATTGGACGCCATGTCGCATTTGGAGAGTCCCTGTGTGCCTAAACAGTGGAAACCCCCCACAAGTGACCCCATTTTGGAAACTGGACCCCTCAAGGAACTCATCTAAATGTGTTGTGAGAGCTTTTAACCCCAAGGGCTTCACAGAAGGTTATAACGTAGAGCTGTAAAATTAAAAAATCATATTTTTTCCACAAAAATGATCTTTTCATCCCAATTATTATTTTCCAAAGGATAAAAGGACCCCAAAAGTTATTGGGCAATTAGTCCTGAGTACGCTGATACCCCATATGTGGGGGTAAACCACTATTTGGGCACATGGCAGAGCTCGGAAGGGAAGCAGCGCCATTTGACTTTTTTGGCTGGAATTGAGATTGGACGCCATGTCGCATTTGGAGAGTCCCTGTGTGCCTAAACAGTGGAAACCCCCCACAAGTGACCCCATTTTGGAAACTAGACCCCCCAAGGAACTTATCTAAATGTGTTGTGAGAGCTTTTAACCCCCAAGCGCTTCACAGAGTTATAACGTAGAGCCGTAAATTAAAAAATCATATTTTTTCCACAAAAATGATCTTTTCATCCCAATTTTTATTTTCCAAAGGATAAAAGGACCCCAAAATTTATTGTGCAATTAGTCCTGAGTACGCTGATACCCCATAGGTGGGGGTAAACCACTATTTGGGCGCATGGCAGAGCTCGGAAGGGAAGCAGCGCCATTTGACTTTTTTGGCTGGAATTGAGATTGGATGCCATGTCGTATTTGGAGAGTCCCTGTGTGCCTAAACAGTGGAAACCCCACAAGTGACCCCATTTTGGAAACTAGACCCCCCAAGGAACTTATCTAGATGTGTGGTGAGAGCTTTGAACCCCCAAGGGCTTCACAGAAGGTTATAACGTAGAGCAGTAAAATTAAAAAATCATATCTTTTACACAAAAATGATCTTTCCACCCCCAATTGTTATTTTCCAAAGGGTAACAGGACCCCAAAAGTTATTGTGCAATTTGTCCTGAGTACGCTGATACCCCATATGTGGGGGGAAACCACTATTTTGACGCATGGCAGAGCTCGAAAGGGAAGTAGCGCCTTTTTCAAATGCAGACTTTGATGGAATGGTCTGTGGGTGTCATGTCACGTTTGGATAGCCCCTGATGTGCCTAAACAGTAGAAACCCCCCACAAGTGACTCCATTTTGGAAACTAGACCCCCCAAGGAACTTTTCTAGATGTGTGGTGAGCACTTTGAACCCCCAAGTGCTTCACAGAAGTTTATAACGTAGAGCCGTGAAAATAAAAAAAATCATATTTTTTTCCACAAAAATAATCTTTTTGCCCCAAATTTTTATTTTTATAATGGTAACAGGAGAAATAGGACCCCAAAAGCTATTGTGCAATTTGTCCTGAGTACGCTGATATCCCATATGTGGGGGGAACCACTATTTTGACGCATGGCAGAGACTCGAAAGGGAAGTAGCGCCTTTTTAAATGCAGACTTTGATGGAATGGTCTGGGGTGTCATGTCCGTTTGGATAGCCCCTGATGTGCCTAAACAGTAGAAACCCCCCACAAATGACCCCATTTTGAAACTAGACCCCCCAAGGAACTTATCTAGATGTGTGGTCAGCACTTTGAACCCCCAAGGGCTTCACAGAAGTTTATAACGTAGAGCCGTGAAAATAAAAAAAATCATATTTTTTTCCACAAAAATGACCTTTTTGCCCCAAAATGTTTATTTTTATAAGGGTAACAGGAGAAATAGGACCCCAAAAGCTATTGTGCATTTTGTCCTGAGTACGCTGATACCCCATATGCGGGGGGAACCACTGTGATCGCCTTACTGCGATCTTTGGGAGGCACAATGAACAAATCTACCAAAGGTGAAGAATTGGTTTTCTTTTTTACGCCGTTCCTCGTGCGATATTAGTGATTAGGCGACTTTATTCCTCGGATCGGTGCGATTACAGCGATACCAGATTTACACCCTTTTTTCATGTTTAGCTTCTGTCACACACTAAAAGATGTTTTTTTTGGAATAATTTTTTGTAAGAATTTTTTGCATCCCGTATTTTGAGAGCTATAATTTTTCCATATTTCGGCCGACAGAGTTATCTGCAGGCTTATTTTTTGCGGGACGAGCTGACGTATTTATTGGTACCATATTCGGGCACATAACGTTTTTTGATCGCTTCCTATTCCGATTTTTGTGGAACAGAATGAACAAAAACCAGCAATTCAGGAATTGTTTTTTTTTTTTTTTCCTCCGTTCCGCGTGTGGTAAAATTGATAAAGCAGCTTTATTCTTCGGGTCACTACGGTTACAGCGATACCTCATTTATATATTTTTTTTATGTTTTGGCGTTTTTTTACACAATAAAGAATTTTATAGAAAAAATAATTATTTTTGCATCAGTTTATTCCGCGAGCTATAACTTTTATTTTTTCGCTGATGATGCTATATAGCGGCTTGTTTTTTGCGGGACAAGATGACGTTTTCAGCGGTACCATGATTATTTATATCTGACTTTTTGATCGCATGTTATTGCACTTTTTCCAAGCGGTATAATGATACCGCTTGGAAAAAGTATAATTTACTACTTTTTTGTGTTTTTTTTTTACGGCTTTCACTGAAGGGGTTAACTAGGTTACGCTTTTATAGATGGGATTTTTACGGACGTGGCGATACCTAACATGTGTATTTTTTTTTTTTTTATTTTTTTTATTACATAAAAATGTGTATTTTTTAGGGGATTTTTTTTAAATTATTTTTTAATATTTTTTTTACAATTTTTTTTAAAAAAATGATTTTTTTCAACTTGTCCCTTTATGGGACTTTCACTTTTTTTACTTTTGATTGCAGTTACAATGCATTGCAATGCTCTGGCATTGCAATGCATTGCAACTATAGTGGAAGCTGCTGTGACATGATCACAGCAGCTTCCTGTAGCTAAATGACCCGGAGGTTGTCATGACAACCCCCGGGTCATCAAGGCAGACATCGGCCCCTGCAAATACAGTGCAGGGTGCCGATTGAGGCAGAGGGAGCTCCCGACCCTCTGCCTCCCCCCCTGAGCTCTGCGATCGCGCTGGATCGCAGCAGTCAGGGGGTTAACAGCCAGGGGCGGTGGGGGCTCCGCTCCTGGCTGTCAGTGCAGGAAGCCTAGCCACTGCAGCGCCGGCTCCTGCACTGATCGCGCTGGAGAAGCTGAAATTTCAGCTTCTCCTGCGCGATCGCTGCTGTGTTTGGTCAGTCAGATTGACTGACCAATCACAGCGCTGTGAGTGCGGGGACCGACGGCAAAGGTCCCCGCACCGCTTGCCGTGCCTGTCAGCTGTCTGTGACAGCTGTCGGCACTGATTCGGTAGATCAAAGGCATGACGTGCAGAGTCCGTCCTGGTGCCGGAACTGGCACCTTGCCATGACGGACTCTGCACGTCAGTGAACATTAAGGGGTTAAGCTGGATTTGTGTCTTCTTTGATGTTAGACCTACGCTAACTTCTAAACTTCCAAATCTGACCCTATATCGGCAGCAGCTCTCCCTACACTCGCTAAGTCCGGAGCAGACAGAGCCGAGCATGGAACCTCCTGGTCTCTTATACACCTGATGATGCTGTGTGGCCAGCCAATCACTGTAATACCAAAACAAAGATGGCTGCAGCATTACAGTGCGTGGCAGATAATCCCTGCATGTCGATTGGCGCTCTAAAGAGCGCCAAAACTGCAGGGCATGCACCAGTACTCCAGCCGAGCAAACATGGAAATGCTTGTCAAGTACAGTGATGCTCGGCCGAGTAACGAGCATTACCGAGCACGTTCGCTCACACTAGTAATAACGTAATTATTTTTTTCTTCACCGCCAAATGGTATAAAGTTCTGTGACCCACCTGCGGTGTTAAAATAATCACTGCACCCTTAGATGAATAAAATGAGGTCACTTATGGGGGTACTGATGTTCTGGCACCTCAGGAGCTCTGCCAATGTGACATGGCACCTGCAAACCATAACAGCAAAATCTGCACTATAATATGGTATTTCTTCCCTTCCGAGCTTTGCGCTGTGACTCAAAAGTAGTGTTTGACCACACAGGTCCGCAATCAGGGCATTACTGCGCTTACTGCTGTATGGAATTTGACTTTCGCTAATACCTGAACGTGCGTCCTCAGACACACATTCAGTTACAAACTATTGCCGTGCCAAACCAACAGGAGGCTTGTAGCTGACCTCAACGCACACGTCGCTGACGTATAATGTCACTGTCATGTGCCAGTGCATCCACGCCTCAAATGTTTGAGAAAGAGGATACCCTAGCCAGGTGAGGAGAACTTTTATTTTTAAACTCAAATCTGCAATATGGGGGGGGGCAGGATGGAAGAACATGGGGGGGTCAGGATGGAGGCATATAGGAGGCAGGATGTAGAAATGGGAGCAGGATAAGAGAACATATATGGGGCAGGATGGAGAAATATGGTGGGCAGGATGAGAGGACATATATGGGGCAGAATGTAGACATATAGGGGGTCAGAGTGGAGACATATAGGGGCAGGATGCAGACATATGTGGGGTAGGATGGAGACATATGTAGGGGCAGGATGGAGACATATGTGGGGGCAGGATGGAGACATGGGCGCAGGATGGAGACATATATGGGGCAGGATGGAGATATATATGGGGGCAGGATGGAGACATGGAGGCAGGATGGAGACATATATGGAGGCAGGACAGAGACATATATGGAGGCAGGATGGTGACATATGAGGCCAAGATAGAGACATATGGGGCTCGGATGGAGACATATGGGGCCCGGATGGAGACATATGGGGCCCGGATGGGAGGACACATGGGGCCCAGATGGGAGGACACATGGGGCCCAGATGGGAGGACACATGAGAGGAGGATGGAGACACATGGGGCCAGGATAGGGGTCGTTATTACAGAAAGGTGTCAGGATGTAGGACATTATTACTGTAGGGGCTAATTAATGGATATTATTAATGCTGTGATATATTTTATTTTTGAGGATACTGTTTTCAGTGGCGGGTGGGAGGTCCTGTTACTGTGCAGGGCGACACTTTATTTTATTCATCTGGCGTAGTGTAGAAGTTGGGGAAAAATTGGGGAATTGCTCTAGATAACTTATTTTCTGCCAAGACGAGTCCTGGCTGGAGGAAGTGATGGCGGTCTGCACTGGATGAAGAAGAAAAGGGAAGATGAACATCTTCAACTAGAGACTTCACTGGTGAGTCAGTGTATTATCTGTACACTTACGCTATATACAGAGCTCCTGTGTATAATGTCACTGGTGAGTCAGTGTGTTACCTGTACACTGACACTATACACTGAATATCTATGTACAGAGCTCATGTGTATAATGTCACTAGTGATACCTGTATTACCTGTACACTGACACTATATATAGAGCTCCTGTGTCTAATGTCATTGGTGAATTAGTTACCTGTACACTTACACTATACACTTACCTACACGCAACCTTCGATCCTCTCAAGTTCTCCTTCTTTACTCCCCTCTAATCTCGTCTTCACACAACCGCATACAAGACTTCTCCCGTGCTTCCCCCATGCTCTGGAACTCTCTACCTCAACACATTAGACTTCCCCTACCACGGAAACCTTGAAAAAGAGCCTGAAGACTCACTTCTTCCGACAAGCCTACAACTTGAAGTGATCCTCAGTCTACTGAACTGCCGCACGACCAACTCTACCCTGTCCTAGTGTATCCTCACCCATCCCCTGTAGACTGTGCGCCCTGTGAGGGTCCTCTCTCCTTCTGTACTTGTGTGTGCCTTGTTTTGCTCATATTTATTGTACTTGTCTATACTTGCCCCTTTCACATGTAAAGCACCATGGAATAAATGGTGCTATAAAAATGTATAATAATAATAATATACACTGTATACTATGTACAGAGCTCCTTTGTATAATGTCACAAGTGGTCACTGTATTATCTGTACACTATATACAGTGCTTATGTGTATAATGGCACTTATGGTAATGTTAGTATTGTGTTTTGTTTTTTTATTAATGGTCAGTATTTTGTCATTGTGGTGGTAATATGTGGTCTGGTCATGGTGTGGCGGTATTTGTCCCCTGTATGTGGTATTATTCGGTCACTATGTCGCGGTAATATGTGGTCTGTCACTGTGTGGCGGTATTTGTCACCTGTATGTGGTATTATTCAGTCACTATGTGCTGGTAATATGTGGGCTGGTCATAAATGTGACGGTACTTGTTCCTTGTATGTGGTAGTATTCAGTCACTGTGATGGTAATATGTGGTCTGGTCATGGTGTGGCGGTATTTGTCCCTAGTAAGTGGCATTATTGGTCATTTTAAAAAATGTATGTGACACATTCACTTAAAGAAAAATAAATAAAAATTTACCTAAAATGAGTATTGGATATTTTCAGAAATGTTTAATAAGTTAGAGTATGGCCCAGCCAAAAGTCTACCTTATCGCAGTGGTGGCTTAAAAAATCTTTTGGATAAAACAAAAGCTGACGGCTATGTATGTAATATGGCGTTTGATGGTAACTGTTAAAGTGTGATTAGTGAGGATGTGATACAGAAGTGGAGTTTTTTCAAGGGTGAGCAGTGGGACTGTGGAAGGTTCTAGGAGTGAAGGTGGAGCTGGGGTTGAGCCTGGGTGGAGTCTCAAGGGGGGCCTGAAAATTTTGCCAGTATGGGGCTCTGATACATGGGGTATCTGCGTACTCAAAAGAAATTGCACAACAAATTGTGAGGTCCATTTTCTCCTATTACCTTGTGAAAATAAAAAATATGGAACTAAAATAACATTTTTGTGGGAAAAAATTTTTTATTTTTCACGGATAAATGCTATAAACTTCTGTTCAGAACCTGGAGGTTCAAGGTGCTCACCACATCTAGAAAAGTTCCCTGGGGGGTCTAGTTTCTAAAATGGTGTCACTTGTGTGGGTTTACACTGTTTAGGCATATCAGGGGCTCTCCAAATGCGACATGGCATCCGCTAATTATTCTAGGAAACGTTGCAAACTTCAAAAAGTGATATGATATGGTGCTCCTTCCCTCCTGAGCAATGCCATGCGCCCAAACAGTGTTTTTTTCCCCACATATGAAGTATCAGCATGCTCAGGAGAAATTGCACAACAAATTTTGTCCATTTTCTCCTGTTACCCTTGTGAAAATAAAATTGGGTCTAAAATAAAAATTTTTGTGAAAAAAGTTAAATGTTCATTCTTTCCACATTCTAAAAATTCCCATGAAGAACCTGAAGGGCTAATAAATTTCTTGAATGTGGTTTTGAGCACCTTGAGGGTGCAGTTTTTAGACTGGTGTCACTTTGGGGTATTTTCTGTCATTTAGACCCCTCAAAGTCCCTTCAAATGTAATGTGGTCCTTTAAAAAAAAATCGTTTTGTAAATTTTTGTTGAGAAAATCGCTAGCCAATTTTTAACCCTTGTAAAAGAAAAAAAAATTGTTTCAAAAATTGTACTGATGTAAAGTAGACATGTGGGAAATGTTATTTATTAACTATTCTGTGTGATATAACTCACAGATTTATAAGAATACAAATTTAAAGATTGAAAATTGCAAAATTTTCACAATATTTGCCAAATTTCTATTTTTTTATAAATAAACGCAAGTCATACCAAAAAGTTACCACTATCATGGGATCCATTGAAGCGTTCCAGAGTTATTACCACTTAAAGTGACACTGGTCAGAATTGTAAAATTTGGCCTGGTCATAAACAGCCTTTGAGATAAGGGGGTTAATATGGGCATATTTTACATGAAGGGGAGTTACCAGTGTGAGACAAGTACCGTATTTTTCAGACTATAAGATGCACCGAACCATAAGATGCACTTAGTTTTAGAGAGGAAATTAGGAAAATTGAAGCAAAAATGTGTCATTCTATACTTGTTATCCCCTATCCTGGTATATATGGTCCCCTCATCCCCATCCTAATACACATGGCCCCCTCATCCCTACCCTGGTATGGATGGCACCCTCATCCCTATCCTGGTAGGAATGATCGCCTCATCCCTATCCTGGAGTGCATGGCCCTCATCCCCATCCTCAGGGCCGGCTCCAGGTTTTCATGGGCCCCGGGCGAAAGAGTCTCAGTGGGCCCCCTAAACACAGACCACGATTCATGATGCACAGATACTGCAGAGAAATATGGATATAGCACAACGCCAAACACTTCTCTTCTTCCATTACGACTGATAGCTATTGTAAATTGTACAATAGCTCAAAAACCGCCAAATCCTCACAGCGCACAGTACAGACTGGACAGTACAGTCCTCCATACAATATTATGGGCACCACATAGTTTCCCCCTCATCACCCATATAATACCCCATGCAGGATGTCACCCCTCCATCCCCCATATAATGCTCCATTCAGGATACTGGTCCCCATATAAAGCTCTATACAAAATATGGAGCTCTCCTCTACACTGTGCTGCGTTCTGCACTGTTACGGCTCAGGAAAGGGCGCCGTGGAAAGACTCCCATCATCATCATTGCCTGCCCATTATCATCATCACAGTATGCCCATCATCATCACTGCCTGCCCATCATCATCACTGCCTGCCCATCAACATCAATGCTTGCCCATCATCATCAATGCCTGCCCATAATCATCATTGCCTCCCCATCAATATCATTGCCTGCCCATCATCATCACTGCCTGCCCATCATCATCAATGCCTGCCCATAATCATCATTGCCTCCCCATCAATATCACTGCCTGCCCATCATCATCATTGCCTGCCCATCATCATCACTGCCTGCCCATCATCATCACTGCCTGCCCATCATCATCAATGTCTGCCCATAATCATCATTGCCTGCCCATCATCATCACTGCCTGCCCATCATCATTACTGCCTGCCCATCATCATCAATGCCTGCCCATCATCATCAATGTCTGCCCATAATCATCATTGTCTCCACAGCAATATAATTGCCTGCCCATCATCATCAATCATCATTGCCTCCCCATCATCATCATCACTGCCCTCCCCCCACCACCATCACACATACAGCAGACACACACACACAAAGCATCGCACTACATACACACAGAGACACATACACAGACACACACACAAACATCTCACCTGTCCGAAGTCCGCGCGCTCACTGCCACAGCCGGCCGCTGAATGATGACGTCATTCAGCGGCGCTGCTGTGAGAGGAAGCGCCGGCGTCCTGCAGGCGCCCCCTGGAGCCCGGAGGCGGAGCTGCGGCAGCGGAGGCATGGGGAGAGGTGAGTATTGAGCCGGCCGCAGCCGGGGCCCTGAGCAAGCGGGGGGGGGGCAGTGGCGGCGCTGACACCGCTAACGGGCGCCGGGGTGCCAGATGGCGAGTGGGCCCCCCCCGCCTGCTCAGGGCCCCGGCACTTGCCCGGGTGTGCCGGGTGCTGACGCCGGCCCTGCCCATCCTAATATGCATGCCTCTCCATCCCTAGCCTGATATGCATGCCGCCCTCATCCCTATCCTGGTAGGAATGGTCCCGCTCATCACTATCCTGGTAGGAATGGTTCCCCTCATCCCTATCCTAGCAGGAATGATCACCCTCATCCCTATTCTGGTATGCATGGCCCCATCTCATCCTAGCATGCATGGCCTTATCCCTATCCTGGTATGCAGTGCTCTATCCTTAACCTGGTATGATTGGCCCCATCCCGGTCCTGGTATGCATGGTACTATCCTTTCCTTATCCTGGTATGCCTGGCCCCATCAGAAAACATTAAAAAAAAAAAAATTACACTTATCTACCCATTGTCAGCCAGAGCCGGCGGTCACGTGCGATACTTAAGAGAAATGAATATTCATGGAATGGGTGAATATTCATTTCTCTTAAGTTTTGGCACACTTGACTGCTGACAGCTGCAGGAAGCCTCCGGCTGACACTGTGCTCGCTAGAGAGTAATGAATACTCACTGCTTTGCGAGCACACAGTCCCGGCATGCAGAGGATTGACTATTCTGGCAGCTGCCCTTCGGCTTGCAAGCAGCGCATGACATCCATGCCATGAGCTGCCTACAAGCATAAAGCAGCTGCTGGCATCGGAGCAGGACGCTGGGAGGAAGCGCCGGGAAGGTAAGTGTAATGCTTTGTTTTTTAGTGTTTTCTGATGGGCCATGCATACCAGGATTGGGGTGGAGGCCAATCATACAATGATAAGGAAAGGATAGAACCATGCATACCAGGACCAGGATGATGGCCCATCATACCAGGATGCCATTAAAGAGAAATAAATATTCATTACCCTCCACACCCATGGAATGCACCCCCCATGTTCCTTCACATTTTTGGAGGAAAAAAGTGTGTTTTATAGTCAGAAAAATACGGTAACTGACACAGAAGAGGAGAAATTAAATTTGTCTTCTCGCAAACACATTTTTGCTTCTCTCTTAGCTCTGCTGTATTGTAACAATATTGTAACACCGTCTGCCTGTCAGCTGAAAGCTGAAGCTGAGAAGAACCTGCAGATGTGTCAGGTATAATCACACACAGTTCTGCGTGAGATCAGGAGAGCAGAGAGCGGCCATGACACATCACACTTGTAACTCCTCCTTCATGTAAAATAAGCTCTGGAGGCAGAGTTATCTTGCAGGCAGTGTCCTCCCCAGAGCCTGGAAGAGGTCATTTACATAAAGGGATAAAAGATCATTTCTAAACAACAAGGCATCTGATATGAGGCATTCAGGGTATGACTTTTTTCAGCAGTCTATAACCTGCATGTCCATATAATTTTATGACCTTTAAGTGTGCTTTTAATAGGATTTATTGTTATAGGGGCACTCAGAGTATTGTGATTGTCTGAGGTGCACACAGGGCATTGTTACTTTCTAGGAGGCAAAATATGGGCACTCTTTGTTAGGTCACTTGCAGAGGGCATTAATATATTCTAGAGGGCAATTTTATCATCTAGATCAGGGGTCCCCAACCGCCACAGCACAGAACGCTGTACATACATGGAGCCGGTGGCTGCAGCACTGTAGTGACAGCTGCAGCCGCCGGCTTCAAGACATCGATAATTACCTTCCGTCGCTGCATCCCTGTCGGCCGCGACAGCTTCCTCCTGGCAGTGCGGTGACGTAGTACCGCTCATTAAGGTAATGAATATGGACGTGATGCCACTCCCATAGGCGTGGCGTCCATATTCATGCCCTTAATGAGCGGTATTACGTCACCGCTGCGCACAGGAGGAAGCTGCCGCGGCCGACAAGGACGCAGGGAAGTTCAGCGACGGAGCGAGGAGGGTAAGTATGATGGGAGGGGGCGGGGGAGCCCAGCCATGTATACAGGATGGGAGGGGGAGCGGAGCCATATATACAGGATGGGAGGGTGGAGCGGAGCCATATATACAGGATGGGAGGGAGAGCGGAGCCATGTATACAGGATGGGAGGGTGGAGCGGAGCCATGTATACAGGATGGGAGATGGGAGCGGAGCCATGTATACAGGATGGGAGGGTGGAGCGGAGCCATGTATACAGGATGGGAGGATGGGAGCGGAGCCATGTATACAGGATGGGGGGGTGGAGCGGAGCCATATATACAGGATGGGAGCGGAGCCATATATACAGGATGGGAGGGGGAGCGGAGCCATGTATACAGGATGGAGGGGGAGCGGAGCCATGTATACAGGATGGGAGGATGGGAGCAGAGCCATGTATACAGGATGGGAGGGGGAGCGGAGCCATATATACAGGATGGGAGCGGAGCCATATATACAAGGATGGGAGGATGGGAGCGGAGCCATATATATAAGGATGGAAGATGGGAGCGGAGCCATGTATACAGGATGGGAAGATGGGAGCGGAGCCACATATACCGGATGGGAGCGGAGCCATATATACCGGATGGGAGGGGGAGCGGAGCCATATATACAGGATGGGAGGGGGAGCGGAGCCATATATACAGGATGGGAGGGGGAGCGGAGCCATATATACAGGATGGGAGGGTGGAGCGGAGCCATATATACAGGATGGGAGGGTGGAGCGGAGCCATATATACAAGGATGGGAGGGTGGGAGCGGAGCCATATATACAGGATGGGAGGTGGAGCGGAGCCATTTATATAGGATGGGAGGGTGGAGCGGAGTCATATTTACAAGGATGGAGGGTGGGAGCGGAGCCATATATACAGGATGGGAGGGTGGAGGGAGCCATATATACAAGGGTGGGAGCGGAGCCATGCATACAAGAGTGGGAGCGGAGCCTTGTATACAAGGGAGTCACATTCACATTATAAATGTTATAATTAAATGATGAGTATGCACTACTACTAAACTACAACTCCGTTCATAGCCCCGCCCCTTATGACCAAAGCCCCACCCCTGCCACACCTCCATCCCCGCCCTGCCGGGCCATGGAAGAATGGTCTTTCTTGAAGCCGGTCCCTGGTGCAAAAAGGTTGGGGACCACTGATCTAGATGATACAAAGGAGGCATTTTAGTTTGCAAGGGGCACAGTGGTGGGCATTATTATTTGGGACACTAAGAGGAGCACGGTTATTGCGCCAAACAACAGGTGTCATCATAGGGACACATACTGCAGCAGTGGTTTAGTATTGGGGTATCACCAGGATGAGGAGTGTGTGTAGGTTGGGAATAGATGGGGATGGGGCTGGAAATGTCTGTTTGTTGTAAACTCTCAAGACGAGTCCTTACTGGTAGTAGTTGTCATGTAGGTCTGGGCCAAATGGAAAAGACAGGAAAAGTAAATGACTCCATCAGAAAAAATATCAGCTGTAAGTCACCATCTATAATTGTACTGTAAATGTAAACTTATATGTTCTACAGGACTGGTATCTAAGGACTGGTCACCGCATGGCGGTAATATCGGCATTGGCCTTTGAATAGAGATTTATTTTCAGTAAAGCCATGGTCATCTGTTGAGGTTCCACTATACCCACAATTAGGCTGCTCCACTGTAGTTGTAAACATAGTTACCAGCAGGGGCCACCTCAGATATTTTATAGGAGCTGAACTCCTATCTACGCCTCTGGATCATGAGATTGAAGTCGCGTAACATGTGGAGTCTGATCACATGACCACACAAAGCACGGCAACCAGGGCTGAGGAGCGAGTAAGCTAAACCTCTTCAATTTCGCTGACTCCTGCCTCCACAGCACGGGTCACAGTAAAATGACATGAAAAAGGAACAAAACAATTACATAAAGAGATCCCAATTATAATGCAAGTGCATAGTGTATTTAGAGTAATGCAACCAAGTAATGCTGCTTTATTACTTGGCTGCATTACTATAAATACACTATGCACTTTTTCATGTAATTTTACTATATTTGTGCCTTACATGTCTTTCCTTTGTCATTTAGCAACCCCATGATTAAGACCCGGGAGGGTCGAAATGTTGGGTGATTCAGTCGTATTGTACTATATTATTTCTGGCATCTATTTTTGGATTGTTTAATAAACTCTATATATATTTTGGCAAATAATCTACTAGAGCGGTGAATTTCGGCGCTTTGATTCGGGGACTTCAATAGTCCATTCCACCAGCACCTTGCTTTTATGACCTGAGTGCACACCCATTCTTCTCTTACTGAAACTCCATCACAGTCGGAGATGGATGAGTCCAGGCTGGTGATGAGGACGAGATGGTGACCAGTGAGACTGAAATTCCTGAACTGGGGTTTTCTGGGGGGAATTTTGGGACTGACAAATGGAGGACTTGACCTTGAAAAATGTACTGGAAAATGTGACTGTGATAAATGGGGTTACACAGGAGCCGGGGGGGCCAACACCAGGTTCATGTACTATGCGGTCAATGGGGAGTTGCTACAGTGGGTACGGAAAGTATTCAGACCCCTTTAAATTTTTCACTCTGTTTCATTGCAGCCATTTGGTAAATTCAAAAAAGTTATTTTTTTTCTCATTAATGTACAGTCTGCACCCCATCTTGACTGAAAAAAAACAGAAATGTAGAAGTTTTTGTAAATTTATTAAAAAAGAAAAACTGAAATATCACATGCTCATAAGTATTCAGACCCTTTGCTCAGTATTGAGTAGAAGCACCCTTTTGAGCTAGTACAGCCATGAGTCTTCTTGGGAATGATGCAACAAGTTTTTCACACCTGGTATTTGGGATCCTCTGCCATTCTTCCTTGCAGATCCTCTCCAGTTCTGTCAGGTTGGTGGACAGCCATTTTCAGGTCTCTCCAGAGATGCTCAATTGGGTTTAGGTCAGGGCTCTGGCTGGGCCTGTCAAGAATGGTCACAGAGTTGATCTGAAGCCCTCCTTTGTTATTTTAGCTGTGTGCTTAGGGTCATTGTCTTGTTGGAAGGTGAACCTTTGGCCAAGTCTGAGGTCCAGAGCACTCTGGAAGAGGTTTTCATCCAGGATATCTCTGTACTTGGCCACATTCATGTTTCCTTCAATTGCAACCAGTCGTCCTGTCCCTGCAGCTGAAAAACAACTCCATAGCATGATGCTGCCACCACAATGTTTCACTGTTGGGATTGTATTGGGCAGGTGATGAGCAGTGCCTGGTTTCTCCACACATACCGCTTAGATTTATCACCAAAAAGTTCTATCTTCGTCTCATGAGACCAGAGAATCTTCTTTCTCATAGTCTGGGAGTCCTTTATGTGTATTTTTTAGCAAACTCTATGCGGGCTTTAATATGTCTGGCACTGAGGAGAGGCTTCCGTCGGGCCACTCTGCCATAAAGGCCCGACTGGTGGAGGGCTGCAGTGATAGTTGACTTTCTGGAACTTTCTCCCATCTCCCTACTGCATCTGTAGCACTGAGCCACAGTGATCTTGGGGTTCTTCTTTACCTCTCTAACCAAGGCTGTTCTCCCACGATTGCTCAGTTTGGCTGGACGG
This sequence comes from Oophaga sylvatica, assembly GCA_033576555.1. NCBI lineage: Eukaryota > Metazoa > Chordata > Amphibia > Anura > Dendrobatidae > Oophaga > Oophaga sylvatica. Next base: position 288,407,246 of record JARQOD010000004.1, on the reverse strand, counting down.
TCAGGTCTAGGAAGACTTCTGGTGGTCCAAACTTCTTCCATTTAAGGATTATAGAGGCCACTGTGCTCTTAGGAATCTTCAGTACTGCAGAAATTTTTTTGTAACCTTGGCCAGATCTGTATCTTGCCACAATTCTGCTCCTTGGCCAGTTCCTTTGACCTCATGATTCTCATTTGTTCTGACATGCACTGTGAGCTGTGAGGTCTTATATAGACAGTTGTGTGCCTTTAAAAATCAAGAACTATGAGTTTAATTAAATACAGCTGGACTCCAATGAAGGCGTAGAACCATCGTAAGGTGGATCACAAGGAAATGGACAGCATGAGACTTAAATATGAGAGTCTGAACAAAGGGTCTGAATACTTATGACCATGTGATATTTCAGTTTTTCTTTTGTTATAAATTTGCAAAAATTTCTACATTTCTATTTTTTTCTCTGTCAAGATGGGGTGTAGAGTGTACATTAATGAGAAAAAAAATGAACTAATATTATAATATAATATAATGGTGTGCAAGCCTTATAATAAATTGCAGCATATAGGCGCACATATTCTGCAGTATTAAGGCTGTAAAGAAGGAGGTTGCGCAAATACATAATGTGATGAATGTTTTGTGACACTGGAAAAAGGATGTGTATGATGTTTTGATAAGAACAAAGGGAAAGGAGGTGAGGGGAATAAAAAATAAAGTAAAATAAAATAGAATTCAAACAGACAAAAAATAATGAAAAGGGGGAGGAAAAGGAGAAAGGAAAAAAGAAGGGAGAGACACAAATGACTAAAGAGGGAGATTATGCAACATAAATAATGAAACATGGGGAAACCACCGAAAATGAATACCTGCAGGCTGTCTTCACGTCTATCCTCATCCTACCCTGATATAGCCAAATTTCAATCAGAACCACTCATATGTCACAAGAGAGCTCCAAATCTCCGTAACCTTTTGGTCAGAGCCGATATAGGAGGCAAAACACTGGGTGGCACCCAGACCTTGTTAAGGTCACAACGTAAAGGAACATTCCCATGCCTACATTGTTTACAATGTTCTAATATTACCAAAGGCGATAGTTTCACCCACCCTCTCTCTGGTAAAACCTTCCCTATCAAAGGCTATTTCAATTGTGACTCCACATTTGTGATATACCTTATTAAGTGCCCCTGCGGTCTCGGATATGTTGGTGAGACCACCCAACATATCCGGGACTGCATCTCGCAACATAAGTCCACCATACGGTGTAAGAGGCTCTTGTTGCCAATACCTGCACACTTTATTTCAAGCGGACATAATATATCACAACTACGGTATCAAGTCATAGACCATGTACCAGTGGCACGCTGGGGGGGTGATAGAATCTCAAAATTGAAAGAAAGGGAAGCCTTTTGGATATATGCTGTACGAACACTTGAACCACATGGTTTAAATAGGGAGTATGAGGTACTCCATTGATATCATTATTATCTCATTGTTGACATTTTCCGTATGTGTTTTATTATTAATATGCAAGAATTTCGCATTGTTACTGGATATTAATAAATTGACCTTCTCTTCTCCCGAGATCTCGTTGCCGAGACTTGAATGAGATTTGGCGGCCATCTTACCGGAGTCCCCTGGCGGCCATGTTTGAGGACGCCACCGAGATGCAGGAGAGAGCGGAGTTGCGGGGGCTTTCCGGCTAAGACCGAAATGCCGGCGGAGCCCCCCTGCAGCACAGAGCCGGCTGCTGCCCCGGAACCACCGCACGGAAGACTTCGTCGGGACCGCCACCGGAGGCCGCTGGCGGCCATGTATCAGGAGGCCGCAGCAGCGGAGCTGCGGGGGCTGTCCGGCTAAGAGGGAAATGCCGGCGGAGCCCCCCACGCAGCACAGAGCCCCGCTGCTGGCCAGACACCACAGGAAGGCTGCCGCCGCCACCACCGGGACCGCCGCCGCCACCGGATTTTTTGGTATGTTGGGACCATAAGGCGCACCCCCATTTTCCCCCAAATTTTGGGGGGAAAAAAGTGCGTCTTATGGTCCAAAAAATACGGTAGTCACCAGTCTCCCTTTTTTTAAAAAATAAGCAACATGCTATATTATTTACTTTACATCTATATGCTGCAATTTATTATAAGGCTTGCACACCATTATATTACATTATATTATTTTCTTTAAAGTAATTATCTTGTATTTTTTCATTATCTTTAGAAACATAACCTTGATAAAGGCTCTTTTGCCGAAACGTCGGTGTTACTATTCTGTGCATCCTTGGAAAAAGAAAAAGAAATATATTTTCTGCATTGAAAATGATTTGCCTCAGGTTATTCTCTAATTGATATTACAATATTTCCTGATGGCCCAGGCTTGCTTCTTCCATTGTTTTTTGCATGAAACTAAGGCTGCGTGTTAGTCTTAAGTGCTGCCTAAGCTCCACCCACCAACTAACTACACCCTTTCCTAACCAGCCTGAGTCAGACCATCCTCCCAAAGAGTCCGCCTGTGCTCAGCCAGCATAGTGTATGTTGGATGCAGGAGGTGGGAGTCCATGGGGTGCTTCCTCCTTACCTGAGAGTCAGGTGTCACACCTCAGGTGAGATGTAACATCTCCGTGGCGACTGGACCCTCAGGGCACCACGTATGTCCAGCCGAGTGAGCCTCTCTATCAAAATAGGTATGAAAGGATCGGTAGAAAATTGGAGGAGAAAGGAAGGGAGAAAAAATGCTGAGAGTAATAAGAAATCACTTTGCAGGCGGCATGTTTGAGACTCTTGGCCTAGAGCAGGGGTTGGGAACCTCAGGCCCATAGCCATTTACTGCCAGCGATGACCTTTTCTCCGGCCCCCAGGCAGATTCCTGGGGAATGCAGTGCTTGGGCCTGCAGCTGTGTTTTGACGGCTGACGGACCTTTAATTATTTCTTCTTCCTCTATGAGCATATGTACTTAGCACTCATAATTGAACGCCAAGGTGCGTGCAGTGAAAGATTACATCCTGATGCCAGTTCCAGTACTTTGTGGGCAGAGTTAGCGCGATTTGTACAGCCCACAAAGGATGATTAAATATCCAAATGGCCATTGGCAGAAAAAAGGTTCCCCACCCCTGGCCTAGACAGACATGTAATAACTTATAATCTCTGCCACCAATATGAAGAGCAAACTAGATAGTTCAAGTGATTCAGTATTTTTTGGTGGAGTCGGCATAAAATGGACAGAGTCCTACCTCTAAAATATATAATAAATTGGCTGCAGTAGTTCAATGCAGTATGAGGTGAATATTTTTTCATAAAAATTTGGGAAAATTATAAAATGTCTTATAAATATCTGTTCCATTCCTGATCTAAAATCTCAGCATTTATGTACATGCTCACTAGTGAAGCAGTGCTGTAGAGTCGGGAGTCAGGGAAGTTGAGGAGCCAGAATTGTAAGTGTGTGTAAGGTTCTTTGTCTCTGTTGACATGTTCCTTGAAACTCAGTTTTCCGTCGGCCATTTTGCAGCTCTTGCCCTCAGTTAATATGGAGTTCCAGTTTTCATGTTCCCGCCCTGATTCTTCCCTCTTGCTTCTTAAGCAGCCTCAGCTGAACAATCAGTGCTCCTGAATCAGGCCTCAGTCAGTCTGTGACCTGACTCCTGGAAACCTTGAACTTGTACTCCAGCTATTCCCTACTGAGGAACCTTTGAACACTTTTGGACTCTGGAAACCTGCTGTTTGGTGAATCCATGTTTGCAGAGGAATTACGGTACAGAGAAGAGATCCTGAACCTGCTTTGGAGATTTATTGTAGTGCTTGAAATTACTCTGGCCTGCTGTGTCTCCTGACTCTGTTCCTGCAAACTGTGTGAACTTTTCAGCATGCTTGTATGAAGTAATACAAGTCATTTCATTTCAACCTATTTCTCCTGTGTTTTCCTCGCACCCAAGCACAAGACGCTATAGGAACTGTACACTATACATGACAAGATTCAGGAGCCAATGTTTAGTGTCTGCTGGGTCTGGGAAAGCCGTGTCTGCTGTGACTGTGGATATCAGATGTCCGTTTAAATACCTTATGTGATGACAGTGGTTGTGACTTCTCACAACCATTCCAGGTGAGCGCATTCCCTTAAAATTTTACTCTGCAGTGTTACCACAGGTAAACACTATTGTTTTTTTTTTTTTTTTTCCTTTCCTCTTCTCCTTCCAGCACTTCTGCCTTAAAAGATCTGGAAGATGGAGGCCCGCATAAAGGAACTTTGCGGAGTGACTGATACAATCCTTTCAGATGTACAGACTTTAAAAACCCGTTTTGCAAGCCTACAGGACCTCACTAATCATAATTTGCAAGTGTTTGGACAGATACCCAGGAATTGCGAGCCAGGATTGAGGCTCTAGAGGAACGAGCCCAGGCTCCTGCCATAACCCCGAGTTCTGGGATCCCCAAATTACCTCCTTTTCGTTTTGGCGGTGAACGTGAGAAATTCAGGGGATTTATTAATCAATGCAATTTATTTTTCTCTGCACATGCTTCACAATTTCCCACTGAACGATCCAAAGTGCTTACTATAATCATGTTGCTTACCAATAAGGCTTTGATGTGGGCAAACCCTCTGATTGAGACTGAGGATGATTGTTTGAATCACCTTGATGCTTTTATTTCAGCCATGGGGCAGGTGTTTGATGACCCCAATCGAGGTGCAACAGCTGAAGCAGCCATGTTAACTTTGCGCCAAGGTAAGCGTTCAGTAGCCGAATATGCCTGGATTTCAGGAGATGGGCTCTTGATACCACTTGGGACACTTCCGCTAAGAAATCTATTTTTCGGAAAGGGTTGTCTCCACTGATTAAGGATGAACTTGCTCGTGCCGACCCTCCCACTGCGTTAGGTGACTTTATTAACTATTTATTCGTATTGATGCTCGTCTGACTGAACGCAGACAAGAGAGATGGTTCGAAAATAATCGCACTAATCTTTTACTACCTCCCTCCTCAGCTAAGGAACCTTTGAGTAGGATCACAAGGGAACCAGAACCTGAACCCATGCAGGTGGACTCTTTACAAAGACGGGTTGGTGATGCACGCAAAGAACATCGTATAAAGGAAAATCTATGTTTCTACTGTGGTAAGTCAGGGCACTTCATTATAAACTGCCCCAGCCGTTCTCGTAAGACTACTGCAGCAGTCATTCACTGTGAGTGTTGCGAGAGGAGCTCTGTCATGTCGAGCTCAGGCTCCAGAGAGATCTGCTGCAAGAGATCTTGATTTCTCGGACTTAAACTCTGTTAGTTCTGGGGACGATGACGGTATAAACGCTGCCATTTTTCAAGTTTCCTCAGCGATGTCCCAGCTGAGTTGTAAAAGAAACAATTCTCATTGCTTCCTTTTCATCAAACTCTGGGTTGACTCAGTCTGGGTGTCTAGCTCTGCTATGATTGACTCAGGAGCAAGTGGAAATTTTATGGATATCTCCTTTGCTCTGAAACAGGGGATACGTTCAGTGAAGAAGGCTACTCCAGTACAGATGGAGACTGTGGATGGCTCTCTACTGACTTCTGGACCAGTGGATCAAGAAACAGAGCCTTTGAGGGTCCTTATGGGTAAAGATCATCAGGAGAAAATGTCTTTTATGCTTATCTCTTCTCCCCACTTTCCCATTATTCTAGGGCTACCATGGCTGCAGGTGCAGAATCCTACGATTAACTGGGAGACCAAGGAATTACACTTTCCGGAGAAACAGATGAGTCAAGGAGTTTCAGCTTGCTCTGTTCCTAAAGGAACCATGTCAGTCCCTGAACTACCAGCTGTATACCAGGACTATGTGGATTTATGTGACAAGAAGAACGCTGATCAGCTTCCTCCTCACCGTCCATATGATTGTCCAATTGAATTATTGCCTGGAGCCGAGATACCTTTTGGTAAGATCTACCCCCTAGCGGAGCCCGAGCTAAAAGCTTTGAAGGATTATATAGACGAAAATTTAGCCAAGGGCTTCATACGCCCCTCTTCATCTCCCGCAGGTGGACCCATCTTCTTTGTGAAGAAGAAAGATGGATCTCTGAGACCCTGCATAGACTATAGGGAACTCAATAAGGTTACTATTAGAAACCGTTATCCATTGCCTTTAATCCCTGAGTTGTTGGAGAGAGTGCGGCATGCCAAAATTTTCTCTAAACTGGATCTCCGTGGGCCTATAACTTGGTCCGTATTAGACCTGGGGATGAATGGAAGACTGCTTTCAGGTCACGCTATGGACACTTTGAATATCTAGTTATGCCTTTTGGTCTGAGTACAGCCCCAGCCACTTTCCAACACTTCGTGAATGTATCTTCAGGGATCTCCTAGATACATTTGTGGTGATTTATCTGGATGATATTCTAATTTTTTCTAACTCCACAGAGGAACATCATGGACATGTGAGAATGGTCTTAGAACGCCTAAGACAAAACCATCTCTACATCAAACTTGAAAAGTGTGAATTCCATAGGACCGAAATTCAATTTCTGGGGTATGTACTATCTACGCAAGGGATTAGTATGGATGGAAGCAAGACCAAAGCCATCAAGGATTGGCCAATTCCTAGAAATGTGAAGGAGGTGCAGCGCTTCATCGGGTTTGCCAACTTCTATAGACGTTTCATTAAAAAACTTTCTGAGGTAGTGTCACCTATCACCCAACTTACCCGGAAACAGTCTAGGTTCTCCTGGACCCCGCAAGCTCAGGAAGCATTTTCCTGTTTAAAGGATAAATTTACCACCGCACCTATCTTAGTACATCCCAACCCCGAGCTTGCCTTCATAATAGAGGTGGATGCTTCAGACTGTGCCGTTGGAGCTATACTCTCTCAGAGAACAGGTGAGAAGAATGTCTTGCATCCCTGTGCCTTCTTTTCCCAGCAGTTGTCTTCGGCTGAGAGGAACTACGATGTGGGCAATAGAGAATTGTTGGCCATTATTGCCGCCTTCAAGGAATGGAGACACCTTCTTCAGGGAGCTGCACAGCAAATAGTCGTCCTGACAGACCATCGTAACCTTGAATTTATCAGGTCGGCTAAGTGCTTGACTCCTCGCCAGGCTCGCTGGAATCTTTTCCTAAACCAATTTAATTTTGTCATTTCTTATAGACCAGGATCGCGCAATGGAAAGGCTGATGCACTCTCTAGGATTCATTCAGCAGAGACACGTCCACTTACTCCTCCTAAGACTATTCTTCCTGACTCTAGATTCCTGGGAGTGATTCATAATCAAGACCTACTTAAGGACATCAAGGAAGCATACCATGCGGATTTTTTGTTGGCTCAACCCCCAAGGGACGTAAGTCTTGTCTTTAAGAATGGTGTGTGGATTCAGGGACAACGTCTGTATATACCTGAAACAGTCAGATTGAGAGTATTGCAACTCATCCACGATTCCAAGATAGCCGGGCATAGGGGAATTCTAAAGACACAAGAATTTCTTTCTCGTTTCTTTTGGTGGCCCACTTACAGGAAAGATGTTTTAAACTATGTCACTTCATGTGAAGTCTGTGCAAGATGCAAAACACCTCGCTCCTCACCAACTGGTCTGTTGCAACCTCTTCCCACCCCGTCCCGCCCGTGGGGATCCATTTCTATGGACTTCATTGTGGAGTTACCAACCTCTCAAGGGAAGAACACCATTCTAGTGGTGGTTGACCGTCTAACAAAGGCAGCTCATTTTATCCCTTGTGTCGGCTTACCCACTGCAAAACAGACATCAGACTTGATGATTAAGAATGTGTTTCGCTTACATGGAGTACCGGATGAGGTCATTTTGGATCGAGGGGTGCAATTCACTTCAAGGTTTTGGCAAAATTTCTGTGCAGCATTGGACATTAAAGTAAACCTTTCTTCTGCTTTTCATCCTCAGACTAATGGACAGACAGAACGAACCAATCAGACCCTGGAGCAGTATCTCCGCTGTTTTATCTGCCACCTACAGGATGATTGGGTGGATCTACTTCCACTGGCTGAGTTCTCTTATAACAACTCTCAGAGCGCCTCCACTAAGCAGTCTCCTTTTTACTCCAATCTAGGTTATCATCCTAACATTCTTCCTCGATTTCCCATAGATACGCCCTTGCCGGCAGTGGCTGAAAGAATCACTTCTTTACAAAAGAATATGGATCTTCTAAAGGAAAATCTAGAATTGGCTCAGGAAAGGTACAAGAAAGCAGCAGATAAATTTCGTAAACCTGCACCAGCTTTCAAGGTAGGAGATTTGGTCTGGCTGTCAACCAGAAATCTTAAATTAAAGATTCCATCGTCTAAATTGGGACATAAGTACATTGGACCTTATAAGATCAGTAAGATTATAAGTGCTGTTGCTTGTCGTCTTCAACTGCCCAGAACTATGAGAATCCACCCTGTCTTTCATGTATCCCTACTAAAGGCTGCAACACCCAATACGTTTCCTGGACGTTCTTCTCCTTGCCCTGACCCAGTGCTGGTCGATGGTCAGGAAGAATTTATGGTGGAAAGGATTCTAGATTCCAGGTTGTACAGAAATCAGTTGCAATATTTGATTAAATGGCAGGGCTACCCAGTGGAGGACAACTCATGGGAACCAGTCAACAATGTAAATGCTCCTCGCCTGCTCCGCCAGTTTCATCAGAGGTACCCTGACAAGCCTGGTCTGAGGTCATCCGGAGGTTGTCCCTAAGGGGGGAGTAATGTAAGGTTCTTTGTCTCTGTTGACATGTTCCTTGAAACTCAGTTTTCTGTCGGCCATTTTGCTTTCTGTCTTTCTGCAGCTCTTGCCCTCAGTTAATATGGAGTTCCAGTTTTCATGTTCCCGCCCTGATTCTTCCCTCTTGCTTCTTAAGCAGCCTCAGCTGAACAATTAGTGCTCCTGAATCAGGCCTCAGTCAGTCTGTGACCTGACTCCTGGAAACCTTGAACTTGTACTCCAGCTATTCCCTACTGAGGAACCTTTGAACACTTTTGGACTCTGGAAACCTGCTGTTTGGTGAATCCATGTTTGCAGAGGAATTACGGTACAGAGAAGAGATCCTGAACCTGCTTTGGAGATTTATTGTAGTGCTTGAAATTACTCTGGCCTGCTGTGTCTCCTGACTCTGTTCCTGCAAACTGTGTGAACTTTTCAGCATGCTTGTATGAAGTAATACAAGTCATTTCATTTCAACCTATGTCTCCTGTGTTTTCCTCGCACCCAAGCACAAGACGCTATAGGAACTGTACACTATACATGACAGTGTGGTTTACCGACTACACAGCCTTTGCTTTACCGCGATGGGGTCCTGGGTTCAAGTCCCACCACAGACAACATCTGCAAGGAGTTTGTACGTTCTCCCATTGTTTGCGTGGGTTTCCTCCCACACCGCAAAGACATACTGTACTGATAGGGAATTAAGATTGTGAGTCTCAATGGGGACAGTGATGATAATATGGGTAAAGCGCTGTGGAATTTAATGGTGCTATAAAAGTAAAGTAAATAACATAATCACTTAGTATATACCAATACTGCATAAAAAAAGTAGAAACCAGATCACAAATTCCAGCTGAATTATATAATGTTATAGAACTAAAACCTCAGAATTTTTGGACACAAAAACAACACTGCGCTGTCTAAACATACATTACAAAGAGAAGAAGCTTTCAAATTCATAATGAGGAAAACACTTCGCTGGAGAAAACATCTTTGTAAGTTTTAAAGAGTTCTGGGGATGGAGTTTTCAGGGAAGAGGAATTACATAAATAATAGATGTCATGTAGCAGTATACCACTAAGCGGGTAACGACTCACATTGTGGTCAATGTTAGGACAGAAATCTGGCAAAATTCATGACTTCTGGACTTTTATAAAGGAGCTACACCTCAACAGCGTGTGCACCAACCACTATATGGGATCCTACCACAAAGACAAACTTTAAGGCCCCTTTTACACGTCCGTATATTTCCGGTATCGGAAAAAACGGTACTGGAGCTATCCATGTGTCAATGTAGAGAAACACCCAGGATGTGGAAGGGGATAACCTAATGTGAGGGCAAAGACAACGAGACCAAAAAGTGTAATGTATCAAAATATTGCCTTTATTAAACAGAATTTGGCTAGCAAACATACAGTAAAACCATGTACTGATTAATAATAAATAATAATATAAAAATAAAAAGAACACCACAAACTGGGATGGTATAATAAACACACAAAAAAATTAATAATATACAATCAAATAGTAGTATAACTAATGTATATGCTCTCGGTGTATATACAATAAGATGCTAAGATAATACAACCAGGTGTATAAGTAAAATCATATATAATAATATGTATATATTATATATATAATAGATGTGGCACGGGAAAAATGAAAAAATAACACTTAGTGCAGTGCTGAATAATAATCAAAAATTGCATAAATAATCTGGTGCACACTAATAAAATGTATAATGTTGTGTATTTCAAAATAACAATAAAAAAATAAAAAAATAAAATTGTGTGCAAGGAAAATATATTAATTGAATATTAACACACTGTGCAAATTAATTCAACCATGTGTATGTGCTAGCAATAATCCAAATACACAGTGCAAAATAAATCCAACTATGTGCAATGCTAACGATAGTGCATAAACATGTGCCACATCATAAGGAACTGAAATGACAATACCTGGGAGCAAAAACCAGCGTGGTGTATAAAAATAGAACGCGTGTGTCAATGTGTGTACTACGTGCGGCACACGTGTGGCAACCGTGCGCCGCATCAGAACCACATGGACGGCCGCCGGGGAACAGTGCTTACAGTAGAGCTTCTCCGTGTGCGAGACATCTTGCTGTCTGTGGTGACGGCAAAAAATGAACATATCAGCATGTTTTGCCCACTGACACACGGTCCGAGGAAACACACTGACATGTGCATAGACTCATTCATTTGAATGGATCTACGTGAGTACGTGTCTCCCGTACATGTGAAAACTGTCACCACACATACCGGAGACATGGACGTGTGAAAGGGCCCTAAAATGTAAAACAACAGGTAAAACATGCATAGTTACTCCAGGAAACAAATTAAGTAAACTTCTACGACTAAATTCACCATAATGTCAGCCATATGCCATCAGTATGTCGATTTTTCACATGGAAATTGAATTCATTTTGATACGGATTCCATACAAATGGTGTCTGTATTGCATCTGTTTTTTTTGGGGGGGGAAGGGGCTACCCATAGAAACATATAACAATTCTTATCCAAAAAAAATATGAAACCAGCACATACTATAATTTTTTTTTCAGCACATACTATAATTTTTGTTTCACTCAGGCCAATGGTCCATTTGGAAAAATATTCATGAGAACTAACACATTGATTCACATTGATGTGTGCTGTCTGTGTGCGATATGTTTTCCACAGCACTGTGACCACAAATAAGTTTCTGTGAAGGCACAGAAAAGCAGCCTGTTACATGCAAAATAATGTAAATTACATTCTCAGATTTTTTTCTATGGTAATTTTAGAAACAGAACAGAATAAAAAAAAAGTACTTGTACCTTAAGAACAGCCCTCTGTGGTAGTTGAGAAATATCATCTTCACCTTCTCTCATAACAGAAGAACTGGCATTTCCCAAATCATCCATATCGCCTCTTTCCAAACGCTTGTAAATAAATATAAATAATGTCATTGTTAATGTAGAAATAATGTCCTCATAAGAACTAGATATTTGTAAAAATGGGATCCCCCCCCCCCTAAAAAAACAAACAGGCTTGATCGTAATATAGAACAAAGAACAGTTATCTAGCTACTGTCGCACTATAACAATATGTGGTAGTAAAAATCCTAAACTTGCTGGCTTTTCATTTTCTCAGATGCAGCGATGTCTAGGGATCATACACAAGTCTAACCTACTGTATGTATTCTTTGCTGGACGAGGGACAGATACTGACAAAACAATTGCATCTTGTGCCTGTAATACATTTGTTTTAAAGAAGCACTCCCATCAAAGTTGTTATCCTCTTAATATATTGCAGTCATCATATTATATAGCACTGTGTACAGCATTTTTCGGACTATAAGACGCACTTTTTTCCTCCAAAAATGTGGCGGAAAATAGTGGGCCATGTATACCAGGACAGGGATGAGGGGACCATGCATACCATGATAGGGATGAAGAGGCCATTTATACCAGGGTAGGGATGAGAGAACCATGCATACTAGAGTAGGGACGAGGGGACCATGCATACTAGGATGGGGATGAGGGGGCCATATGTACTAGGATAGGGAAGAGGGGGCCATGCATACCAGGATGGGGATGAGGCGATCATTCCTACCAGGATAGGGATGAGGGGGACATGCATATCAGGGTAGGAATGAGGAGGCCATGTGTATCAGGATGGGTATGAGGGGTCCATATATACCACGATAGGGGATATTAGTACAGAATTTACCAGATTTTTTGCTTCTTTTTTTGTCTAATTTCCTCCTCTGAAACCTAGGTGCGTCTTATGGTCCTGTGCGTCTTATAGTCTGAAAAATACGGTACTTACGATTGCTCATTTTGCCTTTCTCCCCAACTAATTCTATTTTCTCTGCTCTATGTAGAAACAGGAAGTCTTTTGTTCCTATAATAATAATCATTTTTTATTCCTATATGGCCAACATATTCCACAGCACTTTAGATTACAGAGGGGACTTGTACAGACAATAAAGACATTACAGTATAACACATACCGGAAACTCAACAGATACCAAAAGGAGTGAGGGCCCTGCTCGCAAGCATACAATCTATGAGGAAATAGGGGAGACACGAAAATGTAAAAAGTGCTTGTATTGTGTGGTCGAGCCATCAATATAATAAATATGGTATTCAAAAAATGCATCAACTGGTAACCAGCCAGTAGGACAATTAGATGCATGGAGGGTGTGTAAACAGATTGTCACTGGAATACCATTACAAAGAGGTGCCAAAAGATCACAGCATCTGGTCACACAAAATAAGGTACCAGAAAATTGCAGCGTCTGGCCACACAAAATCCTGCACTGAATAGAACTGTTTCACCATCCTATTAAAGCATGCTGTTTATTTCCTTGCTCTGTCACTGCAAAGGTTAATCAGTTAAGTTGATCTCCTGGAGCTCTCCATCCTGAATTGCCTCAGCTGTACTGTGTTAGCCACTCTGGTATTTATGCTTGCCACAGCCACTTGGGAATTGCCAGTGATAGTTCTACTTCCTGGTTAGGTGTTGTAGGAGAAATTCAGTGTTCAAAGTAGGTGCTTGGAGAATAGTGATGGGTGAACCCGAACAGTAAAAACGGCTGTTTCCCACGCTGTCATCTCTGTGACAGCGCGAGAAACACCAGCAGCTCTGATCGGCGGTAAGATCGTTACCACCAGTCAGAGCACTGCGGTTCCCATGCTGTCAGATGACAGCATGCAAGCCAGCAGTTGACCGGTGGTAAAAGAATTTCACCGTCATAGGCATTGGCCGATGAGAGTACAACTTTCATCAGCATAAGCCTGTTGTTGCTGATAACAGTGAGAGCAGGTGAGGCTGATGAGAGTATTCATCAGATGGGGCCTATGCAATAAATACATTTAAAAATGATGTGTGGTCTCTCTATTTTTGATAACCAGCGCAGGCAAAACTGACAGCTGCAGGCTGCAACCCCCAGCTGTCAGCTTTATCATGGTTGGTTATCAAGGACTGGGGTCCCACGCCATTTTTTTTTAATTATTGTCCCCTCCATTTTTGACAACCAGCCAAGCTACAGCAGACAGCTGGGGGCTTGTATTCTCAGCCTGGGAAGGGGTCATGGATATTGGCACTCCCCAGTCTAAAAATAGCAGCCCTCAACCACCCCAGAAATGGTGCATCCATAAGATGGCGCTTAGCCTCGCTCTTCCCACTTGCCCTAGTGCGGCAGCAAGTGGGGTAATAGTTGTTGGGTTAATCAACATAGATAAACACAGCACTCATACAATATGCAGCCCGTCTTATCCGCAGAGAGAAAACTTGGCACTCAAAAAGTTTTTTTGCAGTAAAAGATTTCATTTATTAACATCCAGGTGACAATTATGTTAAACGTTTTCGGTCCCAGATTGGACCTTCATCAGAACTATATTTGGTCCAGATGGTAGAAAACATACATATAATATGAACAAGACAAAAAGAAAAAATCATATATTAAACAATGAAAATGGAATAATAAAACAGAAAAATAATAAAATAATTAAAGTCTTTACATGCATCATAAACATGTTAAAAAAACACCAAGAACATTAGCAGTTGCCATGGATACCATATCCAAGGAGAAAATCGCTCAATTTGGTGAGGAGTATAGTTTTCATTATCCGTGGGTGAAGTCACATCTATGGGACTAGTGCTGTAGTGGTAAGGAAACATGGAGATAGTGCTGAAAAGCGTGAGTAATGGTCGCTATATCTTTTGTAAAGGATATACCGTATATACTCGAGTATAAGCCGAGATTTTCAGCCTATTTTTTAGGGCTGAAAGTCCCCCTCTCGGCTTATATTCGAGTCATATACAGGGGGGAGGCGGAGCGCAGCTGTTCTATATACTCACCCCTACGCCGGCGCGGTCTCTGCAGCCACTGCTCTTCTCCCACGGTCTCCGGCGCCTATGTTCAGCGGTCAGGTGGTACCGCTTATTAAAGTCATGAATATGCACATATTCATGACTTTAATGAGCGGTACCACGTGACTGCTGAACACTGGCACCGGAGACCACGGGAGAAGAGCAGGGCAGAGACGCACCGGCGGAAGGGTGAGTATAAGCGATATTTACCTGTCCCGTTCCACCGCTGCTCGCCGCTGTGTCCTCGGGTCCTCTTGCTGCGATGTTCAGGCAAAGGGCGCGATGACGTGGTTACTGTCTGATCATTCACTGCTGGAGGACCCGGAAGACAGCGGCGCTCATCGGTGGACCGGGTGACAGGTAAATATCTCAGGTGCTGGGCCCCTGAGCGAGCGGTGACACCAGCACCTGTCCCCCATAGCGCGCCGGTGTCCCCGCCTGCTCAGGACACCGGCACCTGGCCCCCAGCGACGAGAGGTGTGTATGTCTTTTTTGCAGCAGCAGCAGCTGCGGCAGCATAAGGGGCCTATTCATTGCAGCATCTATGGGGGCATAATACATGGGGCATCTATGGGGGCATAATCTATGAAGAAGCATCTATGGGGGCATAATCTATGGAGCATCTATGGGGGCATAATCTGTGGAGCATCTATGGGGGCATAATCTATGAAGAAGCATCTATGGGGGCATAATCTGTGGAGCATCTACGGGGCATAATCTATGGGGGCACAATCTATGGAGCATCTATTGGGGCATAATACATGGGGCATCTATGGGGGCATAATCTATGGAGCATCTATGGGGGCACAATCTATGGGGCATCTATGGGGGCATAATACATGGGGCATCTATGGGGCATAATCTGTGAAGCATCTATGGGGGCACAATCTATGGGGGCATAATCTATGGGGGCACAATCTATGCACCATTTATGGGAGCATAATACATGGGGCATCTATGGGGGCATAATCTATGGAGCATCTATGGGGGCACAATCTATGGAGCATCTATGGGGGCACATTCTATGGAGCATCTATGGGGGCCACAATCTATGGGGCACAATACATGGGCAGCATATGGGGCAAAATACATGAGCAGCATATGGGGCACAATCTATGGAGCATCTTGTGGGGCATACTACATGGGGCAGCATATGGGGCACAATACATGGAGCATCTTGTGGGGCATAATACATGGGGCAGCATATGGGGCATAATCTCATTTTCCACCCTAGGCTTATACTCGAGTCGATAAGTTTTCCCAGTTTTTTGTGGCAAAATTAGGGGGGTCGGCTTATACTCGAGTATATACGGTATGTGCACTGTGGGGAAGATGCTAAAAGAGAGAAAGAGAATCCATTAAGACTTGATTCAGAGAACGGTTTTATATTCCGCCTTATGTAATGACACCTCAATAAGACAAGATGCCTGAAGAGTTAAAATTATACATTGGTTAATCATATGAATGAGCATCACATTGTAGTAATAATTGTTTATATGGCGGTACTACAAGCAAGACTAACTTCATCTAATATATAAAGCTGAATGTATGTATGTGTGTATGTTTGTCCGGGATTGGAATCCGCACCGTCGCACTTACGGGCATGAAATTTTGCACGCCCGCACGTCTCGACCCCGAAAGCGTCCTAGGCTATGTTTTGAATCGAAATTTTAACCCCGCGCGTTCCAAATCGCCAAACAATTTTGGCCCTATCTACATAATGGGGAGAAAGCTGAATGCTTGTGTGTATGTCCGGCATAGGAATCTGCATTTACGGGCACGAAATTTTGCACACCCGCACGTCTCGACCCGGGAGGTCAATAGGCTTGGTTTTTGAGTCGAAATTTTAACCCGCGCATTCCAAATCGCAAATATATTTTGGCCGGGATAGGAATCTGCACCGTTGTACTTACGGGCATGAAATTTTGCATGCCCGCACATCTCAACCCCAGGAGCATCATAGGCTATGTGTTGAATGGAAATTTTAACCCCCGCACGTTCCAAATAGCCAAACAATTTTGGCCCTATCTACATAATGGGGAGAAAGCTGAATGCTTGTGTGTATGTCCGGCATAGGAATCTGCATTTACGGGCACGAAATTTTGCACACCCGCACGTCTCGACCCCGGGAGCGTCATAGGCTAGGTTTTGAGTCGAAATTTTAACCCCGCGCATTCCAAATCGGCAAATAATTTTGGCCCGGGATAGGAATCTGCACCGTTGTACTTACGGGCATGAAATTTTGCATGCCCGCACATCTCAACCCCAGGAGCATCATAGGCTATGTGTTGAATGGAAATTTTAACCCCCGCACGTTCCAAATCGCCAAACAATTTTGGCCCTATCTACATAATGGGGAGAAAGCTGAATGCTTGTGTGTATGTCCGGCATAGGAATCTGCATTTACGGGCATGAAATTTTGCACACCCGCACGTCTCGACCCCGGGAGCGTCATAGGCTAGGTTTTGAGTCGAAATTTTAACCCCGCGCATTCCAAATCGGCAAATAATTTTGGCCCGGGATAGGAATCTGCACCGTTGTACTTACGGGCATGAAATTTTGCATGCCCGCACATCTCAACCCCAGGAGCATCATAGGCTATGTGTTGAATGGAAATTTTAACCCCCGCACGTTTTGGTGTGTGATTTTTATGTGCAGAATAAATTTTTGTTAACATAGTCTATTTTGTTACAGCTAACAGCAGTTATTAATTAACCCGGGCGAAGCCGGGTACTACAGCTAGTTCCCTATATAGTGCCAAGTGGCATGTTGACAAGGAAGAGATTTATTTATAATAGTGCACATCATTCTGGGACATGTAATAATTGATTACAAAAAGGATAGTCCTACCACTATTAATGATACATGCGTATGTTAGGTATAGATCATAAACAGACTCCGTATGGAATCAAGTAGTGTGGAATTTACTAGATAATCCACTATATTGATACTGCTGTGTGTATGTCAAAAAGGGGGTTGTACAAACCTAAAACCATTAGAGCAGTACAGCTGTGTATGTGACAGGAGGGTTACACAGATCTACTTCGTTAACATAGAAATGCTATATGTGGCAACAGTCATTAGTAAGTAGCAGTGATTTTTTTTTTAACCTGGATGTTGTCCTGGGATCTGTGTGCAGAAGCGCATATGTGCAACGCGATCTTTGCCGCTGTGGATGAGCGCTGTGAGCCCAGCGATCACCACTTGGTATAAGAACATTGGAAGCAGGTAGTGTTTGTGTGAGTCTGTTTATGATTTAACTCTTCAGACATCTTGTCTCATTGAGGTGTCATTACACAAGGAGGAATATAGAACTGTTCTCTGAATCAGGTCTTAATGGATTCTCTTTCTCTCTTTTAAAATCTTTTCCACGGTACACATATATCCTTTACAAAAGATATAGCGACTATTACTCACGCTTTTCAGCACTATCTCCGTGTTTCCTTACCGCTACAGCACTAGTCCCATAGATGTGACTTCACCCACGGATAATGAAAACTATACTCCTCACCAAATTGAGCGATTTTCTCCTTGGATGTGGTCTCCATGGCAACTGCTAATGTTCTTGGTGATTTTTTGACATGTTTATGATGCATGTAAAGACTTTAATTATTTTATTATTTTTCTGTTTTATTATTCCATTTTCATTGTTTAATATATGATTTTTTTCTTTTTGTCTTGTCCATATTATATGTATGTTTTCTACCATCTGGACCAAATATAGTTCTGATGGAGGTCCAATCTGGGACCGAAAACGTTTAACATAATTGTCACCTGGATGTTCATAAATGGAATCTTTTACTGCAAAAAAACTTTTTTGAGTGCCAAGTTTTCTCTCTGCAGTTGTTGGGTTAATGTTAGCTTTGTAATGTCAGCTGACATCAAGCACACAGGTTAGTAATGGAAAAATGTCTATAAGACGCACCCATTACTAATCCCATAAACATATTGTAAAAAGTACACACCCAAATAGAGTACTTTAATTGAAATAAAGACACTGACACCTTTTATTTGAAATAAAAAAGCAAATATATACTCACCTTTACGCCCAATCCACTGAAGCCCATGTCCCCTGTAAAAGACAGAAAATAAACCATATACCTCACCTGTCTGACGTGAAGATAATCCTCGATGCCCATGTACCCTGTAAAAGACCAAAAATAAAAACAAACAAATCCCTCACCTGTCTGACGAGAAAATAATCCCACGACGAGTCTAGCTCTGCTACATCTAGATGGTCTGCTGAACGCTAGCATGAGAAAGTTCTCACGCCAGCGGTGAGGTCAGTGAGAGGAATGGTGATTATTTTTGGTCTTTTACAGGGGACATGGGCTTCAGTGGATAAGGCGTAAAGGGGAGTATGACTTTCCTTTATTTGAAATTTTAAAAAAAGCAATTAGTGTCTTTCTTTCAAATAAAGGAATTTATTCTTGCAGTGTGTATTTCAAAACTTACTATGGCGTTAGTAATGTGGGTGTCTTTGTATTGATGTTAGCTTCGTATTGTCAGCTGACATCAAGCCCAAGTGCTTCTCACTAAATTAGAATATCATCAAAAAGTTAATTTATTTCAGTTCTTCAATACAAAAATTGAAACTCATATATTATATAGAGTCATTACAAACAGAGTGATCTATTTCAAGTGTTTATTTCTGTTAATGTTGACGATTGTGGCTTACAGCCAATGAAAACCCAAAAGTCATTATCTCAGTAAATTAGAATACTTTATAACACCAGCTTGAAAAATGATTTTAAAATCCGAAATGTTCAGTACATGTATGTTCAGTACATGCACTCAATACTTGGTAGGGGCTCCTTTTGCATCAATTACTGCATCAATGCAGCGTGGCATGGAGGCGATCAGCCTGGGGCACTTCTAAGATGTTATGGAAGCCCAGGTTGCTTTGATAGCTGCCTTCAGCTAATCTGCATTGCTTTTTTTTCCATAAACTAGTTTATTTATTAATTGAGAACAGATTATAGTTACAGCATTTCTAAATATAACCAAAGAGGTAGTTTTCATTATAGTGGTACAGACCATAGTGATACTGTCAAAAGTTTTCAAAAATATCAAGATAATATGTTAACGTCAAATCACATATCAGAATACCCTTTTTTTTATTGAAAAGCATGACATATTAACAAATTGTGCATTAACTTCTTGCAATCAAATTGGGCTTTGTCAAGCCTGACAAAAGTAAAGTAAAGAACTTTTAGAAGAAAATTATGGTTCAAATATTTTTCATTATAGCATTTATGTAATACAAAAGGCAACAAACAAGTTGCGTAAACAGTTACAGTGCAGTGCCTCTCTCGGCAATGAAATAAAGCAAGTACATCTAGAATACAAGACAACCTCCAGCACCGAATTATACAGTAATGTTTAGAAACATAGCATTCAGTAGTATTCCGGGCTCTGGTAAACTCGTAGAAACATTGTTCACAATACCCAGGTACTTTGCTTTAATAAACTTCAAGAACAGAATGAGAGCGGACAACATTCACCATCAAAGAAAAATATAGGAAGAAACTGAAAAGAGTAAAGAAAAGCAAAAGCCAAAGAAAAAGAAGAGAAGAGGAAGAAAAGACAATAGAAGAACAAAGATAGAGAAATGTCCGACCCTCACCGATCCACCCGGCCACTCATTGCCCATATCCATCAGAAAGTCTATTCACCGCCACCTAATTCTACCCCTGGAAGCCTCAACAGCCCCGGGAAAGCCAATCCCGGAACTCCGGAGAGCCCCTAAATGCCACCCAATCACTCCACATTTGCAAATAGGACTCAAACCTCCCTGCATCGGCTGCCCTAAGCTCCTCCATGTAACGTATGTCGTCCATGAGTTCCACCCATTGGATTCTCGATGGTGGATGGACAAATCTCCAATTCCTGGGGATCAATTGACGGACCGCCTGCAGAAAGAAATGCAGGAGCCCTTTTTTAATGAGCTGCACCCTTCCCGGGATCATTGATAGAAGGGCCATTTCTAATGTGACTGAGACGAATCCCCCACTAAATTTAGAAAACAATAACCCCACCTCCCTCCAAATTGGGACTATCTTGGGGCATTCCCACCAAATGTGGACGAAGGAGCCATAGCCACTGCCGCAGCGCAAGCACTCATCAGTACAAGTGGAGTACATCTTCGCCAGTCTAGAAGGGGTTCTGTACCAGCGAGACAGTTTGTAATCTTTTAGAAGAAAATTAAAACCAAATGAAAAAGTGTTGTGAACACGTTGGAGGCGACTTCGGAGCTGGGGCTCCCTCCGGTGGTTGCTGAGGGTAATGAACCAATTGCTGAATGGCTTTCAGCTGGGTCCGAATGGTCTGATATAAGTGACCTGAACTCCCATCAGCCTTGCCGGTAATCAATTGTTCTTCCAGGTCTTGCTTGGATCTCAGCTTGCATTCCTGCTATCATTCAGATAAGTGATTTGCTGTTTTTTTCCTCTGGTTGGATTTTCCTTGCTGGTTTGCTGCCTTGCAGTGGACTTCAGCCTGGTCCCCTTTTGGGGCCAGGCGCTGCATTTGTGCTCCGTTTGTGTTTGCACTTTTGCTCTGTTCCTGTGTCACTTTTTATTTGCTGAATTGCTGTGTGTTACACCAGAGATCTGATTTAGGTGGTAGAGATCGTGTGATCTCAGGTTTTTTGTTAATCAGAAGTGTTGGTATTTTTGTCAGGGTTTTTTGGGTTGCAGACAGAATTCTTTCCTATACTTTTCTATCTAGTCAGTGTTGGGCCCCAGCGTTTGCTTATGCTATTTTCTGTCTATGTTCGTATTTTCTTCTTGTCTAACTGCCATTACATGTTTGGGGGCTTCCTGTTTCTTTGGGGGTTCTGCTACTGGGCAGTTAGCTTTCATCTTTCTGTCTTTAGATGTAGCTATCTCTCCGGCTGTGACGAGGCGTCTAGGACAGGGTTCCCCAACTCCAGTCCTCAAGGCCCACCAACAGGTCATGTTTTCAGGATTTCCTTAGCATTGCCTAGGTGATAATTGCATCACCTGTACAATACAATGGAAATCCTGAAAACATGACCTGATGGTGGGCCTTGAGGACTGGAGTTGGGGAACCCTGGTCTAGGATCACCGTAGGTACGCTCCACGGCTACTTCTCGTGTTGTGGTTAGTTTAGGCTTCTGCAACCCAGTAGTTCCCAGCCTCTCTGGTGTATTGCGGCTTTTGCTATTTTTTGTTATTTCTCCTCAGCTACCGATACATAACAGAAAAGTCAAGAAGAGATCCTAAGGGGAGAGGAAGATATGAGCAAGGTTTATGAATCCACCCAGATTCAGGTATGTACAAGAACAATATATGGTGTCTTCATCATGACAGAAAGATTGAGGAGCGCTCCAGGGAATCTCTGAATAAAATCCATCCTTGTCAAGTATGGAAAAAGTTGTCTGAGCTAATTTTATTATGAGCAGAGAGGCTTTCCATTCTACACAAAAAATAAATTTCAAGAGACCGTTCTTGGATAGATGGGAGTGATTCTAGATCACCAGTGTCTGGGAATGACTGTTCTAGTGGCGGATAAATAGTGTCTCAGCAATCCTATTTTGATAGATTTAAAAGACCTTGGTATTATAGAAAGAAGTCCAATCTGGGGAGTTCTAGTTGGTGATTCCACTGTAATGTGTTTGTGAACATCAAAGACTTTGCTCCAGAGGCCACTTATTTGAAGGCATTCCCACCAGATATGAAGAATAGTGCCTTCAGCATTTTGAAGAGGAGTGGTCCCTTTGCAGAACAAAAGTGCTTAGAAATCCAGGGTAGAGAAGTTAAGTCTTAAGTCTAGGCATGATAGGAATGACTCAAGTGTCACCCAACGCTTCTGATTCACACCATGAAACCAGTACACCATCAGTTGGTGATTCCACTGTAATGTGTTTGTGAACATCAAAGACTTTGCTCCAGAGGCCACTTATTTGAAGGCATTCCCACCAGATATGAAGCATAGTGCCTTCAGCATTTTGAAGAGGAGTGGTCCCTTTGCAGAACAAAAGTGCTTAGAAATCCAGGGTAGAGAAGTTAAGTCTCAAGTCTAGGCATGATAGGAATGACTCAAGTGTCACCCAATGCTTCTGATTCAACCATGAAACCAGTACACCATCCGCACCAGCACAACCACAGCATGATAGAGTTGAAATTCAGGAGGCCGGCCCCCCTCTTGAGATTTAGATCTTGCCAAATATGTAATGGCCAGTCTCGATCTTTTTGATCTCCAAATGAAATTGTTACAGACTATATTTAGTTGCCTAGAAAATGAACAGGAGAGTGCAATTGGAACCACTTGAAATACATAAAGCAGTTTCGGAAGACTGTCCATATTTAATACAAGAAGTACTGTCTCTCCTTGCGGAGATTGACATGCTAAGCATGCCGAGATGAGGAGACTTAAAGCCGCAATGCTCCTCTGGGAAATATGCAAATTGTCTCTTCAGAGAGGAAGAGGACTAGAACCTTAGTGCCACCTATTGGAAGTAGCAATCCTAAAAGTCAATGTCGACCCTTTAACGAGCCTTGTTACATGGCATTAATTCTAACGAACCAAGTTTATCATAAGCCTTGAGCTCAGCCCTGACACAACTGAGTAAAGACTCATGATTCAGATGGAAGAGCTTGGACAAGTCTGAGGGCAATTGGACCTTAAGATATTTCATAGAACCATTACACCAACAGAAAGGAAAGGACCCCTTCAACAATTGTGCCTCCACATGTGGGATATTGATGTTCAAAATCTCTGACTTAGAAAGATCTACCTTAAAATTACTCAGTCGACTATATGCCTCAAATTCTTTCAGAATAGAGGGCAGTGATGTTTTAGGATTAATGATGTACAATAGGAGGTCATATGCGTATAGCTTCAATTTATGAAACTCGTGCCTGACTGGGATTCCTTGAATATTTTTTGGGGTTTTCCTGAGGGCCACTTCCAGATGTTCCATCACAATAACGTACAATAGCGGGGAGAGTGGACACCCCTGTCTTGTTCCATTCTACACTCTTAAAGATTCTATATAGGAGCTTGTCTGCATTGCTGGGTCTGGTGTCTCCCATCTTCCTCTTGACAATACCCCATAGAGATCTATGGGGTTAAGGTCAGGCGAGTTTGCTGGCCAATCAAGCACAGTAATACTATTGTTTTTAAACCAGGTATTGGTAATTTTGGCAGTGTGGACACGTGCCAATTCCTGCTGGTGAATGAAATTTCGATCTCCAAAAAGCTTGTCGGCAGAGGGAAGCATAAATTGCTCAAAAATTTCCTGGTAGACAGCTGCGCTGACTTTGGTCTTGAAAAAACACAGTGGACCTACTCCAGCAGATGACAAGGCTCCCCAAACCATCACTGATTATGGAAACTTCACACTAGACGTCAAGCAGCTTGGATTGTGTGCCTCTCCACTTTTCCTCAAGACTCTGGGACCTTGATATTCAAATGAAATGCAAAATTTACTTTAATCTGAAAACAACACATTGGACCATTGAGCAACAGTCCAGTTTTTTCTCCTTTGCCCAGGTAAGACGCTTCTGGCACTGTCTATTGGTCATGAATGGCTTGACACAAGGAATGGACACTTGCAGCCCATGTCCTGGATATGTCTGTGTGTGGTGGCTCTTGAAGCAATGACTCCAGCAGCAGTCCACTCCTTGTGAATCTCCCCCAAATTTTTGAATGACCTTTTCTTAACAATCCTTTCAAGGCTGCGGTTATACCGATTGCTTGTGCACCTCTTTCTACCACACTTTTTCCTTCCATTCAACTTTCCATTAATATGCTTGGATACAGCACTCGATGAACAGCCAGTTTCTTTAGCAATGACCTTTTGTGGCTTACCCTCCTTGTGGAGTGTGTCAATGACTGCCTTCTGGACATCTGCCAAGTCAACAGTCTTCCCCATGATTGTGGAGCCTACTGAAACAGACTAAGGGACTTTTTTAAACGCTTAGTAAGCCTTTGCAGGTGTTTTTTGTTAATTATTCTAATTTACTGAGAAAATGACTCTTGGGTTTTCATTGGCTGTAAGCCACAATCATCAACATTAACAGAAATAAACACTTGAAATAGATCACTCTGCTTGTAATGACTCTATATAATATGAGTTTCACTCTTTTTATTGAAAAACTGAAATAAATTAACTTTTTGATGATATTCTAATTTTGTGAGAAGCACTTAATACTAACTTTTGAAATAAAGGATTTTATTCTTGCTGGGTGTTTATTTGAAACAAAGATCAACACCCTGTTTTACACATTTATTAAAAAGTAAAAAACAACGTTATACTCATCTTTATGACTAATCCACTGAAAACCATGTCCTTGTAAAACAAAACAGAAATAATAAACCATATCCCTCACCTGTATGACGTGAGGATAATCAATACGGTCCCACGCCGTAATCCATCTTTGTTACATCTGGTTTTCAAACTGGATGATGGCATGATGCGACTGTTCAGGCTGAAAAGCAGGAGACAATGAGTTGCTGCGAGCGCAGCTTCAGTGACAAGTGGTGACGTCACAGAGGTTACCGCCAGTCACTGAAACTCCGTTCACATACTCAGTTCACTGAGCCAGGATGATGAACTGCGGTGACATCAACAAGATCACAGCTACACTGTGAGATTCTTACTAATATGCAGAGCTCTGACCAGTGGTAATGATCTTACTGCCGATCAGAGCCCATGTTGACAGATGACAGCGTGACAACAACAGATGTTCGGGCCTCCCATTCATCAGAATGGGGTCCACGTTCGGGTTCGACTTCAGGTACTGTTCTGATACACGAACCAAACATTTTTAAAATGTTCAGCCGAACCCGAACATCCACTGGTTCGCCCATCACTACTGCAGAGTTGTTCAGGAGATTTCTGCTTGGAGTTGGTTTGCATGCCTATACTAATCCTCTCCTATTTGCTTTCTCCTTCCTATCCCTCCCCTGTGTTCCACTTTGTTGTTTTGTGAATATATTTATATAACTGTAGTTTTTTTCATCCCTGTCTGTCCACCCATGTCTGTCTGGTTATTTTAATCCTATACACTTCAGCCTCACACCTCCTTGGGTGGGGAAGGGAACAGATAAGGCTTAAGATAAGAGCATAGCAAGGTACAGGGACCCCTATTATGATTTGGTAACCGAGGAGGATACTAGAAAAATAGGCTAGGCAACCAAACACCCAGAGAGGTTGGTAACTTAGTGGATTGCAGACCCCTAAACTGACAACACAACTAGAATTAGCTGTGGGACATACCTACGATGCCCTAGACGCCTCAACACAGCCAAAGAGTTAACTAAGCCTAAAGAGAGAAAGGGGAAAGCTAAACTGCCCCGGAGGAGAGCCCCAAAGGAATAGATAGCCCCCAAACATATATTGCCGGTGAGACAAGATGAAGTACAAAACACAGGCAGAAAATAGTGTGAGCAAATGCTGGGGCCCCAAACTGTCTAGATAGAACAGGACAGGAAAGGATACTGTCTGCAATCCTGAAAAAACCCTAAGAAAAATTCCAACACGTCTGATATGCAAAAATACTGAAGCCACACGACCTCTCCCCCACTAAATCAGAACTCTGGTATGAACTGGACGCCAAACAACAGAAACTGAAATAACAGCAGACTAGAAATACTGAAAAGACTGACATAAGCTGTGGCAAAGGAAAACAGAGTCCAGCACAGGTCCCAGCAGAATTCACACCAGCAAGGCAGAGAACAGAGAAAAGTAAAAGGGAAAAAATGCCACAGAAAAAAACAGACAAATAACTTATCTGAAAGATGCAGGACAAAGCAGGGAGCAAGCCGACTTCCAAAAGGGTCAGGAAGAAAACAAATCACCGGCAACCACCAAGGGAAGGCTGCTCATTTAAATCTCCCCAGTCAGTAACACCTGACCCCCAATCATTCCCTTCAGGTGATTGACTTCTGTCAGCCAGACCAGCTCCATTACCAGCAGCAGCCACCAGAGGGAGCCCAAACTCAGATGCCAGATCCAAAGTGTTCACAACAGACCCCTGAGTCTCCACCTTCTGGGGTAATCCGGATGACAGGGATATACGAGGGCACTCTCTAGTTTGAGCGATCAGGTAGGCGCCCACAGTCTCTAGTCACTATGTGACACAGATGCTACGGGGGACCAGATTTGGAGGAAAATTTTGTAGATGCAAAACGGGAATGGTTATATAAATGAGGTGAGGCGATAGGCCAGTTTAAAGAAATACGTTTTTACGCCACCCTTTAAATTACTGGTAATTAATCGAATTGTCCTAGGTAGTGCATTCCAGAAAATTGGTGTAGCAAGTGAAAAATCTTGCAGACGGTAGTGGAAGGTTCAGGTTATTGAAGATGTTAGCCTTTGATCATTAGCAGAACAGAGGACATGAGTAGGTTGATGGACAGAGATGTAGGGTGGTACAGAACAGTAGAGCACTTTGTGGGTGAGAAGGATAAGTTTATATGCAGTTCCTGCATTTATCATTCTCTTCTTCAACTCGTGACCAAGCTGATATACCCTCCTGCCAGGGACTTTTGCAGTGACTTATGACTCATACAAGGAAAATTGACCTCCCCTTTCTACAAAGAACTTAGTCTGCTTTTAATCATGTGATGCCATAGGCCTAATAGAGAACAAAGAATTAATTGGGTAGAAAAGCAAAATGAGGAATTGTAAGTACATGGTTCTTTATAATATGATGATTGCAATATATTAACAGGATAAAAATCTTGATAAGAGTGCTTCTTTAAGGTACTGCCACACTACACAATCCCGCTAGCGATCTCGTTAGTGTCGCATACTAATGAGATCGCTAGCGGGATTGTTTCTATATCGCTAGTAGCTACCTATTTTAGCGATGTCGTTAGGACGCTATCGCGGTTAGCGATCTCCTTAACGACTTTAGCGGTACAAAAGTACCGCTAAATCGCTAAAAAAGGTGCCACACTTAGCGATATATACTTACCCAGCGGGGCGCCAGCGACGAAAATAGGGTCCGGAACGATTCCAGCGACGAGCGAGATCACAGCAGGAAGCTCGTCGCTGGCAGATGCCGCACACAACAACATCGCTAACGGGATCGCTAAATAGTGACGTTTTTTAGCGATCCCGTTAGCGATGTTGTTTAGTGTGGCATACCCTTTAGGCCTCTTTCACATGTCATTGTGTCCGGTGACAGTGGTGACAGTTTTCACACTTACTGGAGACACTTTCAAGACCTATAGACCCATTCTAATGAATAGGTCTGTGCACATGCCAGTGTGTTTCCAGGGACCGTGTGTCCGTGGGCAAAATACGCTGACATGTCTGTTTTTTAACAGCAGCACGGGCCGAAAACGTCCTGCACACGTACACATGAATGACACACAGAGAGGTCATCTGTTATGATTTGGTAGCTGAGGAGAGCAGGCAAAAACGGCAATACACCAGAGAGGTTGGAATCTACTGGATTGCAGTACCCTGACTAACCACCACAACTAAAGGCAGCCGTGGAGCGTTCCTAAGTTGGTCCTAGACGCCTCGTCACAGCCTGAGAGGTTAACTACACCTAAAGATAGAAAGAGGAAAGCTATCTGGCCCGGAGCAGATCCCCAAAGAACATAGGAAGCCCCCAAACATGTAATGGCGGTTAGACAAGAGGAAATACAGACACAGACAAAAAATAGTATGAGCAAACGTTGGGGCCCAATCTTCCTAGAAAGAAAAGGATAGGAAGGACACTTACTGCAATCCAAAAAAAACCCTAAAAAATACCAACTAATTGCAAAAACACCTGAGATCACACGACCTCTACCACCTAAATTAGTTCTCTGGTGTAACAAAGCTAAGCCACAGCCACTGAAAAAACTGGAAAAGGCAAATGAACAAATAACAGTGGCTCAGATAAACTGAGAGGAGCACAAGCCCCCGGAGGGGACCTGGCTGACCTCCACAGAAGTGCAGGGAACAATGCAAAAAGCAAGCACAAAAATAAAAGCAGAAAATATCTTATCTGATAGCAGAAGATGCAGGCAAGACTCAGCAAGCTTCAAAGTGAACCAGGAACCACAGTTGAGACAAGAACAATTGATCACCGGCAAACATGATGGGAGGGAACCTCCCTTATATAAGACCAGTCTGTAACTCCTGATTGCCAATCTTCACAATCTTCATTGAATGGTTCAGTACTGTTTGTAACCACCAGAGGGAGCTTCTGCTCAGAATTCATTTCTAACACATTCACAACAGTCATCCATGTGACACGTACCGATGCCTGAGAAACAGCAGTACAGTTGGCAATATTCCCCGGCACTGGGCGTTGAAGATGGGTCTCATCATCTGCCGGCGATCAGGAGAGAATGATAAGAGTTATAGTCAACTGATAACAGCGACAACAGGCGGCAGTTGATGTGAATATTACTCCCATCAGCCTACGCCTGCTGCGACTATTACTTCCATCAGCCTACGCCTGCTGCTGCTAATGACAGTTAGAGCAGATGGTGGCTGATGGGAGTATTCATCAGTCGCCGCCAGCGCTATAAATAAATTAAGAAAACAGCATGGGTTCCACTGTATTTCTGATAACCAGCCATGCAAAACTGACAGCTGTGGGCTGCAACCCTCAGTTGTCAGGGTTAGCAAGGCTGGTTATCAAGAATAGAGGGGTCCCCACGCTGTTTTTTTTTTTAAAAGGACGTGGAGTTCAAAGATTAAAGATCAGAAATCTGTGGTGAACTCACTGAGCTGATCTGCGGAGAACTCTGACTTTTTCTCACAGTGCTGCGGTCATCGCAGTTCAGCCCGGCTGTGAACGTAGCCTTAGTACCGGCGGTAACCTCAATGAGGTCACTGCTGCTCACTGATGCTGCGCTAACAGCACCTCATTCACCAGTGGTTCTCAGCCTGGACGGTTACATCTTGGCACCATCCTGTCAGGCACACCGCACTGCACTTGCTCACTGAGCCAGTGCGTGTGTCCTGAGTGAACAAACTGTGCACAACGATACCTGTATAGTAGAACCGCAGCAGAGAAGATGTGTGCTTCTGAGGACACAGGTCCTTCCGCAGCATGTGACTGCCAAGGGGCGGAGCCAGCACACGTCTCTCAGAGGCAGCAGTATCAGGTAGAGAATGTTTCAGGCCGAAGGACCTGCAGGCACGTGACTGCCTAGGGGCGTGGCCTGAGCTCCAGAGATCTAGGAGGTAAAGGAAAACTCCTAGAAGGGTAACTACGAAATAAAGTTACCAAGGGGCATAGACAGAATGGATAGTCAGGATAGCCAGGTCATACACATAGAGGGCGACGAAGTACAAAAGGAGCAGGCAGAGAATAACCAGAACACAGCCAAGGGGTCATACACAGACAGAGCAACGCAGTACAAAAGGGACAGGCAAAACTCGTAACAGGGACACAGCCAAATCAGAACCAAGCAAGCATAAAATGTAGCACAGGCACAAAGCACTGGCACAAGCACAGGGTCAGACACACTCAGCCAAAGGTCAGAGTATAAACGACAAAGGCTGGCTTCACAGTGAGGCTATAAAAAGCCTCCCAGGACCCAGAAAGAGGCCAACCAAGTTAACCCCGCGACTACCTGATCCAAGAACCCAGTAAACCATGACACATCCAAGTTGAAAACTATTAAGCCACAGACAGGGATTATGTCGTGGGACAGAACGTCGGACAGGTGAGGGATATTGCTGTTTTTTTATTTTTGTTTTCTTACAGGAGATGTTGGCTTCAATGGAATGGGCATTATATGAGTATAACTGTGTTTGTTATTTTTAAACAAAAAATGGAAAAGTGTGTTTTGTTTTGATTTCAAATAAAGGACTTTATTTTTGCGGTGTCTTTATTTACAATACAACTATAGGATTAGTAATCGATAGGTGTCTTATAGACGCCTCTCCGTTATGAACCCGTGGGCTTGATGTCACTAGACAATACAAAGGTGACATCAACCCCACAAATATTACCCCACTTGCCACTGCTACAGGTGGCCATGGCCCCTTACCAGCCTGAGAATACCAGCTCCCAGCTGTCTGCTTGAGCAATGCTGGTTGTCAAAAATGGGGGGACCACACGCTGTTTTTTTTTTTTTTAAATTATTTATTTATTTAAAAAATTTAAAAAAACAGCGTAGAGACCCTTCTATTCTTGATAACCAGCCTTGCTAGTTGACAGCTGAGGGTTGCAGCCCCCAGCTGCAGTTTTGCCTGGATGGTTATAAAAAATACAGGGTAACCCACGCTTGATTTTCATTCATTTACAGAGCAGGCGCCGGCTGATGAATACTCCCATCAGCCGACGCTTGCTCCCATTGTTATCACTTGAATATAATGGTCATCATTCTTTGCTGATTGCTGGTAGAACAGGGGAGAATGATGACAGCGGACTTCAGCATCCGGCGCCGGGGAACAGCGCTAATTGTACTGCTTCTTCCCAGGCGCTGGAGCGTATGGTATTGATGCTACATACGGTTGCCACACGTATTACACACACAGACATCTCCGGTACTGGTTTCTCCGGTACCGGAAATAAATTTAAGATATGTGAAACAGGCCTTAAGTATTAATAAAACTTAACCACAGATTTTTACCACGTTGAACCTAGAAAAGCAGAGAGCATTTACACTTGCGTCTATGTATGTTGTCTAGTAAAATTGAGGAGCAAATTATATTTCTTTAAGCATAAAGCTTTAACTCTAAAAAATGGTGCTTGAAATCTTCTAAAACAATAAAAGTTTTATTATGTCTACATTAAACTCGATAGCTCAGGCTGTAAAACATTCATCAGGAATGGCTGCTAAAATGGTAAGTACTCAAAATTTGGCAGCTTCAATTTCACAAGACCTTTAGGGTGAGTTTCCACGGTCAGGAAACGCTGCGTGTTTGGCGCTGTGCGCTGGCGCAGCGCCAAACACGCAGCGTCCAGATGTTACAGCATAGTGGAGGGGATTTCAAGGAATCCCGTCTCCACCATGCGTAACAATACGCAGGTGGCAAACCTGCGTAAACGGACATGCGGCGCGTCTTTTTAGACCGCAGCATGTCCTCGCGTATTGCGGCGACGGTGCGTCGCCGCAACAGAATTAACACAGGGCTATGTAGCCCTGCGTTCTTTCCGGAGGTGTCCTGAACACCTCCGGAAAGATCGCGCGTCATAAAGGGGCGGGGCTTAGACGGAGCGGAATTTCCGCTCCGTCCAAAGCGCTATGGTTCCGGACCGTGGAACCATAGCCTTTATGTGCTACAGAACTTGTCATGCCAGGTGAGAATGATGAGTATTTTACTGCTGTTCCATATTCACTATATTCACCGTGATCCTAATAACTAGTGTTGAGCATTCCGATACCGCAAGTATCGGGTATCGGCCGATATTCGCGTTATCGGAATTCCGATACTTAATTCCGATACTTTTTCCATATCGTATACCGGAATCGGAAGTTCCCATAATTCTTTGAGAGGCAATGTGATTTTAGTCAGCCAATGAGGAATCCTACGAAGTGTGGGCACATCCTGTAATGCTGCGGTCATCTTAACTAATGGCATGGCTGTGATTGGCTGCTGAAATGATGTCAGAATGCACTATAAAAGGCGCCGCCGCCATTTTAGCGTCACTGTGCTGTGAACTCAGTAAGGGACAGAACGCTACTCTGCTCACTCTGAGGGACAGTTAGATATTGCGATTTTGTGTACTACTGTGCTTGAGGCAGGCTAGTTTACCAACCGCTGTGTAAAGCTTCATTTTGCCAGTGTTGTTTTAACAGCTCTGTGCAAGGTGTGTGTGTGACAGTGCAGGTGACGCTGCAGTTTGCTCTGCATCCACCGCTGTTTGTAGGCATCTGCACGTGTCACTGTCACTGACTCTTTTTTTTTTTTTTTTTTTTTATTTTGTGGAATTGGTGCAGCTCCATTATATTAGAAAAAAAAATCAAATCTATTACTGTGACGTGCTTCCATCCGTATACAATACATTGGTTGCAAACACTATAGAAGTACAGAAAGGAGCTTTTCACAGATTGTGGACAGTTGTGTTTCAGTGTTCACTTCAGTCTGTGTTTTTTACTTTTTTGAGTGCAGATCACGCTCCAGTTACATGTTCAAGCACTGCTGCTTGTACTCTGCTGAGCGTGTCTCAGTGGCTCATCCTTTTCATTTATCTCCAATTGGTTCTGCTACATTCCATTTAAAATAAATCTAATCTATTAGTGTGACGCGCTTCCATCCGTATACAATACATTGGTTGCAAACACTATAGAAGTACAGAAAGGAGCTTTTCACAGATTGTGGACAGTTGTGTTTCAGTGTTCACTTCAGTCTGTGTTTTTTACTTTTTTGAGTGCAGATCACGCTCCAGTTACATGTTCAAGCACTGCTGCTTGTACTCTGCTGAGCGTGTCTCAGTGGCTCATCCTTTTCATTTATCTCCAATTGGTTCTGCTACATTCCATTTAAAATAAATCTAATCTATTAGTGTGACGCGCTTCCATCCGTATACAATACATTGGTTGCAAACACTATAGAAGTACAGAAAGGAGCTTTTCACAGATTGTGGACAGTTGTGTTTCAGTGTTCACTTCAGTCTGTGTTTTTTACTTTTTTGAGTGCAGATCACGCTCCAGTTACATGTTCAAGCACTGCTGCTTGTACTCTGCTGAGCGTGTCTCAGTGGCTCATCCTTTTCATTTATCTCCAATTGGTTCTGCTACATTCCATTTAAAATAAATCTAATCTATTAGTGTGACGCGCTTCCATCCGTATACAATACATTGGTTGCAAACACTATAGAAGTACAGAAAGGAGCTTTTCACAGATTGTGGACAGTTGTGTTTCAGTGTTCACTTCAGTCTGTGTTTTTTACTTTTTTGAGTGCAGATCACGCTCCAGTTACATGTTCAAGCACTGCTGCTTGTACTCTGCTGAGCGTGTCTCAGTGGCTCATCCTTTTCATTTATCTCCAATTGGTTCTGCTACATTCCATTTAAAATAAATCTAATCTATTAGTGTGACGCGCTTCCATCCGTATACAATACATTGGTTGCAAACAATATAGAAGTACACAAACGGGCCTTTCACAGCTACTGAACATGGGTTTTTAATTTTTAACTAAAATATGTATTTTTTCAAATGACACAAATATAAGTAATGTTGAAGAGGAATAGTCCTACATCCATTGTTTGCACAATATTACAGGTGTACATCATGTCCCTTAATCAACAATGTATTATTATATTTACTTGTATGCTTTTATTTAAAAGCCAAGAACACAGAAGGATAACCTTCGCACTGCAGCTGTTGTCAAAGTTCAACCCACATTATGCACTTCCAACATTGCAGCATTTGAGGCATGATGTGAGTTGGATTGGTCAAAGTTATGGAGTGAGAAGGTTCACCATCAGTACCCTATAGCATAAGTATGCTTTTGTGTTAGCATTTGTGTTAGACATGTGGATATCTGCCATAATATGTCACAATTATTTAGTTACAGATTTGTTACCAACACTAATCATTGAATGGTTTTAAATTTGACGTTTCACTTGTTTACAGCTTAGAAATAAGGGTGTAGCCTGATATCTATGTGTAGCACTAGCCACTTTAACATGTCATGTTTTTTTAAACATGTGTAGGTAGGTAGCAGTAATTTTTGCCGGACACACAGCAGGGGAACAGCAGGCGTTACTGAACCCCACTATCACTATAGCTTGTGTATTGGTCTGTGGACACGACACTTCTGAGCAGCAACTGGCAGTGTTGTAGCCCAGGGAGTATAGCTCAGGTGGTAGAAAGATGAACATAACAGGAGACATGGAAAACGTTGTCAACCAGTTAGTTAATCTGAAACCGGACAGGCAAATTCAGGCGAGATCCATGCCTAGTTCATTTTCAGAAAAGTAAGCCGTTCTACATTATCGTAGGATAGTCGCATGCAACGGTCTGTTAGTACACCACCTGCAGCAGTAAAGACGCGCTCCGATAATACACTGCCAGCAGATCAAGCCAGCACCTCCAATGCATACTGGCTAAGCTCTGGCCATGTATCCAGCTTAGAGACACAAAACTTGAATGGGGAAGAGCCATCTGGGAGTACACTGAGAGGGCAAGACATGTAGTCTGTCACCATCTTACGGAAATGTTGCCTCCTGCTGACTGGAGCCGTCTCGGATGGTGTAGACATTGGTGGCGCTGCCACAAAACTTCGACACATTTGGAACATACTGTTCTTGCCCTGTGCAGAGGCGCTGCTTGTGCTCCCTCTGTGTTGCAGAGCTGTCTCCACTGCCTCGACGCACAGAGCTGCTTTGTAAATCAGTAGCAGCAGCAGTGCTCTCGGCTGGAATGGAGAACATTATGGATTGCACCAGTGTGTCTTGGTACTTCCGCATTTTACGCTCCCGGTTCAACGGTGTGATGAGGCTTTGTAAGTTGTCCCGGTAGCGAGGGTCTAGGAGGGTGTACACCCAATAATCAGACGTGGTGTGAATGTGTTCGATGCGGCGGTCGTTTCTCAGCCACTGCAGCATGAAATCAACCATGTGCTGCAGACTCCCAACTGGCCAAGAAACGTTGTCCCCTGCAAGAGGCGTCATCTCCGCCTGCTGTGCATCACCCCACCCTTGGTCTACATACTGACTAGAGCATTGTCTACCTCCCTCTGGAGCGATGTCTTCCTCCTCCATTGACTCCTCCTCATCCTCCTCACAAAGTCCTTCAAATACATATAAATTTACAAAATTTAAAACTCAAAATTTAAAAACTTTGTATCATAATTCTGTAACATCAGTTTATGGAAACACAATAGCATTACAAAAGGATAGACAAAAAATGTACATTATGTGCTTTGTAAATACATTAAAAGTTTGTAATGGTTATGAAAATATAGACAGCGACTCTGGAGGTTCAATTGTTGATACAGCATGGTACTTTGAAAGTCCTCCAGCCCTTTGTGAGGAACCACGTTGCGCTGACTGTCCAGAAGGTGATGGAATTTGTGACTCCTCATCCTCCTCACAAAGTCCTTCAAATACATATAAATTTACAAAATTTAAAACTCAAAATTTAAAAACTTTGTATCATAATTCTGTAACATCAGTTTATGGAAACACAATAGCATTACAAAAGGATAGACAAAAAATGTACATTATGTGCTTTGTAAATACATTAAAAGTTTGTAATGGTTATGAAAATATAGACAGCGACTCTGGAGGTTCAATTGTTGATACAGCATGGTACTTTGAAAGTCCTCCAGCCCTTTGTGAGGAACCACGTTGCGCTGACTGTCCAGAAGGTGATGGAATTTGTGACTCCTCATCCTCCACCTCTTCCAAAACCTCATGCCTTAGTGCTTGCAGTGTTTTTTGAAGCAGGCAGATAAGGGGGACAGTCAGGCTGACTAGTGCATCATCTGCACTCGCCATCCGCGTTGACTCATCAAACGCACGCAAAACGTGGCAGATATCCTTCATAGAGTTATTCGCCACTCATTACACTGGCAGTGGCTGCCCATTCATTATAGGATCCAATTCTAATTACTGGTTCTCACCAACATAGCTCTCCACAGCGCAGCACCCCCCTACATCTCCTCCCTTATTTATATTTATCGGCCTAACCGACTGCTGCACTCTGCAAACGACCTTCGACTAACCTCTGCACTAATCCGTACCTCCCACTCCCAACTCCAAGACTTCACCCGCGCTGCGCCAATCCTCTGGAATGCTCTACCCCAAGAAATTAGGACTATCCGCAATTTGGATGGTTTCAGGCGCTCCCTCAAAACACATTTGTTCACAGTGGCCTATCACATTCACTAATCAAAGTCATTCTATGTGTAATTCTGTGTGTGTAGCCCATTCACTATCTCCATGCATCCCTCACTTCCTTAAAATGGCTGGACCATCATTGTAAAAACACCATTGTATATAAACACCTGTACTTTGTATCTCCCACACCTCATTGTAGATTGTAAGCTTTCACCAGCAGGGGCGGCTGATTTTGCTTAAATTATTGTATTGTTAACGTTGTTACTTATGACTCGTGTTTTGAAACTGTTAAACTGTAAAGCACTGCGGAATATTATGGCGCTATATAAAAAAATAATATTATTATTCTTATTATAGAGGCCCACTCAGTAGTGGTGAAGTGTGAACGCCGCAAATTGCGAGTTGACTGCGCCTGATGCAGCTGATACTCCATTACTGTTGGCTGCTGCTCACACAACCGCTCCAACATATGTAACGAGGAATTCCACCTGGTGGGTACGTCACATATAATGCGATGTTCATGAAGGTGAAATCTGCGTTGCAGAGCTGCAATCAGCGATCTGGCCATGCTGGAACGTCGCAAGTGAGCGCACTCTAGGCGGACCTTGTGCAGCAGTGCATCAAGATCCGGATAGTCCCTCAAAAAACTCTGCACGACCAAGTTGAGCACATATGACAGACATGGTATGTGAGTGAGGTTGCCAAGGCCCAGAGCTGACACCAGATTTCGGCCATTGTCACACACTACCAAGCCTGCCTGTAGATTCTCTTCCAAAAACCACACGTCGCTCTCCTGCTTTATGGCATTACAGAGCTCCTGCGCTGTGTGGCTAAGATTCCCCATGGAAATTAATTTCAGGATGGCCTGTTGACATTTGGACACGGCTGTGCTCATATCGGTCGCAACAGGTAAACGTTCACGGGTCCATGTGGAGGTAGACCGTGACAGCTCCTGCAGCGATGATTCTGAGGAACTGGAATAGGAGGAATCAATGTGTACAGACTTGATTCCTGCAATCCTTGGAGTTGGCAGAACACGTACAGCGCCACTCGCAAGATCAGTACCCGGCTGCACAACATTGACCCAATGGGCAGTGAGGGAAAGGTATTGTCCCTGGCCATGGGTGTTAGAACCCTCTTGTTAGGTTTTGTTTCAGTTTGCTGGTCACATGACCTTTTTTCCCTATTTAGTCTGGCTCCGCCCTTCTGGCTTTGCTTGACTTCATTGTATTATCTACTGTTAAGCTAGCCGGGTGCTTAGGTGCCTTAATCTGTGAGTTTTGCTTGATGTTAGGATCACAAAGTATTTATTTTTCTGTTTAATTATCCATGCTACAATTTATGTTAGGAGGTGTCCACCTTTTCTCCCAGTCCCTAGATCTTGTAGGGATTACTCCCTCGCAACTATAGGTCTTCGTTCACACTAGATGAGGACTTTAGCGGGTCTGGTCGCAGGATCAGGTTCCCCGTTACATCGTAGGGATTCAGCTTAGTTGTATTGTAGGGACAGAATTCCCTTCTTTCCTTACTGGTTGTAGCAGATCATAACAATGGGTACTGGTCCACGCATCGGTGGTCAGGTGGACCTTGCTACTGAGGGCTTTTAGTAGCGCATGTTTAATTTTTCCCTCAACATGCTTTTGCAGACCAGGGACGGCTTGCCTGCTGAAATGAAATCGGCTTGGCACATTGTATTGTGGGATTGACAATGATATTCAGTTACGGAAACTGTCTGTCTCCACCAGCCTGAATCACAGCATTTCAAGGGACAGGAGTTTTGCAATGCCAGCATTCAGAGCCTGTGCTCGTGCATGGTTTGCGGAGTATGGCCGTGTTTTATCCCATGCCTGTGCTACCGCTGGCTGTTTTGTGGCCTGGGAGTGTGAGGATGACAGGGAACTTGCTGCTGTGTGTGGAATAACAGTTTGTCTCTGGACAACAGTGGCCGAGGTTCTTCCATGGCGATCCTGTGAGGAAGCATAACCAGCTGTGTGTGAGCTCGATGAAGAGGCTTCAACACAACCTGAAGATGTAGGTGCTGCTGTAGGTTGGCCTACATCTCCAGTGTGTCTTTGTAACTCAACTACGTGCTTTGTCCGCACATGTTTCCACATATTTGTGGTATTGAGGTGACTGACACTTTTAGCTATTTTTAATTTTTGATTACACAGCTTGCATTTCACATAGCAAATATCATGTGCAAGTGTGTGAAAAAAGGACCACGCAGTGCAAGTCCTGGGAGCGCACGTTTTGACTTTTGGAAGACAACTGCTCCGAACAGGTGCCAAACTGGAGGCTACAGGCAACCGAGTCTGCAGCCTAACTCTCCCTCCTGTTTGTACCGTTGGGGCAATGTCTTCCTCTATCTTCCTTCTATCACTAACCATTTCTCTAGGCCTCTCCCAGCTTTCAACCAAAGTACTGGTTCTCACCCACAAAGCTCTCCACAGTGCAGCACCCCTCCTACATCTCCTCCCTCATTTCTATCTATCGGCCTAACCGACTGCTGCGCTCTGCAAACGACTTTCGACTAACCTCTGCACTAATACGTACCTCCCACTCCCGACTCCAAGACTTCTCCTGCTCTACGCCAATCCTCTGGAATGCTGTACCCCAAGAAATTAGGACTATCCACAATTTGCATGGTTTCAGGCGCTCCCTCAAAACACATTTGTTCAGAGCGGCCTATCACATTCACTAATCAAAGTCATTCTATGTATTCTGTGTAAGTGTGTGTGTGTCTCTAGCCCATTCACTATCTCCATCCCTCAGTCCCTTAAGATGGCTGGAACATCATTGTAAATGCACCATTGTATATAAACACCTATACTTTGTATCTCCCCCATCTCATTGTACATTGTAAGCTGTCACGAGCAGGGGCGACTTATTTAGCTTAAATTATTGTATTGTTAACGTTGTTACTTATGACTTGTGTTCTGAAACTGCTAAACTGTAAAGCGCTGCGGAATATGATGGCGCTATATAAATAAATATTATTATTATTCCTCTGAGCTGCTCCCACCACCTTCCTGTTCTTCATGCCATGTTGGGTATTGGACCTCATCATCTCCACTACCCTCTTCCAACACCTGCTGTTGGGTGGTCTGGCCAGCACCATGCTCAACAGAAACTGGCACCTGGGTCTCATCATCATCATCAGATGCGTTCTGCGGTGTGCTGACCATCGGCACTCAGATTCAGAGAGACACAGCTGTTGCGCATCACTGCATACTCCCTCTTCTTCACATTACAGAATGCTGCTTGGCTGGGCCCCTGTTTGCAAGCCAATAGATTCTGAGAACAGAAGCAGACACTCAGCTGGCTCCTGTACAGAACTCTCTGACTGCCTGGGCAATTTGCCAGGCGGTGAAGAGACAGATGGTTGCCCAACAGTGCTGTGGTCCTGAGAGGAGGTGGAAGCAATTGAAGTCGATGCATTGGCTGAGATCCAAACAACAACGGCTTCAATTTGTTCTTCCCGCAGCAGGGGGGTACTCCGAGCTCCTACAAAAGTGCGCATAAAGGAACGCTCATGGCCCGGGGAAAACTGGTGGATGCTGTGTCACTGGGGGCCGCAGCAGCCACAGAATCCCCACGTCCTCTCCCTGAAGAAACTCCACGACCACGTGCCTTACTCCCTGCCTTCTTCATCTTGGTAGATTGATAAAGAAAGTCTGAAAAGTTATAAGGCCTAAGTGTGGTTATTCCGCAGAGACTGCAGTGAACACTGCACACAACTGTTCAGTAGGTGTGAAAGGCCCCTTTGTGTACTTCTATAGTGTTTGCAACCAATGTATTGTATACGGATGGAAGCGCGTCACACTAATAGATTTTATTTATTTGTAATAGAGTGGAGCAGCAACAATTAGAGAAAAATTTCAAGGATGTGCCAGTGACACACGCTCAGCAGACTACAACCAGCAGTGGTTGAAGAACTAACTGGAGCGTGATCTGCACTCCAAAAAGGAAAACCTCAGACTACAGTGAACACTGCACACAACTGTTCACTACCCAACGCGTCTCAGCAGGAAGGCAGTCTGTGCGTCAAAACAAAGGCGCAAGCATACATCCACGTACCCTGTTTATAAAGCTATATAAAAAAAATTATGTAGTAGTGACGCACACTTTATTGAGGTACAGTATTACATCGCCATTCACCATCTGTGGCTATGCAGTGTCATCTATATATACCTTATCTATCCGTTGTCATGCTTGCAAGTCGACAGTCAGGCATAAATAGCAATTTTCACTATGCACTATGCACTTTTTAAAGGTTATGTTTGTTAATAAACATGATTATTGCCACATATTATGAGTATTACATGATGGAAATTGTATAATTTTGTATAAACTGTTTAGTGACATTATTCAGCAAATGTAACATTTTAGTAATGTCACAGATAACTTGTAATGCTGATGATGTTTTGAAGTCAGACATTCATTGTCTATAC
Organism: Oophaga sylvatica; assembly: GCA_033576555.1. Classification (NCBI taxonomy): domain Eukaryota; kingdom Metazoa; phylum Chordata; class Amphibia; order Anura; family Dendrobatidae; genus Oophaga; species Oophaga sylvatica. Next base: position 288,366,561 of record JARQOD010000004.1, on the reverse strand, counting down.
AATAAAAATGGTGTACATACTGTTACTTATCCATCATTAATGGATTCAGATATGTACTTGTATGCTTTTATGTACAACCGTATAGCAGATTCCTTAACTAATTTATTTTGTGGTTTGCATTGCTGTTCAACATGTTAATGTATGTGTTTATGTTTGTCAATTCTTTATTTATCTAGATATTAGTTTAAATGAAATCATCATCTTATGGTAGTAAAGGTTATCTTTCTCTTGTTTGAAGTATAGACATTTAAAATTGACAGGTAACAAGGAAATTACTTGATCTAGTATTTAAACATCCTCCTTGACCCTGGGCTCCAACACCGCCAGTTGTTGCTCGGAAGTGCTGTTAGCACAGTCAACACTTGCTCCTGTGTTACTGGGGTTCAGTAACGTCAGCTGGTCCTCGGTTGTGCCATTGGCTCTTTTCCTTCTGCTGCCCCTCCGGTTCCAGTACCGTCAGCTGGTTCTCCGCAGTGCCTTTGGCCTAGGTGCCTCCATCTTGGTATCCGAGTTCCAGCAACGTCTGCTGGTCCTTGGTAGTGCTTTGGAGCACAGGTACCTCCTGCTTAGTAACCGTGTCCCAGTAACGTCAGCTGGTCCTCGGTTGTGCCATTGGCTCTTTTCCTTCTGCTGCCCCTCCGGTTCCAGTACCGTCAGCTGGTTCTCCACAGTGCCTTTGGCCTAGGTGCCTCCATCTCGGTATCCGAGTTCCAGCAACGTCTGCTGGTCCTTGGTAGTGCTTTGGAGCACAGGTACCTCCTGCTTAGTAACCGTGTCCCAGTAACATCAGCTGGTACAAGATTGTGCTACAAATACAAGATACGGAACAAGAGACACAAGAACAATAAGCAGAAGATCTAAAAGCAGAAGAACATGAAGTATAAGACCAAAATGAAGAGCAAAATATATGCTCTAAATTCTAAGCAGAAGAAGACTAAGCAGTGTATGGGGGTGAGTCCGTTCCTCCTCGTGGTGCCCCTGGAAAATGCCTGCTGCTGCAGGCTAAACTGAACACGGACAAATACTGTTGTAATTTAAATCTTTTGTGACAGCAAGAACGGAAGGATGAAAAATTCATACTTTGACAGATTACAAGTACAGGATTCTCTGTCACAAATAAGAATATGATGAAGAAGATGAAGCAGAATATGAATAAGAATAATAGTTTAATAAGAAGAATATGAGTAATGTTAACAAAGATGAATAGCAAGAAGTTTAAGAAGAAGATAAAGAAGGTGAAGATGAAGAATAATTTGATGAAAAAGATGATGCTGCAGAAGATTATGAAGGAGAAAGTGTGTGAAAAGTTAAAAAGGTGAAGATGAAGAGCATGGAAGTTGTGTAATATACATATTTGCCAAAATATAAAAAACGTTAACATTGTCAATTTCTTCGTCAATCCGAACATCTTTAAAAAAAAAAATATTTATGCTATTCCATTTGATTGGGTTAAACATCTATGCCTTTAATGTCTCCTCAACCTTCCCCAATACATTCTACATTAGTCTTTGTTGTTTTCCTTCATGTACAATTAACCAACAAGGCAAGAATGGGTTTTTTTTAATTTCGATATTTTGTTCCCATAGACTTACATGGGACTTCCGGTATCGATATCGGGTATCGCCGATATTTTAGTGATATCGGCGATACCATTCCGATTCCGATACTTTAGGATATCGGAAAGTATCGCTCAACTCTACTAATAACAAATAACTCATATTCAATTTGACCTTAATGACCAGGCCACATTTTTCAAAACTGGCCAGTGTCACTTTATGTGGTAACTCTGGAATGCCTCAACAGATCCCACTGATTCTGAGAATGCTTTTTCGTAACATAGTGTACTTCATAATTGTGGTATAACTTGTTCGATATGACATGCGTTTATTTGTGAAAATATTGAAAATTTTGAAAATTATGCAATTTTCAAACTTTCAGTTTTTGTGCCCTTATATCAGAGAGTTATGTCAAACAAAATAGTTAATAAATTACATTTCCCATATGTATAGTTTACATCAGCAAACTGTTTTAAACATTTTTTTTTTTAAGGAAGTTTATCCAACTTTTTCCAACAAATTTTACAAAACCATCTTGGGGACCACATCACATTTGAAGTGACGTTGAGGGCCTACATGAAAGAAAATACCCAAAACTGACACCATTATAAAAACAGCACCCATCAAAGTCTTCAAAACCACATTTAAAAAATGTATGAACCCTTAAAGTGCTTCACATGAACTCAAGCAATGTGAAAGGAAAAAATTAACATTTAACTTTTTCTTTTTTACAAAAAATTAACTTTAACCCCATATTTTTTTCCCCAATGGCAACAGGAGTAAATGGACACCAAAATTTCTCCTGAGTAACCCGATACCTCATCTATGGAATAAAAGTATGTTGGGAGCACGGCAGGACTCAGAAGTAAAATAGCACCATTTGACTTTTTGAACACAAAAATGGCTGGACTCTAGAGCGGACACCATGTCGTGTTTGGAGAGCCCCTTCTGATGTGCCTTAACAGTGGAAATCCCCACAAGTGACCCCATTTTGGAAAGTAGACCTCTCAAGGAATGTACAGTTGTGCTCAAAATTTTACATACCCTGGCAGAATTTTAGCTTCCTTGGCCTTTTTTCAGAAAACCTGAATGATAACATCAAAACTTTTTCTCCACTCATGGTTAGTGGTTGGGTGAAGCCATTTATTGTCTAACTACTGTGTTTTCTCTTTTTAAATCATAATGACAACCCAAAACATCCAAATGACCCAGATCAAAAGTTTACATACCCTGGTGATTTTGGCCTGATAACATGCACAGAAGTGCATACTGTAGAAACTTAGGGTGCCAACCTCCATTGGCAGGCAGGGAATCCATTAGGGAATTCTAGTGCTTATTAGTCTGTACACATTGTGATCTTTTGATCCTTTTTTAAATCCTTATTTTTTATTTTTGTATTGCATGTATATCTTACTAACATAGACTTGCGAGATCTTCTGTTTTAACTTTCTAATTAAAAGTTATATTTTAGGGGTTCATACGTTTGTGTTTTTTACCCCCCACTGTATATACCAGCATGGGGAATATATATATATATATATACCAAGTTTGGGCCCAGGATGGAGGATGCATATACCAGGATGGGGCCCCAAATAAGGGACATACAGTCGCTTATAAACAAATGCTACAAATAGGGAAGAAAAAGTGTCTACTCAAACGCTACTCTTCTATCCTACAAAAACAGCAATATTATGTCTTATTTATAGCAAGCCAATGTGTATTAGTGACTGTTGAGGAAATGTTATATTAGGACAATATGTTGAATACAAATAAGTTTAATATGCTGCTGCAGACCACAAAGCTACGGCAAGGTTTCAAAGGGAAATTACATTTTCACAGTCACAAAGCGCTGTTTCATTGGAATAAGCCAGGGAATACTGAGACTAAAAGGTTCGGAAACACTTAGAAAAATTATGTAATGACACCTGCTTGGAATTACCAAATTACACCTCTACGTTCTGAATTTTAGCTATTAAAGTTTACACTTGAAAGCCCAATGCCGCTAATCCTCTGTGGTACAGCAAGGTTTACTACAATGAGCAATGTGTCCTAGCTGTCAATGTTTGTGGGCGTTCTCTGAAAATGGCCCAAACATCTGTGTACAAACTATAACAACTGGAATACATTTCATCTGTTTGTTTCCATGTGTGATAAATACACAAAAAACGCAATCTTCTCATTCAAAAATATATTTTTAGATTATTTTAGATTTCTAATTTTTACAACAAAATATACAAAACCAATTTTTTAGGGACCACATCAAAATACCCACAATTTACATCACTCTAAAAACTTCACCTCTAAGGCTAAGTGCACACGATCAGGAATAATTGCGTTTTTTTCGCGGTTTTTCCGCGGTTTTCCGCGGTAAAAACGCGATAAAAACGCAAGCATTAAGCATCCTATACATGTTAATTGATTCCGCATGTTTTGGCCACATGTTGCGTTTTTTTCCGCGAAAAAAACGCTTTGCGGAAAAAATAGCAACATGTTCATTAATTTAGCGTAACCGCGGTGATTCCGCCGCCATAGGAATGCATTGAACCGCTTACTTTCCGCATGTGGCTATGCCCACTATGCGCAATGTAAGCGGTTCATGTGCGGATGGTACCCAGGGTCTGGAGCAGAGGAGACTCTCCTCCAGGCCCTGGGTACCATATCCCTGGTAAAACAATAATTAAAATAAAAAATAATGATATTCTCACCTTCCGGCGGCCCCCGCAGCCTTCCCGCGGCCCCCGCAGCCTTCCCGCCTTCAGCGACGCTCCCGGCAACTTCCGGTCCCAAGAGTCCTTTGCGAGAATCACCCAGATGGCATAGCGGTCTCGCGAGATGCTACGTCATCGGTGTGATTTGTTGCAAAGCACTCCTGGGACCGGAAGTTGCCGGGAGCGTCGCTGAAGGCGGAAGGCTGCGGGGGCCGCCGGAAGGTGAGAATATCATTATTTATTATTTTTTTTATTATTTTTACATTAGATCTTTTTACTATTGATGCGACATAGGCGGCATCAATAGTAAAAAGTTGGTCACACTTGTCAAACACTATGTTTGACTCGTGTGACCAACCTGTCAATCAGTTTTCCAAGCGATGCTACAGATCGCTAGGAAAACGCTAGCATTCTGCAAGCTAATTACGCTTGCAAAACGCTATTATTCTGGCGGGAATCAGCATAAAAAAACGTGCGTATTTCCTGCGGGAGAAGTGCGGGATTGCCCGGAAATTCCGCGGCAATATCCGCAACGTGAACTTAGCCTAAAGGTGCTCAAAAATACATCCAATTAGTTTATTAGCGTTTCAGGTGCCTCACCGGAATTAATGGAATGTGGAAGGAAAAAGTGAATATTTTTCACAAAAATGTTACTTTGGACCCTATTTTTTTTAGTTTCCAAAGTTTGTTGTGCAATTTCTACTGAGGATGCAGATACCCCATATGTTGGGGAAAACTACTGTTTGGGGGCATAGTAGGGCTCGGAAGGGAAGGAGCGCCACTTTACTTTTTGAATGCAAAATTTGCTGGAATCATTTGCAGATGCCATGTCGCATTTGGAGACCCCTTAAACAGTGGAAACCCCCCCCACAAGTGACCCCATTTTGGAAACTATAACTCTCAAGGAACGTATCTAGATATGTGGTAAACACCTTGAACCCCAAAATGCTTCACAGAAGTTTATAACATTGAGCTGTGAAAGTTTATAAAAGAAAAAATCTAATTTTTACCCACAAAAACTCTTTTAGCCCCAATTGTTTTTTATTTTCACAAGGGTAACAGGAGACAATGCACCACACAATTTGTTTCTCAATTTCTCCTGAGTACACCAATACGCAACATGAGGAGGAAAACTACTGTTTGGGCACATGGCAGAGCTCGGAATGGAAGGAGCACCATTTGACCCTTTGAATGCAAAATTTGCTGGAATCATTAGCGAAACCAATGTCGCGTTTGGAGAGCCCCGATGTGCCTAAAGAGTCAAAAAACCCCACAAGTGACCCCATTTTGGAAGGTAGACTCCTCAAGATGAGTGATGAGCACCTTGTACCCCCTGATGCTTCACAGAAGTTTATAATGTAGAGTCGTGAAAATAAAAAAATTTAAAAAAAAATCACATTTTTCTCACAAAATGTCCTTTAAGCCCCAATTTTTTTTATTTTCACAAGGGTAACAGGAGAAAATACAGTATACAATTTGTTGTGCAATTTCTCCTGAGTATGCTGATACCCAATATGTGGAGGAAATCTACTGTTTGTGCGAACAAAGGGGAAGGAGTGACGTTTTGCAACACAGATTTTAATGGAATGTTCTGCACGTGTCATGTCGTGTTTGGAAAGCCCCTGATGTGCCTAAACAGTAGAAACCTCCCACAAGTGACCGCCATTTTGGAAACTAGACCCCTCAAGGAATTTATCTAGCTGTGTGGTGAGCACCTTGAACCCACAGGTGCATCACAGAATTTTACGTCGATCTGTGAAAATGAAAAAAAAAAAAAAATTCAACAAAAATGTTGTTTTAGCCCCAATTTTTTCATTTTCACAACAACAGCAAAAGAAAATGGACCACAAAGTTTGTTGCGCAATTTTTCCTGAGTACACCAATACATCATATGTGGACAAAAACTACTTTTGAGGCACAGTGCAAAGCTCAGAAGGGAAGAAGCGCCATACTGGAATTCAGATTTTGCTGCACTAGTTTGAGGGTGCCATGTCACATTCGTAGAACTACTGAGGTGCCAGAAAAGCAGAATCCCCATAAGTGTCGCCATTTTATAAACTACACCTCTCACTTAATTCATCTAGGGGTGCAGTGATCATATTGACACCACAGGTGTGTCACAAAATTTTATACCATTGGGTAGTGAAGAAAAAGTAATTACATTTTTACAACAAACATTTGGTTTTAGCCTCCGATTTTACATTTTCATACAGGGAAATTAGTAAAAATGGCACCAAAATTTGTCCCACAATTTCTGCTGAATGTAGAAATACCCCATATGTGGCTTTACAGTACTGATTACCCACACAGTGAAACTCGAGAGGGATGGAGCGCTATTTACCTCCTAGAGTCAGTGGCGTAGCGTGGGGGGGTGGAGGGGGCGGTCCGCCCCAGGTGGCACCTGTGTGTGGGGGCGGCACCTGTGTGGGGATGTGTGGGGCGGCACCTGTGTGTGGGGCGGGCGCACCCTTCCTTGCCCTCCCAACTTCGCACAGCCAGCATTTACCATTACTGTGCTTTGCTTTGTAAAGATGCTAGCAGGACCTGTGATGAGGTCACAGGAGGGGAGGAGTTAGGTGTCACATGATCAGGCCCCTGTGTGCAGGAACCTGCTGTACTGGTCGTCATGGTGCTGGATGATGGTAAGTTTATATGTGGGATCATAAGGGGTTTACAGTGTGGATGTAGCAGAGCTGTGTGTGCATGAGGTGTACGGAGCGGAGCCGTGTGTACGAGGTGTACGGAGCGCAGCCGTGTGTACGAGGTGTACGGAGCGAAGCCGTGTGTGTACGAGGTGTACGGAGCGAAGCCGTGTGTGTACGAGGTGTACGGAGCGGAGCCGTGTGTACGAGATGTACGGAGCGGAGAAGTGTGTAATGAGAGAGGTGTGTACGAGGTGACAAAGCGCGTGTGTGTACGAGGTGTACGGAGCGGAGCCGTGTGTACGAGGTGTACGGAGCGGAGCCGTGTGTGTACGAGGTGTACAGAGCAGAGCCGTGTGTGTACGAGGTGTACGGAGCGGAGCCGTGTGTGTACGAGGTGTACGGAGCGGAGCCATGTGTGTACGAGGTGTACGGAGCAGAGCCGTGTGTGTACGAGGTGTACGGAGCAGAGCCGTGTGTGTACGAGGTGTACGGAGCAAAGCCGTGTGTGTACGAGGTGTACGGAGCGGAGCCGTGTGTGTACGAGGTGTACGGAGCGGAGCCGTGTGTGTACGAGGTGTACGGAGCAAAGCCGTGTGTGTACGAGGTGTACGGAGCAGAGGTGTACGGAGCGGAGCCGTGTGTGTACGAGGTGTACGGAGCAAAGCCGTGTGTGTACGAGGTGTACGGAGCGGAGGTGTACGGAGCGGAGCCGTGTGTGTACGAGGTGTACGGAGCGGAGCCGTGTGTGTACGAGGTGTACGGAGCGGAGCCGTGTGTGTACGAGGTGTACGGAGCGGAGGTGTACGGAGCGGAGCCGCGTGTGTACGAGGTGTACGGAGCAAAGCCGTGTGTGTACGAGGTGTACGGAGCGGAGGTGTACGGAGCGGAGCCGTGTGTGTACGAGGTGTACGGAGCAAAGCCGTGTGTGTACGAGGTGTACGGAGCGAAGCCGTGTGTGTACGAGGTGTACGGAGCGGAGCCTTGTGCGTGTGAGGTGTGTGGAGCGGAGCCATGTGTGTACAGGGCCACAAAGAGCGGAGCCGCGCATGTACAAGGGTCCTGTTACTTGCGGGATCTGTGTGCTTGAGGGCTGCAGGGGGAAGGAGGGGTGCCATTTTGTGCATGGGTCTGCGTGGGGATGGAGCGAATGCTGTTATCTGTGTAGGGCTGGGTCCCTGTCCCGCTGTCCTGGCCGGGAGGTTTACTTTCCCGCATTAGAATCGTACATGCGGAAACCCAGGGACCTCCCACACGTTCTGGCAGCCACATGTCACGTTCCACCGGAGGTGACGTGCTGTAAGTCAGCTGAACGCTGAAAATGACCGCTGACCTCATTTCCGGCGGTCAGCTTACAGCAGCAGGTACTGTAACTCGTTCTCGGGAGAGTCTTCAGAATGGCGACGCATTGAGCCGCTGGATCTGTTGGAGTGAGAGCCGGGTATTGTACGGACGGCTGCATACAATACCCGACTCTCACTGAGCGAGACAGGCAGGATGTGGGGATCTCAACATGGGATCTGTTCAACAGATGAAGAGATCCCCAGATCCTGCCTGTCTCGCTCAGTGAGAGCCGGGTATTGAATGGAGCGCCTCATAGCTGGTGAGATCCCCACATCCTGGGGAAATGAGGTCAGCGATGGAACGTGACTTGTGGCTGCCAGAATGTGTGGGAGGTCCCCGGGGTTTCCGTATGTACATTCTAATGCGGAAAGTAAACCGCCTGGCCGGGACAGCGGACAGGGTCCCGAAATCAGGACTGTCTCGCTGAAACCGGGACGGTTGAGAGGTATGTGTTTATAATTATTGTTTATGAAACAGTGTGATCAGCAGTGCTAAGTGGGTGTGGTCAGGGCGTGGATATGGGTGTGACCAGTGAAATGGGTGTGGCTAGGGGTGTGGCCTAAAATTTGCCGCCCCGGGCGCCACAAACAGTTGCTACGCCACTGCCTAGAGTGCAGATTTTCTAGAATAATTTGTGGACTCCATTTACAGAGCCCGTAAGTGCTTGAAGAGCAGAATCCCCCCTCAAGTGACCCCATTTGGGAAATTATACCCCTTCGAGAATTTATCTACAAGTGCAGTGATGATCTGGACTCCATGAGTGTTTTCCAGAAAAAAGCAACAGTGGTTGTGGCCAAGTGAAAATTGCAAACTGCCACTGTAGTGTCCAGTACGTTGTAGTGCCCATCTCATGCTTCTTGAGACACACACCTGTAAATTAGGCGGGCTATCATTGCTACAGAAATGCCAAACATGTGGAAGCTAAATGTGGTTTAGGCTTACTGTGGGGCTCAGAAGTGAGAGGACATTTGGATTTGGGAGTGCAGAATTTGCTGAATTTCTTTTGGGGGCAAGGAGCTACAGTGCTTTTCCAGAGCCTATGTGCTGCCAGTAACGTGAAAGCCCCCTACATTTTCATTAACAGACGAAGGACCCGAGTGGGACTTGATTTTTTTTGTGGATTGAGTTGATGCCTTTGTTATATTTTACATAATATTTGGTATCACATTTAGCTTTCGCTCTATGCTGAACACATATTGGGATTTCCATCTAAATCTTCAAGTGACGCGATTCAAATGAAACCCACTCACTATAATGAGACAGTAGAGTTACTCTGGACTCCATCTGGCCTTTGTTCAGCGGTATCCTTCTCAGTTGTACACAAAACGGTGGCCGGCCATGCTTTTATGAACACTTAAAAAGACCGCTCACAGGTCAGATGGTGTCCACTGTGCCTCCATCTATCTCATTATAAGGAATCTTCTGCCAGGGGTTCTATCTGAATGACGTATTTCAGAGATTTAAACGGAAACACTGATGTAAGCGCTCAGCATAGTGCGCAGAATAAATGCAAGTCAAGCTTTATTGCGATCTTTGGGAGGCAGAAAGAACAAATCAAAAGCAGGTGAAGAATTGGTTTTAGTTATTTTTTACACCGTTCCTAGCACGGTATAAGTGATTAGGCGACTTTATTTTTAAGGTCAGTGCGATTACAGCGATACCAGATTTACATCGGGTGTTTATGTTAGGCTGCTCTCACACACTAAAAGACGCTTTTAAATTGCGCATCCCCATATTTAGATAGCCATAACTGGTTGATATTTCGTCTGACAGTCATGTAATGATTTGTTTTTCTCCTTCGTCTCATTGGGGGACACAGGACTGTGGGGTCTATGCTACTGCCGCTAGGAGGCTGACACTAAGTAAACATAAAAAAAGGTTAGCTCCTCCTCCGCAGTATACACCCTGACACTGGCCGCAGGCGAACCCAGTTCATGCTTAGATCTTTTGGAGGGACATGTCTGGTTTTCTTCAGACCATTTTTTTTCCCCATGAAGACGAGATAGGGGCGACGGACCCTTTTGAAGGGGCCGATCTTCCCAAACCAACAACGGGCGAGCACGTGGAGTGTGGCCTCCCGCAACGTGGGACAATATGCCGGACTCAGCCCTGACCACCCTAGGGTAGTGAAACCCTAGGCTGTACAGAGGCAAGAGGTAGTCCGTGCTGCCCCCACTGCATCACCAATGCTGGACTGCGGTGATGGAAGGAGGCGGACGGTCCCTCTCCTCATCCCCTGAATGGATGGTGGAGTTAAGGTGCCTGCACTGTCCATTTTTTCTTTTTTACAAAGCCCCCCCTCTAACCTGTGGAAAGTGTGATTCGGGGGCTGGGAGGCTCTTGCGGCAGTCCGGTCCTTCTGGAGCAGCGTCCTCAGATACGGAGCGGAGGCAAGGTGGCAGCTGGAGCGTGTGGTGAGCGTCTTTTTCCGGCCTGGGCGTTCCCCCCCAGGGTGGACGCGCGGCGAGTGTTTCAGTGGGGCTCTGTGCTTGCTGCCGGCTCTGGGCAGCGTCGGAAGTCCCACCCCTGGAGGCGCGTCGACTTCCGGCGGGCCCGTCCCTCGGGAGGGCACCGCCAAAAATTTAGTCCCCGGCTTCGGCCGGTGCCAGATTTCATACCGAGATCCCTCCCCCAAAGTTCGTAGCCACCCTCAGCATCTCAGGCTGGGCAAGGATCCGCCCACAATCCCTATTTCGGGCATGCCCATCCCAGACTGGGCGCGCTTTTTGAAGTTAGGAGACTGCAGCAGACAGCAGCAGCCTCCGTTGCTTCTTCTGCGCCCACTTACGCGATTCCAAGGACGTCCGGGGACACAGGACTAGGGTAAGTGCTACTTCCTACAGCCTGGTAGCTCCACTACACTCCGCTCCGCTGCACCCTATTTTTGCTGCCTTAAATCATAGCGGCACAGGTCCAGCATGTTCAGAAGGGCTAAGATTCACACGGTGCTTTATACCTCATGCATTGCCTGCAGGTCCCCTTTTCCGCACGCCCAGAGTAATAGGGTCTGCGAAACCTGTGACTCCGAACGTGCCCAGGAGCCCTCCCCTATGACTGAGCCCAGGGCGTCAGGTCCCCCTGAGTGGGCTCTGTCTCTGTCACAGTCCATGGCATCACTAACGAGAGCAATTGAGTACCTTCAGGCTCCTGATAGGGGCAGGGACAGTGGTTCACCCATCTTGGAAGGGTCCTCCATTTCACAGGAACCTCCGGATTGCAGGGGCCACGCTCTCACCAGGCAGACGCGGGGGAAGCGAACCCACACAGCGTCGCCTGGGCCGTCCGGGCCTCAGCATCTATCAGTTCCAATTCTCGTTCTCCCTCACCAGCGGAGATGAGTGAACAAGGTTCGGACTCCGATTCTGAAGGGTCCCTCAATCTAGAGGCACCTAATTGTCAGGGGACAATCGACAGTCTCATTGAGGCCGTCAATCAAACCCTAGGGTAGACGATGAATCCACCTTGGACTCTGGTCATAAGGTGTCCTTCAAGCGGGCCAAATAGCCTCATAAGTTATTTTGCGCTCACCCAGAATTTGAGGACCTGGTGCAATGCCACTGAGAGCGGCCAGACAAGCATTTTCAGGACAAAAGGCTCTCAATACCAGATATCCTTTTTCCCCTGAGCTTCTTAGGAAATGGGCGGAATTTCCTGCTGTCGATCCGCCGGTATCACGTTTGGCATCTAAAATGCTACTTTCTTTTCCCAACGGTTCCTTGATTAGAGATCAAACGGACTGTCTCATTGAAAGCTTGGCTCGCTCGGTGTTTGAGGCATCAGGCTCTACTGTTATGTTTAGGTAGCTGAGGAGAAAAAGCAAAAACGGCAATACACCAGAGAGGCTGGAACCTATTGGATTGCAGTAACCTGAACTAACCACACAACTAGAGGTAGCCGTGGAGCGTTCCTACGTTGATCCTAGACGCCTCGTCCCAGCCTGAGAGATAACTACACCTAAAGGCAGAAAGATGAAAGCTATCTGCCCCGGAGCAGATCCCCAAAGAAAATAGGAAGCCCCCAAACATGTAATGGCGGTTAGACAAGAAGAAGCACGGACACAGACAGAAAATAGAATGAGCAAACGCTGGGGCCCAATCTGTCTAGAAAGAAAAGTACAGGAAAGAATTCTGACTGCAATCCAACAAAAAAAACTTTAAAAATACCAACTCTTCTGATTGCAAAAACACCTGAGATCACACGATCTCCACCACCTAAATCAGATCTCTGGTGTAACAAAACTAAGCCGCAGCCACTGAAAAAACAGGAAAAAGCAAATGAACAAATAATAGTGGCTACAGATAAACTGAGAGGAGCACAGGCCCCAGGAGGGGACCCGGCTGACCTCCACAAAAGTGCAGAAAATTATGCAAAAAGCAAGCACAAAAAGAAAAGCAGAAAATATCTTATCTGAAAGCAGCAGATGCATGCAAGACTCCAGCAACTTCCAAATGAACCAGGAACCACAATTGAGACAAGAACAATTGATCACCGGCGACCATCATGGGAGGGAACCTCCCTTATATCAGTCCGTGATCCCAGATTGCCACTCCTCGCTGTAAGGTTCAGTACTGTCTGCAACTACCAGAGGGAGCCTCTGCTCAGAAACCATCTCCAGCACATTCATAACACTTTGCCCTCTCTCCCTCTTTTGCAGCGACTTGGGAGGCTAAGGCCATGATATACTGGTCGGAGTCTCTGAATAGAGCCCTCCACGGTAGGGATGTGCCATCAGAGGTTGTTGAGATCTCTAATCAAATCGCTCTTGCAGGAGACTTTTTGATTAATGCTTCCCTGGATGCAGCAAATTGTGTAGCACTAGCTGCCGCAAACGCAATTGCTATCAGGAGAGCCTTATGGTTGAGGACATGGCGGGCGGACTTAACCTCAAAATAGTCCCTTACGTCCTTACCCTATCAGAGTGGCCGATTATTCAGCGAAAACCTGGACCAGCTCATATCTGATACCACAGGAGGGAAAAGCAGTTTTCTTCCTCAGCAAAAAATTAAACAGCCCCTTAGTCACCAGCTTCAGCCACGGTTTAGGGCCTTTCGCAACCCTGGTTGGGCTACAGCAGCAAGCTCCGGCGGCTCAGGTCGACCCAATCAGGCCAGAGATCGTCAGATCTCTTACAAGACCAACCCTTTGGGAAGGATGCAATCCCACCAGCCGAAATCTAGAGGGTCTAGGTCCCACAAATTTTCGACCAAATGACTGGAGGCAGGATCCGGTCAATTCGTCCAGAGTGGGCGACCGCCTACTCTGATTTTGCCCCGCCTGGCTCGCGGTCACTCACGACAGGTGGGTCAGGAGTTAGTCTCCTCAGGGTACAAGATAGAGTTCATCAACCGTCCCTTGAGTCCATTTTTTCCCTCTCTTCTTCCCAGAGCAGAAACTCGGGTTTGCGCCTTACTTAAGGCTGTCGAATCTCTTCAGCGCAGCGGGGTTATCGTCCCAGTACCGGAGGACAAGAGAGGTCAAGGTTCGAACCTGTTCATAATACCCAAGAAGGACGGCGCTGTAAGGCCCATTCTGGACCTAAAACGTCTGAACAGGTTTGTCAGAGTTCGGCATTTCCGAATGGAGTCTCTCTGCTCGGTCATTGTGTCCATGGAAAAGGGGGAATTTCTGGCGTCAATAGACATCCAGGATGCCTATCTTCACATCCCCATATTCCCCTCTCATCAGAGGTTTCTGCGTTTTGCCATCAGCAACCTACACTTTCAGTTCACAGCCTTGCCCTTCGGGCTAGCCACAGCTCCCAGGGTGTTCACAAAAGTCATGGCTACTGTTGTGTCCATCCTGCACTCCCGGGGGATAGTCGTCTTGCCATATCTAGACAATCTCCTCGTCAAGGGTCCGTCTTTTCAGGCCTGCGAGGAAAGTGTCAGCATCACGCTGGACACTCTGGTTCGCCTGGGAAGCCTGGTGAATTTGAAAAAATCATCTCCTGTGCCATCTCGAAAGATCACCTTTCTGGGGATGATCTTCGACACCGCTTGGGGGTTGACAATCCTCTCCCGGAACAAGGCCCTAGTTCTCCTCCAGGAGGTACGGGTACTTCTCCAGCCAGTTCCTCACACCATCCGTTTTTGTATGAAGGTCTTAGGAAGAATGGTGGCAGCAATAGAGGCCATTCCTTTTGCGCAATTTCATCTTCGCCCCCTTCAGCATATCCTCTTGGCATCTTGGGACAAGAACCATTGTTCTCTCAACCTCCGGTGCCGTCTGTCTGCTCAGGTCAGACAGACACTTACATGGTGGACAGTGAGCTCCTCTCTTCAGCAGGGGAAGTTGTTGTGAATAGGCTGGAAATGAGTTCTGAGCAGAAGCTCCCTCTGGTGGTTACAAACGGTACTGGACTGTCCAGTGAAGATTGTGAGGATTGGGAATCAGGTGTTACTGACTGGTCTTATATAAGGGAGTCACCTTCCCATCAGGGTTGCCGGTGATCAATTGTTCTGGTCTCAATCCTTGATTCCTGTTTCCTTGGAAGCCTGCTGTGTTGTGTCTGAATCTCCTGCTAACAGATAAGACATTTTCTTCTTTTTGTTTTTGTGCTTGATTTTTGCATTTTGTCCTGCACTTCTGTGGGGCCTTCAGGGTCCCCTCTGGGGGCTTTTGCCTCTCAGTTCAGTTCAGCCACTGATGTTTGTACATTTGCTTATTCCAGTTTTCTCAGTGGCTGCTGTTTTGTCTTTTGTTACACCAGAGAACTAATTTAGGTGGTAGAGGTTGTGTGATCTCAGGTGTTTTTGAAATTAGTAGAGTTGGTGCTTTTCAGGGTTTTTTGGGATTGCAGTAAGTGCCCTTCCTATCCTTTTCTATTTAGCAAGTTTGGGCCCCAACATTTGCTCATACTATTTTCTGTCTGTGTCAGTATTTCTTCTTGTCTAACCGCCATTACATGTTTGGGGGCTTTCTATGTTCTTTGGAGATCTGCTCCGGGGCAGATAGCTTTCCTCTTTCTATCTTTAGGTGTAGTTAGTTTCTCAGGCTGTGACGAGGCGTCTAGGACCAACGTAGGAACGCTCCACGGCTGCCTCTAGTTGTGGTGGTTAGTCAGGGTACTGCAATCTCATAGATTCCAACTGCTCTGGTGTATGTCCTTTTTTGCCTGCTCTCCTCAGCTACCAAATCATAACAGTATCACCGGCCTAAACTGAAAATTATATGGTACTCACAGAAAGGAAAAATATTGTGAAAGAAAAAAGTTGTCAGAGTTGTCACAGATTTTTTTTTTTCTGTTTGTTGCATTTTTTTTTTTCCCTCTGTATCTCTGGGTGCTGAGGAGGATTTTTTTTTTTCTCTCAATGGAGTTTGCACAGTTGTCTGGCCGTGTGGATTAGCTTGCCACTGAAGTTCGGAGTATTGCTACCTATCTTGCTAGGTTGCCTGTTGTGGAACCTAGGATTCCCATGCCAGATTTGTTTTTAGGGGATCGAGCTAAGTTTCTGAATTTCAAAAATAACTGTAAATTGTTTTTTGCCTTAAAATCTAAGTCCTCAGGGAACGCAACGCAGCAGGTTCAAATTGTCATCTCTCTCCTGCGCGGCGACCCTCAGGATTGGGCTTTTTCCCTGACACCTGGGGATCCTGTTTTGAGTGATGTTGATGCGTTTTTTCAGGCTTTGGGGTTATTGTACGATGAGCCTAATGTCACTGATCAAGCTGAAAAAACTTTGTT
Organism: Oophaga sylvatica; assembly: GCA_033576555.1. Lineage (NCBI taxonomy): Eukaryota > Metazoa > Chordata > Amphibia > Anura > Dendrobatidae > Oophaga > Oophaga sylvatica. Next base: position 288,350,627 of record JARQOD010000004.1, on the reverse strand, counting down.
GGCATTAAGTCAGGGCTTGAGGACGCTGAGTTATACTGTCAGAGATTCCGTAGGTGGGCAGTCCTGACCAAATGGAATGACGACGCTTTGGCAGCTCTTTTTCGGAAGGGACTGTCAGATAATGTAAAGGATGTTATGGTGGGATTCCCTGTTCCCTCTGGTCTCAATGATTCTATGTCATTAGCGATTCAAATTGACAGACGTTTGCGTGAGCGGAAAGGTATGCGTGGAATAATGTTGCCTTGTGAACCTGCTTCTGAATCCATGCAGTGTGATAGAGTGGTTTCTGGGGCACAGCGTCATCAATTTCGAAAGCGCAATGGGTTATGTTTCTACTGTGGTGATGCCTCTCATGCTATTTCTGTCTGCCCTAAGCGGGGAAGACGTTTTGCTCGCTCAGTTGTCTTGGGTAGTGTTCAGACTAAGTTTTTGTTAACTGTTACCCTGATATGCTCTCTGTCCTCATTTTCTGCTCAGGCTTTTGTTGATTCTGAAGCAGCTATTAACCTGATGGATTTTGATTTTGCTAAACGTTGTGGGTTTCCCTTGATGCCCCTACGGAAGTCTATTCCCCTACTGGGGATTGATTCTACCCCTTTGGCTGAGAATAAACCTCAGTTCTCTACTCAGGTGATAATGAGGGTAGAACCTGATCATCAGGAGAGTTGCAAATTTTTGGTTCTGTATAATCTGCATGACATTATCGTACTGGGTTTCCCTTGGTTACAGTCTCATAATCCTGTTTTGGATTGGAAATCTGTGTCTGTTACCAGTTGGGGCTGTCAATGTGTTAATACCAACACTCCTGTTTTTTCTGCCTCCCCCCAGGCTCAGGATGTTCCTGACTTTTTGATTGATTTTTCTGATGTGTTTAGCGAAAGTAAATCTGCATCCTTACCTCCCCATAGGAGCTATGACTGCGCTATTGAATTAGTGCCTGGTAGTAAATTCCCTAATGGTCGCCTTTTTAACTTGTCTGTACCTGAACATGACGCTATGCGGTCTTATATCAAGGAGTCATTGGAGAAGGGTCATATCAGACCATCCTCTTCACCCTTAGGTGCCGGTTTTTTCTTTGTGGCCAAAAAGGATGGTTCATTAAGGCCGTGTATTGATTATCGTCTCTTGAACAATATTACTGTGAAATATCAATATCCGTTACCCTTGATCTCTGATCTGTTTTCCAGGGTGAAAAACGCTTCTTGGTTTACCAAGCTTGACCTCAGGGGGCATATAACCTTATTCGCATTAAGCACGGGGATGAATGGAAGACGGCATTTAATACCCCTGAAGGGCATTTTGAGTACCTTGTGATGCCCTTTGGGCTCACTAATGCTCCTTCTGTCTTCCAGTCCTTCATGAATGACATTTTCAGGGATTTTGTGGATAAATTTCTGATTGTTTATTTGGATGATATCTTGATTTTTTCCAATGACTGGGACTCTCATGTAAAACATGTTCGGACTGTGTTCCAGATTTTGAGAGAGAATGCTCTGTATGTGAAGGGATCAAAGTGTCTTTTTGGCGTTCAGAGGATCTCATTTCTGGGTTTCATTTTGTCCCCATCTGTTATTGAAATGGACCCGGTCAAAGTTCAGGCTATCTGTGATTGGGTCCAACCTACTTCTTTAAAGGCTCTTCAAAGATTCTTGGGTTTTGCCAATTTTTATCGTAAATTTATTGGTAATTTCTCTGTTATTGTTAAACCATTAACTGATTTGACCAAGAAGGGTTCTGATGTGGTAAATTGGCCTCCTGAGGCAGTCTCTGCATTTCAGGAACTTAAGCAGAGATTCACTTCTGCTCCTGTTCTACGGCAGCCTGATGTTTCTCTACCATTTCAGGTGGAGGTTGATGCCTCTGAAATTGGGGCAGGTGCCGTTTTGTCCCAAAGAGATCCAGAGACCTCTAAAAGTAACCCTTGTGCCTTTTTCTCTCGAAAATTTTCTCCCACTGAACGTAATTATGACGTGGGTAATCGGGAGTTACTAGCCATGAAGTGGGCTTTTGAAGAGTGGAGACATTGGCTGGAGGGAGCCAAACATCAGGTGGTGGTCCTTACTGACCATAAGAATCTAGTTTATCTGGAATCTGCCAAGCGACTTAATCCTAGACAGGCCAGGTGGGCCTTGTTTTTCACACGTTTTAAGTTTGTGGTTTCATTTCTTCCTGGCACTAAAAATGTTAAGGCGGATGCCCTCTCGAGGAGTTTCCTGGCGGACTCTCCTGAGTTATCTGATCCTTCTGTTATTTTGAAAGAGGGTGTAGTTCTTTCCGCCATCTCGCCCAATTTGAGACTGGCTCTGGAGGGGTGCCAGGAAGATAAGCCCGAGCGCTGCCCTGTTGGGAAATTGTTTGTCCCGGACCAGTGGAAAAAGAGTGTAATGTCTGAGATTCATTGTTCCGCGTTGGCCAGTCATCCCGGAATTTTTGGTACCAGGGACTTGGTTGGTCGGTCCTTTTGGTGGCCTACCTTGTCTCGTGATGTCAGGGAGTTTGTGCAGTCCTGCGGGACTTGCTCTCGCTCCAAGCCTTGCTCTCGTTCTAGTGGTTTGTTGATGCCATTACCGGTGCCCAAGAGACCATGGACCCATATCTCTATGGATTTCATTTCCGACCTCCCTGTTTCTCAGAGAATGACCGTCATCTGGGTGATTTGCGATAGGTTTTCCAAGATGATACATCTTGTGCCATTACCTAAGTTGCCTTCCTCCTCTGAATTGGTGTCTTTGTTCCTTCAGCACGTGGTTCGTTTACACGGCATTCCTGAGAACATTGTGTCTGACAGAGGAGTCCAGTTTGTTTCCAGATTTTGGAGGACCTTTTGTTCTAAAAATTGGTGTTCAATTGTCTTTCTCCTCGGCGTTTCATCCTCAGACCAATGGTCAAACTGAGAGAACAAACCAGACATTGGAGACTTATCTAAGATGCTTTGTGTCTGCTGATCAGGATGACTGGGTCTCTTTTTTGCCTTTGGCTGAGTTTGCTCTTAATAATAGGGCTAGCTCTGCCACTTTGATGTCTCCATTTTTCTGTAATTCTGGGTTTCCCCCTCGATTTTCTTCTGGACAGACGGAGGCTTCTGTCTGCCCGGGTGTTGACTCTGTTGTGGAGCGTATGCAGCAGATTTGGGACCAGGTAGTGGAGAGGTTGTCCCTCTCTCAGGAGAGGGCCCAGCGGTTTGCTAACCGGCATAGGACTGATGGTCCTCGGTTTAAAGTGGGGGACTTGGTCTGGTTGTCCTCAAGAAATATTCCTATGAGAGTGGCATCTCCTAAATTTAAGCCTAGGTTCATTGGACCTTATAAGATCATGGAGATTCTTAACCCTGTTTCTTTTCGTTTGCTTCTTCCAGGGACATTTAAGATCCATAACGTGTTCCACAAGTCCTTGTTGAAGAGGTTTGTTGAGCCAGTGGTTCCTACTACTGTGCCTCCTGACCCTGTTTTGGTTGAGGGAAATCTGGAGTATGTGGTTGAGAAAATATTGAATTCTCGTTTTTCCAGACGGAAACTCCAGTATTTGGTTAAATGGAGAGGTTATGGTCAGGAAGACAATTCTTGGGTGTTTGCTTCAGACATCCATGCTAGGAGACTCATCCGTGCGTATCATAGAACTCATCCTGACCGACCTGGTTGCTCAAATGAGGGTTCGGTGACCCCTCCTCAAGGGGGGGGTACTGTTGTGAATAGGCTGGAAATGAGTTCTGAGCAGAAGCTCCCTCTGGTGGTTACAAACGGTACTGGATTGTCCAGTGAAGATTGTGAGGATTGGGAATCAGGTGTTACTGACTGGTCTTATATAAGGGAGTCACCTTCCCATCAGGGTTGCCGGTGATCAATTGTTCTGGTCTCAATCCTTGATTCCTGTTTCCTTGGAAGCCTGCTGTGTTGTGTCTGAATCTCCTGCTAACAGATAAGACATTTTCTTCTTTTTGTTTTTGTGCTTGATTTTTGCATTTTGTCCTGCACTTCTGTGGGGGCCTTCAGGGTCCCCTCTGGGGCTTTTGCCTCTCAGTTCAGTTCAGCCACTGATGTTTGTACATTTGCTTATTCCAGTTTTCTCAGTGGCTGCTGTTTTGTCTTTTGTTACACCAGAGAACTAATTTAGGTGGTAGAGGTCGTGTGATCTCAGGTGTTTTTGAAATTAGTAGAGTTGGTGCTTTTCAGGGTTTTTTGGGATTGAAGTAAGTGCCCTTCCTATCCTTTTCTATTTAGTAAGTTTGGGCCCCAACGTTTGCTCATACTATTTTCTGTCTGTGTCAGTATTTCTTCTTGTCTAACCGCCATTACATGTTTGGGGCTTTCTATGTTCTTTGGGGATCTGCTCCGGGGCAGATAGCTTTCCTCTTTCTATCTTTAGGTGTAGTTAGTTTCTCAGGCTGTGACGAGGCGTCTAGGACCAACGTAGGAACGCTCCACGGCTGCCTCTAGTTGTGGTGGTTAGTCAGGGTACTGCAATCTCATAGTTTCCAACTGCTCTGGTGTATGTCCTTTTTTGCCTGCTCTCCTCAGCTACCAAATCATAACAGGAAGTCTTTTCCCCCAGTCCATTAGCTGGTAGTCACAACGGATGCCAGCCTTCTCGGATGGGGAGCAGTGTTTCGCCACTACACAGCCCAGGGATGCTGGTCTCTGCAGGAATCAACCCTCACGATCAACATACTAGAGATTCGAGCTGTTCGGCTGGCTCTGAGGCATTTTCATCACCATCTGGCTGGCCGCCCCGTCTGGATACAGTCGGACAACGCCACGGCTGTGGCATACATAAATCATCAGGTGGGTACATGCAGCAGGGCAGCCATGCTCGAGGTAAAACATATTCTTGGCTGGGCAGAGAAAAATCACTCTGTGATATCGGCAGTCCACATTCCGGGCGAGGAGAACTGGGTGGCGGACTTCCTCAGCCTTCAGGGTCTAGCGTCCGGGAATGGTCTCTCCATCCCGACGTATTCCAGCAGATTTGCCTACGCTGGGGAACTCCGGACGTGGACCTGATGGCCTCCAGGATAAACGCCAAGGTACCCAACTAAGTCTCCCTATACCGGGATCCACAGGCAATCACAGTGGATGCCCTGGTTCTACCGTGGAATCAGTTTCACCTCCCATACTTGTTTCCTCCGTTAGCTCTGCTCCCAAAGGTGATCAGAAAGATCAAGACAGAGGGAGTCTCAGCAATATTAGTCGCTCCAGATTGGCCTCGGTGTTAGTGGTACGCAGATCTAGTACAGCTGCTCGCCGAGGCTCCCTGGCATCTGCCAGAACGTGTGGACCTTCTCTCCCAGGGCCCGGTTTACCACCAAAGCTCAGGGGCCCTGTGTTTGATGGCCTGGCCATTGAATCTTGGATCCTGACCAGGCCCGGATTCTCCCAGAAGGTCGCTGCCACAATGGCTAGAGCCCGAAAGCCCGCCTCGGCACATATTTACCACCATACTTGGAAGGTCTTCTTTACATGGTGCAGAGAACACGGTTATTCCCCGCTTCAGTTTTCGATTTCCAACATTCTGGCATTTCTCCAGGCTGGCCTACATTCAGGCCTAGCACCTAGTACTCTTAAAAGACATATATCAGCCTTGTCTGTTCTTTTTCAACATAGAATTGCCACCAATTTCCAGGTAAAAACCTTTATTAAGGGGGTTGTCCATGTAGTACCCCCCTATAGGGCTCTCTTAGACGTCTGGGATCTCAACCTGGTTCTGGGAGTTCTGCAGGAATCTCCATTCGAGCCTCTTCAGGAGGTTTCTTTGACAGACCTTTCCTGGAAAGTTGTATTTCTGGTAGCCACAACATCTATAAGGCGGGTCTTGGAGCTGCCAGCACTATCCTGCCGAGCTCCGTACTTACTTTTCCATCACGACAAGGTGGTGCTCAGGCCAACACCACCTTTTTTGCCAAAGGTCGTGTCCTCATTCCATATCAATGAGGACATTGTTTTGCCCTCATTTTGCCCAGCGCCAACGCACCGGGTAGAGAAAGCTCTCCATACGCTGGATCTGGTGAGAGCACTCAGGAGGTATGTATCTCGGACGGCATCCTTTCGGCAGACGGACACGCTGTTCATCCTCCCCGAGGGTCGCAGGAAGGGACTCGCTGCCTCAAGATCAACTTTGGCCAGATGGATACGGTTAACCATTCAGGAGGCCTACCGCATCAGAGGCGCGGTTGTTCCGGCAGGAATTAGGGCTCACTCCACGAGAGCGGTGGGTGTCTCCTGGGCTCTTCGGCATCAGGCTTCGTAGGAACAAGTTTGTAATGCGGCAACCTGGTCCAGACTACGTACTTTTTCTAAGCATTATAATATCCATACTCAGGCTTCAGCGGATGCAAGTCTGGGTAGAAGGATTCTTCAGGCAGCGGTAGCGCACCTATAGGCAATGCCTGGCTACGGTTTATACTGTGGAGTCGGTTTCCCACCCAAGGGACTGCTTTGGGACGTCCCACAGTCCTGTGTCCCCCAATGAGACGAAGGAGAAATACGGATTTTTGTGTTACTCACCGTAAAATCCTTTTCTCCGATAATGCTCATTGGGGGACACAGCCCCCACCCCAATAGCTAGATGGCTTCGTTTTTGATTTAACTCTATTTTTTTCTTTTTCGGTGGGTTTAATTCTGGATATATTGTACCTGTGTTAACGCTGATTTACGTTTTGTCCTCCTACTGCTTTTTGCACCAAACTGGGTTCGCCTGCGGCCTGTGTCAGGGTGTATATGGCAGAGGAGGAGCTAACCTTTTTTTATGTTTACTTAGTGTCAGCCTCCTAGCGGCAGTAGCATACACCCCACAGTCCTGTGTCCCCCAATGAGCGTCTCGGAGAAAAGGATTTTACGGTGAGTAACACAAAAATCCGTATTTTGCAGGATGAACTGATGTTTTACTGGTACCATTTTTGGGCACATGACATTTTTTTATTGCTTTCTGTCCCTATCTCTGGGGAAGGAAATTGAACAAAAACCAGCAATTCAGGAATTCGTTTTTTTAATGCCGTTCCGCAGGTGGTAAAATTGATAAGTCAACTTTATTCTTCGGGTCAGTATGATAATAGCGATATCACATGTATATCTTTTATAGGCTTTTGCGCTTTTACACAATAAAAACTATTTTATAGAAAAAAAAATATTTTTTGCATTGCTTTATTCTGAAAACTATCACTTTTATTTTTCTGCTGATGGAGCATTATGGTGGCTTTTTTTGCAGGACAAGATGACGTTTTCAGATATACCATTTTGATTTACATTCGTCTTTTTGATTGCCTTTTATTCCACTTTTTTGTTCAGTGGTATGGTGATAAAGCATAGTTTTTTGCTTCTTTTATTAAAAAAAAAATTAATGGTGTTCACTGAATAGGTTAACTAGTAGGACATTTTTACAGGTTGGGTCGTTCCAGAAGCGGCAATACCAAATATATGTACTTTTTATTGTTTATTTGGGTTTTTACATAAATAAATGTATTTAGTGCATTAATATTTTTTAAATATTTTTACAGTTTTTAATAACTTTTTTTACATTGTCCCAGGCTGAGATATCAATTTTCAACTGACTGATCGCTGTTGTAATACTCTGCAATGCTTCAAATTCATCTAGTCAGTTTTTAATCATGTGATGTCATGTGCCTAATGGAAAACAGAATTATCTGAGTATAAAGGAAAAATGAACAATTGTAAGTATATAGTGCTATATAATATGATGATTGCAATATATATATACATATATATATATATATATATATATATATCGATAAAATTGTTAATGGGAGTGCTTCATTAACCCCTTCGCGACATTCGCCATACTAGTGCTGCTCTGCGGGAGGTGCGTTTGTGCCCAGAGCAGTACTAGTATGGCGGCACGATTGCGCGGCCTCACGTTGTATGTGACAGCTGACACCCCGCAGCAATGCCCATGAAGCTAGCACCGTTCATGGGCATTTAACTTCTCCGATGCCGCTGTCAGTAGTGACAGCGGCATAGATAAGCATCACGCAGGGAGGGGACTACCTGCGTGCTTCCATCAGCACATCGTGATCGAATCGCGATGTCTATATGGTCCCCATGGAGACCCCCGGCACCAAGATCACCGTGGGGTCCTTCGGGGTCCTGCAGGTAAGGTGGTTTGTGAGCGCCTGCCGAGAGCAGGTGCTGGCATGCCTCTTTACCTGCCTGTCAGATCCTGATCTGATATTCTGCAGTGAAGAACATCAGATCAGCGATCTGATGTTATATAGTAATGTCCCATACTGGGACAATGTAAAAAAGTTGAAAAAAAATATTATAAAAGTGTAAAAATATTATAAAAAAAATCCCAAAATAAAAGAAATAAATATTTTTCCAATAAATACGTTTATTTATGTAAATAAAAAAAACAAACAATAAAAGTACACATTTGTTATCGCTGTGTCCATAATGACCTGCTCTATAAAACTGTCCCACTAGTTAACCCCTTCAGTGAACACCGTAAAAAAAAATACATAAAAAAGTAGGCAAAAACAATGCTTTATCATGATATCGCCAAGCAAAAAGTGCAATAAAATGCGATCAAAAAGATGGATGTAAATAAAAATGGTACCGCTGAAAACATCTTGTCCCGCAAAAAACAAGCCGCCATACAGCTCCATCAGTAGAAAAATAAAAAAGTTATAACTCTCAGACTAAAGCGATTCAAACATAATTTTTTTTTCTATAAAAGTTTTTATTGTGTAAAAGCACCGCTGTAATCGTACTGACCCAAAGAATAAAGCTGCCTTACCAATTTTACCACACACAGTATTAAAAAAAAAGCAATTCCCGAATTGCTGGTTTTTGTTCATTCTCTCTTCCAAAAAACGGAATAGAAAGCGATCAAAAAATGTCATGTGTCCGAAAATGGTGCCAATAGAAATGCCAGCTCATCCGGCAAAAAACAAGCCATCACATGACTGTCAGCCGAAATCTAAAAAAATAATAGCTCCAAAAATATGGTGACGCAAAAACTAGTTTTCACAATAAAAAGCGTCTTTTAGTGTGTGACAGCAGACAAACATAAAAACCGATATAAATCTTTTATCGCTGTAATCGCAAAGAATAAAGTCGCCTAATCACTTATTTTGCACGAGGAACGGCATAAAAAGCAAATAAAACCAATTCTTCACATGCTGTTGATTTTTTCATTCTGCCTCCCAAAGATCGCAGTAAGGCTCGGCGCACAGTTATCCTGCGTTCTGCGCTGAGCGCTTACACCGGGGTTTCCGTGTAAATCTCTGAAATACGTGATTCAGACAGAACCTCTGGCTGAAGATTCCCTATAATGAGGCAGCTGGAGGCACTGTGGACGCTGTCTGACCTGCGATCCTGCGTCGTCCGTAATTTTAGGATCGCATAAAAGTGCCATCGGCCACAGTTTTGTGCACTTCTGAAAAGAAGGCACAGTGGAACAGAGGCCAGATGGAGACCAGAATAACTCTGCTGCCTCACTATAGTGAATGGATTCATCGGGGGTTTCATCTGAATCACGTCACTAAGAGATTTACATGGAAACCCCAAAGTAAGTGGTCAGCGTAGAGCGCCGGATAACTGTGAACCCAAACGTTATATAAAATGTTCCCAATAAAAGCTTCCACTCAATCCACAAAAAAAAGCAAGTCCCCACTCAGATCTGTCATCTGTTAATGGAAACATAGGGGGCTTCCACGTTACTGATAGCACAAAGGCTCTGGAAAAGTAAAATGGCTCCTCACCCGCCAAAAGAAAGTCAGCAAATTCTCTGCTCCCAAATCCAACAAATCCAAATGCCCCCCCTTTCTGAGCCTCAGTGTGCCGAAACCACATATAGTGCCCACATGTTTGGCATTACTGTAGTGATGAGAGCCTGCCTAATTTACAGGTGCGTGTCTCCAGAAGAATGAGCTGGGCGTAATGAACTGTTGACTGCAACGTACTGGTCCCTACAGCATACTGGTCACTACAACGGCAGTTTGCAATTTTCACCCAGCAACATCCACTGCTGCCTGTTTCTGGAAAACACTCATGGAGTCAAAATCATCACTATATCTGTAGATAAATTCTCAAAGCGTTATAATTTCCAAAATGGGGTCACTTGAGGGGGGATTCTGCTTTTCTAGCACTTAGGGCCTTTTATATGGAATTCACAAACTAGTCTAGGAAAATCTGCGCTCCAAGAGGCAAATAGCGCTCTGTCCCTCCCAAGTCTCTCTGTATGGCAAAGTAGTACTGTACAGCCACATATGGGGTATTTTTACATTCAGCAGAAATTGTGGGACAAATTCTGGTGTCATTTTTACCCATTTCCCAGTGTGAAAATGTAAAACTTGGGGCTAACACACAATCTTGGTGGTAAAAATGTAAATTATTTTTTCTTCACTGCCCAATGGTATAAATGTTTGTGACTCACCTGTGGTGTCAATATAATCACTGCACCGCTAGATGAATTCATTGAGAGGTTTAATTGGTAAAATGGGGTCACTTATCGGGGGTTCTGCTGTTCTGGCACCTCAGGGGCTCTGTCAATGGAACATAGCACCCTCAAACAAGTGCAGCAAAATCAGCACTTTAATAAGCCGCTACTTCCCTTCTGAGCTTTGCACTGTGCCTCAAAAGTAGTTTTCGACCACATATGGGGTATCGGTGAACTCAGGAGAAATTGCACAACAAACTTTGGGGTCCATTTTCTCTTTTTGCCCTTGTGAAAATACAAAATTTGTAGTTAAGAGATTTTTGTGGGAAAAATTATTTTTTTTATTTTCACGGCTTAACGTTATAAACTTCTGTGAAGCACCGGGGGGTTCAAGGTGCTCAATACACATCTACATAAGGTCCCAAAGGGGTCTAGTTTCCAAAATGGTGTCACTTGTTGGGGGGTTTCCACTGATTAGGCACATCAGAGGCTCTTCAAATGCGACATGGCGTCCGCTAATAATTCCATCAAATTTTGCATTCAAATAGTCAAATGGCGCTCCTGCCCTTCCAAGCCCTGCCATGTGCCCAAACAGTAGTACTCCCCCACATATGGGTTATGGGCATACTCAGGAGAAATTGCACAACAAATTGTATTGCGCAATTTCTCCTGTTATCCTTATGAAAATGCAAAATACGGAGCTAAAAAAGATTTACTCGGGAAAAATGTGATTTTTTTTTTTATTTCGACGGCTCTACGCTATAAACTTCTGTGAAGCACCTGTGGGTTCAAAGCGCTCAATACACATCGAGATAAGTTCCCTACGGGGTCTAGTTTCCAAAATGGTGTCACGTGTGGGGGGTCCACTGTTTAGGCACATCAGGGGCTCTCCAAACGCGACATGGCAACTGCTAATTATTCCAGCATATTTTACATTCATAAAGTCAAAAGACGCTCCTTCCCTTCCGAGCCCTGCTGTGTGCCCATACAGTAAAATCCCCCCATATGGGGTATCAGAATGCTCAGGAGAAATTGCACAACAAAATGTATGTTCCACTTTCTCCTGTTACCCTTGCGAAAGTAAAAAAAATTAGGTCTAGAGGAAATTTTTTGTGAAAGAAAAGTAAATGTTTATTTTTTTCTTCCACATTCCAAAAATTCCTGTGAAGCACCTGAAGGGTTAATAAACTTCTTGAATGTGGTTTTGAGTAACTTGAGGGGTGAAGTTTTAGAATACTGTCACTTTTGGGTATTTTCTTTCATATAGATCCCTCAAATTGACTTCAAATGTGATGTGGTCTCTAAAAAAATGGTTTTGTAAAATCTGGTTCCAAAATTGTGTAAAATAGACATGTGGGAAATGTTATGTTATTTATTAACTATTTTGTGTGATATGACTCTCTGATTTAAGGCAAAAAAATTAAAAGTTTGAAAATTGCGAAATTTTCAAAATTTTCGCTAAATTTCAGTTTTTTTTCACAATTAAACGTAAGTCATATCGAACAAATTTAACTGCTACCATAAAGTATAATATATCACGAGAAAACAAAGTCAGAATTACTGGGATCCATTGAAGCGTTCCGGAGTTATTAGCTCATAAAGTGACAGTGGTCAGAATTGTAAAAATTGGCCTGGTCAGGAAGGTGAAAACAGGCTTCAGGGAGAAGGGGTTAACCTGCAGATATGGGTGTTACACATCTGCCCTGGGTATCCAAATCCATGCTGCCTTCCCCTTGGTACCCTGGCTCCACATCAGGGTTTGAAAGTTGCCTGGCGAGTATCAATGACATCTCCCTAGACCTATTTAACGCCCATTGACACACACATCTGTGCCTTGGGATTAAGTTTATAAGATTACTAGTCCTATGTTAGGTGTGCGGCAGCATTTGTACTGTTTCTGTTTTGCATTCATGCTTGTATTCATCCTTGCTGGGTTGTACTGCAATCGCCCTGCTGATCTTGGATTACTGGTGATCCTTACAGTCCTCACTGCCCACGTGACTTCCTGCTCACTGCTTCGATGCCAGGAGTCCATGTGCCCACCTGGACCTTGGGCTTAGAGGATCCACCTCACCTAAGCCTTGACAATGGGATTAATCTGCAGGTTAATAGCGTTCTGAAGCCGTGCTGCTGCTGCACAGACAGCCAAGCTCCTGGGAGGAAATCAACTTTATTCCTGCCGGCAGCTTCCAGATTTCTGCCACAGAGGCACGGCCATCACAGCTTCGGTCCCTGCACATAGTGAGCGTGGCTGTAACCACGGCCTAGCATTGACTTACAGCCGTCTATGAACTGATGCACTCCTTAGCCGACTGTCAGGCCGCCGTCACACTGGCGAGTGTGATGCGAGTAAGTCGCACGACTTTCTCGCATCAACACCCGGCTGTTGTGAATGTGTTAGAAATGAATTCTGAGCAGAAGCTCCCTCTGGTGGTTACAAACAGTACTGAACCATTCAATGAGGATTGGCAATCAGGAGTTACAGACTGGTCTTATATAAGGGAGGTTCCCTCCCATTATGGTTGCCGGTGATCAATTGTTCTTGTCTCAACTGTGGTTCCTGGTTCACTTGGAAGCTTGCTGAGTCTTGCCTTCATCTTCTGCTATCAGATAAGATATTTTCTGCTTTTATTTTTGTGCTTGCTTTTTGCATTGTTCCCTGCACTTCTGTGGAGGTCAGCCAGGTCCCCTCCGGGGGCTTGTGCTCCTCTCAGTTTATCTGAGCCACTGTTATTTGTTCATTTGCCTTTTCCAGTTTTTTCAGTGGCTGTGGCTTAGTTTTGTGACACCAGAGAACTAATATAGGTGGTAGAGGTCGTGTGATCTCAGGTGTTTTTTCAATTAGTAGAGTTGGTATTTTTTAGGGTTTTTTGGATTGCAGTAAGTGTCCTTCCTATCCTTTTCTGTCCAGGTAGTTTGGGCCCCAACGTTTGCTCATACTATTTTCTGTCTGTGTCTGTATTTCCTCTTGTCTAACCGCCATTACATGTTTGGGGGCTTCCTATGTTCTTTGGGGATCTGCTCCGGGGCAGATAGCTTTCCTCTTTCTATCTTTAGGTGTAGTTAACCTCTCAGGCTGTGACGAGGCGTCTAGGACCAACGTAGGAACGCTCCACGGCTGCCTTTAGTTGTGGTGGTTAGTCAGGGTACTGCAATCCAGTAGATTCCAACCTCTCTGGTGTATTGCCGTTTTTGCCTGCTCTCCTCAGCTACCAAATCATAACAGTATCACCGGCCAAACTGAAAATTATATGGTACTCACAGAAGGGAAAAAAAAAAAGTGAGGAAAGAAGAAAGTTGTCAGAGTTGTCAGAGATTTTTTTTTTCTGTTTGTTGCATTTTTTTTTTTCCCTCTTTTTCTCTGGGTGCTGAGGAGGATTTTTTTTTCTCTCAATGGAGTTTGCACAGTTGTCTGGCCGTGTGGATCAGCTTGCCACTGAAGTTCGGAGTATTGCTACCTATCTTGCTAGGTTGCCGGTTGTGGAACCTAGGATCCCCATGCCAGATTTATTTTTGGGGGATCAAGCTAAATTTCTGAATTTCAAAAATAACTGTAAGTTGTTTTTTGCCTTAAAACCTAAGTCCTCAGGAACGCAGCACAGCAGGTTCAAATTGTCATCTCTCTCCTGCGCGGCGATCCTCAGGATTGGGCTTTTTCCCTGACACCTGGGGACCCTGTTTTGAGTAATGTTGATGCATTTTTTCTGGCTCTGGGGTTATTGTATGATGAACCTAATGTCACTGATCAAGCAGAAAAAACCTTGTTGGCATTAAATCAGGGGCTTGAGGACGCTGAGTTGTACTGTCAGAAATTCCGAAAGTGGGCAGTCCTGACCAAATGGAATGATGATGCTTTGGCAGCCCTTTTTCGGAAGGGTCTGTCAGAGAATGTAAAAGATGTTATGGTGGGTTTCCCTGCTCCCTCTGGTCTCAATGATTCTATGTCATTAGCGATTCAAATTGACAGACGTTTGCGTGAGCGTAGAGGTATGCGTGGAATAGTGTTGCCTTGTGAACCAGCTTCTGAGTCCATGCAGTGTGATAGAGTGGCTTCTGGGGCATAGCGTCATGAGTTTAGAAAACTCAATGGGTTATGTTTCTACTGTGGTGACGCCTCTCATGCTATTTCAGTCTGCCCTAAGCGGGGAAGACGTTTTGCACGCTCAGTTGTCTTGGGTAGTGTTCAGACTAAATTTCTGTTGACTGTTACCCTGATTTGCTCCCTGTCCACATTTTCTGCTCAGGCTTTTGTTGATTCGGGAGCAGCTATTAACCTGATGGATTTTGATTTTGCTAAACGTTGTGGGTTTCCCTTGATACCCCTACGGAAGTCTATTCCCCTACTGGGGATTGATTCTACCCCTTTGGCTGAGAATAAACCCCAGTTCTCTACTCAGGTGATAATGAGGGTTGAACCTGATCATCAGGAGAGTTGCACATTTTTGGTGCTGTATAATCTGCATGACATTATTGTACTGGGTTTCCCTTGGTTACAGTCTCAAAATCCTGTTTTGGATTGGAAATCTGTGTCTGTGACCAGTTGGGGCTGCCAATGTGTTAATGCCAACACTCCTGTTTTTTCTGCCTCTCCCCAGGCTCAGGATGTTCCTGACTTTTTGACTGATTTTTCTGATGTGTTTAGCGAAAGTAAATCTGCATCCTTGCCCCCCCATAGGAGCTATGACTGCGCTATTGAATTAGTGCCTGGTAGTAAATTCCCTAAAGGTCGCCTTTTTAACTTGTCTGTACCTGAACATGACGCTATGCGGTCTTAAATCAAGGAGTCATTGGAGAAGGGTCATATCAGACCATCCTCTTCACCCTTGGGTGCCGGTTTTTTCTTTGTGGCCAAAAAGGATGGTTCATTAAGGCCGTGTATTGATTATCGTCTCTTGAACAATATCACTGTGAAATATCAATATCCGTTACCCTTGATTTCTGACCTGTTTTCCAGGGTGAAAAGTGCTACTTGGTTTACCAAGCTTGACCTCAGGGGGGCGTATAACCTTATTCGCATTAAGCAAGGGGATGAATGGAAGACGGCGTTTAATACCCCAGAGGGGCATTTTGAGTACCTAGTGATGCCCTTTGGGCTCACTAATGCTCCTTCCGTCTTCCAGTCCTTCATGAATGACATTTTCAGGGATTTTGTGGATAAATTTCTGATTGTTTATTTGGATGATATCTTGATTTTTTCCAATGACTGGGACTCTCATGTGAAACATGTTCGGACTGTGTTCCAGATTTTGAGAGAGAATGCTCTGTATGTGAAGGGATCAAAGTGTCTTTTTGGCATACAGAGGATCTCATTTCTGGGATTCATTTTGTCTCCGTCTGTTATTGCAATGGACCCGGTCAAGGTTCAGGCCATCTGTGATTGGGTCCAACCTACTTCATTAAAGGCTCTTCAGAGATTCTTGGGTTTTGCCAATTTTTATCGTAAATTTATTGGTAATTTCTCTGTTATTGTTAAACCATTGACTGATTTGACCAAAAAGGGTTCTGATGTGGTGAATTGGCCTCCTGAGGCAGTCTCTGCGTTTCAGGAACTTAAGCAGAGATTCACTTCTGCTCCTGTTCTACAGCAGCCTGATGTTTCTCTGCCATTTCAGGTGGAGGTTGATGCCTCTGAAATTGGGGCAGGTGCCGTTTTGTCCCAAAGAGATCCAGAGACCTCTAAAAGTAACCCTTGTGCCTTTTTCTCTCGAAAATTTTCTCCAACTGAACGTAATTATGACGTGGGTAATTGGGAGTTATTGGCCATGAAGTGGGCTTTTGAAGAGTGGAGACATTGGCTGGAGGGAGCCAAACATCAGGTGGTGGTCCTCACGGACCATAAGAATCTGGTTTATCTGGAATCAGCCAAGCGACTTAATCCTAGACAGGCCAGGTGGGCCTTGTTTTTCACACGTTTTAATTTTGTGGTTTCCTTTCTTCCTGGCACTAAGAATGTTAAGGCGGATGCCCTCTCGAGGAGTTTCCTTGCAGAATTTCCTGAGTTATCTGATTCTGCTGTTATTTTGAAAGAGGGTGTAGTTCTTTCCGCCATCTCGCCCAATTTGAGACTGGCTCTGGAAGGGTGTCAGGAGGATAAACCCGAGCGCTGCCCTATTGGGAAATTGTTTGTCCCAGACCGATGGAAAAAGAGTGTGATGTCTGAGATTCATTGTTCCGCGTTGGCCGGTCATCCCGGAATTTTTGGTATCAGAGACTTGGTTAGTCGGTCCTTTTGGTGGCCTACTTTGTCTCGTGACGTCAGGGAATTTGTGCAGTCCTGCGGGACTTGCTCTCGCTCCAAGCCTTGTTCTCGCTCTAGTGGTTTGTTGATGCCATTGCCTGTGCCCAAGAGACCATGGACCCATATCTCTATGGATTTCATTTCCGACCTCCCTGTTTCTCAGAGAATGACCGTTATCTGGGTGATTTGTGATAGGTTTTCCAAAATGATACATCTTGTGCCATTACCTAAGTTGCCTTCCTCCTCCGAATTGGTGCCTTTGTTCCTTCAGCACGTGGTTCGGTTACACGGCATTCCTGAGAACATTGTGTTAGGGTCTGCGGAACGCACCAAATATAAGATGTGGAGAGGTGCGTTCGCAGCCCGGGTCCACCGTGCAGGCGGAGCCTGCTGCTAGTAAAATGGCGTAAGAAGCAAACTCTGTTATCCCGCAGAGTCGCCAACATAAACGCCGTAACGCGCTGTGGCAATAAGTGCGAACTCTGTTATTCCACAGAGCCGCTAGAAGGAGAGCCGCAGCGCTATATGGCGATGTGTGCGAACTCACTAAACACAACTGAGTCGCAAAGAAAACACGCTAGGGCGCTGTCTAGCATTGAAAGCGAACCCTGTTACGTCACAGGGCCGCTGAGAAAAAGTGCTGTGTCCTGTCAGGCTCTCAGGTACACAGTTAAATGCTAAGCGTTCATAAAGCGTGATCATGTGCTAATGTCTTCGCGGGAGTCACCCGCAATCTATGGCGTCTGAACGCCAGACACTGAATACGGCAATCAAAACTCCTCACCGGTTATGCCGGTAATCTAGGGCATCTAGGACGCCGACCCTGACCAGCTAGCACACCAAACTCCTCACCGATTAAGTCGGTATTCTAGTGGCTTATTTCAGCCGGGTCCCTAACCACACACACACATGACCACACTGGCGCATAGCATACAATGGTTGATATTAGCGCATGGCGGCCCAGCCATGCTACCCTTTTATAGTAACAGCTACAGGACCTGCCAGAAACAAGGACCAATGAAGCTTGTTCCAGAACAACAGTAGTCACAGGACCTTCCTGGCAGACCAATAGGAGCTGCTGCAGTACCTGAGCATGTGACTCCTGATCTCCAATGAGAGATCTCACTCTGGGCATGCTCAGAAGGGAAAACGCAGGACTTTGTCCCAAAGACGTCTGCTCCAGCACTGGCTATAATAGCAGATCCAGGAAAGGCAGCAGCAAGTCACTGCACAGTACTGGAGTGGGCAAGACGCTTGGACCGACGTCTCTGCAGAGCAGGCTCCACTGCAGCCGGAGATGAATGGGAGACCGCAGCGGGGCTGGTTCGAGACTCCCCTTGTGCAGCAGCGGGAACTCGAACCCTAACATTACCCCCCCTCCTAGGGCCCCCCCTTCTTTGGGCCTCGCTGCGCTCAAAGGCAGCGATGAGCTGCGGAGCGTGAACATGCTCGGCAGGCTCCCAGGACCAGGCCCATAACCCCTCCAATCCACCAAAAAAATTTTTTGCCTCGTACCACCTTGTATCCAACAATGGCGTTCACCTCATGATCGTCGGTAGATGAACCCGACGTCCCGGCAGATGACTCGGAAAACCGGGAAATGGCCACGGGTTTCAGGAGGGACACGTGAAAGGTGTCAGTGATACCAAGGCGAGGCGGAAGGGCTAGGCGGTAAACCACCGGGTTCACCTGCTCAAGAACTTTAAAGGGGCCCAAAAAGCGAGGTGCCAACTTGGTGGACTCTACACGTAGCCTGAAGTTTCGGGCAGAAAGCCACACTAGGTCACCCGGAGCAAATGTAGGAGCGGGGCGCCGATGGGCATCGGCCGAAGACCTTATCCTCTCTTTGGAGGCCTGAATGGCATCCTGTGTACGGTCCCAAATGTCCCGTGCCTCCACAGCCCAGTCTGCCACCCTGGAATCGGCGGAAGATACGGGCATGGGCACTGGTACCCGCGGATGCTGACCGTAGTTCAGGAGGAATGGGGTCTGTCCGGTGGAGTCAGCCACAGCATTTTTTAGAGCGAACTCAGCCCACGGTAGCAAGGATGCCCAGTCATCCTGCCTGGCGAGACAAAATGTCACAAGTATGTATCCAAGGTCTGGTTGGCCCTCTCTACCAACCCATTCGTCTCGGGATGGTATGCAGAGGAGAGATTCAACTCAATGCTGAGTAAACGACACAGCTCTCTCCAGAACCGAGACGCAAACTGGGACCTCGATCACTGACAATTTTGTCTGGCATACCGTGAAGGCGGAAAATATGCCTAATGAATAATGCTGCCAAGGCCCGTGCAGACGGTAACCGTGGTAATGGCACTAAGTGCACCATTTTGGAGAAGTGGTCGGTTATCACCCAGATGATGGTGCAGCCCCGAGACTTGGGTAAGCCCACCACAAAATCCATCCCGACCATCTCCCAAGGCCTGTCTGCCACCGGTAAAGGGAAAAGTAACCCAGCTGGCCGTTGTCGAGGGGACTTATTCTTGGCGCAGGAGACGCACGCCTGAACGTATTCCCTGACGTCACGGGCCATCTGCGGCCACCAGTATGTTCTCGCCAGCAACTCAGAAGTCCTTTTTGTCCCAAAATGTCCACCCACCCTGGACGAATGTGCCCAAGAGAGTACTTCCGGTCGCAAATTGATGGGCACAAAAGTCTTGCCCGGAGGCACAGACTCAAGCGAAACCGGAGCCACCGTTCTTAGGCTTTCTGTGGGGACAATAAGCCGAGGCTCCTCCTCCACCTCCTCAGAGGACACCACGGAGCGGGATAGAGCGTCTGCGCGAATGTTCTTCTCACCGGAGAGGAAATGGAGGGTGAAATGGAACCGGGAGAAAAACAAGGACCATCTGGCCTGACGGGAATTTAGCCGCTGGGCTGTCTGCAAATACACCAAGTTCTTGTGGTCCGTGAATACTTGGAAGGGGAAGCGAGCCCCCTCCAGAAGATGTCTCCACTCGGAGAAGGCCAACTTCATAGCCAGTAACTCCCTGTCCCCGATGGAATAATTCCTCTCTGCTGGTGTAAAGGTCTTGGAAAAGAAGAAGCAGGGATGCTTCCGACCCTGGGCATCCTTTTGAAAGAGGACTGCTCCAGCACCAACAGAAGAGGCATCCACCTCTAAGATAAACGGCTTATCGACATCGGGGCGATGTAAGATGGGAGCACTGGCGAAATGCGACTTGATGGAGGAGAACGCCTTTGTGACCTCCTCTGACCACAACTTGGGATTAGCTCCCTTCTTGGTGAGGGCTACCAAGGGACCTACCAAAGTAGAGAAGTGGGGAATGAATTGGCGATAGTAGTTAATGAACCCCATAAAGCGCTGCACCGCCTTAAGGGAGTGGGGTTCTTGCCAATCCATCACAGCCTGTAGTTTGGTAGGATCCATAGCCAATCCCTGGGTGGAGATGATATAGCCCAGGAAAGGTAGAGACTCCTGCTCAAACATGCACTTCTCCAACTTCGCATATAGGGAATTTGCTCGCAAGAGGTCGAAGACCTTGCAGACATCTCTCCGGTGGGAGGCCATATCTGGAGAAAAGATGAGAATGTCATCCAGATAGACTACCACCGAGGTGGTCAACATATTCCGGAAGATGTCATTCACAAAGTCTTGGAAGACAGCTGGGGCGTTACAGAGCCCAAAGGGCATTACCAGATATTCATAATGCCCATCCCTGGTGTTAAATGCCGTCTTCCATTCGTCCCCCTCACGGATGCGAATCAGGTTATACGCACCCCGCAGGTCTAACTTAGTAAATACCCTTGCTCCCCGAAGCCTGTCAAAGAGCTCAGAGATTAGCGGCAAAGGATATTCATTTTTCACGGTGATAGCGTTGAGACCCTTATAATCAATGCACGGACGTAATTCTCCGTTCTTCTTCTGCACAAAGAAGAACCCCGCTCCCGCTGGTGACACCGACTTCCTAATGAATCCTCTTGCCAAGTTCTCCTGAATATACTGGGACATGGCCTCTGTCTCAGGAAGAGAGAGGGGATAAACCCTTCCTCTAGGAGGCTCAGCTCCAGGCAAGAGGTCGATAGGACAGTCATAGGGGCGATGAGGCGAAGAGTCTCCACAGCCTTCTTCGAGAAAACGTCGGCATAAGGCCAATAGACCTTGGGAAGAGGAGAGAGGTCTATGGGTATCTCAGTGGTGTTGACCTGCACGCTGTCCCTAATGCATCTGCCTTTACATAAATTACCCCAACCCAGAATTCTCCCTGAAGACCACTCAATATGGGGAGAGTGGTGGCGGAGCCATGGTAATCCCAACAAAACCTCATCTATACCCTCAGGGAGGATAAAAAATGATATATTCTCCTGATGGGAAGGAGACATAGACAAGGTGAGTGGGACAGACTGATGGGTGATTTGTGAGGACAGATTTGCTCCGTTCAACACCCGTACCGATACTGGTTCAGCCAGCAACACCAAAGGCATGGTGTGGCGAGAAGCAAAGGAGGATGACATAAAATTCCCCTCTGCCCCAGAATCCACACACAGCTTGACGGGTAGGGTGGTAGAACCGTGGGTAATTATCCCCTTGAGGAGCACTTCAGGGGCAAAACTCATGGCGTCCAGTGACCCTGTTCCTACGGTTAATGGGCGTGACCGTTTATTCAGCCGCTGTGGACATCGGTTGGCAAAATGTCCCTGCTGCTGGCAAATATAACAAATCGGGGATGGACGAGTGACCCGAGATTTAGATCCTGCAGAAGCAACCTCCTGAAGGTCGGACGCCTGAACGGGCGACTCCAGAGGGGTGGTGAAGGTTGGAGCCAACCAAACCCTCTGCCTACACTGGGCACGTTCCAGCCTCTGCTCGTGGAAACGGAGGTCGACGCGGGTGGAAATAGCGATAAGCTTCTCCAGTGTGGCAGGAATCTCTCTGGTAGCCAAGGCGTCTTTCACATGACCTGCCAGTCCTCTCCAGAACACGGGAATGAGGACTTTATCTGGCCACTCTAATTCCGAGGCCAGAGTCCGAAATTGGACAGCAAACTGGCTGACCAAAGCCGAACCCTGGGTACTTGCCAGCAGTTTGAGCGCTGTATCGTGGGTGATCTGAGGTCCTAGAAAAACCTTTTTCAGAGCCTCCAGAAAACGAGAAGCACTCCGCACCACACGGTCGTCGCGCTCCCACAGCGGCGTTGCCCACTCCAACGCTCTGCCCGACAGAAGAGCTATCACAAAGCCCACTTGTGCCCGATCCGTGGGGAAACGTGCAGCCAGAAGCTCGAGGTGTATGGAGCACTGACTCACGAATCCCCGACATTGCTTGCTTTCACCAGCAAACTTGTCTGGAAGCGGGAGGTGGGACAATGTAGGGACAGAGGTGGCAGAGGACAAACTGGCTGCAGCTACGCTAGCAGCCTGAACAGCGACTGCGGTAACATCCACAGCTGAGGTTGTGCGCTCAAGAGCCGCCAACCTACCCTCCAGCTGCTGGATGTACAGCTGTAAACGCTGTTCATCCGCCATTTTACTAGCCAGACCCTGGCGCAAATATTATGTTAAGGTCTGTGGAACGCACCAAATATAAGATGTGGAGAGGTGCGTTCGCAGCCCGGGGTCCACCGTGCAGGCGGAGCCTGCTGCTAGTAAAATGGCGTAAGAAGCAAACTCTGTTATCCCGCAGAGTCGCCAACATAAACGCCGTAACGCGCTGTGGCAATAAGTGCGAACTCTGTTACTCCACAGAGCCGCTAGAAGGAGAGCCGCAGCGCTATATGGCGATGTGTGCGAACTCACTAAACACAACTGAGTCGCAAAGAAAACACGCTAGGGCGCTGTCTAGCATTGAAAGCGAACCCTGTTACATCACAGGGCCGCTGAGAAAAAGTGCTGTGTCCTGTCAGGCTCTCAGGTACACAGTTAAATGCTAAGCGTTCATAAAGCGTGATCATGTGCTAATGTCCTCGCGGGAGTCACCCGCAATCTATGGCGTCTGAACGCCAGACCCTGAATACGGCAATCAAAACTCCTCACCGGTTATGCCGGTAATCTAGGGCATCTAGGACGCCGACCCTGACCAGCTAGCACACCAAACTCCTCACCGATTAAGTCGGTATTCTAGTGGCTTATTTCAGCCGGGTCCCTAACCACACACACACATGACCACACTGGCGCATAGCATACAATGGTTGATATTAGCGCATGGCGGCCCAGCTATGCTACCCTTTTATAGTAACAGCTACAGGACCTGCCAGAAACAAGGACCAATGAAGCTTGTTCCAGAACAACAGTAGTCACAGGACCTTCCTGGCAGACCAATAGGAGCTGCTGCAGTACCTGAGCATGTGACCCCTGATCTCCAATGAGAGATCTCACTCTGGGCATGCTCAGAAGGGAAAACGCAGGACTTTGTCCCAAAGACGTCTGCTCCAGCACTGGCTATAATAGCAGATCCAGGAAAGGCAGCAGCAAGTCACTGCACAGTACTGGAGTGGGCAAGACGCTTGGACCGACGTCTCTGCAGAGCAGGCTCCACTGCAGCCGGAGATGAATGGGAGACCGCAGCGGGGCTGGTTCGAGACTCCCCTTGTGCAGCAGCGGGAACTCGAACCCTAACACATTGTGTCTGACAGAGGAGTCCAGTTTGTTTCCAAATTTTGGAGGACTTTTTGTTCTAAACTTGGTGTTCAATTGTCTTTCTCCTCGGCTTTTCATCCTCAGACCAATGGACAAACTGAGAGAACAAACCAGACATTGGAGACTTATCTGAGATGCTTTGTGTCTGCTGATCAAGATGACTGGGTCTCTTTTTTGCCTTTGGCTGAGTTTGCTCTTAATAATAGGGCTAGCTCTGCCACTTTGATGGCTCTATTTTTTAGCAATTTTGGGTTTCACCCTCGATTTTCTTCGGGACAGACGGAGGCTTCTGTCTGTCCAGGTGTTGACTCTGTTGTGGAGCGTATGCAGCAGATTTGGGACCAGGTAGTGGAGAGGTTGTCCCTCTCTCAGGAGAGGGCCCAGCGGTTTGCCAACCGGCATAGGACTGATGGTCCTCGGTTTAAAGTGGGGGACTTGGTTTGGTTGTCCTCAAGAAATATCCCTATGAGAGTTGCATCTCCTAAGTTTAAGCCTAGGTTCATTGGACCTTATAAGATCTTGGAGATTCTTAATCCTGTTTCCTTTCGTTTGCTTCTTCCGGGGACATTTAAGATCCATAACGTGTTCCACAAGTCCTTATTGAAGAGGTTTGTCGAGCCAGTGGTTCCTATGGCTGCGCCTCCTGACCCTGCTTTGGTTGAGGGCAATCTGGAGTATGTGGTTGAGAAAATATTGGATTCTCGTTTTTCTAGACGGAAACTCCAGTATTTGGTTAAGTGGAGAGGTTATGGTCAGGAGAACAATTCTTGGGTGTTTGCTTCGGACATCCATGCTAGGAAACTGATCCGTGCGTATTACAGAGCTCATCCTGACCAACCTGGTTGCCCAAATGAGGGTTCGGTGACCCCTCCTCAAGGGGGGATACTGTTGTGAATGTGTTAGAAATTAATTCTGAGCAGAAGCTCCCTCTGGTGGTTACAAACAGTACTGAACCATTCAATGAGGATTGGCAATCAGGAGTTACAGACTGGTCTTATATAAGGGAGGTTCCCTCCCATCATGGTTGCCGGTGATCAATTGTTCTTGTCTCAACTGTGGTTCCTGGTTCACTTGGAAGCTTGCTGAGTCTTGCTTGCATCTTCTGCTATCAGATAAGATATTTTCTGCTTTTATTTTTGTGCTTGCTTTTTGCATTGTTCCCTGCACTTCTGTGGAGGCCAGCCAGGTCCCCTCCGGGGGCTTGTGCTCCTCTCAGTTTATCTGAGCTACTGTTATTTGTTCATTTGCCTTTTCCAGTTTTTTCAGTGGCTGTGGCTTAGTTTTGTGACACCGGAGAACTAATTTAGGTGGTAGAGGTCGTGTGATCTCAGGTGTTTTTTCAATTATTAGAGTTGGTATTTTTTCATTTTTTTTGGATTGCAGTAAGTGTCCTTCCTATCCTTTTCTGTCCAGGTAGTTTGGGCCCCAACGTTTGCTCATACTATTTTCTGTCTGTGTCTGTATTTCCTCTTGTCTAACCGCCATTACATGTTTGGGGGCTTCCTATGTTCTTTGGGGATCTGCTCCGGGGCAGATAGCTTTCCTCTTTCTGCCTTTAGGTGTAGTTAACCTCTCAGGCTGTGACGAGGAATCTAGGACCAACGTAGGAACGCTCCACGGCTGCCATTAGTTGTGGTGGTTAGTCAGGGTACTGCAATCCATTAGATTCCAACCTCTCTGGTGTATTGCCGTTTTTGCCTGCTCTCCTCAGCTACCAAATCATAACACCCGGCACGGACGCCCGCTCTCGGACTCGAGTGTGCGGCTGCGAGAGCGGGCGGCCGTGCCGGGTGTTGATGCGAGAAAGTCGTGCGACTTACTCGCATCACACTCGCCAGTGTGACGCCGGCCTCAGTGTCGAAGCATGGTTACAGCTGTCACCCACTATGTACTGAGCGGTGACTGAAGCCACACCAGCCGAGCCACTGAAAGCCCAAGGGTGCCGGAAGGACTAAAGTTAATTTCCTCCCGGCAGCCATACTAGTAGTGTAGTGACTGCAAGGCTGCAGATTGCAATTAAACTGCAGGTTAGCCCCATAGCGGTATCTTAATAGTGTTTTTTTCACATGACAGGTTCCCTTAATAAATGTGTCAAATGTATTTTCTAGCATGAACTACTGTGATACATTTTCAGTATCTAGTTTAATTCTAAACTTTTATAATATCACATAAAATTAGTTAATTTGTCTATTTGTAGAATCAATTCTTGGTTCCTTGTCATCCACTATAATACTATAGAATGAATAGGATATTCTTAAAAAAAAAAACAAAGAACAAAACACAATGCAACAACCTGCCAGACTGATTATTGTCTCCCCAGCTCCTGGGAAACACCATTCACACAGGCTCTGCTATCTACAGACTACACGCAATACTCTGCCACCTGCACATCACACACACACAGGCTCTGCCGCCTGCATATCACACACACACATGCTCTGCCGCCTGTATATCACACACACACAGGCTCTGCTGCCGGCACATCGCACACACAGGCTCTGCCGCCTGCATATCACACACACAGGCTCTGCCGCCTGCATATCACACACACACAGGCTCTGACGCCTGCACATCACACACACAGGCTCTGCAGCCTGCATATCACACACACAGGCTCTGCCGCCTGCATATCACACACACACAG
The DNA here is from genome assembly GCA_033576555.1 of Oophaga sylvatica. Classification (NCBI taxonomy): domain Eukaryota; kingdom Metazoa; phylum Chordata; class Amphibia; order Anura; family Dendrobatidae; genus Oophaga; species Oophaga sylvatica. Next base: position 288,324,759 of record JARQOD010000004.1, on the reverse strand, counting down.
GCTCTGCCGCCTGTATATCACACACACACAGGATCTGCTGCCGGCACATCGCACAAACAGGCTCTGCCGCCTGCATATCACACACACAGGCTCTGCCGCCTGCATATCACACACACACAGGCTCTGCCGCCTGTATATCACACACACACAGGCTCTGCTGCCGGCACATCGCACAAACAGGCTCTGCCGCCTGCATATCACACACACAGGCTCTGCCGCCTGCATATCACACACACACAGGCTCTGCTGCCTGCATATCACACACAAACAGGCCCTTCTGCCTGCCCATCGCACACACAGGCTCTGCCGCCTGCATATCACACACACACAGGCTCTGCTGCCTGCATATCACACACACACACAGGTCCTTCTGCCTGCCCATCGCACACACAGGCTCTGCCGCCTGCATATCACACACACAGGCTCTGCTGCCTGCATATCACACACACACAGGCTCTGCTGCCTGCATATCACACACAAACAGGCCCTGCTGCCTGCATATCACACACACAGGCTCTGCCGCCTGCATATCACACACACAGGCTCTGCTGCCTGCATATCACACACACAGGATCTGCTGCCTGCATATCACACACACAGGCTCTGCCGCCTGCATATCACACACACAGGCTCTGCCGCCTGCATATCACACACACACATGCTCTGCCGCCTGTATATCACACACACACAGGCTCTGCTGCCGACACATCGCACACACAGGCTCTGCCGCCTGGATATCACACACACAGGCTCTGCCGCCTGCATATCACACACACACAGGCTCTGCCGCCTGCACATCGCACACACAGGCTCTGCCGCCTGCATATCACACACACAGGCTCTGCCGCCTGTATATCACACACACACACAGGCTCTGCTGCCGGCACATCGCACAGACAGGCTCTGCCACCTGCATATCACACACACAGGCTCTGCTGCCTGCATATCACACACACACAGGCCCTTCTGCCTGCCCATCACACACACAGGCTCTGCCGCCTGCATATCACATACACAGGCTCTGCCACCTGCATATCACACACACACAGGTTCTGCCACCTGCATATCATGCACACAGGCTCTGCCGCCTGCATATCACACACACACAGACTCTGCCGCCTGCATATCGCACACATAGGCTCTGCTGCCTGCATATCACACACACACAGGCTCTGCCGCCTGCACATCGCACACACACAGGCTCTGCCGCCTGCACATCGCACACACAGGCTCTGCCGCCTGCATATCACACACACACAGGCTCTGCAACTTGCACATCGCACACACAGGCTCTGCCGCCTGCATATCATACACACACAGGCTCTGCCGCCTGCATATCACACACACAGGCTCTGCCGCCTGCATATCACACACACACAGGCTCTGCTGCCTGCATATCACACACACACAGGCTCTGCCATCTGCACATCGCACACACAGGCTCTGCTGCCTATCACACACACACACACAGGCTCTGCTGCCTGCATATCACACACACAGGCTCTGCCACCTGCATATCACACACACACAGGCTCTGCCGCCTGCATATCACGCACACAGGCTCTGCCGCCTGCATATCACACACAGGCTCTTCTGTGGCGAGCAGCTGACTTTGGCATGGCATGCATGGACGGCGCATGGATGTCACTGCACGGATCAGGTCATGGTCGCACCCTTGGCAACCACGATCGTTACAACCCTGCTTACACTGTTCCACATATGCATTCCCATTTCAGCAGCGTAACATGTAAAGTGAATCTGACAGTCAACACATGGTGCCAAATCTAGGGGCAGCATGTACCAGGCACTGGCTATATATTCTCCGCCAGGTATGTTTTTCTCTGAAATGTGAGGTTTCAGAGAAAAGCATAGTTTAAAAGCCGGGCTGTAGACTAGTCGGACAAAGCAAGTCTACAGTGGCTTCTCCCTGCTCGCTGCTCTGGATTGGCAGGATTCTGCCTACGTGTGCATACAAAAGAACCGTTTGAGGGACAAAAGTGCACACACATAAAGCAGTATCACCTGGTCGAGATAGTGAAAGGCGGGAGTATGTGCTCACCTGGCGGTGTTGTGTATAACCGCTGTTGCAGCCCTGTTGCTGGAGAAAAGAATCTTCTTCCAGTTGTATATTAGTAAAGGAGGACGATATCACGATGTATGGGCTGCACTGCGGTAAATGAGAAGCCTTTTATGTTCCAAAATGGTTCTTTATTATTCCAACGTGTTTTAACGCCAAATCGGCGCCTTTATCATGGTTAAAAAAAAAACAAGATATCATACAGTATTTAGATTTCTAACCTTGATAAAGGCGCCGGTACGCCACAGAGAAGCATGTGACAATAAAGAACCATTTTGCAACACAAAAGGCTTTTCATTTACCGTAACACAGCCTGTACAACGCATTATCATCCTCCTCTACTACCTTCGAGTATAAGCAGAGACCTATGAATGCAGAGCAGCAGGCAGGGTGAAGCCACCGAGGACCCACCTGTCCTACTAGTCCAAGATTGCATTTTTTAAAGTAGGTTTTACTCTGAAACGCTGCAGCGTTTCACAGTAAAATATACACGTCTGAGATCATACAGCCGGTGTCGGATACATGCTGCCCGTGGATTTGACAGCATGTATCGGCTGTCAGATTCACTTTACAGACTATAGTGCTGTGAGAGAAAATGCCACCATGCCCTTACCTACGAAATCTTTGCTAATGGAAACGTTTTATGCATGCTTACATTTCCAAGTTACAGTAAAAACAGCAGTGTATTTTTAGATCTGAGATAATTTTAAGTCCCTTACTTGGCGAGTCTAAATTTATTTTCGACTATGTCAACACTACAACTGTTAAGTTTACACATACCTCAAAGTACTCCCTCTTCTTTTTGGAATCCTGAGTTTCAGCATTCCATGCTTTTAAGATTTTTTTCAAGAAGGCATCATCATAAACATTCTGAATTCTGGTTGAAGCCACTGTAGAGAGAAAGGTGATAAGCATTTTTCATTGAAAGTAGAAGTCAAGTTTTTTTTTTTATTGCACCCCTAATCAGCCATCAGTAATGTGTTTATAGTGTGTGTATTAAAATACTTATTCATTGCTGTCTGCCGTTCCCAGCGCTGCTCCACTCCTCTCCTGCATAAGACCACACAGCTTACCTGCTGGCTCCCACAGCCGACTATTAGTTGCTTTCTTAAAGAAGCACTCCAGCTAATTTTTTCATACATTACATGTGTGTATGTGCATGTAATGTATTGTGAGTGCATTAATATAATCACCTACTGATGTGCTCTCCACTAAGCAGCGCCGTTCTTCTCTGACAACTTTCATTTTTGTGCTACTACTGCTTTTTCCACCCCTTCCAAGGGCCATAACTTTTTGTGTTTACTGTCAGAGTGAATTAGAGTTTTTTTTTTTGCACAATTTACCATATACCTTACTGCAATAAAAGTGGACACAAAAATTCCAAGGGCAGTGAAATGGTGAAAAAAAAATGCAATTCTATTTTTTTTGCTTTTTACGGTGTTCATTATGCAGTGGGATGACTGATAATATGAATCTCCAAGTACTACTGTAACAATTCCAAGTTGTAGATCTTTTTTTAATTATTTAAATAGATGGTCCAACATACAAAGTAATTTTCATTCTAAATCCGTATCTATTTAATGCCATAATAAAAACTATTTTACAATATACCTGAATTAAAAATTCCCCATCTTTCACTAACTACATCATCTATTTTTTTTGCTACTTACTTTATTGATGATTCTTTGCTTGACATTCCCAGTGCATGATGGGATACTCAAACAAAGCATCATCAGGGTGCAGAGGCTGTGGTCACTGCTGCAACCTCTGCCCCCACCCTGAAATAAAGAGTCATCAGTGACAGTTGTTTCCGGGGCTGGGCTAGTCCATGCGCGATGAGCACAATGACAGCGTTCTTTGTTGCAGGCTCAGATCAGCTGTAACCAACCGGCACCAGGGCACAGTGTGCGGAATACCTGGCGTGCAGGACCACGCCAGTCTCTGCACGCCGGGTGGTCTTAAAACACACACTAACAGCGCGCGCTCTGGTGCCAGCTCATTACTACTGATCTGAGCCGGCAACAGAGAACGCATTGTAATTGTGCACATCCCACAGTGACAGAGCAGAGACAAGCCCAGCCCCTGAAATGAACGTCATTTATGAAATTTAATTTTAGGGATACATACAATGATTGTTTGTTTTTTAATTAACATTTGGGTTTCTGGAGGTTTCTATTTTTTTTTTAAGAATGTAATAAATGGTTGATTTGACTAAAGGATAAACCGTTCTCTACATATATAACCTTTATGATATAAGTCAATTAAGTAATATAAATTACTGTGCAATAGGTTAATGAACAACTAAGTAAAATTTAACATTAGCGTCAAATGAGAGCCAATAACAATTGCCCATGTTTCCTCATCTCTCATTTAAATGCTTAAGCAGCGACTGGATCAAGTGCTGGGTCAGCTCTTGAGCCCTTTCCATACTCAACATAGGATGTACTAACATGACCTATGTCAGGAAGGAGTTAAAACTTTCCTGTGATCCGGACTCAATAGTAGGGAGATTAACAGCAGCACCTCATTCATCCTCTACAGAAAATAAGACTCTGTGAGAGCAGGATTTACATTTTTCTATCCTGATTATTGTGGATATTCTACATATATTCTCCCTTTCCTTGCAAGATGGAGTCTATGATCAGATAAGGGGGTCTCAGGGATGTCTTTGTCTAACAGACTTAGAAAAAACATAGGAAAGTGAGAGAAAACAAAACTACTGTAAGTGAGAGACACACCTAAACTATTCAGTTGGGTGTAGACAGAATAAATTTTAGCCAATGAGATGTATGTATGCTAATGCCAGCACATATTTAGAGAAAAGATGAGCCAATTATATTGTTACAATGCATGAATATTAAATAACCTACAGTACAGATCAAAAGTTTGGACGCACCTTCTCATTTAAAGATTTTTCTGTATTTTCATGACTATGAAAATTGTACATTCACACTGAAGGCATCAAAACTGTGAATTAACATATGTGGAATTATATACTTAACAAAAAAGTGTGAAACATCTGAAAATATGTCTTATATTCTAGGTTCTTCAAAGTAGCCACCATTTGCTTTGATGACTGCTTTGCACACTCTTGGCATTCTCTTGATGAGCTTCAAGAGGTAGTCACCGGAAATGGTCTTCCAACAGTCTTGAAGGAGTTCCCAGAGATGCTTAGCACTTGTTGGCCCTTTTGCCTTCACTCTGCGGTCCAGCTCACCCCAAACCATCTCGATTGGGTTCAGGTCTGGTGACTGTGGAGGCCAGGTCATCTGGCGTAGCACCCAATCACTCTCCTTCTTGGTCAAATAGCCCTTACACAGCCTGGAGGTGTGTTTGGGGTCATTGTCCTGTTGAAAAATAAATGATGGTCCAACTAAACGCAAACCGGATGGAAAAGCATGCCGCTGCAAGATGCTGTGGTAGCCATGCTGGTTCAGTATGCCTTCAATTTTGAATAAATCCCCAACAGTGTCACCAACAAAGCACCCCCACACCATCACACCTTCTCCTCCATGCTTCACAGTGGGAACCAGGCATGTAGAGTCCATCCGTTCACCTTTTCTGCATCGCACAAAGACACGGTGGCTGGAACCAAAGATCTCAAATTTGGACTCATCAGACCAAAGCACAGATTTCCACTGGTCTAATGTCCATTCCTTGTGTTCTTTAGCCCAAACAAGTCTCTTCTGCTTGTTGCCTGTCCATAGCAGTGGTTTCCTAGCAGCTATGTTACCATGAAGGCCTGCTGCACAAACTCTCCTCTTAACAGTTGTTGTAGAGATGTGTCTGCTGCTGCTAGAACTCAGTGTGGCATTGACCTGGTCTCTAATCTGAGCTGCTGTAAACCTGCGATTTCTGAGGCTGGTGACTCGGATAAACTTATCCTCAGAAGCAGAGGTGACTCTTGGTCTTCCTTTCCTGGGGCGGTCCTCATGTGAGCCAGTTTATTTGAAGCGCTTGATGGTTTTTGCAACTGCACTTGGGGACACTTTCAAAGTTTTCCCAATTTTTCGGACTGACTGACCTTCATTTCTTAAAGCAATGATGGCCACTCGTTTTTCTTTACTTAGCTTTTTTCTAGCCATAATACACATTCTAACAGTCTATTCAGTAGGACTGTCAGCTGTGTATCCACCAGACTTCTGCACAACACAACTGATGGTCCCAACCCCATTTATAAGGCCAGGAATCCCACTTATTAAACCTGACAGGGCACACCAGTGAAGTGAAAACCATATCCGGTGCTACCTCTTGAAGCTCATCAAGAGAATGCCAAGAGTGTGCAAAGCAGTCATCAAAGCAAAAGGTGGCTACTTTGAAGAACCTAGAATATAAGACATATGTTCAGTTGTTTCACACTTTTTTGTTAAGTATATAATTCCACATGTGTTAATTCATAGTTTTGATGCCTTCAGTGTGAATGTACAATTTTCACAGTCATGAAAATACAGAAAAATCTTTAAATGAAAAGGTGTGTCCAAACTTTTGGTCTGTACTGTATATAAGATGATGTTATGAGGTAATAAAGAGAGATCTGCTTTGATGCTCAATGTATTAGATTGTCTCTCCCGTGCACGTATTTGAATTTTACAATTTAATTTGGAACAGGCACAACATCTCAGAACGTCCCATATTATGTGGCGACGACAACTCTAATTTCCAGAAATAGAAGGTGTCAGCTTATAAATTTTTTTATGTGACTAGCCAGAAAAAAAAACACTATCAAACCTTAAATCCAGATGAATAATAGTATCAATAAAAGTTGCTGGTAAAATATGTGCCGTGAAAGATGAAAAATGTGAATCCACTGGATATGCATCATGGCAGGCATTGATATTTTCTGAAACAATGTTCACCAACACAAAAATGTACAGTTTACTGAACAAATGCCATCATTATTAGCAAAGAACTGGAGGTAAGTTCAGCACAGCAATCCATGATGTCCATTCAGTATTTGGAAATAAGGCCGGAGTCAGACACAACGTATAAAAATACAGACCGTATTTTACGGATGTAATACGCAGAAATGTTCCCTGAACAGTGATCCGTTTTTCATTCGCTCTCAAGGTGTGGCTGCGTATTTTGCACATGTAAGCATCCGTATGTAATCCGTATGGCATCCGTATAGCGTTTTTTTTTCTCGCAACCTTGCAAAATGGACATTTAACGGTTTTGAGGCCTGAAAATCATTTAAATCATCATCAGCAACCCTATTTATTGCCTCTACAACAGGTGGCAGCCTCCAATCTGGCCATTTTGGTGCTGTGATTGTGTTGGTGTACTGTTGGTTTGTTGCTAAACATGTCAGACAGACTTATGTTCACCCCAACTGAGCGGGTGCTTTACAACTGGGTTTTGTCCCGCCGCTTTGGCCAGCCTTACCCAGTGATTGTGGATCCGCGGAGGAGGAGACGAATGTGGGTCCATCCGCTTTTGAGGAAATGCCTCACTAAAGGTCATTTCCACCGGCTCTATGCATCTCTGCGGACACATCCCGACAAGTTTTATCAATATTGTCGCATGAGCCTTGCCACCTTTGATGTTTTATTGGAGATAGTGCGCCCTGGGATCACCTTTCAGGACACCAGGATGCGCAAATGTATATCTGCTGAGGAGCGCCTTATCCTTACGTTACGGTATGTATTCCTCATCCTCTATGTTGATGATGTTTCCCTAAATGTAGTATCTAGTTCTGGTTACTGTTTTCAGTTAGTTTCTTCTTAATACAGTATATCACAAATCTCAACTCTTAGTAATAATAATATGTTTTTTATGTAAAAGTCACATAGCCATTGTATATATTTTTAGGTTGTGATAGGCTGGCTTGTTAGTTACACACTGTTGTTGTGATGTATATGATGTGAAATAAAACGTGAACATGTTTTAATTTGTTTTTTTTAAAAAACATTTGTTTGCTTTTAGCTTCCTCACAACTGGTCTGTCATATGCCGCACTCCATCATGAATTTTTGATTGGAAAATCTACGATATCTGGCATAGTCCGGTCTACCTGTTCCGTAATCTGGGCACGACTTCATCAAGTGCCTAAGCCCAAGATGGAAGACTGGTTGCGAATTGCCTGGGGATTTGAGGAGCAATGCCAATTTCCCAATTGTATTGGAGCCCTGGATGGGAAGCACATCCGTGTGCGTAAGCCGCTGAGCTCAGGGTCCCAATTCTATAATTATTAACAATATTTCTCTGTAGTTTTGTTGGCTCTGGTTGACAGTCACTACAGGTTTGTAATTGTAGACATTGGGGCCTGTGGAAGAACTGGGCACTCTAGAGTCTTCAATTCTTCCATTATGGGTCGGCGGCTGCGCAATAACCAGTTGGACCTACCACCACGTCAGATTCCAGGCTCCAATCAAGATTCTGTGCCTTATGTCCTTGTTGCAGATGAGGCCTTTCAATTAACCCGTTATGTAATGAGGCCATATCTCCGTCGAAACCTGGACCGCCGGCGCAGAATCTTTAACTTGCGCCTATCACGCGCACGACAACTGGTGGAGTGTGCCTTTGGCATTCTTTGTCCTCCAGTCAGCCATTCAGCTGAGTGAAGCAAACGTAAATGACGTCATAAAAGCATGTGTGATCCTACATAATTTCACCAGAATTCATGATTGCTCCTCATGTGATGATGTTGAAGGTGTGTTGGCCAATGTGGGTAGGCCTAGACCACATGTGATCCCTCACCGTCGTCCGCTCTCAGGACTGAAAGTACGTGATATTTTCACAAATTATTTTTTAACACCTCAGGGTGCTGCTCCCTGGCAAGAGCATGCTGTATCTATGTTGTAATTTTAAAATGTTTGTGTACATAAAAACCTTTTTCCGTTAAGTTGTTGTGTGTTTTAATTTACATTATGTTATATATTTTATATTTGTGAGCTTTAAGTAGTCAATTCAATAAGAAACGAACCTTGGCATTTTAGAACTTTTTATGTAGCCAAAATAAATCTTTTAGTACTGAAAACCATATTAGAGTCATATGGCTTTTTTGCCCATACAAATGTGGGCATAACTTTTTTCCCATATTTGTAAAGAAATATGTTAACATACAAATAAATTTGCGCAAGCAACATCACAACAACAACATTTTTACAAATTTTGGTAGGTTGGGGGTGGTGATGGCAGGAGTCCAGCCTCAGTTTGTTGCTGGCTTTGGTGTCCAACTTGACCTTCACCCTGTGTGGGTGCATAATCGTGGCCATAATGTATGATGTGGCCAGGATCAGGTTGCTGAGTAGCGAAGTGGCCAGAGGGATAATGGAGATGATACTCCTGGGGATTATGGTAGCCACGTGAGTCATACCACACAATATGGCCATGTCGTCCAAAGCCAGGTTGGGACCAGCCTCCAACACTGGATCTGAACAAGTGGCCATATTGTGCAGGTGGGTTATAGACTGCCATTTGAGCCTGTGGTGGGCAAGGTTGGGTTTGGGGGGAAGGGGGTGAGGTGTAGGCACACGTGTAGGAGGTGCCTCAGATCCATATTGAGCATGCACTTCTGGGGTGGGGGAAACTCGGAGGAGGTTACGAGGTGACAGCTGCCACCACTCCAAGAACTCAAATACCTCATATGGGGTATTGGGGGGTGTGCATGCATCAATGAGGATCTGAATGGATCCTCGTATACGTAGCCTCACCTCATGGAGTAGGGGACGGAGGTACCGGGCCAGGCTGCAGGAATATGCCTTCTCACCCTCATCCTGAGCAGCCCTGGACAGGTAGTTGAGCATCCCCATGTCAACATGCCTCCTGGTATCAGAGGCAAAGATTTGTCTCCTTCGTCGCCCACGGTGGGATATGACAGCAGCCTGGGGGAGGCCTCAAGCTGCACAGGCACACAGTAGGCTGCTGCTGTTGCCCTGGTCCTCAAGACTGCCGGTGATGGTGCAGATGCTGCTGCAGATGCTGGTGTAGGTACTGATGCAGATTTTCTTGCAGGTGGAGCTTGGGGGATGCAGCAGGAAGGCTCAGAAGATGGGCCAGCCACCTCTTCACCTCCCCCGACCGGATCTATAATGGCCTCGGAATCTGACCCTGTCTCCCTCTCAGTGAGGTTGGACTGAGTTTTGTTATGAAATATGAAAACAAATAAACCGTTGGAGATATGATCCTAAACACCATATTTGTAATGTGGTGTGATGTATGTACTTACCGTCTGAGATCCATAATGGGAGCCAGAAATGCCAGGCAGTCGAAATATATATACTTCCGCTTAGTCGGTGCTGCATCTCCACTCCTGGCCCTCTGCTGGCGTTCCCGCCTGTATTGGTCGCGGATGCTGCGCCAGCGTCTCATCACATCTTCCACTGCACTGTGACACAATCATTTATTAGTAGATTGCTTAAATTTGCTAAACAAGTTTATATACTGTACATTTAACATAGTCATGTGGCCTAGTAAGGTGTCAGTTATTAGAAACATAATCTCCATTACACAGAATGAGCAAAAACTACACATAATAGGATTTTAGGGGCTAGTAAGAAAGCATGTTATTTAGTGCAGTTAATATGATTATCAATAAATGAGAGAACTTACTAATTTGTTGCTGTCCCTCACGTGGACGTTCCT
>JARQOD010000004.1:288259805-288314000 GCA_033576555.1 Oophaga sylvatica | reverse complement strand
TTCAAGAACATATGTAAATCTTCTTGGGAGCCCTGCCATACCAATAGGACATCATCGATGTAGCGCCACCAGGCCACTACACCGGAACTCAAAGGAGTTGGATCAGTCTGAAAAATATCCCTCTCCCACAGCCCAGGAAAAGATTTTACGTGGCTATCTAGGAGCCAATCCAAGTGAGGAGACGGGTTAGAGAACATATACTTGCCATTGAAGAAGCCAAAGACATTGAGGATGTGACTACTTTAAAGCCTATACCTCGTCACTTCAAAAAGTTTCATAATAGTGACCCTACTCACTTGCGCTTTAAAGGTATCGATAGGGTTTTTATCAGTCCGCGGGGTGGTAATTGGAAGCGTATGCTGGCACAAAAAGAAACTAAGTGGATTTTTTATTTGAAAACCTTACATCCACAAGGCTTAAATGACTATAATAGTTTTAAGCCTTTTTTGAGCCTGTAACTTCCCACCACTTTCTTCTCTTTGTTAGGGGTTGTTGGTTTTTTCACCATTTCTGAGCTGAGTTGTTGTGTTTTTTAGTCGTTGGTTTTAATTATTTTAATTGTTCTTTAAATTCTTTTTCTCCCAATTTTTTTCTCCCAATTCTCCTTTACAGATTATATTTGACTATTTTGTTCACACTTGGCGGGCACCTAATACCTTTCTTATCTGATACGAATACCGTGTATAACAACAGTATAAAAATATATACATCCTTAACTATCTACTTGGATTGACATTGTAATATAGATTGGATACATGTCTCTATTATATGTGTATTGACTGTTTTTTTATACGGACTCACGATGGGGTAATTTTCCTCTGCATTTTTGTTATGTTTACATATCTTTAATACTTGTGTTCTTTTTTCATTCCATGAGTGCCCTTAAATGTTCTTTATATACTGTGGAGTTATATATGAACCCGAGGTTGATCCGAAGCCATAATTTCTGAACAGCAAGATGATGGCCGATGCAGTGGGCTGTGGTCACGGGCTGTTATGTGTTCAACGAGATCAGCGATGCACTTGCCATCCATTACGTAACTGGAGCTGCTTACTTACGATCAGCAGTGAAAGAGCGTCTTGACGACCGTTGCCATAACAAGCGGGAGTTGTATATCTGGGCGTTCCGTAGGCTCACCATGATCTCTGACGTACTTCCGCTTCCTTGGACTTGCCTCGCTGATGTACGGCGGCTCGAAACCATGGCAATGAGCGTCGCAGGAAATACAAAAGCCTTTTACTTTTTGCTATGTACATATTCCGCCATGATAAAACGTAGATATTTATGTTTATGTATGATTGTTAACATGCGGGATATATGGATGTACATAGAAAGTGGTATTATTACAGTGACATCGGTCTGATGCATTGCTGTTCAATGTTATCACTATGTTAACAGCGTTAACAACTACTCAGGGTTCTTTGCGCATGCGTTAAGGTCTGTTGTAACCAGTTATTTTGGACTGGCCAAGTGGTGTATAAAAAGGTACTGTACCAACGTCTATCCACCCTAGACGAAGCATTTCAATGTGAAACGCGCGTCGGGTGTGGTGGACGCCTGAGCTCTGAGGTAATATGTTTATTTGGCATTTATAATCTTTATGTCTTTTTCTATCATGTGGTCGCTTTATATCAGCTGTGGATATGTCTTTTCTTAGCTAATACCACAACTACCCAGTAACTCCCAAGTTGGGATTTTACATTATATAGTTAGGGTGGTTAGTAGACTTTACAATTCCTTCTATCAATATCTGCTAATTTGGATTGACATACCCATTGCATAACGAAGCGATTATTGTAACTGTGACCACATGTTTTATAGGGGTGTTCTATTTACCAAAGTTATCTATATACTTACATAATTGTTCGATTGTTGTTACTTAATGATATATGTCTTTTGCTCTGGCTGTACCACCAAATTTTCTGTGTTTTGTGGGGTTTTCTTCCCGTTTTTAAACAAAATAGATATATCTTTTAAAATGATCTTTAATAAAGTTTGTTACTTTTTCATTACTACTTTTCTGTAGAGTTTCTTTTTTCGGTGTATTCATATGTAATATGAAAACAGCATGAGAGAGCCTGATTCCAGGGATGTATCACATAGTTGCAGTAGTTATGATAGAATCTGCTGCAGATCAAGCTGAGCTCAGTTGTTGAGCCATGTATAAACCACCCACACTACTGATTGGCAGCTTTCTGTGTACAGCACCACACTGTATGATCCAGAACAGTTCCAAGCACAGTTTGATGCCTCCACAACCATGCCTACAAGTACTCACTGACTTACTATACCATTTATCTTGCCCCAAACCCTGATGCTCTGTGCTGGTCTGTGCTTTGTGTGGACTGAGACTGACATCATTGCGCAAATCGCTCCCTGTTCCTTTATTGCGGGTGTGACCTTTTCTGCAGCCACCGGGCAGATTCCTGGGGATCGCAGCAGAGCTCGGGCCAGCCATCACATTTTGATGGATCTTTAATTCTTTCTTGCGAAAACTGTGAGAACACTTGGTCACATGCATTGAGAGATTAATCTTGATGCTGTCCCGTGTTAGCATCTGGACACATTTCGTGGGCACAGTCAGCTTGCAATGCACTCCCATCCCATCAGATGATGACAGCAGTGGCATCTCCACTATCTCCTGTGATGTACATGATCCAGCCTCACTGTCACCTTTGATGTACATCCTCCAATCCCACTGTCTCCTGTAATGTACATGCTCAAGCCCCACTGTCTTCTGTAATGTACATGCTCCAGTCCCACTGTCTCCTGTAATGTACATGCTCCAGCCCCACTGTCTTCTGTAATGTACATGCTCCAGTCCCACTGTCTCCTGTAATGTACATGCTCCAGCCCCACTGTCTCCTGTAATGTACATGCTCCAGCCCCACTGTCTTCTGTAATGTACATGCTCCAGCCCCACTGTCTCCTGTAATGTACATGCTCCAGCCCCACTGTCTTCTGTAATGTACATGCTCCAGTCCCACTGTCTCCTGTAATGTACATGCTCCAGCCCCACTGTCTCCTGTAATGTACATGCTCCAGCCCCACTGTTTCTGTAATGTACATGCCCCAGCCCCACTGTCTTCTGTAATGTACATGCTCCAGCCCCACTGTCTCCTGTAATCTACATGCTCCAGCCCCACTGTCTCCTGTAATGTACATGCTCCAGCCCCACTGTCTTCTGTAATGTACATGCTCCAGTCCCACTGTCTTCTGTAATGTACATGCTCCAGCCAGTTTCCTGTAATCTACATGCTCCAGCCCCACGGTCTCCTGTAATGTACATGCTCCAGCCCCACTGTCTTCTGTAATGTACATGCCCCAGCCCCACTGTCTTCTGTAATGTACATGCTCCAGCCCCACTGTTTCCTGTAATCTACATGCTCCAGCCCCACTGTCTCCTGTAATGTACATGCTCCAGCCCCACTGTCTCCTGTAATGTACATGCTCCAGCCCCACTGTCTCCTGTAATGTACATGCTCCAGCCCCACTGTCTTCTGTAATGTACATGCCCCAGCCCCACTGTCTCCTGTAATGTACATGCTCCAGCCCCACTGTTCCTGTAATCTACATGCTCCAGCCCCACTGTCTCCTGTAATGTACATGCTCCAGCCCCACTGTCTCCTGTAATGTACATGCTCCAGCCCCACTGTCTCCTGTAATGTACATGCTCCAGCCCCACTGTCTTCTGTAATGTACATGCCCCAGCCCACTGTCTCCTGTAATGTACATGTTCCAGCCCCACTGTCTTCTGTAACGTACATTCTCCAGTCCCACTGTCTTTGTAATGTACATGCTCCAGCCACACTGTCTTCTGTAATGTACATGCCCAGCCCCACTGTCTCCTGTAACGTACATGTTCCAGCCCCACTGTCTTCTGTAATGTACATGCTCCAGCCCCACTGTCTTCTGTAATGTACATGCTCCAGCCCCACTGTCTTCTGTAATGTACATGCCCCAGCCCACTGTCTTCTGTAATGTACATGCTCCAGCCCCACTATCTCCTGTAATGTACATGCTCAAGCCCACTGTCTTCTGTAATGTACATGCTCCAGCCCCACTGTCTTCTGTAATGTACATGCCCCAGCCCACTGTCTTCTGTAATGTACATGCTCCAGCCCCACTGTCTCCTGTAATGTACATGCTCCAGCCCCACTGTCTCCTGTAATGTACATGCTCCAGCCCCACTGTCTCCTGTAATGTACATGCTCCAGCCCCACTGTCTTCTGTAATGTACATGCCCCAGCCCCACTGTCTTCTGTAATGTACATGCCCCAGCCCCACTGTTTCCTGTAATCTACATGCTCCAGCCCCACTGTCTCCTGTAATGTACATACTCCAGCCCCACTGTCTCCTGTAATGTACATGCTCCAGCCCCACTGTCTTCTGTAATGTACATGCTCCAGCCCCACTGTCTTCTGTAATGTACATGCTCCAGTTTCCACTGTCTCCTGTAATGTACATGCTCCAGCCCCACTGTCTCCTGTAATGTACATGCTCCAGCCCCACTGTCTCCTGTAATGTACATGCTCCAGCCCCACTGTCTTCTGTAATGTACATGCCCAGCCCGTCTCCTGTAATCTAAATGCTCCAGCCCCACTGTCTTCTGTAATGTACATGTTCCAGCCCCACTGTCTTCTGTAATGTACATGCTCCAGTCCCACTGTCTCCTGTAATGTACATGATCCAGCCCCACTGTCTTCTTAATGTACATGCCCCAGCCCCACTGTCTCCTGTAACCTACATGCTCCAGCCCCACTGTCTCCTGTAATCTACATGTTCCAGCCCCACTGTCTCCTGTAATGTACATGCCCCAGCCCCACTGTCTCCTGTAATGTACATGCTCAAGCCCCACTGTCTTCTGTAATGTACATGCACCAGCCCACTGTCTCCTGTAATCTACATGCTCCAGCCCCACTGTCTCCTCTAATGTACATGCCCCAGCCCACTTGTCTCCTGTAATGTACATGCTCAAGCCCCACTGTCTTCTGTAATGTACATGCTCCAGTCCCACTGTCTCCTGTAATGTACATGCTCCAGCCCCACTGTCTCCTGTAATGTACATGCTCCCAGTTGATTCCCCCACTGTCTTCTGTAATGTACATGCCCCAGCCCCACTGTCTTCTGTAATGTAGATGCCCAGCCCCACTGTTTCCTGTAATCTACATGCTCCAGCCCCACTGTCTCCTGTAATGTACATGCTCCAGCCCCACTGTCTTCTGTAATGTACATGCTCCAGCCCCACTGTCTTCTGTAATGTACATGCTCCAGTTCCACTGTCTCCTGTAATGTACATGCTCCAGCCCCACTGTCTCCTGTAATGTACATGCTCCAGCCCCACTGTCTCCTGTAATGTACATGCTCCAGCCCCACTGTCTTCTGTAATGTACATGCCCCAGCCCCACTGTCTCCTGTAATCTAAATGCTCCAGCCCCACTGTCTCCTGATATGTACATGTTCCAGCCCCACTGTCTCCTGTAATGTACATGCTCCAGCCCCACTGTCTTCCTGTAATGTACATGCTCCAGCCCCACTGTCTTCTGTAATGTAATGCCCCAGCCCCACTGTTTCCTGTAATCTACATGCTCCAGCCCCACTGTCTCCTGTAATGTACATGCTCCAGCCCCACTGTCTCCTGTAATGTACATGCCCCAGCCCCACTGTCTCCTGTAATGTACATGCTCAAGCCCATGTCTTCTGTAATGTACATGCTCCAGCCCACTGTCTTCTGTAATGTACATGCCCAGCCATTGTTTCCTGTAATCTACATGCTCCAGCCCACTGTCTCCTGTAATGTACATGCCCCAGCCCACTGTCTCCTGTAATGTACATGCTCAAGCCCCACTGTCTTCTGTAATGTACATGCTCCAGCCCCACTGTCTCCTGTAATGTACATGCTCCAGCCCCACTGTCTCCTGTAATGTACATGCTCCAGCCCCACTGTCTCCTGTAATGTACATGCTCCAGCCCCACTGTCTTCTGTAATGTACATGCCCTAGCCCACTGTCTTCTGTAATGTAGATGCCCAGTCCCACTGTTTCTGTAATTACATGCTCCAGTCCACTGTCTCCTGTAATGTACATGCTCCAGCCCCACTGTCTTCTGTAATGTACATGCTCCAGCCCCACTGTCTCTGTAATGTACATGCTCCAGTCCACTGTCTCCTGTAATGTACATGCTCCAGCCCCACTGTCTCCTGTAATGTACATGCTCCAGCCCCACTGTCTCCTGTAATGTACATGTCCAGCCCCACTGTCTCTGTAATGTACATGCCCAGCCCCACTGTCTCTGTAATCTAAATGCTCCAGCCCCACTGTCTCCTGTAATGTACATGCTCCAGCCCACTGTCTCCTGTAATGTACATGCTCCAGCCCCACTGTCTTCTGTAATGTACATGCTCCAGCCCCACTGTCTTCTGTAATGTAATGCCCCAGCCTCACTGTTTCCTGTAATGTACATGCTCCAGCCCCACTGTCTCTGTAATGTACATGCTCCAGCCCACTGTCTCCTGTAATGTACATGCCCAGCCCCACTGTCTCCTGTAATGTACATGCTCAAGCCCCACTGTCTTCTGTAATGTACATGCTCCAGCCCACTGTCTTCTGTAATGTACATGCCCCAGCCCACTGTCTCCTGTAATTACATGCTCCAGCCCCACTGTCTCCTGTAATGTACATGCCCCAGCCCCACTGTCTCCTGTAATGTACATGCTCAAGCCCCACTGTCTTCTGTAATGTACATGCTCCATCCCCACTGTCTCCTGTAATGTACATGCTCCAGCCCCACTGTCTCCTGTAATGTACATGCTCCAGTCCCACTGTCTCCTGTAATGTACATGCTCCAGCCCCACTGTCTTCTGTAATGTACATGCCCCAGCCCCACTGTCTTCTGTAATGTAGATGCCCCAGCCCCACTGTTTCCTGTAATCTACATGCTCCAGTCCCACTGTCTCCTGTAATGTACATGCTCCAGCCCCACTGTCTTCTGTAATGTACATGCTCCAGTTCCACTGTCTCCTGTAATGTACATGCTCCAGCCCCACTGTCTCCTGTAATGTACATGCTCCAGCCCCACTGTCTCCTGTAATGTACATGCTCCAGCCCCACTGTCTTCTGTAATGTACATGCCCCAGCCCCACTGTCTCCTGTAATCTAAATGCTCCAGCCCCACTGTCTCCTGTAATGTACATGTTCCAGCCCCACTGTCTTCTGTAATGTACATGCTCCAGTCCCACTGTCTCCTGTAATGTACATGCTCCAGCCCCACTGTCTTCTATAATGTACATGCCCCAGCCCCACTGTCTCCTGTAACCTTCATGCTCCAGCCCCACTGTCTCCTGTAATCTACATGTTCCAGCCCCACTGTCTCCTGTAATGTACATGCCCCAGCCCCACTGTCTCCTGTAATGTACATGCTCAAGCCCCACTGTCTTCTGTAATGTACATGCTCCAGCCCCATTGTCTTCTGTAATGTACATGTGTGGAGCCCAGCTGCGACTGAATCCATATCTCCCAGAAGGGTGCACTGAAAGAATATACCACTAGAGGTCATTATACACATTCACACACATTCACTTATCCCAAAGACAACCAGAGGGAGCTGTTTGGACATCTAAAAGAAGTTGCACACAGGAAGTTTTAGTTAGTTCAAGTCAGTCAGTCAGCCAGTCACCTCAGAGAACTCAGTCGGTCTGCAGTAAGGTGAAGTGCAGAGCTGAGATTAGAGAGGCTGCAGAGCTAATCAGTTCAGAGAGTGGAGTCTAGTAAAGAGTGGAACAGAAACCACTCCAGCCTAGTCAGAGCTGAATCTAGGAGTGCAGCTCAGTGAGAAAGCGTGCCGACGCTTAAAGAGCGGCGAAGAGGCAGCCCACCAACTGCCAGTGTGTGATCGTGTGAGGGCCCGGGTAGGCCAAAGGCGAGTGGAAGGAGCAGTAACAGGGGTAGAAAAGCCTTTACAGCTTACCTCAGCAAGTATTGACCGGACACCGGGGTCCGAGCCTATAGGGATCTCCACGACCCATTAGGAGAACACCGGAGTTCCTGGAGGACTACAAGTCCCAGGAGTACCACAGAGCTGATACGTAACCGGACCAGGAGGATGGAGTCCAGCAGTGCACTGCAAATAGAGACTGTGTACTTCAAGAAGGGGTCCAACCACAAGGTCAGCCAGGTGCAAGACGGAGACCAAGTTAGGCCTAGCTACAAGCAGGTCAGGACTTTATCACATAAAGGCAAGGAACAGGAGGCCACACACCTACTCAGTGGAGGAATCTGGATGTGCACCCTTCACCCTACAGTGCTCCAGGGAGTGCCTGCAACATCTTCAGTAAAGGTACCAAAGTGACTTATGTGTGTGTCTCCCTTATTACTCCTAACTGCCGGGTCACAGTCTGTCCTGCACCCCTGAACATCTATCTGCCCTGGAGGACTTAGCCTTACTTGTGGAAGGCTTAACATCTAGCTGCAGAATATTAACCCTTCAGTGGATCTGCATAGCAGCGCTGGTCATCCTGACCAGGTACCACAAGTGACGTCACGAATTCCCCACTTCAATATTCATGTCACCTGTAAATATCCCACATTAAAAGGTGAGCCCCAGAGCCACGGACTGAGCTGTGTTGTCATGACATCCCCCATTGTAGTCTATAGGCTCAGATCCGAGTTCCCATTGCTCTGGAGGGCAACACATCTTCTTTCTGGCATCACGAACAGGATTGCGTGCCCTGCAGCAACGGAGTAACTTGTGCCCGTTGCCACCGGGTACTGTGTGCCTCACTAAAAGACTGTCGCATATAGTGGTGAAGGTTTCCCGCCATTTGCCCGCCATTGCCCGCCATTTACAGCGCCACGGCGTGAAAAGCTAGTGGACGTACCTGCAAAAGCGCGCTGAGTCCCGACACGCCCCCAATGCTGACGCGGCGGCAGGTCCTGTGGAGAGCTTCAGTGAACGCTCTGACATCAGAGCGCCGGCGACGCAGGTCCTTCTCACTACTGTGCCCTGCAGAGCTGCAGCCTACAGGAGAAGGTAGGCCACGCTTAACTAGGGGGGCGCAGACATGTCGCAGCCGCAAGCTGACAGCGCGGCCCAGGCCGACAGCCCCAATGACTTACCCACCGGCGCTGTCGCACAGGCTGGAAACGCTGGCCCCTCATCTGGTCCTGTGGCCCCGATAGTACCGCTAACGCTGCCATACATGCCTGGAGCGAAGTGGCTCCCTCAGTACAGCGGCAAGCCAGACACCCTGTCAGGTTTCAAGCGTAAAATATGCAGTATAATGGACATGTACCCTATGTCAGAAAAGCAAAGAGCTGCAGTGGTAGTGGGACAACTGACTGGTGCTGCAGAGAGAGAAGTAGAGACATGGTCAGCTGCAGACCAGGAATCAGTGCTTGCAATTTTCTTAAAGCTACAGACTATCTTTGAGGACCGCACTGAAACAGATCTCCGGATGAGGTTTTACCAATGCTCCCAGAAACCAGATGACAGCATTAGGGACTACGCCTGCCGCCTACAGGGGGCGCTGCGAGCTCTCAAACAGGTTAACCCCATAAGTGTCATCAAGGAAAATAAAATGTTAAAGGAACAATTTGTACAGGGACTGAGGTCTCAAGCTGAAAGCAGGACTGTGCACTGGTGGTCCTTGGATCATCCTGATGCTACCTTTGATGCCCTTAAGGATATGGCTATAAAAGGACTGCGACCCCTGGAAACACTCGAGATGGCAACCCAGTGTCACCCGAGTGAAGCCACTCTAAAGCCAGCAGCATCCACCTTTTCCCCGCTGGTTGCGGAAGCCAAAACGCAGATGGCGCCCCCTACTGAGCTGGACTGTCTGTGCTCAGAAGTGCGCCAGCTGACCAAAAACCTGGCCACTGTAATAAGTGCCCTGCAACTGCCGACGGAGGAAGAAGGAAAGATCCTGCTAGCTGACTGCCCAGAGGATGTCCCTTGGATGCGCCGGAGGAGAGGGAGGATGTCGCCCCACCGAAGGAGGACAACGCCACCCCCAGGAAGGACCCGCGACCAGCATCATCTTCGCTGAGAGATCATCTGCTACCGCTGCCACAGAGAAGGTCACCAGCACGTTGGTGTCCTTTAAAAGAGCAAATCCTGGGTCCGAGGGCCAACACCCAGGAATAGACTCCTCAGGCCCCTCAGACTGGAACCGCAGGTTTGTGGGAGGAAGACCATACCTGTCCATCATATTGGACGGGATCGCAATCCCTGCCCTGCTGGACACTGGATCTCAGGTAACCGTCATACCTGATGTTCTTTACAACATATACTGGTCCAGTGACGGTCTCCAAGCCCCAAACCCTGACTTTGCAGTATACGCCTCTAACGGCCTCCCTCTTGACTTACTGGGGGCTAAAAACGTAGACGTAAAAGTGGGGAGAGTGGAGCTAAAGGATCAGGGACTTCTTGTAGTGAAGACTGTTAATGAGGAAAATGGGTTGAATGTGGTTTTGGGCACTAACATTATTAGTAACTGTTTGGAGGAGGTTGTGTTTTTACTCCAACAGCTTGCCGATGTAGCCAGACCAAGGCAAAAGGGAGTTATCCAGAAGGAGATCCGGACCCTGATGTGCCAACAGCAAGTGAAACTGACCGGTGGTGAGATTGGTAATGTACGGGTAACAGACCCGAACCCCATTGTGATACCCCCAATGAGTGAAATGCTTATTTGGTGTAGAGCAGCAATAGGTCTGAGAGGACAGAACTACCAAGCAGTAGTAGAGCCCAATTGTTCAGAACACAGACCTACACTCTTGACTGCCAGAGGGGTAGTGGAGGTACATAATGGGAGGGTGCCAGTGCGTCTTCTCAACTGGGGAGAGGATGAAGTCAAATTACCACGTTATGCCACTGTTGCTAAGTTACATGCTGTGGATAATAACTCCATTCACACGACGGAGCCCTTAACCTCCCCACAACCAGTGGAGGATAACGGCCCGACCACCCAGGTGGAGGATTGGTGTCAGCAGCTCCATGTCGGGACAGACAACACTCCAGCCCACCAGAAACAAGGAGTATATCGAGTAGTTCAGGAGTATGCACAGGTATTCAGCAAACACCCACTTGACTTTGGAAAAATTAAAGGGGTCCAACATCACATCCCCACAGGCAATCATCCTCCCATCAAAGAACGGTACAGGCCTATACCTCCAGCACACTACCAGAAAGCCAAGGAGATGTTGCGTGACATGAAGGAAGCAGGGGTGATAAGGGATAGTTGTAGTCCCTGGGCAGCACCTCTAGTCCTAGTCAGGAAAAAGGATGGAATCATGAGAATGTGTGTAGATTACAGACAAGTAAATCGCATTACACATAAAGATGCATACCCTTTACCACGCATTAAGGAATCCTTAGCTGCATTAAAAACTGCTAATTACTTTTCCACCCTTGACCTCACTAGTGGGTACTGGCAAGTAGCTGTGGCTGAGGAGGATCGGGAGAAGACGGCTTTCACCACCCCGATGGGACTCTGTGAGTTTGACAGAATGCCGTTTGGACTCAGCAGTGCCCCTGGAAAGTTTCAGAGAGTGATGGAGAGCTGCCTGGGACATCTCAACTTTGAAACTGTGTTGCTGTACCTGGACGACGTAATTGTGTACTCCAAGACGTATGAAGATCACTTGAAGCACCTGGCGGAGGTATTCGAGTCACTGTCCAAGTATGGGATGAAACTGAAGCCTTCAAAGTGCCATCTGCTCAAACAAAAGGTACAGTATCTGGGACATATTGTCAGCTCAGAAGGAGTAGCGCCAAACCCCGACAAGATCATCGCCATCCAGAAATGGCCGGAGCCGAAAAATCTCAAGGAGGTGCGACAGTTCCTGGGACTGACAGGATACTACCGGAGGTTTGTAAAGGACTACACTAAGAAAGCAGCGCCTCTGCAAGACCTCCTGGTGGGACAGTCCCTCAAGAACAGAAATTCTCCATTCCACTGGGGTAAAGAACAGGCTGAGGCATTCAAGGTAATGAAGGAGATCCTGACAGGTGATGAGATCCTAGCCTATCCTGA
Source organism: Oophaga sylvatica (assembly GCA_033576555.1). NCBI lineage: Eukaryota > Metazoa > Chordata > Amphibia > Anura > Dendrobatidae > Oophaga > Oophaga sylvatica. The sequence goes on along the minus strand of JARQOD010000004.1, from coordinate 288,301,968 downwards.
CTACAGCCAGCCGTTCCTGCTGTATACTGATGCCAGCAATGAAGGATTGGAAGCTGTCCTCAGTCAGAAGCAAAATGGCCTGGAGAAAGTCATCGCCTATGCAAGCAGGAAGCTCCGCCCGACCTAGAGGAACCCAGAGAACTACAGCAGCTTCAAGTTGGAGTTCCTGGCACTGGTCTGGGCCATCACGGAGAGGTTTAAGCACTACCTAGCCTCCAGCAAGTTCACTGCCTACACCGATAATAACCCCTTGACGCATCTTGAAACAGCTAAGCTGGGAGCCATGGAACAACGCTGGATGGCTCGGCTGTCAAACTACCAATTCACAATCAAGTACCGAGCAGGCCGCAAGAATGCCAACACTGATGCCCTATCCAGAATGCCTCATGAATCGGACACAGAAGAAGAAGTGGATGATCTGGAAGAGATTGAACTACCTGCCTTTCACAGGAACGGGATGATCCACGAGCAACAAGCCTGCAGGAGGCCGCGTGGTAAGACGTTAAATCCTTTACCTCACCACAGCTGGAAGGAGACTCAGGACAGCGATCCAGTTGTCAGCCGTATCAAGGAGCTGATAACTCAGGAAGGTTCCTCCTTGGAGAAGGATGCGTCTCCGCAACCAAAGCAGCTGTGGAATGAAAGGAGCCGGCTGTTCATCTACCGTGAGAAGCTGTGCCGGAGGTACGTCAACCCAAAGACCCATGAGATGGTATGGCAGATAGTAGTCCCCAGAGCAGATATCCAGATGGTGTTAGAAGCCTACCACGATCAAGCGGGACACTTTGGCTGGAAGAAGCTGGAGACCCTGTTGAAGTGTCGTTTCTACTGGGTGGGAATGCGCAGCTCCATTGAGAGGTGGTGCCAGAACTGTGGACTCTGTGGCCTCAGAAGAAAAGATTACAGCAGTCAGAAGGCACCCCTGCAACCCATCAAGACAACTCGTCCCTTGGAGATTGTGGCCCTGGACCATGTCAAGTTGTCACCCAGCCGGTCAGGATACTCCTATGCCCTGACCATGGTGGATCACTACTCCAGGTTCCTGTTGGTCGCCCCTGTCAAAGATCTGATGGCAGAGACAGCAGCAAAGACGTTCCAAGCGTATTTCTGCAGACCACATGGATATCCTGAGCAGGTGTTAACTGATCAAGGCCCAGCCTTTGAGGCTGAATTGTTCAAAGAGTTCTGTCACTTGTACGGGTGTAAGAAGATAAGAACCACACCGTACCACCCTCAAACTAATGGTCTCTGTGAGAAGATGAATCACATCGTCATTGACCTGCTGAAGACTGTACCACTCGAGGAGAGAAATCGGTGGCCAGACTTACTACCTGACCTGGTAGATCTGTACAATCACATACCTGTGAGTTCCACCAATTGCACCCCAGCTTATCTCATGCGGGCCAGACCTGGAAAGCTGCCCATGGATCTGGAGCTTGGTGTTGTAGAACCAGAAGCAGATGTGACTACTGAAGACTGGGACACAAACAGACAGGAACAGTACAGAAAAGTACAAGCCTGCGTTGAAGATAGTCTCAATCGAGTAAGGAACAAACAAGAAGATCACTACAACAAAAGTGCGCCAGCTGAACCTTTTGCACCTGGTGAAGTCGTGCTGAAAAGAAAGAGGAGGATACACAAACTCGACGATCAATGGGAAAGAGAGCCCTATGTTGTACAGAATTCAAGGTTTGACAACAAGAAAACGTGTATAATTAGCAAAGATGGAGGAAGAACAACTACCACTGTATCCAGAGATCACCTAAAGTTGTGTCCGGATGCGTTAAAGCTTCAAGAGGAAGAACCTGTTGTCAATCAGAAAGAGCGTGATGAATCAGTCATACATACAGACTTAGGAGATTTCCCCGAGGATTGGCCTTGCATTGGAGAAGCCGTAATCATTCCCGTGCTTCAATTCTATCAACCACAAGGAGAACCTCTACATCCAGTTGCACCGGTTGTTGCAGTAGAGTCAGTTCCAGAAGAACCTGCTCCAGCAGAACCCCAAGAACAGGGGCGTACATAGAAATCATGGGGCCCCATAGCAAAAGTCTGAATGGGGCCCCCCCAAAAAAAAAAACAGGTGCTCTTAACTCCACACACACACACACCTGCAGTGCATGCAGGGCCCCCTACATCCTCCACAGTGCGTGCAGCCAGGCCCCCCTCCCTAAGGTGCAAAGTGCAGTCAGAGCCATTGTAAATGTAAAGTGCCAGCACAGTGAGGGGACACATTTAACAAAAAAAATCGACCCCCAGCCAGGCTCACCATCTTGTGTGTGCAGTGGCGTAGCAACTGTTTGTGGGGCCCGGGGGGGCTGAAAAATTTGCCGCCCCTTTGGTCATTGATAATCCTGAAGCATTCACCATTACAACCAAAAAAAGGCTCAAAGTAAATACCTTTCACCTGTAAAATCAGCATGGCAAAAATACACACTGCAAAGCAGCAACACACAGTATGGACTTGTGTTTATGATGTGCTTTATCCTCCTTGGACAAAAAGGACTTCTTTAGGCTTGGCTCACATTTATACAGTGCAGTCTGCTGGACAAATATGTCTGAATTGCAAAAAAAAATGGTATTCAGACGTATGTGGAGGCATACACAAACCATAATGGGCAACACGTAGTGTAAAAAAAATGTTCTTCTGACTATGTTTTGCCCTGATCACGTTGTATTGTGGGAAAAAAACATAATTGACCAAAGGTACGCGTTTTTAATGTGGGGTGAAAAAAAGTTTATTCCTCTGGACACCTCCTCACAGAACTGATGCCAAAATGGAGTGGGATGGGACTGTTGACACCAGTAAAACTGGATGGAAAAAAAATGATTCTTTTTAAGTAAAAAAACATATAGAGACAAAGATGGAAGTACGATATGTATCAAATGTACTTGTTTAAATTCGTAGGTTGATGCATGGCATACGTTTTAATGTATACGTCCAACGCATTAAGTCTGCAGGCGTATAAATGTGAACCTAGCCTGACAGGGAACATGCTGCATAGTGTGCTCTGATGTAAGAAGTGTGGTGCCTAATCTGACAGCAGGTACAAGCAATGCCCATCATTCATGGCATCATATAAGACAGGTAGACGATGTCATATCTTTGTATATGAAATGATTGGAATATGTAAGCTATGCAAAGTTCCAACATGTGTACAAACTACAAGACACATTTTATCACAGGTAAGGGGACACAGAAATGCCGCACACAATATCTTCCATAACATCTGCAGAACTTCCACTCTCAGGCACCTCATGAGCTCAGCACGCCCCATGTAATTGCTGTCTCCCAGGTGCATGCCTCTGGGGTGAAGGAGCAGAATAAATTAGTAACATTTATTGGCTGCACCATGATTTCCAGGGCATTGCACATTTTTAGTATTGCATGAACATGCATTGTTGCACACCTTGACAGTGAAGTTGGTGGTGGGACATAGACTGGAGGTCTTACCTACAGCTAGGAAGCATCATCCTGCCTGGTGGTGGTACAGGGGTTAAATCACATGAAACCAGCTCTAATGGAGAAGCATTGTGAGGAGTACAGAAGGTGGCTGCAGTGCATGCAGGGCCCCCTCCTCCACAGTGCCTGCAATCAGGACCCCCTCACTCCCTAAGGTGCAAAGTGCAGCCAGAGGCTAGCCATTGTAAATATAAAGTGCCAGCACAGTGAGGGGACACATTCAACAAAAAAATCCACCCCATACCCCAGCCAGCAGGGCTCACCTTCTTGTGTAGTGTATCTCTCCCTGAGTGAAACTTATGAATGTTTTCTGCTTCCTGTGATGCACGTGTCTCTGGTTGCAGGCTGGCTTTCTTATGCAAATGCAGCCAGAGACTTAAGCCAACTGCTGACCAGGAGACAACAAGGAAAGGGGACCTTCAAGGGGGTTTACAGTGTCCGGCCGTCGCTTATATTTAATTAAAGGAGATAGTACTGTGTCAGCACAGCACAGCTGCCAAACGACAGCGGCCGTCGTGGGCCCCCTCACCTGTCTGGGCCCCATAGCAGCTGCTTAGTCTGCTCTATTCACGGAACGCCACTGCCCAAGAAGCAGCACCCCAAGAAGCGGAATTCCAAGAAGCTGAACCTCAGGAAGAAGGATCCCCTGCAGAAGTCGAGCCAGTTCACCCAGCTCACAGTGTACTTGCCAGTCCTGTAGAGAGGTTAAGGCAATTCTATAATTCACTTTCACGCAGAACAAACAGGGAAACTGCTACCTCACAGGTCACTGCACCCCGCAGATCAGAACGTAGCACAAAAGAATACATCCCTGCTAGGTTTAGAGATTAGTTCAACCCTTGGCAAATGTAAATAATTGTCTAGGATAACTGTACATAAATGTATATATTTTGCTTATAATATGCTTTATTATACCGTTATTTATTAATCTGTTTTCCTTTTAAAATTGAAACAAGTGGAATGGACATTATTTTTACTTGTTTCCTCTACCCTTTTTGAGCATCCTTTTCCAAAAGAGACTGGGACTTTTATGGTTGCTCATTTCCTCATTGTTGTGCTAATGTATATAGTTATTCATTCTTCTGTTATGCAACAGTTCAAGAGTGCCTTACTTCCTGTAAAGGAAGAGTTATTTATACAATGTTTATTGTTCTCTGTTTTTGTATTTCAGCCCCGGAGTGCTGAGTTCTACTAGGGGGGAATGTGGAGCCCAGCTGCGACTGAATCCATATCCCCAGAAGGGTGCACTGAAAGAATATACCACTAGAGGTCGTTATACACATTCACACATGTTCACTTATCCCAAAAACCACCAGAGGGAGCTGTTTGGACATATAAAAGAAGTTGCACATAGGAAGTTTTAGTTAGTTCAAGTCAGTCAGTCAGCCAGTCACCTCAGAGAACTCAGTCGGTCTGCAGTAAGGTGAAGTGCAGAGCTGAGATTAGAGAGGCTGCAGAGCTAATCAGTTCAGAGAGTGGAGTCTAGTAAAGAGTGGAACAGAAACCACTCCAGCCTAGTCAGAGCTGAATCTAGGAGTGCAGCTCAGTGAGAAAGCGTGCCGACGCTTAAAGAGCGGCGAAGAGGCAGCTCACCAACTGCCAGTGTGTGATCGTGTGAGGGCCCAGGTAGGCCGAAGGCGAGTGGAAGGAGCAGTAACAGGGGTAGAAAAGCCTTTACAGCTTACCTCAGCAAGTATTGACCGGACACCAGGGTCCGAGCCTATAGGGATCTCCACGACCCATTAGGAGAACACCGGAGTTCCTGGAGGACTACAAGTCCCAGGAGTACCACAGAGCTGATACGTAACCGGACCAGGAGGATGGAGTCCAGCAGTGCACTGCAAATAGAGACTGTGTACTTCAAGAAGGGGTCCAACCACAAGGTCAGCCAGGTGCAAGACGGAGACCAAGTTAGGCCTAGCTACAAGCAGGTCAGGACTTTATCACATAAAGGCAAGGAACAGGAGGCCACACACCTACTCAGTGGATGAATCTGGATGTGCACCCTTCACCCTACAGTGCTCCGGGGAGTGCCTGCAACATCTTCAGTAAAGGTACCAAAGTGACTTATATGTGTGTCTCCCTTATTACTCCTAACTTCCGGCACACCGTCTGTCCTGCACCCCTGCACATCTATCTGCCCTGGAGGACTTAGCCTTACTTGTGGAAGGCTTAACATCTAGCTGCACAATATTAACCCTTCAGTGGATCTGCATAGCAGCGCTGGTCATCCTGACCAGGTACCACAAGTGGCATCACGAATTCCCCATTTCAATATTCATGTCACCTGTAAATATCCCACATTAAAAGGTGAGCCCCAGAGCCACGGACTGAGCTGTGTTGCCGTGACATCCCCCATTGTAGTCTATAGGCTCAGATCCGAGTTCCCATTGCTCTGGAGGGCGACTCACATGCCCCAGCCCACTGTCTCCTGTAATCTACATGCTCCAGCCCCCTGTCTCCTGTAATGTACATGCCCCAGCCCCACTGTCTTCTGTAATGTACATGCTCAAGCCCCACTGTTTTCTGTAATGTACATGCTCCAGCCCCACTGTCTCCTGTAATCTACATGCTCCAGCCCCACTGTCTCCTGTAATGTACATGCTCCAGCCCCACTGTCTCCTGTAATGTACATGCTCCAGCCCCACTGTCTCCTGTAATGTACATGCTCCAGCCCCACTGTCTCCTATAATGTACATGCTCCAGCCCCACTGTCTCCTGTAATGTACATGCCCCAGCCCCACTGTCTCCTGTAATGTACATGCTCCAGCCCCACTGTCTCCTGTAATGTACATGCACCAGCCCCACTGTCTTCTGTAATGTACATGCTCCAGCCCCACTGTCTCCTGTAATGTACATGTTCCAGCCCCACTGTCTTCTGTAATGTACATGCCCCAACCCCACTGTCTCCTATGTGTTGCATATGCTCCACCCCCAGCATCTCCTATGTAATGTATATGCCCCAGCCCCAGTGTATGTGATGTGGAAACTGCATATCTCCCACTTCTTGCATTCTATTAATGTAATGTGAGCAGTGATGAATTTCCCACTATGAGGAGAAAAGCTGAGTTTTATATAAATCGATGTTCAGAACAACTTACTGCTCCGCGTTCTTTACAAAACTTATCATCACAAAGAGTTGACTGCCCTCCAGACCAACGCAAACCTGGAAAAGCCGTTGTGAGTAGCAAAATGATCAATACCACCTAACATCAATCATCTCACCAAAGAGAAGCAGTTCCAGCCATCCCATTCTGGGTGAGTTAAATAACTGTTTCACCCAATATAGTAGGATCATTTTCAAGCTGATAATTTTGCGTGCCCCCCAAAGGATGACGTGAATATGAAAATGGCCCTTGGCAGAAAAAAAGGTTCCTCGCCCCTGCTCTATTATATTCAACTGTATCTGCATCCTGTGAACTGTGGGTACGGTGGTGTTGCGATGCCATTTGACACCGCACTCCCTAGACTTAGCTAATTGGTTGTCCTGGTCCATGGGCTGTACAAGAATAGTCAAAGGGTCGGATGTGGCCCGACGTCCCCAGTTTGCCCAGGCCACTATGCACATACGTAGGGAGAGTTGTATCAGTGTAGTTGGATGTGCATTGTGAGAGCCAGCAGGACATACCTAATAGGCTAGTCAACTAGTTGTATCTCATTCATGCAGCCTGTGGTGCGGGCAGCATGAATCAGCTAAAAACAGGAAACGTGTCTGCACCCATCTACAATATCAACATGATTCCAGAAAGTGTTAGGGTGAGTTTCCACGATCAGTAAACGCTGCGTGTTTGGCGCTGTGCGCTGGCGCAGCGCCAAACACGCAGCGTCCAGATGTTACAGCATAGTGGAGGGGATTTCAAGAAATCCCGTCTCCACTATGCGTAACAACACGCAGGTGGCAGACCTGCGTAAACGGACATGCGGCGCGTCTTTTCAGACCGCAGCATGTCCTCGCGTGTTGCGGCGACGGTGCGTCGCCGCAACAGAATTTAACACAGGGCTATGTAGCCCTGCGTTCTTTCCGGAGGTGTTCCGGAGGTGTCCTGAACACCTCCGGAAAGAGCGCGCGTCACAAAGGGGGCGGGGCTTAGACGGAGCCGAATTTCCGCTCCGTCCAAAGCGCTGTGGTTCCGGACCGTGGAACCACAGCCTTATGTTGCATCATTTAGTGGTGCCCCTACTTTAGAGGAGGAAAGGCTGAATTCTTCTTTTGAATTTCTTTTCATTTTGTAGCAAATGGGCCACTATCATAACTTGGGTGTGAATAGTTGAGGATAATGGGATGAACAATGTGAGTCTTATTTCTATGTGCATATTTAATTTCCCACAGGCACATTTCATGGCCTATAAGCCTCCTCACACTGGCATGAAATGTTACCCATAAGGCTACTTTCACACTTGCGTTTTATCGCGCAGCGCATCGTGCGCTATCGGTCGCATGCGCAATGTTCCCCTATCTTTAACTTGGCGGGCGCAGGGTCTAGCGCTTGCATGCATTCATCTGCATTTGTCGTGCGCTGCGCATTTTCCAGGTGTGCGCCCATACGCGCTAGACGCTACATGTTGCATTTTTTCCGCCCAACTACTTTAAAAAAGCGCATGCGCAATAAAATAACATTATAGTCTATGGGTGCGCTGGCGTGCGCATGGCTGTGCGCTCGTCAGCGCTTTTGCGCGCGATTTTTGAGTAAATAATGTCTACACACTTGTTTAAACCACCCCCTACACAAGCAACATTGTGAGGAGTGTAGATATAAAGAAGGTGATAGAGACAGAGATGATAGAGACAGATATGATAGATGATAGAGACAGAGATGATAGAGACAGATGATAGAGACAGAGATGATAGAGACAGAGATGATAGAGATGATAGAGACAGATGATAGAGACAGAGATGATAGAGACAGATGATAGAGACAGAGATGATAGAGACAGAGATGATAGAGATGATAGAGACAGATGATAGAGACAGAGATGATAGAGACAGATGATAGAGACAGAGATGATAGAGACAGAGATGATAGAGACAGATGATAGAGACAGAGATGATAGAGACAGATGATAGAGACAGAGATGATAGAGACACATGATAGAGACAGAGATGATAGAGACAGAGATGATAGAGATTATAGAGAGGGATAATAGACAGAGATGATAGAGATGATAGAGACAGATGATAGAGACAGAGATGATAGAGATGATAGAGACAGAGATGATAGAGACAGAGATGATAGAGACAGAGATGATAGAGATGACAGAGATGATAGAGACAGAGATGAGAGACAGAGATGATAGAGACAGAGATGATAGAGACAGATGATACAGAGATGATAGAGACAGAGATGATAGAGACAGATGATAGAGACAGAGATGATAGAGACAGATGATAGAGACAGAGATGATAGAGACAGAGATTATATAGACAGAGATGATAGAGACAGAGATGATAGAGACAGATGATAGAGACAGAGATGATAGAGACAGAGATGATAGAAATGTGACACGTAGACAACCCATGCACCGAAAAAAACGCAAATGCATGCAATAACGCTTGAAATAGCATACAATCACGTCCAAACGCTGCATTTTTTTGTCATAATGCGCACGCTTATGTGACTAAATATCGCAGCGTTTACAAGCTTTTGCATGCATTTTTTTATGCGTTTGATGTGCGCTCGAAACGCATCGCAAAAAAACGCAAGTGTGAAAGTAGCCTTAGTCCTCAGTCTTGTTTCTATAAATGAAGGAGACTACAACCAGGATGAGCAGCTGAACAGTAACTGATGACCTGCACATTCAAACGAATATGCCAAAATCTTTGCCTAGCATTATTTATGACTAATAAATAATAATTAAAAAAAGTTGAAGTGTTCAGTTAGAAAGAATATAGAATTGACATAACAAACACAAAAAATATCAATATCTAATAAGCATGTTTGCAAGCATGTAAAATGGCCCCAAATTTATTGTGCCATTTATGCTAGACCAGGGGTGGATAATAGTCCGATAAAAAAAAATCCCAAGGGCCAAAGAATTTTTTTTTTAAAAGGACATTACTATCTGAGACATTTATTTATGGCATTTCAAAACTATATGTTATGTATTTTAGGTGCCGATTCCAATTCTAGCACTCCCAACTAGAGATGGGCGAACCAATACATGTTCGGGTTTGGCTGAAAAGGTAAAAAAAAGTTTGGTTCAGTATCAGTACAGTACCCAAACCCGAACCCCATTCACAAGAATGGGGGGACCGAACATCCACTGTTCGCCATGCTGTCCTGTGCATGAGAGCGGGCAAACACTGCCTCGGATTGGCGGTACCTTGGTAAGATTAATACCGCTGGTCAGAGAGCCGCGACTCCCACACTGTCAAATGACAGCTTGAGCCCACAGCTGTGATCGGAGGTAAAAAGTCTACATCTGATCACAGGCATCGGCTGATGGGACTACTACTCACATCAGCCTATGCTTGCTGCCGCTAATAACAGTAAATTGTTGTAGGCAAAATGATGTGCACACTGTTAATCTAATGATTGGTGCTGGTTGAACGATATGTCCAATAAGTAAGAGAATCAACCGCACTCAATGTTTCATGCAAAGAGAAATATCCATTTATTTATATGCACACACACCACAGAGTTTTAGTAGACATGCGGTATGGAATAATGACGGATAATATTGTTGGAGTTAACGTTTCGACCAAGAATGGTCTTTTTCAAAACTCGCTGTGAAATAAATACAAACAAAAATAAGACAAGTGCTGTACAACAAGGCAAAATGAAATCATTTAGAAGAATAATGATAAACAAAAAAAATAAAATAGAAAACAAATATTCCTGCCGACATAGGATAATGTAAATGCAGCAAGAAATCTGAGCACAACATTTTTATGACTATACAGCTTATCGGGATATTACATGCAGGAGCATCAGAATTATATCCCATGGTGGTAACCGATTCAAGCAGCGTCCTTATATAGGTGATTACACGCATATATAACAGAATATTGAACAAATAAAAATAAAAAGCAAGGTATAATGAAACACATAGTTATCTTGTCATGTTTATGCAAAAATTAGACACATTCCATAGACATCACTGGGGGTTTAGGCTTAATACGACGGCCAGGGAAGCAAGAATGAGGCTTGGGATGCAGACTTGCGTCTCAAATGATAGCGCATGCGCATGGGGCTGCTGACAATATGTGTATTAATTAAAGGGAAACAACATTAAAGGAAAATCACTAATAACAGTAAAAGCAGGTGGCGTCTGATGGGAATATTCATCAGCCGACGCTTGCGCTATAGATAAATACTTTTTTTTTTTAAATGGCGTGGGTTCCCCTGTATTTTTGACAAGCATCCAAGCTAAAGCAGACTGCTGGGGACTGGTATTCTCAGAGTGCTAAGGGGCCATGGATATTGCCCCCCAGCCTAAAAATATCAGCCCGCAGCCGCTCCAGAAAAGGCGTATTGTTTGATGCAAGAGGGGTTCATATTTGTGGGGTTGATGTCACCTTTGAATTGTCTGGTGATATCAAGCCCATGGCCTATGTCATGGTTGTGAACTGGGTTCCCTTCCCAGTCCTCGCAGGGTTAATTTTGTATGGTCTCCGTTTGGTTTGGGGAGAGATATATATATACCCGCCCCTGTCTGAGGTTCCTTGTCAGTTATACATTCATTCCTGGCTGTGTGTCTGACCCCCTGATGTGCTTGCATACTGTTTTGTCCGTTTGCCTCTCAGTGTATGACCCGATCCGCTTGCTCGTTCTATGCATTGCCTTGTGACTCTGTTATTACTGTCTCTTCCGGCTCTGACCTTTTTTCTTGATTACTCTTACTTCGCACCTGTCTGCCCCATTTGTACTGCACCACTATCTACGGCTTCCTGACCCTTGGCTATGTCCTGACCACTCTCCACGTCTCACCCTTTTGTACCTCATCGTCCTCCTGGCTTGACTTCAGTACGTTCTGACTACTCTCTGGCATTGCTGGGCATCGCTGGTCACCGCCGCTACTCGGCACCTGACTCCGCCTCCAGCCACTCCACTGGTGGTCACGTGCTTCAGGTCCTGCTCTGCGGCAGGTAAGCTCACTGCAGCTCTCCTCTCACACTTTCTGACCTCTTAGTATCTGTGTGCAGACTCCTGCTGTAAGTCTGCAGCAGGGGTCGTGATAGCATAGTAATGGAGAGGCGTCTATAAGAGGCTTATCCATTAGTAATCCTATAGTAATATTGTAAATAAACACACAGCCAGAATAAAGTCCTTTATTTGAAATAAAAAAAAATGCACTTTTACTTATTTTTACTTTTTTATTTAAAAAGAAACAGTTATACTAACCTAACACCCATTCCATTGAAGCCATGGTCTCTTGTAAAAAAAAACAAAAACAAAAATAACAACCATATCCCTCACCTGTCCATCATTCTGTCTCATACTTTAATCCATGTCTTGGATAAATAGTTTTCAACCTGGATGGTGCCAAGATGCGACCGTCCAGGCTGAAAACCACTGGAGAATGAGCTGCTGCGAGCGCAGCCTCAGTGACTAGCGTCATTGACGTCATTGAGGTTACCGCAGATCACTGGGGCTGAGTTCCCAGCCGGGCCGTTGAACTGCAGTGACCTAGGTGAGATTCACACTAGCACCATGAGAAAAAGTCTCATAGTGCAGCACTGAGCTCAGGTAGTTCACCGCAGTTCACCTTGAGGGGCCAGGCTGGGACCTGTGGTAACCTCAATGACGTCAACGCTAGTAACTTAGAAATACATTGGGGAACAGAAACCTGTAGTTCCAGCAAAGGTAATAGGTTTTTGGCAACTATGAGAGACAATTACCTTTCACAACTAGTTCAGGACCCAACAAGAGGGGGGGCACTGCTAGACTTAATATTAACCAACAGGCCAGACCGCATATCAAATATAAGGGTTGGGGGTCACTTGGGTAATAGTGATCACAAAATAATAAGCTTTCATGTATCCTTTAATAAGATGTGTAGTCGAGGGGTTACAAGGACACTAAACTTCAGGAAGGCAAATTTCCAACGGATGAGAGATGATCTTAGTGCAATAAACTGGGACGATATCCTGAGACATAAAATATACAAAGAAAATGGGAGACGTTTATTAGCATCCTGAATAGGACCTGTGCACAGTATATACCCTATGGGAATAAACATGCTAGAATTAGGAGGAAACCATATGGCTAAATAGAGCTGTAAGGGGCGCAATAAGTGACAAAAAGAAAGCGTTTAGGGAATTATTAAAGCAAGTAGGTAGTGATAATAATAATAATAATAATAATCTTTATTTATATAGCGCCATCATATTCCGCAGCGCTTTACAGTTTAACAGTTTCAAAACACAAGTCATAGGTAACAACGTTAACAATACAGTAATTAAAGCAAAATAAGACGGCCCTGCTCGTGAGAGCTTACAATCTACAATGAGGTGGGGGAGATACAAAATACAGGTGTGTATATACAATGGTGCATTTACAATGATGGTCCAGCCATCTTAAGGGAGTGAGGGATGGATGGAGATAGTGAATGGGCTACACACACACACACACTTACACATAGAATGACTTTGATTAGTGAATGTGATAGGCCGCTCTGAACAGATGTGTTTTGAGGGAGCGCCTGAAACCATGCAAATTGTGGATAGTCCTAATTTCTTGGGGTAGAGCATTCCAGAGGATTGGCGCAGCGCGGGAGAAGTCTTGGAGTCGGGAGTGGGAGGTACGGATTAGTGCAGAGGTTAGTCGAAAGTCGTTTGCAGAGCGCAGCAGTCGGTTAGGCCGATAGATAGAAATGAGGGAGGAGATGTAGGGGGTGCTGCAGTGTGGAGAGCTTTGTGGGTGAGAACAAGTACTTTGAATTGGATCCTATAATGAATGGGCAGCCAGTGTAAGGACTGGCGAAGAGCGGACGCGTCCGAGTATACCGATTAGCCAGATGGATAACCCTGGCTGCTGCATTAAGGATGGACTGGAGAGGGGATAGTCGAGTAATGGGGAGGCCAAGTAATAGAGCGTTACAGTAGTCCAGGCGGGAGTGGATCAATGCTACAGTGAGGGTTTTTGTTGTTTCCATGGTGAGAAAAGGGCGGATTCTAGAGATGTTCTTTAGGTGTAGGCGGCAAGAGCGGGCAAGAGATTGTATATGGGAGGTGAAGGAGAGATTGGTATCAAACATAACACCCAGACAGCGAGCCTGCTGCCGGGGTGTTATTATGGTGCCGCCCACTGAGAGGGAAATGTCAGATTTAGGGAGGTTAGTAGACGGCGGGAGCAGAAGAAGTTCAGTTTTGGAGAGGTTGAGTTTCAGATAGAGAGCAGACATGATGTTGGAGACTGCGGACAGACAGTTGGTGGCGTTCTGTAGTACAGCGGGGGTAAGGTCGGGGGATGACGTGTATAATTGTGTGTCATCAGCATAAAGATGGTACTGAAAGCCAAATCTGCTGATGGTCTGTCCAATTGGGGCGGTGTAGAGAGAGAAGAGAAGGGGGCCAAGGACTGAGCCCTGGGGTACACCGACAGTGAGAGGGAGAGGAGATGAAGTGGAGCCAGAGAACGAAACACTGAAGGAGCGGTCAGAAAGATAGGAGGAGAACCAGGAGAGAACAGTGTCCTTAATACCTAGAGAGTGGAGCCTGGACAGTAGGAGACGGTGGTCAACCGTGTCGAAAGCTGCAGAAAGGTCGAGTAGAATGAGCAGAGAGTGGTCGCCGTTACGTTTTGCTGTCAGAAGGTCATTGGTCACTTTGATGAGTGCAGTTTCAGTCGAATGTAGGGGTCGGAAGCCGGACTGTGAAGGGTCTAGGAGGGAGTGAGTGGAGAGGTAACGGGTGAGGCGGGAGTAGACTAGGCGCTCCAAAAGTTTGGAGATGAAGGGGAGATTGGAGACCGGTCTGTAGTTGTTTGTGCAGGAAGGGTCAAGAGCGGGTTTCTTTAGTAGTGGAGTAATGATGGAGTGTTTGAAGGAGGATGGGAAAATGCCAGAGGAGAGTGAGAGATTGAAGATTGTAGTTAGGTGAGTTGTGACAACAGGAGAAAGAGACTGGAGGAGATGTGAGGGGATGGGGTCGGTAGTGCATGTAGTCGGACGAGAGGAAGAGAGGAGTCTGGAGACTTCTTCTTCTGTGATGGGATCAAATGTGGAAAGTGAGCCAGGGGAACAGCAGGGTGGGATGGGAGTCACAGCCCTTGGTGGTTGAGAGCAGATTTCCTGATGGATAGTGATGAGGCATTAAATAAATACAGAAGACTGAATAAATTCTGTAAAAAGCAAATCAAGTCAGCAAAGATTGAGGCAGAGAGACTCATTGCCAGAGAAAGTAAAAATAATCCCAAAATATTCTTTAACTACATAAATAGCAAGAAACTAAAAAATGATAGTGTTGGTCCCCTTAAAAATAGTCTGGGTGAAATGGTGGATGAGGATGAGGAAAAAGCCAATATGCTAACTGACTTTTTTTCAACTGTATTTACACAAGAAAATCCCATGACAGATAACATGATCAGTGATAAAAAAATTTCTCCATTAAATGTCACCTGCTTAACCCAGCAGGAAGTACGGCAGCGTCTAAAAATCACTAAAGTGTATAAATCCCCGGGCCCGGATGGGATACACCCCCGAGTACTGCAGGAATTAAGTACAGTCATAGCTAGACCATTATTTTTAATCTTTAAAGATTCCATAATAACGGGGTCTGTACAACAGGACTGGCGTATAGCAAATGTGGTGCCAATATTCAAAAAGGGGGCAAAAACTGAACCTGGAAATTATAGGCCAGTGAGCTTAACATTTACTGTGGGTAAAATTCTGGAGGGTTTTTTAAGGGATACTATATTGGAGTATCTGAGGCTGAATAACCTCATGACACAGTATCATCATGGGTTTACGAGGGACCGTTCTTGTCAGACTAATCTGATAAGCTTTTATGAAGGGGTAAGTTCAGGACTGAACCAAGGGAATGCAGTGGACGTGGTGTTCATGGACTTCTCAAAAGCTTTTGATATGGTGCCACACAAAAGGTTGATACATAAAATGAGAACAATGGGAATAGGGGAAAATATGTGTAAGTGGGTTAAGAACTGGCACAGGGATAGGAAACAAAGGGTGGTTATTAATGGAGCACACTTAGACTGGGTCACGGTTAGCAGTGGGGTACCACAGAGGTCAGTATTGAGGCCGCTTCTCTTTAACATATTTATTAATGACCTTGTAGTGGGCATACAGAGTAGTATTTCAATATTTGCAGATGACACTAAACTCTGCAGGGTAATAAATACAGAGGAGGACAATTTTATATTACAGGAGGATTTATGTAAACTAGAAGCTTGGGCTGATAAATGGCAAATGAGCTTTAATGGGGATAAATGTAAGGTCATGCACTTGGGTAGAACAAACAAGATGTATAATTATGTGCTTAATTGTAAAACACTGGGCAAAACTGTCACTGAAAAGACCTGGGTGTATGGGTGGACGACAAACTCACATTTAGTGGCCAATGTCAGGCAGTTGCTGCCAATGTGTCAACCCGCCACCACAATTGTGGGTTACCAGGGCAATGGGGTACTCAGAGCCGAGCCCGTAGAAGTCTATGGGGATTTTGTCACAGGTAGCTGTGGCTCGGTCTGTGGCCCGGGCGGTCTGGCGTATGTTGTTGGGGGATATTTACAGGGGATTGATTTATGTACAGTTCGTGACGCCACCTGTAGTGTTCTGGTAATTAGTACCAGCGCTGCTGTAGATCTCTGAGGGGATGGTGAGGCAGCTAGATGTCGGGTCCCCTACAGGTGGGACTCTTCCCTCAAAGTCTGTTAATATGGTGAAGTCGGGTGCCGGTAAATAACACAGTCTCACACAGTCAGCGTCTTTCCATACCTTTACTTGCAGAATGATAAGGCAGGTCCCAGGGAGGCTGATCCAAGGAGAGTGTATCTTGAGACGGCAGCTGGACAAGTTAGGGGCCTCCTTTAACTCCAATAAACGAGTACAACCAGCCTGAAGCGTAGTTCCCTCTATGATTCCAGCAAATCTTAGCTGTTCCTGCCCAGTCAGCTTAGTGTTAGGGATCTTCCTGTGAAGGAGCTGAATACTTATGTTTGTCCTGCAGAACTCCAAAGTGTTCACTCCCCCTGACCCCAGCTACGTACCGACTATAAGGGGCTTGTCTGCCGCGACCTAGGGTCCGGTAGATTCCTGGTTGTCCTGTCACTGTGCCTGAAGCAACAGTGACTCTTCGGTCCCCAGTGACCGGTAACAAGGCGCTGGACTTCTGCAATCCTGTAGCGCCAATTCTCTAATCCACTTGCCTTTCGCCTTGTCCACGCTGGTAACATAAACACTCTTACTAGCCAGGGGTCGAGCAGTCACTTCCAATCTTTTTCCTTCCAATGAAGCTAACCACAGATGCTCAGTTATCACAGGCAGGAGCACGTCTCTGTACCTGATACTGTCCTTTAGACAGGAATGCTGAAGACTTTCTGGGTTACAACTTGTTCTTTCCTTCAATGTATGCTGAGGAGATGACACAGCTCTGACCAGACTAAGGTGTATTCCAACACCTATACCAGACTCCACTTCCCAAGCTGATGAGATAGCAATCTAGACTCCTTCCTCCCTCCAGATGCAGACTCTCTCACTGTAGTCTAGACGCAGCCTCTCCACGTCCTTACTGCCCGAAGACAGGAACTACACTCTCTAAAATCACGCCTACACATACCTTCTTGACCACTCCCTAGAGTATACTTCACTACCCCAAGGGGGTGTCTAGTGTGTGTAGAATGAATGCATATTGAGCTTTAAGCCGCCGTCTCGCCATACACTCCCCAGGGTACTGCGTGTGCCTACCACCAGGGCTACACATTCCCCCATGGTAAACGACAGCACTCCCGGGCTGTGAAATACAAAAGACAGAAAAATTTTGTTTATGCAATAACATTTGGAACAATAACATCTTCCCATCCGGGAGGTAAGAATACTTCGAACGTTACAAACTTGATAGAAAAATACAAGTAGTATCAAATAGCATTTTCAATAAATAGATATACAAGATACTTGTGAAGGACCCGCACCAAACCTTCAACGTGGGTCCTGGGTGGGCTGCAGGACATCCAAATGCAGACCTCACTCAGTGCCACACCACACGGGTTTTGTTTTTCAGAGGTAGATATGGATGGTTTATGTAAAACCAAGATAGGGCACCAAAGTGCAACCATGTACAAGAGAGTTCTGGGTAAGCATAGTCCTTTACCTCGAAAAGTCCATTTATAAAGAAAGACATAATAAATCACATTGTAAAAGTGCAACTGTTTATCATATATTAATTATCAATTACCAATTACCAATTATCAATTATCAATTACCCAGCCGGGCATTCTATAATTAGGAATATATATTTACTATATATAATATCTGTGCAAACTTTTTCAAAAACATTTTAAACTTTCTGCTTTCTACTTGTGGTAGATCCGATAGGGATCTCACCAACTCTTTACTATTTATTCATTTTCTGCAAACACTTTTTCCACTACATTTTCCACCCCGGGGGCTGGAACGATGCAATGAGCCCTTGATCCCAAGACCAGCAAATCATGTGCTGCGATCAGGGTCTGGGTTGCGACAGTTCTGGTGCGAACCTCCAGGGGCGCAACGGGTACACTTTCTTCGCATGACACCGATTGCGTCTCCATTACAGTCAATGATATAGACCGCGTCAGGGTTTGCGATCTAGACTGGGTCGCATTTGGCGATATGGAAGTGGCTTTTACTTGCGATAGACCTTGGGTCGCATGTTGCGATGACTTTGACGGGGGCGATGCTGGGGCACGGCCGGATGCTGCTGAAGCTGAGTACGGGGACGCTGCGGTAATGGTGACGGTACCGGCGTCTGGGACGGGGTCGCGGACGATGGCGACGTTCAGGGCATACCACCCCTTCATTCCCCAATGCCGCGTATAGGTGACTATGTCGCCGTTTACTAAGTCCCTCCCGGAATGGCCTTGTGGCAGGTGAGATTCCACGTCACGCCTGCTGACGAAGACCGCTGGGTAGAGGCCCGGTTCTCGGATAAAGCCCCAGCCCTTCCGGAGCTGGAACTCAGTCACACACCCCTGCCGCCGCGGTTCCCGTAAGGTACCTTTGTCGCGACGGACAGTCTCCTTGTCGGCAATCAGCTCAGCAAACTGTCGCTGGCGGTTCTTCTTGATTTCCCGCGCTTCCTCCTGCTGGCGCCTCTTCGTCTCCTCACGACTCTGCCATTCTTGCTCCCACTGGGCGGTGTAGGCGACGTCATCCAGGCGCGCCATCTCGTCCCAGTCCACATCTGGTAGTGACGGACAGGACCCCTCCGGTGTCCCTGCCGGGGACCGATAATCTGCTGCGGCCTCTTGGCCGGGCGGGCGTTCCGGGATTGGCTGTACCTCCTCAACCTCCTCCGCATCCACCGCTTCACCAGTGGGATCGGGAACGGTACTTTCGGGGGCAGCCTCCGGTTGCTCCTTCGCCTTGGGCAGCAGACTTTTCGGTACTTTGAATCGTGGGGGTTCGTTGAGGGGAGAGGACGCCGTGTTCGTCATTTGCCACTTCAGCAGATTACACCGGCGCCTCTCAATCTCCTCCAGTCCAGGTTGGAACAACTTCTTTAGGCGTGAGTTCTCCTCCCGAACCTCTAACAACGCCTGTTGCAGGTGCAGGATCGCATAGGCCTCGGATGCCGATGGCAGCTTGGCGGGGGCACGGGGCCTGCCTTCCTCCGCTGCCCCGCTCGGCTCCACACGTCCTGCCTCCATCACGCTCCAGAAGATTCTTTCTTCTTTCTGCGGAGACATCCGGTCTCTTCCGTGGAGGTGGGGTTTGCGTCTCCTCCTCCTCGCAGGGAAGGTGAAGAGGAGGCGGACCTCCTTTGCTGTAGGGCAGGACCGCATGTTATAGTAGCACTTTGAGAGGGCAGGCATTTTCTTCGCGCCACAGGGGGGTAGACGCCCACGAAGGTACGCCCACCTTCTTCTCCAGCGCCTGAGGGCGCGAATATGGCGACAAAAATGGCGATTTTGGCGCCAAAAGTGCAAACAGTCCTTTTCACAAAAACAAGTTCTTAGGCACGCAGGGCTCGCAATTTCGCGAGTTTGGTATCCTGTTCGTGACGCCAAGTTTTTGTTGTGTCAACCCGCCACCACAATTGTGGGTTACCAGGGCAATGGGGTACTCAGAGCCGAGCCCGTAGAAGTCTATGGGGATTTTGTCACAGGTAGCTGTGGCTCGGTCTGTGGCCCGGGCGGTCTGGCGTATGTTGTTGGGGGATATTTACAGGGGATTGATTTATGTACAGTTCGTGACGCCACCTGTAGTGTTCTGGTAATTAGTACCAGCGCTGCTGTAGATCTCTGAGGGGATGGTGAGGCAGCTAGATGTCGGGTCCCCTACAGGTGGGACTCTTCCCTCAAAGTCTGTTAATATGGTGAAGTCGGGTGCCGGTAAATAACACAGTCTCACACAGTCAGCGTCTTTCCATACCTTTACTTGCAGAATGATAAGGCAGGTCCCAGGGAGGCTGATCCAAGGAGAGTGTATCTTGAGACGGCAGCTGGACAAGTTAGGGGCCTCCTTTAACTCCAATAAACGAGTACAACCAGCCTGAAGCGTAGTTCCCTCTATGATTCCAGCAAATCTTAGCTGTTCCTGCCCAGTCAGCTTAGTGTTAGGGATCTTCCTGTGAAGGAGCTGAATACTTATGTTTGTCCTGCAGAACTCCAAAGTGTTCACTCCCCCTGACCCCAGCTACGTACCGACTATAAGGGGCTTGTCTGCCGCGACCTAGGGTCCGGTAGATTCCTGGTTGTCCTGTCACTGTGCCTGAAGCAACAGTGACTCTTCGGTCCCCAGTGACCGGTAACAAGGCGCTGGACTTCTGCAATCCTGTAGCGCCAATTCTCTAATCCACTTGCCTTTCGCCTTGTCCACGCTGGTAACATAAACACTCTTACTAGCCAGGGGTCGAGCAGTCACTTCCAATCTTTTTCCTTCCAATGAAGCTAACCACAGATGCTCAGTTATCACAGGCAGGAGCACGTCTCTGTACCTGATACTGTCCTTTAGACAGGAATGCTGAAGACTTTCTGGGTTACAACTTGTTCTTTCCTTCAATGTATGCTGAGGAGATGACACAGCTCTGACCAGACTAAGGTGTATTCCAACACCTATACCAGACTCCACTTCCCAAGCTGATGAGATAGCAATCTAGACTCCTTCCTCCCTCCAGATGCAGACTCTCTCACTGTAGTCTAGACGCAGCCTCTCCACGTCCTTACTGCCCGAAGACAGGAACTACACTCTCTAAAATCACGCCTACACATACCTTCTTGACCACTCCCTAGAGTATACTTCACTACCCCAAGGGGGTGTCTAGTGTGTGTAGAATGAATGCATATTGAGCTTTAAGCCGCCGTCTCGCCATACACTCCCCAGGGTACTGCGTGTGCCTACCACCAGGGCTACACACCAAGGCAAATAAAATAATGGGATGCATTAAAAGAGGCATAGATGCTCATGAGGAGAACATAATTTTACCTCTATACAAGTCACTGGTGCGACCACACTTAGAATACAGTGTGCAGTTCTGGTCTCCGGTGTATAAGAAAGACATAGCTGAACTGGAGCGGGTGCAGAGAAGAGCGACTAAGGTTATTAGAGAACTGGGGGGTCTGCAATACCAAGGCAGGTTATTACACTTGGGTTATTTAGTTTGGAAAAACGAAGGCTTAGGGGTGATCTTATTACAATGTATAAATATATGAGGGGACAGTACAAAGACCTTTCTAATGATCTTTTTACTCTTAGACCTGTGACGGGGACAAGGGGCATCCTCTACGTCTGGAGGAAAGAAGGTTTAGCCATAATCACAGACGCAGATACTGTAAGAGCAGTGAGACTATGGAACTCTCTGCCGTCTAATGTTGTAATGAGTGATTCCTTACTAAAATTTAAGAAGGGACTGGATGCCTTTCTTGAAAAGTATAATGTTACAGGCTATATTCACTAGTTTCCTAGCTATTGCGTTGATCCAGGGAGCTAGTCTGATTGCCGTATGTGGAGTCGGGAAGGAATTTTTTACCCCAATGTGAAGCTTACTGTTTGCCAAATGGGCTTTTTTTGCCTTCCTCTGGATCAACATGTTAGGGCAGGTTAGGATAGGATATGAGTTGAACTAGATGGACTTAAAGTCTTCCTTCAACCTTAATAACTATGTTACTATGTATGTTACTATGTTAGGCTGCGATCAGCTCATTCTCTAGTGGTTTTCAGCCTGGATATGTGCAAACTATTTATCCCAGACATGGATTACGGCATGTGACAGAACGACGGACAGGTGAGGGATACGGTTGTTTTTTTTTTTTGTTTTTTTTTTTACAGGACACTATGGCTTCAACAGAATGGGAATTTAGTGAGTATAACTGTATTTGTTATTTTTAAATAAAAAAGTAAAAGTGTGTTCTTATAGACGCTTCTCCATTATTAACCTGTGGGCATGATGTCACCTGACAACTAAAAGGTAACATCAACCACACAAATATGAACCCCACTTGACACAGTCACAGGGCAAGTAGGAAAAGTTGGGATGCGCCTTTTCTGGGATGGCTGCGGGCTGCTATTTTTAGGCTGGGGCGCCAATATTCATGGCCCCTTACCAGCCTGAGAATACCAGCCCCCAGCTGTCTGCTTTAGCTTGGATGGCTGTCAAAAATGAGGGTCACCCCACAACGTTTTTTTTTTTAATTATTTAAATAAATAATGAAATAAAATGGCCTGGGGTCCCCCCATTTCTGACAACCAGCCTATTTTTTAAATTATTTAAACTAATTTTAAAAAACTGCGTGGGGACCCCTCTACTCTTGATAATCAGCCTTGCTAAAGCTGACAGCTGAGGGCTGCAGCCCGCAGCTGTCAGTTTTACCATGCTGGTTATCAAAAATAACGGGGAACCCACGTCATTTTCTTAATTTATTTATAACGCAGGTGCCGGCTGATGAATACTCCCATCAGCTGCCGCCTGCTCTCGCTGTCATTAGCGGCAGCTGGCATAGGCTGATGGGAGTAGTAGTCCCATCAATCTATGCCTGTGATCGGAGGTAAATTTGGGAGGTAAAGCGTGGGAGCCGTGGATCTCTGACCAGTGGTAATGATCTTACAGCTGATCAGAGATGCTTGTGTTTCATCTGCAAGACAGTGCAAGATCTCGAACAGTAACATGGACTTCTTGGTAAAGTCTGTGTTCGGGGTCCGTGCCCGAACAGTAGGTGTTCGGTGCGGACCTTGCACTTAACTGTTCGGGTTCACCCATCTCTACTCCCAATTATCGTCAGAGTAAGGGCAAACGTCTGTGGGCATGCATCGCTATATTGTAAATGACAGGAATTGCTGAAACAAAGCAAAGTATTTAATTACTCCCATAAATTACAATATAAATAGCCTCACTAATGAATGGCCACCTCACCAACTTATCTACTCCTTTCAGCGGGCACCAGCAAACAGGGTAGCACCTCTGTAACCAGATGTTTTGCATTTCACTGAATCTCATTGCAGGCTACAATTGGTCCTCAGGCCACAAGTAGTGATGTGTGACATATTGTTCAAGATGGGAGGGGGGGAGCAGTGAGGAGCAGCTGCTGTCACACTGAATTAGAAGTGCTCTAAAGATAATAGAACTGCACTGGGCACCTCATCTTTATAGTTTATGAGGTGGAGACAGTACATTTGTTTACCTCCCCAGAGTACCCCTTGAAGAACTGCATGTTTTTTTGTGCACTGGCACTTAGTTTGTGGTATTTATACATTCATATTTTTTGCACTCTGCACTTTCTTTGACTACTATATTTATAGATAGGGATATTAAGAACCAAGCACTTTTTGTTCCTTAACAATGTTTATAGGATCTTATATATGATTATTTAGTCTCGGTCACTCTTTACTGGACATTTACATTATAATTTTTGCACTGTATTCCTCCACCTTCATTTATTTTATCTTGTCTGTTTTGTCATATATGGTTTTAATTTATGTGTCTTGTCCACTTTGTTTTCAATAAAGATTATTTTAATATTTCACTATCGGTCTTGTGTTGCATTTGTGTACTGTAGGTGTTATTAGTTGTGTATATCTTCCTAATACCACCCAAATATATCTACTGTAAAGAAATAGAACCTGATGTGAAAGTAACATTTCACAATTCTTCTTCCACTTCTATCATTTCACTTTTACTTAACTGCTTCTTGGTAATCTATTCTCAGTTGCTGCCCAAAATAGAAAGGTTTTTTTCTTCTATCACGTTGTCAGGAAGTTCTCGTTTGCATCTATCTGACAATATTTTGTAAGAGCTCCCACCCATTTCTGAGAACAGTGAATGCTCCTTGTTGCAGCACAGACACGGGTCCTATATAAACTGAGCTGAGGCTCTTGCTCCATTCTTCGCAGTTATGAAGTCTCTATTGTGCCTGATAACCTTCGCAGCCTTATCCGAATGGCACGCCGGAGCAGAACAAGAGAATGTTCCAGAAGGAAACCCTGGCAATACCTGTCCTATAAAAATGAAGAATGGGGGTAAATGTGATGAAGACGGGAACTGCCCCTACCAGATAACTTTGCCTCCTATGACAATTCAGTTACCTAAGCAGTGGCAGCTTCTTGAAAAAACACTGAAGGAAGTACAGAGCCTTAAAGAAATGGTTAATAACCTTAAGAAATCATGTCAAGACTGCAAACTGCAGGCAGATGAGAACACCGAGAAGGAGAACACGGAGGTCCCTGATGGAGGAGGGCAGGTGAATCAAATGCAAGATCTGCAGTCTAAGATGAAGAAAATGTCCATAAGTCTGAAGAATGCACGATCTCAGATTACCAACCTGCAGGATCAGATGGAGAAGATGAGCATGAACAATGTAGATGACTACATTGACAGGAAGATGGCAAACCTGTCATCCATATTCGACAATGTGAACAAGTGTTCAGACAACTGTCAAGCCAAGGAAGGAATCAGAGGTAAGCCTTCTTTTTTTCTCTTGTCTCTTGTAGTGTTACTATAAGGTTACTATAAGTGTTACTATAATGTTTTCTACTACACCGGTATATAATATGTATAGTTTTCTCCCCAAAAACAATAGAAACAAGTCAACTGCCCTAGCAGATGTTTTTAGCAGATGATACATTTAGGCAAATAAGCCAAAGTGAGATCTGCATTCTTTTCCACATGAAGTGATGTAAAAGTATTCCTACATTCTAATCCTTATACACACTAAGATACTGCACGTGCCTAAAGACTCTAGCAATGAATATACATGCATATCAGACTACAAAACAGTAAAGTAAAAACACATTTCACATACATGGATTTGGCATTGGTGCTTTTAAAGAAGGTTTACTCCTGGCACCGGAGGAACAAACAATGGGAAACTTCAGATTTACAAAAGCCAATAATAAGGACTACTTTAGTTTAAGAAAACATTTCTGTTCCAAGGGCTACGTTATCTGCTATGTTTTGTCTCTACAAGTCTCCTCTAGTTTGTAACCTGTTGTTCTTCTAAAAAGAAACCTTTATTTGGAAATAACTGGGAAATAAGAGGTGACTTTAATGATGTGATAAAACTGAACTCTAGATTTATGAGAAAAAAAAACAACAGAGAAACAGGTGCATGTACGAGTTGGGATCTGCTAGTTTTGGACAAAATGTTTTCCACCAGAAAGACTTGGCATCTGATGTTAGTAAGTAAGAGCAGAGCTTGCTGAGCTCAAAACGACTTCCTAGGGCTTGTTAAAGCTAAAGTGATGTTCACATATACGGAGAGGCAGGTAGATGGGCTCTACGGTGGGAATAGAAACTTATGTGGGATATCATACAATGCAGAAATGTACTGTATACCGTCATATGTGCTGACTTTTTAAAGCTGTCAAAGGGGCGTTATTGGCTATAGCTTAACCATAACCATTCAAGAGAAAATTAATCTTTCATTCTAATTCACATTAACATTGTTTTCCCTGGGACCCATGGCCCATCAACGTGTGATCAGATAGGGTCTGGAAGCTATGCCGATGTGCATAATTAAAGGGATAAGCTGTAGTAGCAGGTTCAAGAACCATATGAGCAGGCCATTGTTCCAGTGTAACCCAAGAGGGCACAAGAGAGGTGTAGGCCCCCGATTCCACTGATTGGCGAGGTCTTGGCTGTCACATCAGCACCAATGAAGCGATGATGGTCTAGCCTGAGCATAGGCAATCAATTTGTAGATACCAGAAACCCCATTGAACAATGGTTTAAGGGAACTTGTCATCAGGTTTTTATACTTCAAACCAATGCCATCTATGTAAAGGCACTGCAATGCTGGTTACACGAATACAGTTATTATAGAAATATAGTCTTACATTTTAGAGATTTCCCCCCCCCCCCCGAGTGGGAAAAAGTGAGAGAGCCATCAGAGTTGAAAGTGCAATGCATAAAAACCTGATCACTAGTTCCCTTTAAAGAGAACCTGTCACCATGAAAATGCAGTCGCAATATTGTAGAGCAGATAGAGCTGAGCAGACTGAAACATATCATTTTATAAAAAAAGATTCAGAATAACCTGTTCTTTAGTCATTTAAACCTTGGCTCTTTCTGGGATTTTGTGTCCAGTGGGCGGCCCAATAAGTGACTGACAGCTCTCCCAGTAGCAGACCTTCACCGATAAGCAAGGTATCACTTATGCTGTGGAAAGGTGATAGCTTTTAATGTTGGGAATAACCCTTAAGTAGATTATATAGTAGTATAACTGATGTTTAAACATGATGTAGCCCATGAAGCACGGCCTAAAATGTTACATGGTTGCATGGTTATACCTAGAATAAACTAATGATGATAAAGAAGACATGGCATTTTGCTGAAAAATTAACTTCACCGGCCTTCTGAAACAGAAAACATCTACGGGTCTATTCAGCAAAGTACTTTCACTAGAAAATTGGAGTAAAACACTTTGAAAATTCACAAATTTTTGCAAAATGTAGAGGGGCAAAAAAATGTTGCAATTTTTGACGTTTTCAGCAGCTTCACTAAAATAGGTGAAGCTGGTGAGGCGTCAGGACGGGACTGGACATGGCTATGCTTCATGTCGAAATTGGTCAATAGTGTCGGAGTTTTGTATGCCATTAGTGTTACTCCAGTCCTTGGGAGTCTGGCGAGGCACCACTAATAAGATGACCCAAATTCATTAAGTTTTGTGCGCCTCTTAATGAATTCAGTGACTCTTATTCCTGCACGGCCGATTCATTAATACTGGTGTACGAAACGCCAGACTTAATGAATCGGGGCTTTAGCCTGCAGTGAGAAGTACATTCATACCATTAAAATAATATAAATCAAAGAAAATATGATACAGAATAACATCTCTATGCGAGGTCACCTCACTAGTGCGTGTTCACACACAGTAAGTACACGCTATACTTCCCATGTTATGCCAGTGTTTCCTAAATGAGATCAGGATGAAATATTAATGTTTATATGTATGGGACAAAAGGTTCAGCTCACTTCTGTCACTTCCTTTAGCCACTTAACCAAAGATGGATAGCTACATCTATAATACTTTATCTCCTAGGAACATCTGGAAAATTAAATGTCCGGGAAATTAACCAATCAATATAAGAGGAAACCAATGTGCTGTGACATTATCACCCTTCCTTTGTGGCAAGCCAAGTCTTGGGCTTAGTGATCTTCTTTCCTAGCTAATGTCTACTTTGTCGACCAGAAAACCTTTTTTGAAATTGTTCACGTTAAATGTGAGATCCAAATAAGAGACCCTGAATCTGAACCGTCAGCCTCCCAATAATAACAAATGCTGACATCAGTGTATTTTGGAAAGCTCTCCTGTAATTAATAGTCTCCACGACGGGAAAAAAATAAAATCTAATTCTCTAGGTGACGTAACCACATGGGTCACGAGAATCTACAGAGGTTAAGAGTCACGGGAAGAATGTTCTAGAAATTAGTGGGGTGCAGTAAAATAAAAAGGGCTTTTATTTTCCTTGGCTGCTAGGCCAATCTGAATTACAAAAAATATGGCTAGAATTGGTCGTGCTTTAAACTGTATTCCTCTAAAACAAAGTTGTGTGAAAATTACCTCTTGAAAAAGATCTGTCAACTACTCTCATTTCTATCTCAAGACATGTATGTCTGGTATTCCTTCTAGAAATGTATAAGTAAACTGACAACAGGGTGTTTCCATTGCCCTTAAAGGGACTCTGTCACCCCATTTTTCAGGTATAAGATGTGGCCACCGCCATCATGGGCTTATCTACAGCATACTGTAATGCTGTAGATAAGCCCCCGATGTCACCTGAAAGAGAAGAAAAACGAGTTATATTATACTCACCCAGGGGCGGTCCTGTGTCCAGTCCTTCCGATGGGCGTCGTGGTCCGGTCCGGGGCCTCCCATATTGTAGCGAAGACGTCCTCTTCTTTGCTTCCCGTCGCAGCTCCTGCGCAGGCGTACTGCTCCGCCCTATTGAGGGCAGAGTAGAGTACTGCAGTGCGCAGGTGCAGGGAAAGGTCAGCGAGGACCGGGCCTGCGCACTGCAGTACTTTACTCTGCCCTCAACAGGGCAAATCAGTGCGCCTACGCAGGAGCCGCGACAAGAAGCAAAGAAGAGGACGTCTTCGCTACAAGATAGGAGGCGCCGACTGGACCACGAGCCCATCGGAATGGAACGGACACAGGACCGCCCCTGGGAGAGTATAATATAACTCGTTTTTCTTCTCTTTCAGGTGACATCGGGGGCTTATCTACAGCATTACAGAATGCTGTAGATAAGCCCATGATGGCGGTGGCCACATCTTATACTTGAAAAATGGGGTGACAGATTCCCTTTAATAACCCCTTACCAACATTTGCCGTACATAGCAGTGGGTGTATGGAGCGGGCTCTGGGGCTGAGCCTGCTCATAGCCGGCAGATAATGGCTGGATCTGACTCATAACAGCAGATGAAGAGGAGCACCGTACGTGACTGTTAGGCCTCATACTCACTGGTGCCGATAACGGATGAAAATCAGACGATAAAAAATCGGATGCAAATCTGACCAATGTTAGTCAATGGGTGAGTTCTCATTAGCGATTTTTTTCTAATCAGATATTGGTGTGAGAAAAAAATCGCAGCTTGCTGCGATTTGATGCGATTTTGGGATGAAAATCGCCAATGCAAGTCAATGGGTGCGATTAAAAAACGAACAGCACTCGCACCATGCACGTGCTGTCCGATTTATATGCACCAGTCTCCTTTGAAAAGCCGGTAATTCATCCCGGCTACTGTAAAATCACACTGACAGCTCACAAAACACTAGATACATACACATAGAATACATATATATATATATATATACATGTCATTGTAACACATACATATATATATATTTATAGTTCATACACTTCTACATACTGTAATAGCCGCTAATTCAATTGCCGGCTTTTGTGAAATCACAGAAGCCGACATGAAATGATACATTGTTTCCACACAGTTAACCATGTCATTTCCTGTATTTTGATATATGGTTTGAACTTACAATTACATGAGTGTATTTGTACAAAATTTCAGACATGTAGGGGTTAATTAAAGGTGTAAATTCGTTGAAAAAAAATGCGTGGGCTCCCGCTGTATTTTCTCCACCAGACAGACAAAGCAAGCGAGTGGGGGCAGATAATAATAGCCTAGGGAGGGTACATTTTTTTGTGCCCCCCCTGGCTACTAACATCTGCCCCCAGACACCCCAGAAAGGGCAAATCTATAATTAGATTCGCCCTTTCTGGCACTTTGCCCGTCTATTCCCATTGCCCTGTAGCGGTGGCGAATGGGTTAATAAGGCGTTAATGTCACCTTAGTATTGAAAGGTGACCTTAAGGCAGGTTAATAATTGAGAGCTGTCAATTAGACAACTATCAATTATTAATCCTATTGAAGTAAATAAAAAAACACAAACACACTTTAAGAATAAATAATTTTAATGACATCAAAACACATATTTTTGACCATCTTTTATTTCACTCTTAATCCGTTCGAAGCCCTTGTTCTTCTAAAATAAATATAAAATAATAAAACAACATTATTCTTACCCATCTGGCGATCTGTCACGTCCCACGATGTAATCCTTCACAAAGGGTTAACTAGCAATCAGATAAGCAGCGCAAGTAATCCTGCGTGCTCATCTGATAGCTCCTGAATGAATGAGCTTATCTCCTGCCGACAGGAGAGGATGTGATTAATGAATGAAGCTTAATTGATTGTATCCACTTTCACCTTAGGTCAGGTCACTGAAGTGAAAGTGGCAATAAATCAATTAAGCTCCATTCATGAATCTATTCCTCTCCTTTCACTGGGAGAGTAACTGATTCATTCATGGGGTTACAACTTGGAGACAGCATTAGCTTTCTGCAAGCTGTAACCTGTTAACCCTTTCTGATGGATTACACCGTGGGACCTGACTGTACATCGGATTGGTAAGAATAATTTTGTTTTTTTATTTTATTTTTATTACAGGAAATGGTTTTAGCAGGAAAATAAAATATGGTCAAAAACTGTGTGATTATTTCATTAAACTTATTTTTTATTAAACTGTGTGTGTTTGATTTTTGTATCATACAATAGGATTAATAATTGATAGTTGTCTAATTGACAGCTCTCAATTATTAACCTGCCTTAAGGTCACCTTTCAATACTAAGGTGACATTAACGCCTTATTAACCCATTCGCCACCGCTACAGGGCAATGGGAATAGACGGGCAAAGTGCCAGAAAGGGCGAATCTAATTATAGATTTGCCCTTTCTGGGGTGTCTGGGGGCAGATGTTAGTAGCCAGGGGGGGCACAAAAAAAATGTACACTCCCTAGGCTATTATTATCTGCCCCCACTCGCTTGCTTTGTCTGTCTGGTGGAGAAAATACAGCGGGAGCCCACGCATTTTTTTTCAACGAATTTACACCTTTAATTAACCCCTACATGTCTGAAATTTTGTACAAATACACTCATGTAATTGTAAGTTCAAACCATATATCAAAATACAGGAAATGACATGGTTAACTGTGTGGAAACAATGTATCATTTCATGTCGGCTTCTGTGATTTCACAAAAGCCGGCAATTGAATTAGCGGCTATTACAGTATGTAGAAGTCTAGGAACTATAAATATATGTATATATATATATGTCACAATTACATATATATATATGTATTCTATGTGTGTATATGTATTGTTTCTATTCTTTATTAAAGCTGTCAGTGTGATTTTACAATAATGCCAGGGATGAATTAGCGGCTATTATACTATGTAGAAGTGTATGACCTATATATATATTATATATATATTAGATGTATATATATATATTATATATATAATTATTTGCTTTTTGTGAAAATTTTTTGTTACAATGTGATTTTTACATGACTTTTTACATAGAGATAACTGCTCTATGTAAAACTTCATGTTAAAATCGCATTGCATACACATGGAAAACTGATGGAAAACTGACAGAAAACGCATGGTGCGATTTAAAATCGCATCAAAATCGCATGCCTTTTTACAACAAATGTACCGTTTTTTTCCTGCAGAAAACGGACCGATTTTTTCCAGCCAGTGAGTATGAGGCCTTAAACTGTCAATCTCTGACAAAGGCATTAACAAAATGACGGCATGGGGGCGCATCATTATATACGCCCATTGGCACCTTTGTGACGTGATCACAGATAGCCAATGGGTTGCTATGGCAGCCGGGGGTATACTGAAGATCTCTGTGCCTGCCATGACAAAGCTCCACTGAGACCCAGCCTGTAGCTGCGCTTCAAAGGAGAGTGTGATTTTTGCTCGATACAGAAATACTACGATATTGCTGTATACGGCACAAGCAATTAGACGATTGCAGGTTCTAGTCTAATAATGGGACTAATAAATACAGAAAAAATGTTTTAAAGAATATGAGAAAAAAAACAACCAAAAATTCAAATCACACTACTTTTTTAATAAAACTGTAAAAACACGTACACATATGTGGTATAATCACATCCAGAAACGTCAGACCTATCAAAATATAGAATTGGTTAACACAATCTATAAACACCGTAAACAGAAAAAAATTAAAAATGGAAAAATTAATTTTTTTTTGGTTAGCACATCACCACAAAAAAATGCAGCAAAAAACAATCAAAATGTGCCATATCTATCTCAAATGGAATCATTAAAATATGCTGTCTCTCACACAGAGAGACAAGAAATCCACGCACAACTCTATTGACCAAACAATGAAAACGTTATGGGTCTCGGAAAATGGTGACACAATCAAACAATTTTTTTAATAAATTTAGAATTTTTTTTCACCCCTAAAACTATAAAAAAAACTGGATAAGTTTGGTATCGCCTTAATTGTATTAATGAGTTGAATCATATTGCCGGATAATTTTTACCACACAGTGTATGCCGTAAAAACAAATCCCAGAACACAATGTCAGAATTGCGTGCTTTTTGCAATTTCACCACATTTGGATTTTTTTTCCTGTTCTCCAGTACACTATGTGGTAAAATGAATAGTGCCATTCAAAAGTACAACGCATCCTACAATACCAAACCCTCATGTCTATGTGGACAGAAAAATAAAAAAGTTATGGCCCTTGGAAAAAGGGGAGCAAAACAGGAAATTGTCCATGTCGGGAAGGGGTTAATAATGAGTTGCCCTATAAATCCTACATGATTGGCAATAATTTCAGAATTGTATTTTGCATTTTCTCTAATTTTCTATGTCTAATTTACAATTGACTAGTGGGTGGAGACAAGCTGCTATGATCTGTCCTATACACAGCATAGCGAGAATTATTCCTATTCTTCATTCCTTAATTAGCACAGAAAGAAGCAGCAGCACGGAGGACATTAAACAGCAGTACTCAGCTATGTAAATGTGAATGCAGCTCTGAGGTGAGGTAAAAGACTTGTTAGAAAGCTCCGCAAGACCTGTGTTTTCCTCTGTCTGTTTTCTCACGCTGAATCTCAATCCTCCTCTCCACAGAGTAAAAAAGGATGTGTAATCTGACACCTCACTGTACTGGCAAGGCAGAGTTGAGATTTATTTTTTAGAGTGAAGGGTCAAGGGAAAGATGAGGGAAAAAGTGTCTTGTAAGTGGATAAAGAAACAGAATTCTCAGATAAAATACATTACAAAGTTTTTATATTGGCACCTACTATTGACTTATGCACAGAGTGTTGAAAGTACAGTTCCCTTTGAAGCCTATGCAGACTTTAGTGAAGTAACTGGCACCTTCGTGATTGCAATGTTGTTACAAAACTAACAGTACACAGGTAGGGTGTATGGAGTGAAATTGTTAACAGATCTCTGTGCATGTATATTGGGATTGTTTGAAGAATGAGTGGATCCCGACTTTCCCCTATTCATAGGTATCTCTCGAGACTTATTTCAAGAACGTAAACTCTTGCATTTCAATGGTTAGACACACAACCTCCATCTAAGGAAGAACTACAACGGAAGATAAATAATATAATCTGGTTGGAAAGATGAGTCTATCATAAACGTAACTCTATTAGAAAATTTGAAACAATATGGAGTCCTTGGTTGGATACTCCAGGGCTGCCCACAAATCTTCTTATTAGAGAGATAGAATAGTCCTCATTTTTCCTTCTGATCCCACCTTCTACGAATGTTATATGCCGTTATTCTAAAACTACTTTAAAAATGAAAATGTTCCTCTCTGGAATGTTGGGATTTGGATTTAGGGTGGATTAGGGAATTGAAGTTAATTTACTTTGTCTATAATTTATACTATGGAATTATGTTATTCATGTTATTTGAAAGATAAAAAATCTGTATTTGAAGTTTTTCAATAAAAATGATTTGATTTAAAAAACAGTATACAGGTAAAGAGGACAATAATGTATGAGATTCATTTCTCATATGTATTTTCACAGTATCTTCTATCATAACTAATAGTGGTTTTTATACAACTGCCTAATCTTTCCTTTTTATCCTTTTCACTTCTAGACGTACAGATTTACTTCAAAGACTGTTCGGACTACTACAAGTTGGGCAAAAGACTAAATGGCATTTACCAAGTCATGCCAGATCCCAGGAATAAGACATTTGAAGTCTTCTGCGATATGGAATCTATGGGTGGAGGTTGGACGGTGGTGCAGAGGCGTGAAGATGGCCGCATAAGCTTTAATAGGACATGGGATGAATACAAAAATGGTTTTGGCAACCTTAGTGGAGAGTTTTGGTTGGGAAATGATAGGCTTCATCTCTTATCTAAAAGCAGTAACATGATACTGAGAATTGAACTTGAGGATTTTAAGGGTATGAAAGAATATGCCGTTTATGACCAGTTCTATGTGGCCAATGAATATCTTAAGTATAAATTGTCAGTCAATGGCTATAGTGGAACAGCTGGCGATGCGCTCCACTTCAGTAAACAGTACAACCATGACCAAAAATTTTTTACTACCCCAGACAAGGACAATGACAGGTATCCGTCTGGAAACTGTGGAGCTTACTATAGCTCTGGATGGTGGTTTGATGCATGCATGTCTGCAAATCTAAATGGGAAATACTATGAGAAAGAATACAAGGGAGTGCGGAATGGGATTTTCTGGGGAACGTGGCAAGGTGT
Source organism: Oophaga sylvatica (assembly GCA_033576555.1). Classification (NCBI taxonomy): domain Eukaryota; kingdom Metazoa; phylum Chordata; class Amphibia; order Anura; family Dendrobatidae; genus Oophaga; species Oophaga sylvatica. The sequence goes on along the minus strand of JARQOD010000004.1, from coordinate 288,267,824 downwards.
TTCTGAGGAGAACTTAAACAGTTTCAGGCAAGCTTTTAAGACTGCTAGGATGATGATCAGACCAAAAGACTTATCAACATAAAAGCCAACATGGTATGTCAGACACTGTTAAAGCATACAGTAAATGTAATCATATTTCTAGGAAATACCTTTTCTACTAATTATTTTCAAAGATCTTGAAAGCTGAGAAGGTAATAAAAGGGTTATGTACTAAGTGCTACCAGGGCTTACTAGGGAAGGAGCTACTATAACCATATGATATAAGGTGATACTGAAGCTCGTTAACACACATGTTCAGGTTGTGATATCTACAAATTGGACCTTTGCGTAATACATGCCTTTGCTCCTAAACCCCTTCCTGACACCCATCTACATGCAGGAATGGTGCACAATTAACGGAGAGTGCTGGCGATATCTAGAAGATGACAATCCGCTGCCACAGCACTGATAAGTAGTGTGGCACTATTAGACTACTGACTGCTTACTCCTATATAACTATATAATAAATGTGACAGCAGCATTGTGATAGTGCATACAAGTAGCTATCTCTCATGTGTCATCTATCTGTAAATATGGCGTTGTCCGAGTACAATCTACAGTTTATAAGCTGCGTTATATTCGTAAGCTAAATGATTACATGGAAATAAATCTCACTTGAAACACTGTGGCCCACATGTCCTAGATCTGACAAATCTCCTGCTGTAATGCAGCTACGATCACTGAGATCCTAGTAACAATGTAAGCAAATCCATGACCAGAAATACTCAACGTCAGGGTCAGAAATCGGCGATGGCTGATTTATCTTTCCTATAGAGGAAACATAGGAAGAAGCAACAAACTGAACACTGAACATGGGAAAGCAGCTTTACAATTGGAGGAGGCTGATGGACTAGGCTGGGCACATGCTCCTCCATCAGTCGTTATTTTGAGAAAAGGAGTGCTGCAATAACAAGCGTAGGAGGAGAACTTGTAAAGCTTATGTATTATTATTGGAGATGTGTGGATCACTTTGCACAACCCTGAACCATGCTCCAGATCAGTGCTCTTTGTCAGTAGACAGTAGCTGTGCAGTAAATTTCCTGAACCTCTGAATTCCTTGGTGAGGTGTTTGATTAGCTGGTCTAGTGTGATGTTATCTGTGTGCTGTGTGACGCACAGGTGATGACATGCCAACACAGCAAATAAGAAGAAGAGTCCGGGATCTGAGAAGGTCAAGAAATTCTCGCAGCTCCTGTCCACCGCCAAAGAGCACTGACCTAGACCATGAATCAGGGTTGTACGAAGTGATCCACTCATCTCTAATTTTCATGTGCCTAACACATCTGTTCAAAAAAGATAATGCAGACCCCTTGAAATGAGAAAAAAGAATATTTGTTATTACCTTCATCCAGACTCCTGTCCTGTTATAACTGAGTTTGCAATGACGAACAGAAGTGACTGATTGAGTCCGTAATGTAAGATGAGAGACATTATATTTATTGGCTATAGGTACCTATACTCTGTATTTATGAAGAACGTGCTTGTTGTTAGATGTTTCTAAAGAGAATATATTTTATTATACTGTCTGTAAATTGTAAATACGGCCTACGAATGTTCTAGCAGCACAGAATAAATGGGAAATACAACATTACTTTTCAAGTCTTTCTTTCGTGATAATAATGAAACTGCACATATTCTAGTTTTCGTTCCTACAATTCCTCGTGGTGAAGCAGTCAGAGGTTTACACTTCCCATACTGGAATGCATGATATGCACTTCACTTAGGACTTTACCATTTTAGGGCTGAATGTTAATCTTGTAAAACATCAAAAATAAATACATGAGCGGGAGAAGTTTAAGTCGTGTTACCAAATAAGATATGATCCTCACACAGTAGAGCTATGAAATAGTTTTGTTAAGAATCCGTCAACTCAAATATGTATCTACAGACAATGAGCTATCCACTCCGCTTAGAAGTTCTCAAAGGCTCACTGGTATTCACTCTTTCACCCTGTACAGGGATATATGCCCTCTGCAGGGACGCTTGGGTTGTGTCCATGGAGTAGCTGCTGGCCTGTAGAGTGAGTTGAGGGAAAAATATGAACAAGCCTTGTCATAATCACAGAGAATAAAGACAAAATCAACCTTGCAGTAAAGATATAGTCCAGTAAAAGCGAAGATGAACTGGCAGTGATGTCATGCAGAGGGAATGTAGGAAGTCCAAGAGTCAAATCCAGATGAGAATCCATGGGTTTATCAGCAGAATAAATGAGGAATATAACAAGGGCAGATACATAATAACAGGATGATATAAAAATACAAAAACTGGCCACGATATGGACGGCAAAACAAAAAGGGAGTGCAATGCCAAGCATGAGTGGAGTGAATAAAGGGGTGGCGTAGGACAGAGGAAATGTCCAGCACAGGAGTGGGAACAAGTGAGTGTTACATTTAGTTTATGCAGTTTACATGATAGCAGATATCTTCAACACCTCAAAAGAAATCTGTTAGGCTTAAGTGACATGTAGAAATTACAGCTGCAATTTGTTTACAATTTGATAGAACTATTCTTAATCGTTAATCAACCCTGATCTACATTAAAGATATCATTATCAAGGTATCATTAACAATAAATGCCAATTGTCCAGTATTTTTATTTATAATTAATATGCTGCGAAAAATGGGCTTATGTAGAATCATTGTACTGCTGGAAAAGTCCAACCTTCTTCAGATCAATTAAATACAAACACATGAGCCATGCACACAGTGAACAAGTCTGTAGGACAGTGTTCACATCACCAAAAGACTGAAACATAGAAAATCACAGTAAAACAAAAGTATAAAAATACTCTGTTGTAAAGAAGTAACAGTAAACAGCAAGTGCTAGTAAAAAGATGATAAAAACAGGGTATTTGCTTGATACGTATTTTGCAAAAAATGTATACTAAGGCACTCTACCAAACGTCAAGGTAACCTGTATCAGAGCAGTCCCTAACTGATATATTTAAAAACCTGGTCATGTGTATAGTACCTATATGAGCAGGACTCAGATAGGCAATGTCCAATGTGGACACGCTGCAGAGAACGGCCCCTATGTGCATGGCTCACAAGGTGGGGTAGAAAACCTTCCCAATCTTGGAAAAACAAGAAACCAATTAAATACAAACACATGAGCCATGCACACAGTGAACAAGTCTGTAGGACTTGCCTTTCTGAGTCCTGCTCATATAGGTACTATACACATGACCAGGTTTTTAAATACATCAGTTAGGGACTGCTCTGATACAGGTTATCTTAACATTTGGCAGAGCGGCTTAGTATACATTTTTTGTAAAAAACGTATCAACCAAATACCCTGTTTTTATCATCTTTTTACTAGCACTTGCTGTTTACTGTCACTTCTTTACAACAGAGTATTTTTATACGTTTGTTTTACTGTGCTTTTCTATGTTTCCTTCTTCAGATCAACCAGACTCCACAAGCGGTCAGGAAATAGCTAGATCCAAGGCTGGACATAGCCTGGATATAACACCCAGATTAGTCACAGCTGTATGGAGCCAAGAGAACAGCACCTTAGGGAGCTACGTACTGTAAGATCTGTTCAGCAAGATGGTCGGGTGTCCAAATATTATATTCTGAAAATTATGTATAGTACACAAGGTTGCCAACCATCCAGAAATTCCAGAACAGTCCGTAAATATAAGGCACCTCTCTGTAAAAAAATGGAAGTCGTCCGTGATTTTTTTTAAAACTGAAGAAACTTGTACAGATTAATCTGACTGTGAGTATCATCATATTACAGTTGACAATGAATGCAGATGATATCTTAATATCAGAATTATGGGCTGTAGACATGTATCACTTACAATCATAATGATTTCTTATGGCCTTCTAATGTGTCCTTAAAAATATTGTCTGTTCATGATTTTTTTTAATAAGATGTCCAGAAAAAAATAAAAAGTCAAGTTGGCAACCCTGATACTACAATCCAAAGTTCTATGAGATGATGCTTCGTACACGGCGAGGATGTTGCTGAACCTGTGCAGCATATAAGTGTGGGAAGAAGAAGAGAGCCATATATCAATTATAAATGTATGCTGTCCCCATATAAAACACAACCTTTAGACCGGGATCAGATAAGCGAGAAAATCGCATGAGTCTCGCATGTCAATACCCGGCACTGCTGCCGGCACTCGGACAGGATTGTGCGGCTACATGTATTTCTATGTGCGAGTTTCTCGCATGTCTGATCCCGGCCTTAGGCTAAGGTTAAAGGATTTTCCTGTTTATAGGCTCCTTGCTTCTAATGGCCTGTGATGGGTTAAAATAACAAAATCAGATGTTAGCCATTCTCCCTTCCTGTGCTGTTTCTCTGCTATTGCTCTGGTCTCTGTTTACTCACTAGACCAGGGAAGGGTAATTAACATCTGATTTTATTATTTTAACCCAACCTAAGACAATTGAAGCCAGAAGCCTATAATCTGTTTAACCCTATAACAGGATTTTTCATTTTTGGGCTTTTGTTTTTCCTTTGCCCTCTTCTTCCAAAAGGCATAACTTTGTTTTATTTCTCTGTCGACAAAGCCACATGAGGACTTATTTTTTACAGGATTTGATGTAGCTTGAATTAAATTATTCATTTTACCATATAATTTAATGAAAAACAGGAAAACAGCATGGCATGAAATAGTGAAAAAAATGCAGCTCTGCCAAGACTCTGCAAAGACTCAAAAAGGGTCTTATTTTAACGGCACGCATTGCATAGTAAAAATGATCTAGAAACATGATTCTCCAGGTCAGAACAATTACAGCAACACCAAACTTGCATAGATTTTCTTTCATTTAAGGGTATGACAAAATTCAGAAGTTAGTAAAAAAAATAAATAAACTTTTTTATTTTTCCATTGATGGGCTAATTGAAGAAGGACCTGTGATGATATGATATTCCCCACTTGTGAGGAAAATGTCTGTAAAGAACATTCTTCAGAAAAGATAACATGAAAATTGTTTGGAAGACCAATAAAACTGAAAAGTAAAAGTTAGAAAAGAAATGTAGCTGCACCTAGTTTACTCTAGATTTATATACCTTTGTGTGTTTTTCGTATCTTTGTTTGAAATGTGGAAAACAAAATGTTTTTTGGTGTTTTCTGCAAAAATTTATAATTACAATGTTGTGCATTATTCATATGTTATTTTGCAATTTTGAAATAAACTTTTAAAAGTTATTTATGGGAGTTTCTCCATATGATTTGCATGTAAAAGTGTAGATTTTTGACGTCACGCATGCTAGGGTTAATGGGACAAAAATGTGGTGATTCAAACATTTAAACTAGATTTGAAAATTAAAAAAAAGGTGGTAATTAAAATTTTTATTTTTAGTTGTTCAAGGGATTTGAATCTGCAATAATCCGAACACTTATATAATACGCTACAAAACCAGAGTACTTCAGTATATATATAAGCTTCACACCACGTGTACCAAGATAGCAGCAATGGAGGTCTCCAACAGGCCCCGGCTATCATGGTAACCCACTGGTTTCTTGCGATCGTGTTGCAGGGAGCCGATGAAGGCTATGTACACACGTTGCGGAATTGCCATGGAAATTTCCGCGGCAATTCCGCACCTCCCTGCCGCGGGAAATACGCATATTATAGGTATGCGTATTCCGCAAAAACTAGTGTTTTGCAAGCGTAATTAGCTTGCAGAATGCTAGCGTTTTACAAGCGATCTGACAGGTTGGTCACACGAGTCAAACAAGTGTTTGACTCGTGTGACCAACTTTTTACCATTGATGCCGCCTATGCCGCATCAATAGTAAAAAGATCTAATGTAAAAATAATAAAAAAAATAATAAATAATGATATTCTCACCTTCCGGCGGCCCCCGCAGCTTTCCCGCCTTCAGCGACGCTCCCGGCCAATCCCGTTCCCAGGAGTCCTTTGCGACAATCCCCCGATGATGTAGCATCACGCGAGACCGCTACGTCATCTGGGGTGATCTCGCAATGCATTACTGGGACCGGGAGCGTCGCTGAGAGGCGGGAAAGCTGCGGGGGCCGCCGGAAGGTGAGAATATCATTATTTTTTATTTTAATTATTATTTTAACATGGATATGGTACCCAGGGCCTGGAGTAGAGTCTCCTCTCCTCTAGACCCTGGGTACCATCCGCTCATGAAAAGCTTACTTTGCGCATGGTGGGCACAGCCACATGCGGAAAGTAATTGGTTCAATGCATGCGGTTCCGCAAAAAAGAATGAGCATGCTGCGGATTCTCCCGCGATGCGATTCCGCCGCGGGAGAAACCCGCAGCATGTGCACAGCATTGCGGAATCTCATAGGCCTTAATGAGTTGTATTGTGTAAGCGGTAAAACCGCTAGGAATCCGCAACGTGTGCACAGGCCCGGAAACACATGAGCAATGGAAACCCAGTCATTTAAATGCCACTAGATTGACAGCAACATCTAAATGTTTAACAGCAGCGACTGAACCTCAGACATGCATGGAGAGAGCTTACCTCCTGAGCCCACTACACACCTGAACCACTCCATGACGGATATATCAGTCATGGTGTGTTAAGATATTGAACAAATGTATTACCTGACAGTGACCATATGGCCGTGGTCACACTAGCGTAGAACACAGACAAGTGCTATGCAAGAAAACATCGCATAGCACTCGGACCAGTGTTAATCAATGGGGCAGCTCACATCACCGTTTTTTATCTCGGGCGTATTCAGCACTCTCGCATCGGATGCCATAAGCTAGTGTGACCCCGGCCTATCAGTGACTTGTATAAGAAGGGAAGGCAGAAACAGTAGAATAAGTTCAGCAGTCTCTTGTCGGTGCCTGGCTGTCTCTTGTAGCCAAGCACCTGACCCACGGTTGCACAATTGCCCTGTAGCTGTAAGTAGATGGACATGCTTCCCATGTTTCTGCCTTGAAGAAATAAGTATATTGTTGTAGTGTGAACTGTGACGAATACTGTGAATTGTGATGTGGGAGAAAGATGTTAGTAATATTGATGATGTGTGTAGCTTGACTGTAGGGATAGTGAGAGTTAATGTTTGGGACTATCCCAGAGTAGGAGAGGCTAAGTTGAAGGGAAAGTGATGGTTTCCTGATAGATAGGGGTTAATATGCACTCTAGGCACTAAGTGACAGAGCCAATTTGGTACTTAATGACCAAGCCAATTTTTACAATTCTGACCACTGTCACTTTATGAGGTTCTGGAACGCTTCACGGGATCCCACTGATTCTGAGAGTGTTTTTTCATGACATATTGTACTTCAATCTAGTGGTAAAATTTCTTCGATATAACTTGCGTTTATTTATGAAAAAAATAGAAATTTGGCAAAAATTTTGAAAATTTTTCAAATTTCAAACTTTTTATTTTTGTAAACTCAAATCAGAGAGTGGTGTCACACAAAATAGTTAATAAATAACATTTCCCACATGTCTACTTTACATTAGCACAATCTTGGAAACATAATTTTTTTTGGTTAGGACGTTATAAGGGTTAAAATTTGACCAGCGATTTCTCATTTTTCCAACAAAAATTACAAAACCATTTTTTAGGAAGCACCTCACATTGTAAGCGAAATTGGGGGGGTCAATATAACAGAAAATGCCCAAAAGTAAACCATTCTAAAAATTGCACCCCTCAAGGTGCGCAAAACCACATTCAAGAAGTTTATTAACCCTTCAGGTGCTTCACGAGAACTAAAGCAATGTGGAAGGAAAAAATGAACATTTTACTTTTTTCACATAAAATTTACATTGGGGACAATTTTTTTTATTTTCACAAGGGTATCAGGAGAAAGTGGACCACAAAATTTGTTGTGCAACTTCTCCTGAGTATGCTGCTACCCCATATGTCGGGAAAAGCCACTGTTTGGGTGCGTGGCAGGGCTCAGAAGGGAGGGAGCACCATTTGACTTTTTGAACGCAAAAATGGCTGGAATCAATGGTGGCGCCATGTCGAATTTAGAGACCCCCTGATGTACCTAAACAGTGGAACCCCTCAATTCTAACTCCAAC
>JARQOD010000004.1:288218442-288259705 GCA_033576555.1 Oophaga sylvatica | reverse complement strand
TTCCTTTACTTGGGTGCTGAGGGTTCATCGGGTGAGGAGAGAAACGCTATCGGCTTCATCTCCTTAGTACCCTAGTGCAACAAACTATCTTGCCCTGGCTGCAGACTTCACTATTCTGTCCGAGTCAGGTTTGCCAACTGTTCAGAAATTCCAGGACTGTCTGTAAAAATAGGGCACTTTTTGCAAATTTGCCTCCATTATTTGCTGAGAACGTGCTGCATTCATCTTTCCTTTAACTTTAACCAAGTTTCCTGTGCCTTTGTAGCTCACACATCCCCAAAACATCAGCGATCCACCTCCGTGCTTTACAGTAGGAATAGTGTTCCTTTCATCATAGGCTTTGTTGACCTCTCTCCAAATGTAACGTTTATGGTTGTGGCCAAAAAGTTTAATTTTGGTCTCATCACTCCAAATTACCTTGTTCCAGAAGTTTTGAAGCTTGTCTCTGTGCTGTTTTGCGTATTGTAGGGGAGATACTTTGTGGCATTTGCACAGTAATGGCTTTCTTCTGGTGACTCGACCATGCAGCCCATTTTTTCAAGTGCCTCCATATTGTGCATCTTGAAACAGCCACACAGCTAGTTTTCAGAGTCCAGTATTTCAGCTGATGTTATTTGTGGGTTTTACTTTGAATCCCGAACAATTTTCCTGGCAGTTGTGGATGACATTTTTGTTGGTCTACCTGACCGTGGTTTTGTTTTTACAGAGCCCCTGATTTTCCATTTGTTAATCACAGTTTGAACGCTGCTGACTGGCATTATCAATTCCTTGTTTATCTTTTTTAATCCCTTTCCTGTTTTATACAGTTCAATTACCTTTTCCTGTAGATCCGTTGACAATTCTTTTTGCTTTACCCATGACTCACAATCTAGAAACGTTAGTGGCTAGATGAAAGATGCAAGAGTCTGTCTGGATACCAGAAACTCATTCAGCTTTTATGCACACACACTGATTACAAGCAAACAGGTCACAGGTGAGAATGTTACCTTTAGTAGCCATTCAAACCCATTTGTGTCAACTTCTGTGCATGTTATCATGCCAAAATCACCAGGGTATGTAAACTTTTGATCAGGGTCATTTGGATGTTTTGGGTTGTTATTATGATTTAAAAAGAGAAAACACAGTACTTTGACAATAAATGGCTTCACCCAACCACTAACTATGAGTGGAGAAAAAGTTTTGGTGTTATCATTCATATTCTCTGAAAAAAGGCCAAGAAAGCAAAAATTCTGCCGGGGTATGCAATCTTTTGAGCACAACTGTATGTAGAAACAGGAAGTCAATTTTATCCTGCATGAGTCACTGCAAAAGTCCCTGGAAGAGTGGAAGATCCGAGTAGCTGGGTCAGGAGCTGAAGAGGGGAATGATACCATATTTTTCGGACTATAAGACGCACCTAGTTTTTAGAGGAGGAAATTAGGAAAAAAAATTGAAGCAAAAAATGTGGTAAATTCTGAAATTAATATCTCCTATCTTGGTATAAATTGTCCCCTCATCCCCATCCTGATACACATGGCCCCCTCATCCCTATTCTGGTGTGCATGCCCCCTTATCCCTATCCTGGTATGCATGGCCCTCATCCCCATTCTAGTATGCATGGCACCTCATCCCCATCCTGGTTTGCATGGCCCCCCTCATCCCTATCCTGGTATGCATGGCCCCCCTCATCCCTACCCTGGTATGCATGGCCCCACAATCCCTATCCTGGTATGCATGGCTCTCTCATCCCTATCCTGGTGTGCATGGCCCCCTTATCCCTACCCTAGTATGCATGGCACCCTCATCCCTATCCTGGTATGCATGGCCCCCCTCATCCCTAGCCTGGTATGCATGTCCCCCTTATCTCTAGCCTGGTAAGCATGGCCCCCTCATCCATATCCTGGTAGGAATGGTCCCCCTCATCCCCTTCCTGGTATGCAGGGCCCCATCTCATCCTAGTATGCATTGTCCCATCCCTATCCTGGTATGCAGGGCCCCATCCTTATCCTGGCATGAATGGCCCCCACCCCCACCATCATACTGATATACATGGCCACATCAGAAAACATTAAAAAAACAAACCATTAGGGTATGTTTCCACGATCAGGATTTCTTCAGTAATTGCTGCATGTTTGATGCTGTGCGCTGGCGCAGCGTCAAACACGCAGCGTCCAGATGTTACAGCATAGTGGAGGGGATTTCAAGAAATCCCGTCTCCACTATGCCTAAAAACACGCAGGCGGCAGACCTGCGTTAACGGACATGCTGCGCGTCTTTTCAGATCGCAGCATGTCCTATTCCCTTGCGGTGACGCTCTGTCGCCGCAAGGGAAATAACACAGATCTGTGTAGCGCTGCGGTCATTCCGGATTTGTTCAATGAATACATCCGGATTGACCGCGCGTTCACTAGGGGGCGGGGCTTTGGGCGGAGCGGACTTTCTGCTCCGTCCAAAGCGCTGTGGTTCCGGACCGGGGAACCACAGCCTTACACTTACCTTCCCAGCGCTCCCTCGCAGCGTCCTGCTCAGTTGCCAGCAGCTGCTTTATGCTTGTAAGCAGCGCATGGCAGGGATGTCATGTCGCTGCTTGCAAGCCAAAGGGCAGCTGCCGGAATACTTAGTTCTCTGCATGCCGGGACTGTGTGCGCGCAGAGCAGTGAGTATTCATTGCTCTTCAGTAGCACGGGCAGTGTCTGCTGCTGGCTTCCTGTAGCTGCCAGCGGTCACGGGTGCCGCTATTTAAGAGAAATGAATATTCACTGCATACCACGCCCATGGGAGTAGAATGCAATGAACATTTATTTCTCTTAAGTAGCGGCACACGTAACCGCCCGCCGGCAGCTGCAGGAAGGCTTCGGCTGACACTGTGTGTGGTACTGAAGAGCAATGAAAACTCACTGCTCTGCGCGCAAACAGTCCCGGCGTGCAGAGCATTGAGTATTCCGGCAGCTGCCCTTTGGCTTGCAAGCAGCGGCATGATGTCCCTGCCATGCGCTGCTTAAAGGGCATAAAGCAGCTGCTGGCAATGGAGCAGGACGCTGTGAAGGAGCGCCAGGAAGGTAAGTGTAATGTTTTTTTTTTTTTATGTTTTCTGATGGGGGCATGCATAAAAGAATAGGGATGGGGATGGGTGGTGGGGGCCATGCATACCAAAATGGGGCTGGGGGTCAATCATACCAAGACAGGGATGGAGGTCAATCATACAGGATGCTAAAGAGAAATGAACATTCATTTCTTTTTAGCAGCGGGCACAGGAGTTAGCCACAGCAGCCGGCTCCTGCGTCTGTGACCCGCTGCTCTGCCGATGCCACTCCCCCACCTTAGCCAGAGCCGATACTTCTGGACTATAAGATGCCCCCCGTTTTCCTCCACATTTTTTGGGGAAAAAAGTGCATCTTATAGTCAGAAAAATACGATAAATGCATGGAAAAGAGACTTCATGTTTTTACATAAAACAGAAAAAAAGAGAAGAATTAGCTGGGTAGAAAGGCAAAATGAGCAATTGTTAAGTACACAGTGCTATATAAATATGATGACTGCAATACATTAAGGGGATAAAAACTTTGATGGGAGTAAGGCTTCTTTATGTTCTGGACACATTAACAAAAACAAAGTACAATATGCAATATATCAATTAAAGAGAACCTGCCTGTAGTTTTTTTAGTTTCTAAACAAATGCCACCATCTCTATCAGCGTCTGTGCTGCATTCCACAAACTTGTATATGATCTCCTGACTCCCCCTATACACCCCAAAATACTGTATGTAAATTCGCATGGTCTAGTCTGGTCCGATGGGTGTCATTGCTGTGACATCTGTTCCTCCTTTAGGGAATTTAGATTGTGAGCCCCATAGGGGACAGCGATGATAATGTAATACGTGCAAAAGTGTAAAGCGCTGCGGAATATGTTAGCGCTATATAAAAATAAAGATTACTATTATTATTATACCCTACTGTGGGCAGAACATAAAACATAACTTTGCATGCCCGCACTAGGGCAGGATAAAGTGCGCCTGACGGACAGCAATCCAAGAAATATTTTTGTGTATACAGGGGGAGTCAGGAGATAATATACAACTTTGTGGAATGCAGCACAGGCATTGATAAAGATGGTGGCATTTGTTCAGACACTAAAAAAACTGGTGACAGGTTTCCTTTAATGCTAAGTTTACCTGTTACTGCCACCAAGTGGACGGAAAGAAATTTACATGAGAGTATATGCTTTACCACAACGCTAAGCACTTTTATGTCATATACTTAAGACTATATTGTGCTCAAGTGCTGGTTTCATCAGTATAAATAACACTGTAGGGAGCTTTCTGAACAATTATGCAGGTGTTTTAGCATTTTATAGCAAGTATATATTAACATTTTTAAAGAAGCACTGCCATGAAACTTTTTATTTTCTAAAGCTGTGTTAGGCTATGTTTCCACAGGGCGTAATGTCAGCACTTTGGACGCAGCGGAAACCCCACTTCGCCCAAAGCGCTGCCCCCTTTTGTTCATTGAACACATGCGGAATCACCGCATCCTACACATAGACTGTGTTATTTATCTTGCGGAGACGGAGCGTCTACGCAAGATAAATAGACATGCTGCGGTCTGGAAAGACGCGCCGCATGTTTGGATACGCAGGGCCGACGGATGCAGCCCTGCACGCACAGTGGAGACAGGATTTCATAAAATTCCGTCCACTATGCTGTAACATCTGGACGCTGCGGCTCCTAGCCAGAACTCTAGCGGATTAACACTAATGTCCAGCAAGGACTGGGAGGCAGGTGCAGGGTAATGAAGGGTGATACAATCACCTGACCAACAACATGCCCAGCACCAGGGGAAAAAGACCAGCAGCCAGAAACCACAATATGGCGGATGGTCAAACTGAATAGATTCTAACAATTCCCCCCTTTAAAACATAAATTAACTGTAGTTTATTAAATCTTTGGAAAGCTGAGTTCAAATTCCCTAGCCACATGTAGGTCTGATTGCTGCCACACCTGTTCTCAATCAAGAAATTGCTTAAATAGGACCTGCCTGACAACGTGAAGCAGACCAAAAGCTAGACATCATGCAGCGATCCAAAGAAATTCTGGAACAAATGAGAAACAAAGTAATTGAGATCTATCATTCGGGAAAAGGTTATAAAGAAATTTCTAAAGCTTTGGGAATCCAGTGAACCAATGACAGCCATTATCCACAGATAGCAAAAACATGGAACAGTGGTGAACATTCCCTGGGGGGACAGACTGACCAAAATGACTCCAAGAGCGCAGCGACGATTCATCCAAAAGGTCACAAAAGACCCCAAAACAACATCGGAAAACCTGCAGGCCTCACTTGCCTCAGTTAAGGTGTTGTTCATGACTCCACCATAAGAAAGAGACTGGGCAAAAATGGCCTGCAAAGCAGAGTTCCAAGATGAAAACCACCCAATAAAAACATAAAGAGTCATCTCAATTTTGTCAGAAAACATCTTGATTATCCCCAAGACTTTTGGGAGAATATTCTGTAAACTGACGAGAAAAACGTTGAACTTTTTGGAAGGTATATTTCCCATTACATCTAGCATAGAAGTAACACAGTATTTCAGAAAAAGAACATCATACCAACAGTAAAATATGGTGGTGGTAGTGTGATGGTCTGGGCTGTTTTGCTGCTTCAAGACCTAGAAGACTTGCTGTGGTAAATGCAGAGGTGTATCTATGTTTTCTGGCACCTGGGACAAGAAATCAGTTTGGCGACGCCCCCCAAGCACATATGTGATTTTCACACTTAGTTATGTGCTGATGACCTGTTGAGTGAATAAGTGAGAAAAGCTGGAAGAGAAGATAGTTGTTACATGACCATAAGATTGAAAATCGCATATGAGTGAAGTGGCCATGTGATGACTGCTGGATAACCAGCCAGGCAAAACTAATAGTTGGGGCTGCAACCCTCAGCTGTCAGCGTTAGCAAGGTTGATTATCAAGACTAGAGGGGTCCCCACGCTGTTTTTTAATTATTTAAATAAATATTTAAAAAAACAAAGGGGACCCTGACCCGGATGCCTCCCCCTAGATACGCCTCTCGGTAAATGGAACCATGAATTCTGATGTCTGCCAAAAAATCCTGAAGGAGAATATCTGGCTATCTGTTCATAGCCTAGCTTTTACTAACAGTTTCTTTAAAAAAGGGTTTTCACCCCTATTAATCAAACGTGAACCAATACACTAGTGCACCAAATATACATATAAATCCAACAATCAATATGGTTTAAAACCCAGTGGGGTATACCATCAAACAAAGCACTCCCTGTTTGGGAAAATTTCTTTGCTCTCTATTTAAATACTGTAAACATTATACATTATAGAGGGTAAATGGAACAAACTCACCCATTTTGATGCTTCCTCTATATATTTTTCATGGAGTCGGGGTCCACAGATTATCCCTATTATTCTCTGCAAATAATCCTGGCACCCCAAGACTCCTGCCCTTACAAGGACAGTCCACAGCTGGCCCTTTCAACTGTAGGCCCTGGGCTGACCCTATGTGCCTCCCGACGCGTTTCCTCAATGTACTGATTCATCAGGGGACTGGCACAAAACTTTTCTTTTGTCAGGAGAAACCGGGCAGCATATCCCACCAGGGATATGGGATCCCATATGCTCTCCCTGGTGGGATATGCTGCCCGGTTTCTCCTGACAAAAGAAAAGTTTTGTGCCAGTCCCCTGATGAATCAAGACATTGAGTTTTAAATACCATTTTTTGCTATATTCTATACTTTAATTGGTGGTAAAAATAGTGGAAGGAGAATTGTTGGTACTTCTCTGGCTATATATTAATTATCTGTTCATAACCTCAAGCTGAAGCGCACTTGGGTTATGCAGCAGGACAATGATCTAAAACACGCCAGCAAGTCCACATCTGAATGGCTTAAGAAAAACAAAATTAAGACTTTGGAGTGGCATAGTCAAAGTCATGACCTTAATCTGATTGATATGCTGTGACATGCCTATAAAAAAGGAGGTTCATGCTCGGAAACCACCAATGTGGCTAAATTACAACAATTCTGTAAAGGTGAGTAGGCCAAAATTCCTCCAGAGCGTTGTAAAAGACTCATTGCCAGCTATTGCTGCTAAGGGTGGCTCAATCAGTTATTAGTTTTAAGGAGCAATATTTATTCGGACTCCCATGACAGCACCACGAGAGAGGGGATCTTGTTATGTTTTGGAAGCTGAGGAGGCAGGAGCAAAAAACCGCAAAGGCAGGCAAACACCAGAGAGGTTGGGAACTAATAGGTTACAGACCCTAAACTAACCGCACAACTAGAAGCCGTGGGACCCTCCTATGGTGCCCTAGACGCCTCATCACAGCCGGAGAGATTAGCTACCCCTGAAGATGGAAAGAGGAAAGCTAACTGCCCCGGAGTAGAGCCCCCAAAAGAATTGAAAGCCCCAAACATATAAAGGCGGTTAGACAAGGTGAAAACACGAACACAGACAGAAAATAGAATGAGCAAACGCTGGGGCCCAAAACTGTCTAGATAGGACAGCACAGGAGAGAATACTGTCTGCAACCCAGAAAAACCCTAGGAAAAACTCCAACACTTCTGAATCCAAAAATGCTGAGACCACACGTCTCGACCACCTATATCAGATCTCTGGTGTGAACACGCAGCTACCCAGCAGTAAAAAATCACAAGAACTGAGCAAATGAACAAATACAAAAAGAGAACAGAGACCAGCACAAGCCCCCCAAAGGGGACCCAGCTAAACTCAAAAAGCAAGGCAGCAAAAACAAGGAAAAATCAAACCACAGAAAAAAAAACAGAAAGTAACTTATCTGAATGATAGCAGGAGACAGCAGAAAGCAAGCTGAATTCCAACCAAGACCAGGAAGTAACAATTGATCACCGGCGAGGATCATGGGAGGTCAGCTCACTTATATCAGGCCAGTCCGTCCCACCTGATAACCATTCATCAATTGCAGGTGGTGGACTTTTGCTGTTCAACATAGGTTCAATACCCTCAGCAACCACCAGAGAGAGACTCAGCTACGAAGTCGTCTCCAACAAGTTCACAACAGGATCTGCCCTTCAGGAACAGGAAAAGTACAGATACAAAAAGGGTGGCACCTCTCCCACGCATCAGTTGGTTTCCTGTTCCTGATGGGACTGGATCCTACAGACTACAGGACGTCCCATGCCCAGCCGGTCGGCTCAGGTAGCAGGGGAGTCTCCTATCTTGACTGGTGTGGTGGCCCTGGAAGCGCCGCGGTGGTCCTAGATGGACGGGACGTCAGTGAGCGAGCAGCAGGGAGCGGGGTCCGGAGGATCGCCGTTTCCAGAAGTAGCCAGCGCTGAGGTAAGTATTTCTCCTGGGCCTCCCTGTGGCTCCGGCAGTGCAGGGGCTCTGGGTTACCCGGGTCCGGCGGTGCCTTGACACGGGGAGCGTGCAGGCTCTCTCCAGGCATACCAGGGCGGCATCTGGCGTTTTCAGTGCCATTGGGGTCGCCAGGTGACGTCGAGGGGCGGGGCCGGCGGTCGCTTCTGGGTCACTGGCGCTGGTTTCTTTCTGCGCATGTGCGGGACATTTCTGGCCCCGGGAAAATGGCGGCCGCCATCCTAGGGGACCGGAGCCCCGATTTAAACTTATTCAGGCACTTGTGGGGGGAGGCCAGGGAGGAGGCGTGGCATTGCCTGCTAGCCCGGATACCGGAGGGGGAGGTATATATGGCCACCAGACAGGGGGATCCATGCTTCTGGCCCATTTTTCCTCACAATGGAGGATGAGCAGCTGCAGCAGCCACTGCAGCCGGAGGAGGCTGCAAAGCAGAAGACTACAAGAAAGTCCCAGACCCGACAGAAAAACCGGGATGCAAATCGAGGCCAGTCCATCCAGAGGAGCTCTTCCAGTCGGCAGACAGCAGCATCAGCTAAGGTATCCCTCCCTCGTATTCTGGTACCTATTTCTGCAGACACTGGTAAGTGATCTTCGTGAATGTTCACTCAGTGATGCAGCCCCCCACTTATGTTTTTTATTCCTAGGGGAAGAAATGCACAGATAAGGCAAAGCACAGAGAATGCGCCCTGTGTGGATGCCCCCTACCGGTCTCTTGTCCAAAAAGAATATGCCCCCTGTCTCCAGCAGACGGTGAGGTCTCAGGAAGGGGAAGGGGGAGCACCGTTAGCCCCTAGAGAGTCTATATTGCCCATTAATATCCCCCTCAGGTGGCAGAAGAAACTCGCAACTTCACCTTAAATGTGAAGGATATCATCAGGACAGAAGTAAGGGAGTCATTAAAATCTCTGACTCAGGGTGAAAGTTCTAAGCAAAAGGATCTCCCAGAATCGGATTCATCGGTAGACTGGAGGAGAGATGAGGGTTCCCTTGAATCATCTTTCTCAGCTTCTTCACCAGAGGAAGACTCGGGCCGCTTCTGCCTGCCCCTAGACCATGTAGATAAACTAGTAAAGGCGGTCAGAGGAACAATGGGAATAATGGAACCCAGGCCAGAGCTGTCCATGCAGGACATTTTGTTTAAGGGATTGCATCAGAAAAAAACATAGATCCCTTCCCTTGAATGAAAAGATTCAAGAACTAATTCTCCGGGAATGGAGAAACCGGAAAAAAAGGCTCCTTACCTCCGGCCTTCAAGCGGAAATATCCCTTTGATGAACTAGCCGTTAACATCTAGGATAAAGCCCCTAAATTGGATGCAGCAGTCGCCCAAAGCATCAGAAAGATCTTCCCTGCCTTTTGAGAATATGGGGAACTTGGGAGATGGCGGCCAGTTCCTTGAGGCCTGCAGTGGCATCCACTTGGACATGGCCAGATCTATGATGGTCTGGCTAGACCAACTTGAGTCTCAACAGAAAGAGGGAGCTCCCCGGGAGACGATTCTGCTAGCCCTTCCAACAAGTCAAGGGGCCGCGGCCTTTCTGTCGGATGCCTCAGTGAATTCAGTCAGGATGGCAGCAAGGGCAGCGGGCCTCTCCAACGCGGCCCGCAGAGTACTATGGTTAAAATGCTGGCCAGGCAATATCAAAGCAAGATCTAAGCTCTGTGCCATACCGTGTGAGGGGAGTATCTTTTTGTTCCAGTCCTGGACGAGCTGCTGGATAAGGCAGGGGATAAGAAAAAAAGGTTCCCAAACCTAGCGTCCTCTACTTACCAACGACCCTTCAGCAGGTGAAAATTTGGCCAGAGAAGACCGACAAGGGACCGTCCCAAGTGGGATGAAAGGAAAAAGAGAGGTACTGGCTTCATGTTTAAGCGTTCATCGCGGGAAAGGAAAAAAACATCCCAATGACTAGCAATGCCCGTAGGTGGTAGACTGTCGGCCTTTTATCCAGCCTGGTCTCGTTTCACCAACAGCATTTCAGTGCGGGGTGTGATATCGGCAGGACTAAAGCTTGACTTCCTTTCAGTCCCAGGGGATAAATTCAAGATAACTCCTGTCCGTCCCTCTCAGATAGAACAGACTACCTTGGAAACAGAGATTGACAAATTGTGCCACAAAAAAGTCCTAGTGGAAGTCCCTTAATCCGAGGAGAGTAGAGGTTTTTACTCTCCCCTATTCTTGGTTCGGAAACCAGATAACTCTTACAGGACCATTATCAATCTTTGGTCCCTTAATAGGTTTCTGGTAGCTCGACCCTTTAAAATGGAAACAGTTGGTTCAACAATAAAGATGTTGTTTCAAAACTGTTTTATGGTGGTTTGAGATTTGAAAGACGTGTACTAACATGTGCCTATTCATGCAAATCACCAACGTTTTTTGAGAGTGGCTGTTTCCATAGATGGCGTAGTCCAGCATTTTCAGTATAGAGCGCTCCACTTTGGACTTTCAGCAGCGCCACTAATATTCACGAAAATAATATCCGAGGTTATGGCCCACCACCGAGAGTCTGACATCTTAATTGTTCCTTACTTAGACGACTTCTTGATTATTGCCAATTGGGCAGACCATTGCCTTTTTCAAGTGGAAAAGTCTATATCCATTCGAGAACACTTGGGTTGGCTGATAAACCTTGAAAAATCCCGTTTACAATCCTTGAAGGTCCAACAATTTCTCGGCCTCATTTTAGATTCAGAAAATCAAGAATGTCGCCTGCTAACTGATAAAATCATTCATATTCGTCATCAGGTTTTTACGGGCAGTAAATAAACCCTCCATGACCCTCAGGCACGAAATGTTCCTATTGGGCTCCCTAACATCTTGTATCCCGGCCGTCACATGGGCTCAGTTCCACACCAGAGCCCTTCATAGAGATATTTTAGTTAATGATAGAGCCCTGGGGGGTCTCTAAATGAGAAAATGACATTGGGTCCGTCTGCCTTAAGTTCCCTAAAATGGTGGCTTAGCAAAGACAACTTGTCCACGGGAGTTCCCTGGGAGAATCGCATATCCCTTATAATAACTACAGACGCGAGTCCCTCGGGACTTTGGGGGATATTGTGGCCCAGGGACAATGGGATCCCCGGTTAGAAAGTTCCTCCAACCTGAAGGAACTATCGGCGGTGGAGCTGTCAATTAAAAAGCTCCTTGTATACCTGCAGGGTCACCATGACAGAATTCTCTCAGACAACCAGGTGACAGTGGCATATCAACCACCAAGGTGGGACCCGATCCGAGGCTCTGATGGATGTGGCAGAACGCCTGTTCCGGACAGCGGAAAGACATTTTCTATCTTTAACAGCACTACACATAAGAGGAAAAGACAATACCACAGCAGACTTTCTAAGCCGAAATACACTAAGACAGGGAGAGTGGTGCCTGAATGGAACCATCTTCAGCCAGATTGTCTGTATGTGGGGGTCAACCGGACGTAGACCTCTTTGCCACCAGGCAGAACAGAAAAGTAAAACAGTTCTGTTCCCTGAATCCGGGGAAGAAACTTCTTGTAGTGGACGCCTTCCTGAGAAAGTGGGGTTTCTAGCTGGCCTACGCCTTCCCCCCATTATCCTGTTACCTCTGGTAGTAAGGAAGATCAGAGAAGACAGAGCAAGAGTCATTCTTATTGCCCCATTCTGGCCCAGAAGGGCTTGGTTTTCATGGCTGAGAACAATGTCAGTCTGCAACCCCTGGGTACTTCCAGATCTCCCAGATCTGCTTTTTGGAAGAGCATTGAGTAGCAGGGTGGTTTGCTGTTGAAGGAGAAAAAAAAACAACTCTTTAAATCTTCTGCTTCAGCGAGTGTGAGCGAGCTGAGTGTGACCGGTGCGCAAGTGCGAACGGTGGTAAGTGTGTGACTTGGGATTCAGTGAAGAAGTATGTGAAAGTATAGAACTATTTGGAAAATCTTTAACAAATACCTGTGTGAATTGGTGTGAGTCGAGGAATTGTGGATTGCTGAGTGCTTTTCTGCCTGTTCTATTTTTTGGGGACTTTTTTAACCTATTTTTTTCTCTCTAAAGGATTAATATCTTATTTTACTGTGTGTTTAAGGGTTAACTATATTGCATTTAAATCTTGAGGTGTAGCTATATTCACAAGGTTAATTAACCCCTTCACCTCCAAGGGTGGTTTGCACGTTAATGACCGGGCCAATTTTTACAATTCTGACCACTGTCTCTTTATGAGGTTATAACTCTGGAACGCTTCAACAGATCTTCGCGATTCTGAGACTGTTTTCTCGTGACATATTGTACTTCACGATAGAAGTATAATTTCTTCGATATAACTTGCGTTTATTTTTGAAAAAAACACAAATATGGCGAAAATTTTGAAAATTTTGCAATTTTCAAACTTTGAATTTTTTTCCCTTAAAACAGAGAAATATGTCACACAAAATA
Organism: Oophaga sylvatica; assembly: GCA_033576555.1. Taxonomy (NCBI): domain Eukaryota; kingdom Metazoa; phylum Chordata; class Amphibia; order Anura; family Dendrobatidae; genus Oophaga; species Oophaga sylvatica. The sequence continues at coordinate 288,246,950 of JARQOD010000004.1, read as the reverse complement.
GTTAAGAAATAACATTTCCCACATGTCTACTTTACATCAGCACAATTTTGGAACCAAAATTTTTTTTTGTTAGGAAATTATAAGGGTTAAAAGTTGACCAGTGATTTCTCATTTTTACAACAAAATTTACAAAGCCATTTTTTAGGGACCACCTCATATTTGAAGTCACTTTGAGGGGTCTATATAGCAGAAAATACCAAAAAGTGACACCATTCTAAAAACTGCACCCCTCAAGGTACTCAAAACCACATTCAAGAAGTTTATTAACCCTTCAGGTGCTTCACAGCAGCTGAAGCAACGTGGAAGGAAAAAATTAATATTTAACTTTTTAGCCACAAAAATGATCTTTTACAAACTTTTTTTTTATTTTGACAAGGGTAAAAGGAGAAAATGGGCAGATAAAGTTGTTGTGCAATTTCTCCTGAGTACGCCAATACCCTATATGTGGGGGAAAACCACTGTTTGGGCACACGGCAGAGCTCGTAAGGGAAGGAGCGCCGTTTGACTTTTTCAAACTAAAATTGGCTGGAGTTGAGGTTGGACGCCATGTCGTGTTTGGAGAGCCACTGATGCGCCTAAACAGTGGAAACCCCCCACAAGTGACACCATTTTGGAAACTAGACCCCCTAAGGAACTTATCTAGATCTGTTGTGAGCACTTTGAACCCCAAAGTGTTTCACAAAAGTTTATAATGCCTGGGTGTGAAAAAAAAAAAAAAAAACAATTTTCCACAAAAATGATTTTTTAGTCCCAAATTTTTGATTTTTCCCAAGGAAATTGGACCCCAAAAGTTGTTGTCCAATTTGTCGTGAGTACGCTGATACCCCATATGTGGGGGGGGAAACTGTTTGGGCGCACGGCAGGGCTTGGAAAGGAAGCAGTAACGTTTTGGAATGCAAACATTGATGGGGGTCATGTTCCGTTTGTAGTGCCCCAGATGAGCCTAAACAGTGGAAACCCCCCACAAGTGACCCCATTTTGGAAGCTAGACCCCCTAAGGAACTTATCTAGATCTTTGGTGAGCACTTTGAACCCCCAAGTGCTTCACACAAGTTTATAATGCCTGGGCATGAAAATAAAAAATCCTATTTTTTTCCCACAAAAATTATCTCTTAGTCACTAATTTTTTATTTTCCCATAGGTAACAGGAAAATTGGACCTCAAAAGTTGTTGTCCAATTTGTCCTGAGTACGCTGATACCCCATATGTGGGGGGGAACCACTGTTTGGGCGCATGGCAGAGCTCGGAATGGAAGTAGCACCATTTGACTGTTTCCAACCAAAATTGGCTGGAATTGAGATTGGACGCCATGTTGCATTTGGAGAGTCCCTGATGTGCCTAAACAATGGAAACCCCCCACAAGTGACCCCATTTGGGAAACTAGACCCCCTAAGGAACTTATCTAGATCTTTGGTGAGCAATTTGAACCCCCAAGTGCTTCACACAAGTTTATAACGTAGAGCCGTAAAATTAAAAAATCATATTTTTTCCACAAAATTGATCTTTTCACCCCAATTTTTATTTTCCCAAGGGTAACAAGACACCAAAAGTTATTGTGTAATTTGTCCTGAGTGCGCTGATACCCCATATGTGGGGGTAAACCACTGTTTGGGTGCATGGCAGAGTTTGGAAGGGAAGCAGCGCCGTTTGACTTTTTCAACGCAGAATTGGCTGGATGCCATGTCGTGTTTGGAGAGCTCCTGATCTGCCTAAACAGTGGAAACCCCCCACAAATGACACCATTTTGGAAACTAGACCCCTCAAGGAACTTATCTAGATGTGTGGTGAGCACTTTGAACCCCAAAGTGCTTCACAGAAGTTTATAACGTACAGCCGTAAAATAAAAAATCTTTTTTTTTTTTACAAAAATGATTTTTTCGCCCCCAATATTTTATTTTCACAAGGGTAACAGGAGAAATTGGACCCCAAAAGTTGTTGTCCAATTTGTCCTGAGAATGCTGATACCCAATATGTGGGAGTAAACAACTGTATGGGCGCACGTCGGGGCTCTGAAGGGAAGTAGTGACGTTTTGGATTGCAGACTTTGATGGAATGGTCTGGGGGCGTCATGTCGCATTTGGAGAGCCCCTGATGTGCCTAAACAGTGGAAACCCCCCACAAGTGACCCCATTTTGGAAAATAGACCCCACAAGGAACTTATCTAGATGTGTGGTGAGCACTTTGAACCCCGAAGTGCTTCCCAGAAGTTTATAACGTACAGCCGTAAAAATAAAAAATCCTTTTTTTTTTTGTTTACAAAAATGATTTTTTCGCCCCCAATATTTTATTTTCACAAGGGTAACAGGAGAAATTGGACCCCAAAAGTTGTTGTCCAATTTGTCCTGAGTACGCTGATACCCAACATGTGTGAGAAAACGACTGTATGGGTGCACGTCTGGGCTCGGAAGGGAAGTAGTGACGTTTTGGATTGCAGACTTTGATGGAATGGTCTGGGGGCGTCATGTCGCATTTGGAGAGCCCCTGATGCGCCTAAACAGTGGAAACCCCCCACAAGTGACCCCATTTTGGAAAATAGACCCCACAAGGAACTTATCTAGAAGTATTATAACCATAATCTATGGTGAAAAAGTGTCCCATAGAAGAAGTGATATGGAAGAACGTAATGGTTTAAAATATATATCTTTATTTAAACTTATTAAAACCAACAATAACAAAAAAACTAAGAGGAATTTGCAAAAAATAATAAACAATCAAAGACCCCGGGACTACAATGAATATAGTGAGCCAATGGATAACGCCTTATCCTAAATAAAATGGTAATGTCCAGATATGGTGTATAGCCTTTTAGGGAGGGACATTCCCCCAAATCCCTTATGTTAAGGTGCAAATAAGTGCAAAGTGCAATAGTGTGAGGGAAAAGATCATACAACTATCAGCTGGCCGCTGGCAAAGGCTATAAACCACACCTGAAACTGCAGTGTGCAGGAACAAGATTGGAAGGATAAATGAAAGCCGGTACCATAAGCAGAGTGGTAATGCAACACCTAGTGAAATGTGCATAGAGCTTGCATGTAATAAGAGATAGTGAGATCACTTACTCTAAACAGGGAATCATAAACATTATGTAATCCCACTTACATGCAGTTGTAGCACAAGATCAGGATAGGTGAAGTAGTCCTGAGCGGAGATCAATGAATGCCCAACGGGCACCGTTTCGCCTGGTGGCTTCTTCCGGGGCAAGAATATAAGGTAGGTGTGGGGAGGGAGGATATAAATAGCAGGCACTGCTTGGGGATAGGGTAAGAAGAATCCGGTGACTTGGTATCAGCGCACGCACCAGGTAACACCCCCTGTCAAGTAGTCTAGAAGTATGTTGAGCACTTTGAACCCCGAAGTGCTTCACAGAAGTTTATAACGTACAGCTGTAAAAATAAAAAATCCTTTTTTTTTTCCAAAAATGATTTTTTCGCCCCCAATATTTTATTTTCACAAGGGTAACAGGAGAAATTGGACCCCAAAAGTTGTTGTCCAATTTGTCCTGAGTACGCTGATACCCAACATGTGTGAGAAAACGACTGTATGGGTGCACGTCTGGGCTCGGAAGGGAAGTAGTGACGTTTTGGATTGCAGACTTTGATGGAATGGTCTGGGGGCGTCATGTCGCATTTGGAGAGCCCCTGATGCGCCTAAACAGTGGAAACCCCCCCACAAGTGACCCCATTTTGGAAAATAGACCCCACAAGGAACTTATCTAGAAGTGTGGTGAGCGCTATGAAGCCCCAAGTGCTTCACAGAAAATTTTTAACATACTGTCATGTGTGCATTGCCACGAAGATCGTCGCGGTTGCACATTTTGACTTCTCACAGCTGAGCTGCTGTTTCTTTGTGTTTGGCAGCTAGGGAGTTAATTCTGTCTGTGCTCGGTGCTGGGACTGGGTGCAGTTTCTCCCGGCTGCAATTGATTATTTGTTGATTGGTTTCCTTTAAATTCCTGGTTGTCTGCTTGGGGAGTTGCCAGTGAAACCTTCATGCAGACCACAGATAGGAATGAATCTGTATAGACTTTAGTTGTGAGCTTCTTAGTTGTTCTAAGCTCAACTTGGTTAGAGTTTATTTCCCAGACCATTTATGTTCCTTTGGTGTTTGAGTGTGTATGCAAGCGAGTGTTATCCTGTCTGTCTTATATGTCTAATCTGTGTATTTAGCTAAGATCAGCCCATATCCCTTTGGTGGTAGTCAGGATCCTTCTTAGGACTGATTACAGGGTTCAGGGTCTGATAGGAGACAGGGTTAGGTTGGAGACTTGGACCTCTGAACCATTATCAGTACCTCCAAGGTGAGGGATTAGTTAGGACCCCAGTTTAGGGTCAGGTTAGATCCCGGTCCACCTCTTTCCTGTTTCAGCTCATCAAGTCCTCAAGATTAACCCTGAGTTCAGCAGATATCGTGTCAGGTAAATCTATTCTATACTTACATGCTGATGTTGCTATACTAGTTGTTGTATAGAGTGTTGTTCCTGTATTAATAGTTTACTGACATTGTATACATATCATTAGACAGCGTGACACATACAGCCGTAAAAACAAAAAAATCATTTTTTTTTACAAAAATTATTTTGTCTCCCCCAGTTTTTTATTTTCCCAATGGTAACAGAAGAAATAGGACAAATTGCACAATAACTCTTGTGGTCCAGAGTACGCTGATACCCCATATGCGGGGGGTAAACTACTGTTTGGGCGCATGGCAGAGCTCAGAAGTGAAGGAGCACCGTTTGACTTTTTCAACTCAGAATTGGCTGGAATTGAGATCAGACGCCATGTCACATTTGGAGAGCCCCTGATGTGCCTAAACAGCAGAAACCCCCCAATTCTAACTCCAACCCTAACCCCAACATACCCCTAACCCTAGTTCCAACCCTAACCACAAACTTAACCCTAACACACCCCTAACCCTAATCCCAACCCTAACCCTAATACTAACTTTAGCGCCAATCCTAACCCTAACTTTAGCCGCAACACTAACCCTAATGGGAAAATGGAAATAAATACATTTTTTTAATTTTATTATTTTTCCCTAACTAAGGGGGTGATAAAGGGGGGTTTGATTTACTATTTATAGCGGGTTTTTGTGATTGGCAGCTGTCACGCTAAAAGACGCTTTTTATTGCAAAAAGTAGTTTTTTGCATCACCACATTTTGAGAGCTATAATTTTTGCATATTTTGGCCCACAGTCATGTGAGGTCTTATTTTTTGCGGGACGAGGTGACGTTTTTATTGGCACCATTTTTGAGCACGTGACATTTTTTGATAAAGCAGATTTATTCTTCGGGTCAGTACGATTATGGCGATACCTCATTTATATCATTTTTTTATGTTTTGGCGCTTTTATAGAATAAAAACAATTTTATATAAAAAATCATTATTTTTGCATCGCTTTATTCTGCGAGCTATAACTTTTTTATTTTTTCGCTGATGATGCTGTATGATGGCTCGTTTTTTGCGGGACAAGATGACGTTTTCAGCGGTACCATGTTTATTTATATCTGTCTTTTTGATCGCGTGTTATTCCACTTTTTGTTCGGCGGTATGATGATAAAGCATTGATTTTTTGCTTAGTTTTTTTTTTTTTTTTTTAAGGGGTTCACTAAAGGGGTTAACTAGTGGGACAGTTTTATAGGGGGGGTCGTTACGGACGCGGCGATACCAAATATGTGTACTTTTATTGTTTTGTTTTTTTTTATTTACAGGAAGAAATGAATTTATTGGGGAATATTTTTTTTTTTTTTTATGATTTTTTTTACCACTTTTTATTTTTATTTTTTTTACTTTTTTACTTTGTCCCAGGGTGGGACATCACAGTATTTTAGCAGATCGCTGGTGTAACAGTGTGCACAGCACTCTGTCACACCAGCGATCGCTCTGGCATCGCTGCAGGCTTCTCAGTGCCTGCTCTCAGCAGGCACTGAGGAAGCCGACTCCCTGCAGGACCCCGGCGCCATCTTGGATCCGGGGACCTGGAGGGAGGACGGACCCTCGGAACAGCGCGACACATCGCGCTGCTCTGAGGGTCTCAGGGGGCACGCAGGGAGCCCCCACCCTGCGCGATCCTCCCCTGTGCCCCGGGCACACCGCGATCATGTTTGATCGCGGTGTGCTAGGGTTAATGTGCCGGGAGCGGTCCGTGACCGCTCCTGACACATAGTGCTGGGTGTCAGCTGTGATATACAGCTGACACCCGGCGGCGATCAGCTACGCTCCCCCCGTACGTACGTACGTACAGCATGTTCACAGCAGCTTTCACCATAGGTACAATGCATTGCAATGCTGGAGCATTGCAATGTATTATACCTGCAATCAAAAGTGAAAAAGTGAAAGTCCCATAAAGGGACAAGGTAAAAAAACATTTTTTAAAAAAAATTTGTAAAACAAAAATATTAAAAATTTTTTAAAAATTCCCCTAAAAAATACACATTTTTATGTACCGTATATACTCGTGTATAAGCCGACCCGTGTATAAGCCGACCCCCCTAATTTTGCTACAAAAAACTGGGAAAAATTATTGACTCATGTATAAGCCGGGTGTATGAACTGCCCTCCTGCTCTGTGCTGCCCCCGTCCTGCTCCACGCTTCCCCAGTCCACCGATCTCCCCCCCCCGTCCTGCTCCACGCTTCCCCGTCCACCGATCTCCCCCGTCCTGCTCCACGCTTCCCCCGTCCACCGATCTCCCCCCCGTCCTGCTCCACGCTTCCCCCGTCCACCGATCTCCCCCCCGTCCTGCTCCACGCTTCCCCCGTCCACCGATCTCCCCCTCCCGTCCTGCTCCACGCTTCCCCCGTCCACCGATCTCCCCCCCGTCCTGCTCCACGCTTCCCCCGTCCACCGATCTCCCCCCCGTCCTGCTCCACGCTTCCCCCGTCCACCGTTCTCCCCCCCTGTCCTGTTCCGTGCTCCTTGTCCTCTCCTCCATCATACTCACCCCTCCCCGTGCCATCGCTGAGCGTCCCTGCAATCCTGCGTTCTCCCCGTCTTCCTGCAGCTCTTCATCACTGAGCGGTGATGTAATACCGCTCATTAAGGTCATGAATATGGAGGCGACGCCCGTGGGAGTGGCGTCGCGTCCATATTACATGACCTTAATGAGCGGGTATTACATCACCGCTCAGCGCTGAAGAGCTGCAGGAAGACGGGGAGAGCTGCAGGATTGCAGGGACGCTCAGCGATGGCACGGGGAGGGTGAGTATGATCCCAGCCACCGACTCCTGCCGCGGCATCCCCTCCCCCGCTGGTTTCTGCCCTATGACTCGTGTATAAGCCGAGGGGGCATTTTCAGCACGAAAAAAGGTGCTGAAAATCTCGGCTTATACACGAGTATATACGGTAATAATAAAAAAAAAATATATACACATGTTTAGTATCGCCGCGTCTGTAAAAATCCCATCTATAAAATCGTAACCCTAGTTAACCCCTTCAGTGAAAGCCGTAAAAAAAAAAAAAAACACAAAAAAGTAGTAAATTATACTTTTTCCAAGCGGTATCATCATACCGCTTGGAAAAAGTGCAATAACACGCAATCAAAAAGACGGATATAAATAAACATAGTACCGCTGAAAACGTCATCTTGTCTCGCAAAAAACAAGCCGCTATACAGCATCATCAGCAAAAAAAAAAAAAGGGTATAGCTCGCGGAATAAACTGATGCAAAAATAATTATTTTTTCTATACAATTTTTTATTGTGTAAAAAACGCCAAAAAATAAAAAAATACATAAATGAGGTATCGCTGTAATCGTAGTGACCTGAAGAATAAAGCTGCCTTATCAATTTTACCATACGCGGAATGGGGAAAAAAAAAACCAAATTCCTGAATTGCTGGTTTTTGTTCATTCTGCTTCCACAAAAATCGGAATAGGAAGCGATCAAAAAGCGTTATGTGCCCGAATATGGTACCAATAAAAACGTTCGCTCGTCCCGCAGAAAATAAGCCTGCAGATAACTCTGTCGGCCGAAATATGGAAAAATTATAGCTCTCAAAATACGGCGATGCAAAAATTTCTTACAAAAAATTCTTCCAAAAAAAGTGTCTTTTAGTGTGTGACAGAAGCTGAACATGAAAAAAGAGTATAAATCTGGTATCGCTGTAATCGCACCGATCCGAGGAATAAAGTCGCCTAATCACTAATACCGCACGAGGAACGGCGTAAAAAATAAAACCAATTCTTCACCTTTTGTGGATTTGTTCATTCTGCCTCCCAAAAATCGCAGTAAGGGGATCACAGTGGTTCCCCCCCACATATGGGGTATCAGCGTACTCTGCACAAATTGCACATCAACTTTTGGGGTCCAATTTCTCCTGTTATCCTTATAAAAAGATAATTTTTGTGGAAAAAAATATGATTTTTTTTATTTTCACGGCTCTACGTTATAACCTTCTGTGAAGCCCTTGGGGTTCAAAGTGCTCACCACACTTTACATAAGTTCCTTGGGGGATCTAGTTTCCAAAATGGGGTCACTTTTTGGGGTTTCCACTGTTTAGGTACATCAGGGGCTCTCAAAACGCGACATGGTGTCCGCTCTCGATTCCAGCCAATTTGACATTCAAAATCTCAAATGATGCTCCTTCCCTTCTGAGCACTGCCGTGCGCCTAAAGATTGGTTTTCCCACACACATGGGGTATCGGTATACTCAGGAGAAATTGTACAACAAATATTGTGGTTCATTTTCTCCTGATACCCTTGACAAAATTTTAAAAATTGTGTCGAAAGAAAAATTTTGGGGAAAAAAAGTTAAATGTTCATTTTTTCCTTCCACATTGCTTCAATTCTTGTGAAGTACCTAAAGGGTTAATAAACTTCTTGAATGTGGCTTTGAACACGTTGAGGGGTGCAGTTTTTAGAATGGTGTCACTTTTGGGTATTTTCTGTCATACTGACCCCTCAAAGTGACTTCAAATGTGAGGTGGTCACTAAAAAAAATGGTTTTGTACATTTTATTGTAAAAATGAGAAATCGATGGTCAACTTTTAACACTTATAACTTCCTAACAAAAAAAAATGTTGGTTCCAAAATTATGCTGATGTAAAGTAGACATGTGGGAAATGTTATTTATTAACTATTTTTGTGACATATCTCTCTGATTTAAGGGCAGAAAAATTAAAAGTTTGAAAATTGCAAAATTTTCGCCATATTTCCATTTTTTTCATAAATAAATGCAAGTTATATTGAAGAAATTTTACCACTAACATGAAGTACAATATGTCATGAGAAAACAATCTCAGAATCGCCAAGATCTGTTGAAGCATTCCAGAGTTATAAGCACAAAGTGACAGTGGTCAGAAATGTAAAAATTGGCCTGGTCATTAACCTACAAAATGGCTTGGTCATTAAGGGGTTAAAACCCATCCTGCGTGATAATATATGTGAATCTAATAAAGATGTAGGGTCCCTGTGGGTGGAGATTAGGGGAGGGGGAAAAAAATAATAAATTACTGATAGGGGTTTGTTATAAGTCTCCAAAAATAATGGAAGCAACAGAGAATATCCTTGTAAAGCAAATAGATGAAGCAGCAACTCAAGGAGAAGTCATTATTATGGGGGACTTCAACTACCCTGAAATACATTGGGGAACAAAAGGTAATAGGTTTTTGACAACTATGAGAGACAATCACCTTTCACAACTAGTTCAGGACTCAACAAGAGGGGGGCACTGCTAGACCTAATATTAACCAACAGGCCAGACCGCATATCAAATATAAGGGTTGGGGGTCACTTGGGTAATAGTGATCACAAAATAATAAGCTTTCATGTATCCTTTAATAAGATGTGTAGTCGAGGGGTTACAAGAACACTAAACTTCAGGAAGGCAAATTTCCAACGGATGAGAGATGATCTTAGTGCCATAAACTGGGACGATATCCTGAGACATAAAAATACACAAAGAAAATGGGAGACGTTTATTAGCATCCTGAATAGGACCTGTGCACAGTATATACCCTATGGGAATAAACATGCTAGAATTAGGAGGAAACCACTATGGCTAAATAGAGCTGTAAGGGGCGCAATAAGTGACAAAAAGAAAGCGTTTAGGGAATTAAAGCAAGTAGGTAGTGATGAGGCATTAAATAAATACAGAAGATTGAATCAATTCTGCAAATCAAGACAGCAAAGATTGAGGCAGAGAGACTCATTGCCAGAGAAAGTAAAAATAATCCCAAAATATTCTTTAACTACATAAATAGTAAGAAACTAAAAAATGATAGTGTTGGTCCCCTTAAAATAGTCTGGGTAAAATGGTGGCTGAGGATAAGGAAAAAGCCAATATGCTAAATGACTTTTTTTCAACAGTATTTACACAAGAAAATCCCATGACAGATAACATGGTCAGTGATAAAAAAAATTTCTCATAATGTCACATGCTTAACCCAGCAGGAAGTACGGCGGCGTCTAAAAATCACTAAAGTTGACAAATCCCCGGGCCCGGATGGGATACACCCCCGAGTACTGCAGGAATTAAGTACAGTCATAGATAGACCATTATTTTTAATCTTTAAAGATTCCATAATAACGGGGTCTGTACCACAGGACTGGCATATAGCAAATGTGGTGCCAATATTCAAAAAGGGGACAAAAACTGAACCTGGAAATTATAGGCTAGTGAGCTTAACATCTACTGTGGGTAAAATCCTGGAGGGTTTTTTAAGGGATACTATATTTGAGTATCTGAAGTAGAATAACCTCATGATCCAATATCAACATGGGTTTATGAGAGACCGTTCCTGTCAGACTAATCTGATGAGTTTCTATGAAGAGGTAAGTACCGGACTGGACCAAGGGAACGCAGTGGACGTGGTGTATATGGACTTTTTAAAAGCTTTTGATACGATGCCATACAAAAGGTTGATACATAAAATGAGAACAATGGGGATAGTGGAAAATATGTGTAAGTGGGTTAAGAACTGGCTCATGGATAGGAAACAAAGGGTGGTTATTAATGGAGCACACTCGGACTGGGTCACGGTTAGCAGTGGAGTACCAAAGGGGTCAGTGTTGGTGCCGCTTCTCTTTAACATATTTATTAATGACCTTGTAGGGGCATACAGAGTAGTATTTCAGTATTTACACTACTCTGCAGAGTATACAGAGGAGGACAAGTTTATATTACAGGAGGATTTATGTAAACTAGAAGCTTGGGCTGATAAATGGCAAATGAGCTTTAATGGGGATAAATGTAAGGTCATGCACTTGGGTAGAACAAACAAGATGTATAATTATGTGCTTAATTGTAAAACACTGGGCAAAACTGTCACTGAAAAAGACCTGGGTGTATGGGTGGACGACAAACTCACATTTAGTGGCCAATGTCAGGCAGTTGCTGCCAAGGCAAATAAAATAATGGGATGCATTAAAAGAGGCATAGATGCTGTGAGACAGTGAAGGAATATGTGTTGAATGAGGTGTATATTTCACCTAAGTACCTTGCTGACTGGTATGAGCGAAATGTGTGGCTTTGTAAACCTGGTGGTAAAGAAAGGTCACTACACCTGCCATTCAGTACACGCTTGCAGCTCAGACCTGAACCCACTCAGGTGTTGATTAGGAAGCCAGAAGTAGGTGCTTGGGAGCACAGTCAGGGAGCTCATTCAGTCTGGACAGGAGTCCAGGCACGGAAGGAGACTCCAGGAGGTGGGCTCTCTCTGTCTGGGTGCTCGAGGTACCCGGACACAAAGAGGAGACTCTGCGACACTCCATGCTGGTGACTACTGAATAGGAGGTGATCTCTCTCAAGTCTGGACGTTGGAGTTGCCTTCAGACATAAAGAGGAGTATCGGTGAAACTCCATACTGGTAACATATATCATATGTGTTGTTTTGGGCCCAGGCTGGTAGAGCCGGGTTCCTGTTAGAAAGGGACATTTCATGTGTGTAGTGAGTAGCCGAGGGGCTTAGGTTTTCTTTTTATGATTTCGTTTTTATCACCTACTGTTTGCTGTGGACTTTAATAAAGCTGGTTGCGGCCAGTTTTACACCAGAACTGCTGTCTGAGTGAACTGTTTATATGCCATTCTGTCTACCCGGACAGCGATCCCAGAGCTATATCCCCTGAAAAGCTTACAATGCTCATGAGAAGAACATAATTTTACCTCTATACAAGTCACTAGTGCGACCACACTTAGAATATTGTGTACAGTTCTGGTCTCTGGTGTATAAGAAATGCATAACTGAACTGGAGCGGGTGCAGAGAAGAGCGACTAAGGTTATTAGAGAACTGGGGGGGGTCTGCAATACCAGGACAGGTTATTACACTTGGGGTTATATAGTTTGGAAAAACGAAGGCTTAGGGGTGATCTTATTACAATGTATAAATATATGAGGGGACAGTACAAAGACCTTTCTAATAATCTTTTTACTCTTAGACCTGTGACAGGGACAAGGGGGCATCCTCTACGTCTGGAGGAAAGAAGGTTTAGTCATAATCACAGACGCAGATTCTTTACTGTAAGAGCAGTGAGACTATGGAACTCTCTGCCGTCTAATGTTGTAATGAGTGATTTCCTACTAAAATTTAAGAAGGGACTGGATGCCTTTCTTGAAAAGTATAATATTACTGGTTATATACACTAGTTTACTTGATATTGCGTTGATCCAGGGAGCTAGTCTGATTGCCGTATGTGGAGTCGGGAAGGAATTTTTTTCCCCAATGTGAAGCTTACTGTTTGCCACATGGTTTTTTTTTGCCTTCCTCTGGATCAACATGTTAGGGTAGGTTAGGATAGGATATGGGTTGAACTAGATAGACTTAAAGTCTTCCTTCAACCTTACTAACTATGTTACTATGTTCTCTTCCAGGGCCCAGTCAATCACCCACAGGTAGCAGGACTCCTCCTGACGGTGTGGAGTTTGAAAGGTCATTATTGAAGGATAGAGGATTCTCCCTCAATCTAATAGACCCCCTTCTGAAAAGTAGAAAAACAGTTACAACCAAGATCTATGCTAGAACCTGGAGACAATTTCTGGCCACTTCTGACCTTAAAACCGATGGGGGGTTCCTATAGAGCAGATTTTAGAATTTTAGAATTTCTGCAGAAGGGTCTGGAGTTAGGTCTGGCTACTAGTACCCTGAAAGTGCAGGTCTCAGCCCTTGGTGCCCTATTTAATTGTGATATTGCAAGAAATTACTAGATATCCAGATGTATTAAAGCTGCTGGCAGGTCTAGACCCATACACAGGGTAAGGTGTGTACCATGGGACTTAAACTTAGTCCTTATGGCTATGACGGAGGCTCTGTTTGAATCCATGGTATCTGCCTCAATTAAGATTCTATCCCTCAAAGTAGCCTTTTTGGTAGCTATTACGTCAGCACGTAGAATAAGCGACATCCAAGCACTCTCTAGAGACCCTCTTTACACACAGATTCTGTTAGTATTTAGACAAGACACTGCCTACTTGCCCAAGTTTGCCTCACACTTCCACAGGACACAAGAGATAGTTCTCCCCTCCTTCCTCCCTAACCCTACTAACCAGAAGGATAAAAAACTTCATACCTTAGATGTTAGAAGATGTCTATTAGAGCAGGGTTCCCCAACTCCAGTCCTCAAGGCCCACCAACAGGTCATGTTTTCAGGATTTCCTTAGTATTGCCCAGGTGATAATAGCATCACCTGTGCAATACAAAGGAAATCCTGAAAACATGAACTGTTGGTGGGCCTTGAGGACTGGAGTTTGGGAACTCTGTGTAAGAGTATCTCTCTGTCACTAATCCCAGGAAAAAGGACAACGCCTTAATTATATCCTTCCAAGGCATTAGAAAGGGTCTTAGAGTTTCAAAATGTACATTAGCAAGATGGATTAGGGAGGCTATCTCTCTAGCTTACACAGCAGGTGGCGGTCCGGCTCCGCAGAACTTAAGGGCACATTCTACCCGAGCCATGGCGACCTCTTGGGCGGAAAGATCTGGAGTTTCCATCGACCAGATATGTAAGGCGGCCACGTGGTCATCCCTTTGCACCTTTTTTAACCATTATAGGCTAGACATGGGTGCCTCCTCAGATCGTACCTTCAGGTTAAGGGTGCTGCAGGCTGTAGTCCCTCCCTAAGATAGTGTTTATATCTCTGTAATTCTCTCGTGGTGCTGTCATCGGAGTCCGAATAAAATTAAGTTACGTACCGTTAACGGTATTTTTCGGAAGCCCATGACAGCACCCTTAGCTCCCTCACTTTCACGTGTGGGTGCGCACTTCTTCCACTTATAGGGTTCACCTAGGTTATCTTGTTCAGGTTGTATTATGAGCCATTAACCATGGAGGTCCTCTCAAGCTCTGTAATCCAACTGATGCATGGGAGAGGTACCACCCTTTTTGCATCTGTAGGTTTCCTGTTCCTGAAGGGAGGATCCCCTCTCTCGTGGTGCTGTCATGGGCTTCCGAAAAATACCGTTACCAGTACGTAACTTAATACTTTTTTCACACAGGGCCCTGTAGGTTTGGATTTCTTTTCCCCTTAATAATAAAGACCTTAATTAAAAAAACTGCATTTTGTGATTACTTATTACTGTTATTCTTATCTAATATTTAAATGTGGTGATCTGAAACATTTAAGTGTGACACATGCAAAAGAATAGGAAATCAGGAAGGGGACAATCAATTTTTCACATCACTGTAGTGTACGCGCCGTAATATACTCACAGATCAAGTTCTTTCCTGGTTTCCAGCATTGCTCGGATCCTCTTCTTACACGTGAATTCTATTCCGATGCACCAGATCATACTGGGATCTATGAGTGAGCCAGAAGTGGTTTTTACAATGTAAACCTATGATGCTTTGCCTTGACGTACCAAAGATTTACACTGTAAAATCCTCTCCTGGCTCACACATACACCCCAGTGTGATCTGGTGCATTGGAATAGAAGTCACGTGTGAGAAGAGGATCCAAGCAATGCTGGAAACCAGGAAAGAAGGCAATCGGTGACTATATTACCGCACTTAGGGCTCATACTCATTTGCGATAAAAACAGATAAGTGCAATCCGATAAAAAAATCGGATTGCACTCTGACCAATGTTATTCAATCGGTTACATCTCATCAGTGATTTTTTTTCCCAGATGAAATTGTACTGAGAAGAAAAATCGAAGAATGGTGCGATTTGCTGAGTATTTTGGATG
Organism: Oophaga sylvatica; assembly: GCA_033576555.1. Taxonomy (NCBI): domain Eukaryota; kingdom Metazoa; phylum Chordata; class Amphibia; order Anura; family Dendrobatidae; genus Oophaga; species Oophaga sylvatica. The sequence goes on along the minus strand of JARQOD010000004.1, from coordinate 288,231,835 downwards.
GTACTTGCCAATGAAAGTCAATGGGTGTGAGCAAAAAAACAAATCTAGATGTAGCAGAGCCTGACCCGTCGTGGGACAAATAGACTATCATCTTCTCAGCGGACAGGTGAGGAATATTGTTGTTTGTTATTTTTATTCTCTTGCAGGGGACAATGGCGTCACTGGACTGGGTGATGCAGTAAATATGATTTAATTAAGATTTATTAAAGGAGTCTGTGTCATTCTTTCAATTAAAGGACTTTTTCTGGATGTGTGTGTTTTTATACAATATGACTATGGGGTTAGTAATGAGGGGCGTCTTATTGAAGCCTTTCCATTACTAACCTCTGGGCTTGATGTCACCTGACAATACAAAGGTGACATCAACCCCCCAACTATTACCCCATTTGCCACCACATCAGGGGAAATGGGAAGAGCAAGGCTAAGTGCCAGAATTGGCACATCTTATAGATGCACCTTTTCTAGGATGGCTAAGAGCTGATACTTTTAGCCTGGGGGGAGACAGTATCCATGGCCTCTTCCTAGGCTATTAATATCAGCCCGCAGCTGTATGTCATTTTTTTTGGGGGGGGGCTCCATTTTGGCCAGTAAATGCTAAGTGTACAGCTGTGAGTTGATATTAATAGCCTGGAAAGCTCCATGGGTATTATCCCCTTCCCAGGCTATTAGCATTGGCCCCCAGCCGTCGGCTTTCCCTCTGCTGGTCAAGAAAATTACGAGGGAGCCCAAGCCATTTTTTTTCAGAAAAATAATCTTTTAATAATTAAATACATGTACAGTAAGCTGCACACATTGTACTAATTGTATTTGTCAAAGATATGTGTATATCTATCTTATCATAATCCTGTCAGCGCCAGCGAACTGCCACGGCTGAGCAGGGTGACTCACCCACACTGCGGAAGGGCCCGGGGTCAGATGCCGCAGGGGAGGCTCAGGCAGACGGGCAGGGCCGGCGTCAGCACCCGGCACACCCGGGCAAGTGCCGGGGCCCTGAGCAGGCGGGGGGGCCCACTCGCCGTCTGGCACCCCCGCGCCCGTTAGCGGAGGAGAGCGGTGTAATGTATGTGGTACAGTTCATATAGCGTCTTGTGCTTGGGTGCGATGAAAATACTTGAGACACAGGTTGATAAAGAAAGTCTTGTATTGCTTCATACAAATTGGCAAAAATAAACACACAGGTTGCAAACACAGAAGCAGGAGACACAGCAGGCCAGAGTAATCTAAGCTCAGCAATAACTCTCCACAACAGATTCAGATCTTCTTCTCTGTTACCGCAAGTCCATGCAAACGTGAGGCTCTCAAGAGCAGAGTTCAGAGTCCACAAGTGCTTCAGAGTTCCTCAGTAGGAATGGCTGGAGTACAAGGTCCAAGGCTTCAGGAGTCAGAACACAGGTTCACTGCAGGCTAGATTCTGAAGCACTGATTGCTCAGCTGTGGCTGTTTAAGAAGCAAACGGAGAGAATCAGGGCGGGAACATGCAAGCTGGAAAACTCCATTTTGACTGAGGGCAAGATAGCTGCAGCAAAACAGAAAGCAAAATGGCCGACGAACAAACTGAGTTTCAGAAACAGATACACAGAACCTTACATTACTCCCCCCTTAGGGACAACCTCCGGATGACCTCAGACCAGGCTTGTGTGGGTACCTCTGATGAAACTGACGGAGCAAGCGAGGAGCATTAACGTTATTGACTGGCTCCCATGAGTTGTCCTCCACTGGGTAGCCCTGCCATTTAATCAGATATTGTAACTGATTTCTATACAACCTGGAATCTAAAATCCTTTCCACCACAAATTCTTCCTGACCATCGACTAGCACTGGGTCAGGGCAAGGAGAAGAACGTCCAGGAAACGTATTGGGTGTCGCAGCCTTTAGTAGGGATACATGAAAGACAGGGTGGATTCTCATAGTTCTGGGCAATTGAAGACGACAAGCAACGGCACTTATAATCTTACTGATTTTATAGGGTCCAATGTACTTATGTCCCAACTTAGACGATGGAATCCTTAACTTAAGATTTCTGGTTGACAGCCAGACCAGGTCTCCTACCTTAAAAGCTGGTGCAGGTTTACGAAATTTATCTGCTGCCTTCTTGTACCTTTCCTGAGCCGATTCCAGATTCTCCTTTAGAAGATCCATATTCTTCTGTAAAGTCGTGACTCTTTCAGCCACTGCTGGCAAAGGCGTCTCTATGGGAAATCGTGGTAGAATGTTAGGATGATAACCTAGATTAGAGTAAAAAGGAGACTGTTTAGTGGAGGCACTCTGAGAGTTGTTGTAAGAGAACTCAGCCAATGGAAGTAGATCCACCCAATCATCCTGTAGGTGGCAGATAAAGCAGCGGAGATACTGCTCCAGGGTTTGATTGGTTCGTTCGGTTTGTCCATTAGTCTGGGGATGAAAAGCAGAAGAAAGGTTTACTTTAATGTCCAATGCTGCACAGAAATTTTGCCAAAACCTAGAAGTGAATTGCACCCCTCGATCCGAAATAACCTCATCCGGTACTCCATGTAAACGAAACACATCTTTAATCATCAAATCTGATGTCTGTTTTGCAGTGGGTAAGCCGACACAAGGGATAAAATGAGCTGCCTTTGTTAAACGGTCAACCACCACTAGAATAGTGTTCTTCCCTTGAGAGGTTGGTAATTCCACAATGAAGTCCATAGAAATGGATCCCCACGGGCGGGACGGGGTGGGAAGAGGCTGTAACAGACCAGTTGGTGAAGAGCGAGGTGTTTTGCATCTTGCACAAACCTCACACGAAGTGACATAGTCCAAAACATCCTTCCTACAAGTGGGCCACCAAAAGAAACGAGAAAGAAATTCCTGTGTCTTTAGAATTCCTCTATGCCCGGCTATTTTGGAATCGTGAATGAGTTGCAATACTCTCAATCTGACTGTTTCAGGTATATACAGACGTTGTCCCAGAATCCACACACCATTCTTAAAGACAAGACTTACGTCCCTTGGGGGTTGAGCCAAAAAAGAATCCGCATGGTATGCTTCCTTGATGTCTTTAATTAGGTCTTGATGATGAATCACTCCTAGGAATCTAGAGTCAGGAAGAATAGTCTTAGGAGGAGTAATTGGACGTGTCTCTGCTGAGTAAATCCTAGAGAGTGCATCAGCCTTTCCATTGCGCGATCCTGGTCTATAAGAAATAATAAAATTAAATTGGTTTAAGAAAAGATTCCAGCGAGCCTGGCGAGGAGTCAGGCACTTAGCCGACCTGATAAACTCAAGATTACGATGGTCTGTCAGAACGACTATTTGCTGTGCAGCTCCTTGAAGAAGGTGTCTCCATTCTTTGAAGGCGGCAATAATGGCCAACAACTCTCTATTGCCCACATCGTAGTTCTTCTCAGCCGAAGACAACTGCTGGGAAAAGAAGGCACAGGGATGCAAGACATTCTTCTCACCTGTTCTCTGAGAGAGTATAGCTCCCACGGCACAGTCTGAAGCATCCACCTCTATTATGAAGGCAAGCTCTGGTTGGGATGTACTAGGATAGGTGCAGTGGTAAATTTATCTTTTAGACGGGAAAATGCTTCCTGGGCTTGGGAGTCCAGGAGAACTTACACTCTTTCCGGGTAAGTTGGGTGATAGGTGACACTACCTCAGAGAAATTTCTAATGAAACGTCTATAGAAGTTTGCAAACCCGATGAAGCGCTGTACCTCCTTCACATTTCTAGGACTTGGCCAATCATTGATGGCTTGGGTTTTACTTCCATCCATACTAATTCCTTGTGTAGACAGTACATACCCCAGAAATTGAATTTCGGTCTTATGGAATTCACACTTTTCAAGCTTGATGTAAAGATGATTTTGTCTTAGACGTTCCAAGACCATTCTCACATGTCCATGATGTTCCTCTGTGGAGTTAGAAAAAATTAAAATATCATCCAAATAAATTACCACGAATGTATCTAGGAGATCCCTGAAGATGTCATTCACCAAGTGATGGAAAGTGGCTGGGGCGGTACTCAGACCAAAAGGCATAACCAGATATTCAAAGTGTCCATAGCGTGACCTGAATGCAGTCTTCCATTCATCCCCAGGTCTAATACGGACTAAGTTATAGGCCCCACGAAGATCTAGTTTAGAAAAAATTTTGGCATGTCGCACTCTCTCCAATAACTCAGGGATTAAAGGCAATGGATAACGGTTTCTAATAGTAACCTTATTGAGTTCCCTATAGTCTACGCATGGTCTCAGGGATCCATCTTTCTTCTTTACAAAGAATATGGGTGCCCCTGCAGGAGATGAAGAGGGGCGTATGAAGCCCTTGGCTAGATTTTCGTCTATGTACTCTTTTAAAGCCTTCAGCTCGGGCCCCGCCAGGGGGTAGATCTTACCAAAAGGTATCTCTGCTCCAGGCAATAATTCAATTGGACAATCATATGGACGGTGAGGAGGAAGCTGGTCAGCGTTCTTCTTGTCACATAAATCCACATAGTCCTGGTATACAGCTGGTAGTTCAGGGGCTGACATGGTTCCTTTAGGAACAGAGCAAGCTGAAATTTTTTGGACTCATCTGTTTCTCTGGAAAGTGTAATTCCTTGGTCTCCCAGTTAATGGTAGGATTCTGAGCCTGCAGCCATGGTAGCCCTAGAATAATGGGAAAGTGAGGAGAAGAGATAAGCATAAAGGACAGTTTCTCTTGATGATCTTTACCCATAAGAACCTTTAAAGGCTCTGTTTCCTGATCCACTGGTCCAGAGGTCAGCAGGGAGCCATCCACAGTTTCCATCTGTACTGGAGTAGCCTTCTTCACTGAACGTATTCCCTGTTTTAGAGCAAAGGAGACATCCATAAAATTTCCACTTGCACCTGAGTCGATCATAGCAGAGCTAGACACCCAGGCTGAGTCAACCCAGAGTTTGATGGAAAGAAAACAGTGAGAATTGTTTTTCTTACAACTCAGCTGGGACACCGCTGAGGAAACTTGAAAGATGGCAGCATTTACACAGTCAACGTCCTCAGAGGTAACGGAGTTTAAGTCCGAGAAATCAAGATCTGTTGCTGCAGCTCTCTCTGGAGCCTGAGGCTCGGACCTGACAGATCCCCTCTCGCAACACTCACAATGAATGAGTGCTGCAGTAGTCTTGCGAGAACGGCTGGGACAGTTAATAATAAAGTGCCCTGACTTACCACAATAAAAACATAGATTCTCCTTAAAACGATGTTCCTTGCGTGCATCACTAACCCGTCGTAGTAAAGAGTCTACCTGCATGGGTTCAGGTTCAGGTTCCCGTGTAATCCTATTCAAAGGTTCCTTAGCTGGAGAGGAAGGTAGGAAAAGGTTAGTACGATTGCTTTCGAACCATCTCTCTTGCCTGCGTTCAGTTAAACGAGTATCAATACGGATGCAGTAGTTAATAAAGTCACCTAACGCAGTGGGAGGGTCGGCACGAGCAAGTTCATCCTTAATCAGTGGGGATAACCCCTTTCGAAAAATAGATTTTTTGGCGGAATTGTCCCAGGTGGTATCAAGGGCCCATCTCCTGAAATCCAAGGCATATTCAGCTACCGAGTGCTTACCTTGGAGCAAAGCTAACATGGCTGCTTCAGCTGTTGCACCTCGATTGGGGTCATCAAACACCTGCCCCATGGCTGAAATAAAATCATCAAGGTGATTCAAACAATCATCCTCAGTCTCAATCAGAGGGTTTGCCCATATCAAAGCCTTGTTGGTAAGCAACATAATTATAGTAAGCACCTTAGATCGTTCAGTAGGAAATTGTGAAGCATGTGCAGAAAAAAAAGATTGCATTGATTAACAAATCCCCTGAATTTTTCACGTTCACCACCAAAACGAAAAGGGGCAACTTGGGAATCCCAGAACTCGGGGCCACGGCAGGAGCCTGGACTCGCCCCTCCAGAACCTCAATCCTGGCTCGCAAATCCTGGGTAGTCTGTCCAACCACTTGCAAATTGTGATTATTTAGGTCCTGAAGATTTGTAAAACGGGTCTTTATATTCTGCAAATCTGCAAGGATATTATCAGTCACTCCGCAAAGTTCCTTTATGCGGGCCTCCATTTTCCAGATCTTTTAAGACAGGATACTGGAAGAAGAGGAGAGAAAAAAAAACAATAGTGTTCACCTGTGGCAACACTGAAGAAAGAAAAAACTTTAAGGGAACTGCTCACCTGGAATGGTTGTGAGAAGTCACAACCACTATCATCACAGAAAGCTTTCAACCAGACATCTGATATCCAGAGTTTCAGCAGACAAAAAGAGAAGAGAAAAAAAAAAAACAATAGTGTTTACCTGTGATAACACTGCAGAAAAAAAAAAACTTAAGGGAATTGCTCACCTGGAATGGTTGTGAGAAGTCACAACCACTGTCATCACAGAAAGTACAACCGGACATCCGATATCCACAGTACAGCAGACAAGCCTTTCCAGACCCAGCAGACACTAACGTTTGGCTTCAGAATCTTGTAATGTATGTGGTACAGTTCATATAGCGTCTTGTGCTTGGGTGCGATGAAAATACTTGAGACACAGGTTGATAAAGAAAGTCTTGTATTGCTTCATACAAATTGGCAAAAATAAACACACAGGTTGCAAACACAGAAGCAGGAGACACAGCAGGCCAGAGTAATCTAAGCTCAGCAATAACTCTCCACAACAGATTCAGATCTTCTTCTCTGTTACCGCAAGTCCATGCAAACGTGAGGCTCTCAAGAGCAGAGTTCAGAGTCCACAAGTGCTTCAGAGTTCCTCAGTAGGAATGGCTGGAGTACAAGGTCCAAGGCTTCAGGAGTCAGAACACAGGTTCACTGCAGGCTAGATTCTGAAGCACTGATTGCTCAGCTGTGGCTGTTTAAGAAGCAAACGGAGAGAATCAGGGCGGGAACATGCAAGCTGGAAAACTCCATTTTGACTGAGGGCAAGATAGCTGCAGCAAAACAGAAAGCAAAATGGCCGACGAACAAACTGAGTTTCAGAAACAGATACACAGAACCTTACAAGCGGTGTCAGCGCCGCCACTGGGCTCCCCCCGCTTGCTCAGGGCCCCGGCAACAGCTGGCACAATACTTACCTTTCCCGTGCCTCCGCAGCCGCAGCTCCGGGCTCCAGGGGGCGCCGGCGCTTCCTCTCACAGCAGCGCCGCTGAATGACGTCATCATTCAGTGGCCGGCTGTGGCAGAGAGCGCCGGACGCTGGACGGGTGAGACGTGTATGTGTGTGTCTCTGTGTGTGTGTGTCTGTGTGTATGTAGTGCGGTGCTTTGTGTGTGTGTGTGTGTGTGTGTGTATGTGTGTGTGTATGTATGTGAGAGAGTACTTGTGTGCTGTCTGTGTGTGATGATGGGCAGGCATTGCTGATAATGGGGAGGCATTGATGATGATGGGGAGAAGATGATGATAATGGGCAGGCATTGATGATAATGGGCAGGCATTGATGATGGGGAGAAGATGATGATGGGCAGGCATTGATGATAATGGGGAGGCCATGATGATAATGGGCAGGCATTGATGATGGGGAGGAGATGATGATGATGGGCAGGCATTGATGATGATGGGGAGGAGATGATGATGATGGGCAGGCATTGATGATGATGGGGAGGAGATGATGATGATGGGCAGGCATTGATGATAATGGGGAGGCCATGATGATGATGGGGAGACAATGATGATGATAAGGAGGCAATGATGATGATGAGGAAATCATGATGATAATGGGGAGTCTTTCCACAGCGCCCTTTCCTGAGCCGTAACAGTGCAGAACGCAGTACAGCGCAGAGGAGAGCTCCATATTTTGTATGGAGCATTATATGGGGACCAGTATCCTGTATGGAGCATTATATGGGGACCAGTATCCTGTATGGAGCATTATATTGGGTCCAGTATTCTGTATGGAGCATTATTTTGGGTCCAGTATTCTGTATGGAGCATTATATGGGGGGGTGACATCCTGCATGGGGTATTATATGGGTGATGAGGGGGAGACTGTGGTGCCCATAATACTGTATGGAGGACTGTACTGTCCAGTCTGTTCTGTGCGCTGTGAGGATTTGCCGGTTTTTGAGCTATTGTACAATTTACAATAGGCATCAGTCATGTAATGGAAGAAGAGAAGTATTGGGCATTGTACTGTACCCATATTTCTCTGCTGTATCTGTGCATCATGAATCGTGGTCTGTGTTAAGGGGGCCCACTGAGGCTCTTTCGCCCGGGGCCCATAAAAACCTGGAGCCGGCCCTGCAGACGGGACCTGAGCAGCGTGGTGAGAGGAGACGCTGAAGGTAGCAGAAAGCAAAAGGGGCTGCGATCATGTGACCACAGGGGGCGGGGCTTAGCGTCCTGTTGCTGGAGGTGAGTGCAGGATGCTACAGGGACCCTGGATTAGTGAAGAGGGAAACTCAGGTCAGACAAACGGGGTTCATACACAGAGAGGACGGCGCAGTACGGAAAGGGTGAGCGGAGAATAGTCAGAACATAGGCCAGGAGTCATACACGGAGATAGCAACGCAGTACAGGAGGGGTAAGCAGAGAATTGTCAGGACAAAGGCCAGGGGTCATACACGAGATAGCAACGTAGTACAGGAGGGGCAGGCAGAACTCGTAACGGGAACAGAACCAAGTCAAAACCAAGAAAGAATAAAGTAGCACAAGCACAAAGCGCAGGGTCACACACACTCGGCCAAGGGTCAAAGTATAAGCGACAGGGAATGGCTCCACAATGAGGCTATAAGAAGCCTCCCAGAATCCCAGAATGAGGCCGTCCAGATTAACCTTTGAACTACCTAATCCCACAAACAAAGCAGCTCATGACATATCTATTCTATGTGTATATACTGTATGTAATCCATCTCTTCTATCCTGTTGAGTCCTTCTGTGATTTTACTGTACGAGGCTGCTGAATTGCCAGCTTTTTATCTATCTATTTACAGTGGGTTCGGAAAGTATTCAGACCCCCTTAAATTTTTCACTCTTTGCTTCATTGCAGCCATTTGGTAAATGGAAAAAAGTTCATTTTTTTCTCATTAATGTACACTCTGCAACCCATCTTTACCGGAAAAAAAAAACAGAAATGTAGACATTTTTGAAAATTTATTAAAAAAAAAAACTAAAATATCACATGGTCATAAGTATTCAGACCCTTTGCTCAGTATTGAGTAGAAGCACCCTTTTGAGCTAGTACAGCCATGAGTCTTCTTGGGAATGATGCAACAAGTTTTTCACACCTGGATTTGGTGATCCTCTGCCATTCTTCCTTGCAGATCCTCTCCAGCTCCGTCAGGTTGGATGATGAACGTTGGTGAATAGCCATTTTAAGGTCTCTCCAGAGATGCTCAATTGGGTTTAGGTCAGGGCTGTGGCTGGGCCAATCAAGAATGGTCACAGAGTTGTTCTGAAGCCACTCTTTTGTTATTTTATTTGTGTGCTTGGGGTCATTGTCTTCTTGGAAGGTGAACCTTCGGCCGAGTCTGAGGTCCAAAGCACTCTGGAAGAGGTTTTCATCCAGGATATCTCTGTACTTGACCGCATTCATGTTTCCTTCAATTGCAATCAGTTGTCCTGTCCCTGATGCTGAAAAACACCCCCATAGAATGATGCTGTTTCACTGTTGGGATTGTATTGGGAGGTGATGAGCAGTGCCTGGTTTTCTCCACACCTAACTGCTTAGAATTATCACCAAAAAGTTTTATCTTCGTCTCATCAGTCCAGAGAATCTTATTTCTCACAGTCTGGGAGTCCTTCATGTGTTTTTAGCAAACTCTAAGAGGGCTTTCATATGTCTTGCACTGAAGAGAGGCTTCCATCGGGCCACTCTGCCATAAAGGCCTGACGGGTGGAGGGCTGCAGTGATAGTTGACTTTGTGGAACTTTCTTCCATCTCCCTACTGCATCTATGGAGCTCAGCCTCAGTGATCTTGGGGCTCTTCTTTACCTCTCTCAACAAGGATCTTCTCCAACGATTGCTCAGATTAGCTCGACGGCCAGGTCTAAGAAGACTTCTGGTGGTCCCAAACTTCTTCCATTTAAGAATTATGGAGGCCACTGTGCTCTTAGGAATCTTGAGTACTGCAGAACCTTGGCCAGATGTGTGCCTTGCCACAATTCTGTCTCTAAGCTCCTTGGCCAGTTCCTTTGACCTCATGATTCTCATTTGGTCTGACATGCACTGTGAGCTGTGAGGTCTTGTATAGACAGGTGTGTGTCTTTACAAATCAAGTCCTTTCAGTTTAATTAAACACAGCTGGACTCCAATGAAGAAGTAGAACAATCTCAAGGAGGATCACAAGGAAATGGATAGCATGTGAAGTAAATATGAATGTCTGAGCAAAGGGTCAGAATACTTTTGACCATGTGATATTTCAGTTTTTCTTTTTTAATAAATTTGCAAAAATTTCTACATTTCTGGTTTTTATCAGTCAAGATGGGGTGCAGAGTGTACATTAATGAGAAAAAAAAATGAACTTTTTTGCATTTACCTAATGACTGCAGTGAAACAAAGAGTGAAAAATTTAAAGGGGGTCTGAATAATTTTCTGAACTCACTGTATCTATCTATCTATCTATCTATCTATCTATCTATCTATCTATCTATCTATATATGTTTTAAGAATATGATGAGTAAATGATGTGTAAATGACAGAGAATTGCTGTATGTAAAAGCTCATGTAAAAATCGCATTGCATTCGGATGTAAATCGGATGCTAGGTGTGAGAAATCGGATTGTACTCGCATGACACACGCCCGTTTTTTCGGTCCTTATATCGGAACGTTTTTATTCACACAAACGGGTGTTTAGGCATTAAAAGGTTTCATGTGAGTGCTTCTTTAAGTGCATACAAAAAAAAGTGGAAAGTTTCATAGAAGCTATGACCTTGTTTGTGCCTTTCTCCTTGATATATTTATGCACTCATACTCTACATATACAGATTTAACATCCAGTGTAGATTTTATGCTCAAATGTGTATGTTGATTACAGAAAAATATTGTTGTCAGCACATTAAAATCTCTAATTTTCACTGAAAAACCTTCATACCTGCTGGATAATGGTGGTAGTATACTTTGTGTTGTCCACTCAAAGTATGGTGATATTTCTTTGTTATCTGTATGACGGTATTATTTATACGTATATTATCTTACACCGATAATGATCATATACCTGTATTTTCAGCACAATGGTGAACACATAACTTTAACTTTATAGACCCCAACCATACCACTGTGGCCCAAGCATCTCAGCAATTTCCTTGTGGGAGTCCATGTTCCACCATTTGTCCTGTGGCCCATAGTACACTACAGGTCCTTCTCAAAAAATTAGCATATAGTGCTAAATTTCATTATTTTCCATAATGTAATGATTACAATTAAACTTTCATATATTTTAGATTCATTACACACCAACTGAAATTTGTCAGGTCTTTTATTGTTTTAATACTGATGATTTTGGCATACAACTCCTGATAACCCAAAAAACCTGTCTCAAAAAATTAACATATTTCAACCGTCCAATAAAATAAAAGTGTTTTTTAAAAACAAACAAAAAAAACCATCAAATAATAAAGTTCAGTTATGCACTCAATACTTGGTCGGGAATCCTTTGCAGAAATGACTGCTTCAATGCGGCGTGGCATGGAGGCAATCAGCCTGTGACACTGCTGAGGTGTTATGGAGGCCCAGGATGCTTCGATAGCGGCCTTAAGCTCATCCAGAGTGTTGGGTCTTGCGTCTCTCAACTTTCTCTTCACAATATCCCACAGATTCTCTATGGGGTTCAGGTCAGGAGAGTTGGCAGGCCAATTGAGCACAGTAATACCATGGTCAGTAAACCATTTACCAGTGGTTTTGGCACTGTGAGCAGGTGCCAGGTCGTGCTGAAAAATGAAATCTTCATCTCCATAAAGCATTTCAGCCGATGGAAGCATGAAGTGCTCCAAAATCTCCTGATAGCTAGCTGCATTGACCCTGCCCTTGATGAAACACAGTGGACCAACACCAGCAGCTGACATGACACCCCACACCATCACTGACTGTGGGTACTTGACACTGGACTTCAGGCATTTTGGCATTTCCTTCTCCCCAGTCTTCCTCCAGACTCTGGCACCTTGATTTCCGAATGACATGCAAAATTTGCTTTCATCAGAAAGAAGTACTTGGGACCACTTAGCAACAGTCCAGTGCTGCTTCTCTGTAGCCCAGTGCTGCTTCTCTGTTTTCTGGTTCAAAAGTGGCTTTACCTGGGGAATGCGGCACCTGTAGCCCATTTCCTGCACACGCCTGTGCACGGTGGCTCTGGATGTTTCTACACCAGACTCAGTCCACTGCTTCCTCAGGTCCCCCAAGGTCTGGAATCGGTCCTTCTCCACAATCTTCCTCAGGGTCCGGTCACCTCTTCTCGTTGTACAGCGTTTTCTGCCACATTGTTTCCTTCCAACAGACTTCCCATTGAGGTGCCTTGATACAGCACTCTGGGAACAGCCTATTTGTTGAGAAATTTCTTTCTGGGTCTTACCCTCTTGCTTGAGGGTGTCAATGATGGCCTTCTTGACATCAGTAAGGTCGCTAGTCTTACCCATGATGGGGGTTTTGAGTAATGAACCAGGCAGGGAGTTTTTAAAAGCCTCAGGAATCTTTTGCATGTGTTTAGAGTTAATTAGTTGATTCAGAAGATTAGGGTAATAGGTCGTTTAGAGAACCTTTTCTTGATATGCTAATTTTTTGAGACAGGTTTCTTGGGTTATCAGGAGTTGTATGCCAAAATCATCAGTATTAAAACAATAAAAGACCTGACAAATTTCAGTTGGTGTGTAATGAATCTAAATATATGAAAGTTTAATTGTAATCATTACATTATGGAAAATAATGAAATTTAGCACTATATGCTAATTTTTTGAGAAGGACCTGTATTTACACCCTGGCCCTGGGCTGAATTAGATGTACTTTCCTTACCTCATCCAGACACTGGAAGGCAGGACTTGCAGTTACATCCTTTGGGCTTTCCTCCTTAGCATTAATAGGAGGTAATGCAGGCAGTGGCTTCTCCTGAACATCTTCTTCCTCTTCCTCTGCTGAAGAGTCGCTTATTTCACAACTTTCTTCTCCAAGGTTGCTCATCTTCAAACACTACACATACGGGATAGATGAGAAATACAGCTTTATAATTATATATATATCTCTCCTCAACAGTAAAATTGCAACCAACACCCAGCAGGAAAAGTCGTGGAATTATGGAAATCATAGCATTGACAGACATGTTAATGATTTGCAAATGATAAAAATGGAAACAACATTTTTGAAACGTCTCAATTTATTGAGTATGAGAGCCGTGCGCAGAAATACAGGCACTTACATGCCTGGGCATGCAATCAGTGAGATTATTGATGGTCATATGATCTATCATGCTGAATGCACTCGGGCACGCAG
>JARQOD010000004.1:288129807-288218342 GCA_033576555.1 Oophaga sylvatica | reverse complement strand
TGGCTATGGCATAGTAGCCCCTGGGACAATGCTCCCTTATGAAGGAGATCCAATTCCCCTCTGCCAGGGGTCTACCATGCTTTACAGAAGCAGCGTTGATATAAACTTTGGCATCCGTACTTGCCTCCCGTATGAAGCCGTATCCTCTTTCTATGTTAGTATAGGCCAACTCTCCATGAGAGCGGTGTACAGCCATAGCACCCTCCTCATATTGGTCAAACTGAGCCCACACTTCTCTCTCCTTTGCCTTTTTCTGGGCTATAATGTCGGTAATCCAAACGGATGAACCAGTGGATGCGCAGTGACCCAGATTCACCCTGGAAGTCGGGGACATGTATGCTGCCGGAATGGTGTCTGACACGGGCCCAGGGTCGGTGTAGCCGGATGGGGAAGCCGCCCGGGATAAGGACCAATCCTCTGATTTGGGGGGGCCGAAGGTCACTCACCCGTTGTGTAGCATCATCCGTTCCAGTCGCGCCAAGGTTGGACCTGACTTTCTTCAGCAGCTGTACACGAGTTGCCAAGGAACTTGAAGATTCAGCCGGATCCACCACGCGGATGTTAAATTCCTCTGCGGGCGCGGCTGCGCACTCAAGCTCCCGCCGGCGTAGATCTGGCCTGGCCTGCTCTTCCGATCTTGACTGCTCAGAAGTGGTCACCGCTTCTGGTCCCCGCTTTCGTGAAACTGGCCCAGGAGACAAAGGTTCCGTCTTCCGTCTAAGTTCCCAATCCGGCTCCTGACCTTGCGAAAGCTGCAACTCGGCATCTCGTGACTTCGGTGCGGTAGATTCCTCCAGCTGGTGTTCCAACGGGGCAGTCGCTGGTTCAATATCTGGCTCCGGTGTGGAAGGACAACACTCCACAGTCTGGCGTCGTAGAGATTCAGGTCCAGGCAGCTGCCAAGGATCCTTCCCTGCAGGGATTTCTTCCTCCACTGTTTGTTCGTCCCATAGGTGCACAGGTCGGGCCTTCTCAATATCCTTCTGCCACCGCCACTCCATCCGCCCAATACCATGGCAGTGCAGAATGCAGCAGTGGTGCATCGCCGCCGTCATCTTGTCTAGTACTGCTGTCAGGCAGCTGCACCTGGAACTTGCTGCTGGGCCCCACCCGTTCCAGGGTGGGGTCATTTCTGGCCTCTCCACCCATTTCCGAGGGACTTGATGCAGGGGGCGTGTTTTTCTCTTCCTTCGGCGTTCCCACCAGAGGCGGGCCAGGAGTCGTTGACAGCAATCTGTTGGAACCATTACTGCGCTGTCATGCCCACACATGGTGTCATTGCAGTCCTTTTTGGCGCCAAAGTCCTCCATCTTGTCACTCACTTTGTCAGTCACAATCACAGTCTCTTTCACATTTAGCTCTTCAGTCACATGTGGTAATTTACTCACAATTATAGTATCTTCAACACGCACTCCTGGGGACAAAATTGTCACATCTAAATCTTCATGGGCATCTCCTTTTATTTCACTTAAATCTTCATCACTTCTTGCGGTTCCTCCGCACTGAAAGGTGTTTGTATCCTGCCGACTACGCCAATTGTAAAGGTCAGCCACGGCCATAGTCGTGGCCGAGGACACCGGGACAACTAAGCCCTGGCCTCCCTTCACAGACACACCACATTCTTTATGTAGTACACTTGCCTCTCCATTCTGGGGATTGATGAGGTTCTCCCTCCTTCTTGTAAGGTTACCCTTACCCTTAAGTGAATTATTGGAGACACAGTAGAAGTAAAATCCAAAATGCACTGCTCAAAAAAATAAAGGGAACACTAACACAACACAATGTAACTCCAAGTCAATCACACTTCTGTGAAATTGTATCCAGTAACAAAGCAACACCAATTATGAATCAATTTCTCCTGCTGTTGTGCAAATGGAACAGACAACAGGTACAAATGATCGGCAATTAGCAAGACACCCCCTATAAAGGAATGGTTCTGCAGGTGGGGACCACAGACCACATCTCAGTACCAATGCTTTCTGGCTGATGTTTTGGTCACTTTTGAATGTTGGTTGTGCTTTCACACTCTTGGTAGCATGAGACTGACTCTACAACCCACTAAGTGGCTGTGTCTGTCAGCATAGTGTCCAAAGGCTGGAGGCTCTACCAGGAGACAAGCCAGTACACCAGGAGATGTGGAGGGGGCCATAGAATGGCAACAACCCAGCAGCAGGACCGCTAGCTCTGCATTTATGCAAGGAGGAACAGGAGTAGCACTGCCAGAGCCCTGCAAAATGACCTCCAGCAGGCCACAAATGTGCTTGTGTCTGCACAAATAGTTTGAAACCGACTCCATGAGGATGGTCTGAGGGCCCTACATCCACAGATGGGGGTTATGCTCACAGCCCAACACCGTGCAGGACAATTGGCATTTGTCAGAGAACACCAAGGTTGGCAGATTTGACATTGGCACCCTGTTCTCTTCACGGATGAGAGCAGGTTCACACTGAGCACATGTGACAGACGTGACAGAGTCTGGAGATGCTGTGGATAAGATTCTGCTGCCTGCCACATCCTCCAGCATGACGGGTTTGGCAGTGGGTCAGTAATGTTGTTGGGAAGCATTTCTTTAGAAGGCCGCACAGCACTCCATGTGCTAGCCAGAGGTACCCTGACTGCCATTAGGTACCGGGATGAGATTCTCAAATCCGTAGTGAGACCATCTGCAGGTGGAGTGGGACTTGGGTTTCTTCTGATGCATGGCAATGCTAGGCCTCATGTGGCTGAAGTGTGTCAGCAGTTCCTGCATGATGAAAGCAATGATGCTATGAACTGGCTTGCCCGTTCCCCAGACCTGAATCCTATCGAGCACATCTGGGACATCATGTCTTGTTCCATCAACCAATGCAAAATTGCACCACAGACTGTCCAGGAGTTGATGCTTTAATCCAGGCCTGGGAAGAGATCCCTCAGAAGAACATCCGCCGCCTCATTAGGAGAATTGCTTAGGCATTATAGGGAGGTCATACACATCCGTGGAGGACACACACACTGCTGAGCATCATTTCCTTGTCTTGAGGCATTTCCACTGAAGTTGGATCAGCCTGTAATTTGATTTTCCATTTTGATTTTGAGTATCATTCCAAATCCAGACCTCCATGGGATATTAATTATGATTTACATTGATCATTTTTATGTTTTATTGTTCCCACCGCATTACACTATGTAATGAATAAAGATTTGTAACTGGAATATTTAATTCATTGATACCTAGGATGTGGGATTTTAGTGTTCCCTTTATTTTTTTGAGCAATGTACAAAACTTTACTCTCAGAATTTCGCAGTACATCCAGATCCAGTACAGCATTTACAGCAGCTTTAACATCACATCTTCCTTCCTTTCCTCCCTTGCTCTGTCACATGGCTCCTTTACGGGATGTACCGCCCTGTACATTTCCTCAGTATCCTCTGTGCAGCCTGGCTTCTTCTGGGAGTTCCCCTGGCTGTTTTGCCCCAGCCTTAAAGGCGTCTGCCCATTCTGGTAACTACCACATGATGAGTAACCACCCATCTGTCCTGCCGAGTAGTTTCTCCTCCAGTCACTTTACTGGTAACTCCTTTATACACTTCTGCAGCTATGGATATACTGCTGGCGCTGCTGTATCTTCTTCTGGAGCTGTCTCACTGCTGTTTCCCCACGTTCTGGATGACTGGGCCCTCCTATACAAACGTTGTGGGGTGTTTAACTTGATCGGGCCAGAGGCCACCCAAGCTCTAAGGGCTCCCCGTCCTGACTGGCACTAACCTGGAAGCTCTCTCCCTCTAAACTAAGTGACCCCTCCTACAGTAGATTTTTACATCCCAGCTAAACCTTAATTGTATAGTATATGCTCTAATGCCCCATCTAGTGGCCATAACCCAGACTGCACAGTCCCTATAATAGACATGGTGCAGCAACATGAAATATACATATTTTGACATGAAATTACGCAACAACGGTACAAATATATACATACATACAGTACAGACCAAAAGTTTGGACACACCTTCTCATTCAAAGATTTTTCTGTATTTTCATGACTATGAAAATTGTACATTCACACTGAAGGCATCAAAACTATGAATTAACACTTGTGGAATTATACATTACACTTTACAAAAAAGTGTGAAACAACTGAAAATATGTCTTATATTCTAGGTTCTTCAAAGTAGCCACCTTTTGCTTTGATTACTGCTTTGCACGCAGAAAAGGTGAACGGCTGGACTCTACATGCCTAGTTCCCACCGTGAAGCATGGAGGAGGTGGTGTGATGGTGTGGGGGTGCTTTTCTGGTGACCCTGTTGGGGATTTATTCAAAATTGAAGCGGTGAGCGGTCCAGCTCACCCCAAACCATCTCGATTGGGTTCAGGTCTGGTGACTGTGGAGGCCAGGTCATCTGGCGTAGCACCCCAACACTCTCCTTCTTAGTCAAATAGCCCTTACACAGTCTGGAGGTGTGTTTGGGGTCATTGTCCTGTTGAAAAATAAATGATGGTCCTACTAAACGCAAACCTGAAGGAATAGCATGCTGCTGCAAGATGCTGTGGTAGCCATGCTGGTTCAGTATGCCTTCAATTCTGAATAAATCCCCAACAGTGTCACCAGCAAAGCACCCCCACACCATCACACCACCTCCTCCATGCTTCACGGTGGGAACTAGGCATGTAGAGTCCATCCATTCACCTTTTCTGCGTGCAAAGCAGTAATCAAAGCAAAAGGTGGCTACTTTGAAGAACCTAGAATATAAGACATATTTTCAGTTGTTTCACACTTTTTGTAAAGTGTAATGTATAATTCCACATGTGTTAATTCATAGTTTTGATGCCTTCAGTGTGATTCTACAATTGTCATAGTCATGAAAATACAGAAAAATCTTTGAATGAGAAGGTGTGTCCAAACTTTTGGTCTGTACTGTATATGTTAAACATAGCATCACGAAACAATGATAAATATATGAATATCTACATTAGCAGAATAGAGGGCATAAAAAGGGGTTAAACCTACAACCCCTTGCACACACACTGCTATTTTGAGGTCTAAACTTAATAGTAGCAAATACTGATTTTTATTTATTTATTCCAATCTTTATTTACATTTTCAATTTGAAAGAACAAACAGACTGTAAGGAAAGGGACGTCGCCATTTTGTATACCAGCCTCCATCTTGTCAGTTCACACAGCCACAGACTTTTAACTACACAGGGCCTATTAGCATATTCAGTACGACCAGCTTTGATGTCCACTATGAATCAATAGGCCTTTACATGCTAATTGGTTTAGGCCAGGGTCTGAATAAGATGGTCAGTCGTATGGTAAATAGCTCAAGCCATTGTTTCCTGCTCCATATGAATTGCAGGCCAGTTAATATGCGGGCTTCAAAGCAAAAGGGGAGGGGCCTAGCAGGGTTAAGAGCTGTAGCCAGGTACCCCTGTGTTCATTCCATTTCACACACAGAAGCACAAGGGACAGACTTGCCAAATGGAGCTGCAGCACATGCATTGGGGACTGTCCAGCAACTGAAGACTTTCACCTGGGGAACGCAGAGCTCCATGCCTCCCCATGACCATACAACCCGGTAATATTGATCTATAGCTTATACCTTTTAGCCTTGTACATTATCGTTGTATTGTTTCTCTGACTGCAAATCCATTGTAATTACGTTGTATAGCTTTACTGCATATTTCTGTAATTATCTAGTGCGCCCTTAAGGCAAATTAAACCATAAAATTAATCTTGGGCTGATGCTTTTACTCTGATCACGAATCTTAGAATACCCAGTGGGTAACAGGACAACCTCCCCGGCGGCCATTTGCTCTAGGTGTAGTTCCCTTACTGACCTGAGAGACAAAGGGGGCGCCAGAGAGCTGTACCTGTGGAGTTACGTCACTTGGTGACGTGGGAGGAAAGGGGGTCGTTCCTCACAAATTGGTGGCAGCGGTGGGATCAGAAGCTGTGATACCCGGGCTACTGTGTGGCGGTCGGCTTAGTTCCTCACAAATTGGTGGCAGCGGTGGGATCAGAAGCTGTGATACCCAGGCTACCGTGTGGCGGTCGGCTTAGTCCCTCACAAATTGGTGGCAGCGGTGGGATCAGAGTAATAGTGTGCGTGGGACCCCTACTCCCAGACACTAGAGACTACCAGCAGTACTTTCACTGCTGGGGTCTTAAGGTCAGCCCAGCACTAGACGGTCAGAGTGTAAATATAACAAGTTGTGTGCAAGGTCAGGGTTGCAGCTGTGTTTCAGTAACCAAAGGTTCCCAAGATGGCGGAAGGCACCAGGAGTAGGGCAAAGGGGGAGGCCAATGCTGTGGCCTATGAGGGGTTCGATACCGATGAGGGGAGCTCAGCCAGGGCTCCCCAAGGAGCCCGACCCCCGTGCTCAGTCTCACAGTGGACTGTCCACCCCCTGCCCGTCCCAGCCTGTCCAGATCGGAGGCCCTCTTCCAAGCGGCTATGGCACAGCTCGAGGCTGGTAATGACACCGCCTATGACAGACTCCTGGTGGCGGCAGAGAAAGCAGCAGAGCGTGAGCAAGCAGAACGTCGTGAAGCTGCGGAGCGGGAGCAAGCAGCGGCAGAGAGAGCAGCGGAGCGGGAGCATACAGAACGCCGTGAAGCTGCGGAGCACCGGCACCGACTGGAGATGGCTCAGCACGGGCCCCCACTGGACGCACCAGGCCCACTGGAGACAAGGGCTTCCAAGGTCCGGGCGGAGGACTTTCCCTTGCTTGAAAAGGATGGAGACCTGGATTCCTTTTTGCTGGCTTTTGAGAGGACATGCCTCCAACATCATCTGGCCCCGGATCAGTGGGCAAGGTACCTGACCCCCCGTTTGAGGGGTAAGTCCCTGGAAGTTTTGGGGGACTTACCTGCCGGGGAGGAGCAGGACTACAACAGCATCAAGCGGGCCCTGATCCAACACTACAACCTCACCCCGGAGTCGTACCGCAGGAAGTTCAGGAGCCTGCAGCGGGGTTCAAAGGACACCTGGACCGACCACATGCGGGCCCTGCTGAGAGCTGCGGAGCACTGGACCTCGGGTCTAGAGCTCACTACCCGCCAGGAGGTCCAGGAACTGTTTGTCGTGGAGCAATTCTTGTAGAACTGCCCAGAGGACCTCCAGCAGTTCCTCCGTGACCGGAAACCAAAGGGGGCTTCTGCTACAGCCGCCCTGGCAGACGAGTATGCCAAAAACAGGGCGCCGGAGCCAAAGAAGCCTGCCAGCAGCACCTGGAGAGGGGTAAGCCCAATCCTGCCACAGCCCCATATCCAGCCCCCAGAGTGCAAGGGGTGTACCCCCCGGCTGCCCTCTCCAGGCCAGGAACAGAACCCAGACATTGTCATAATTGCAATCAGCCAGGACACTTTAAGGCTGCATGTCCCCAGCGCCAGAAGGCCCCATCCCTGTCCCAGAAACCGTCCACTGTTTTGTGTGTGGGAGGGGTGGTGGGAGGTCCCTAGACAATTACCAACCCGTCACCATCGGCCGCTCAGCGGTCATGGGACTGCGGGACACAGGCGCTGAACGAACCCTGGTACGCCCTGAGGTGGTGTCCCCTCAAGACTTGGTACCTGGGAAAACCCTTTCCGTCTCCGGAATTGGAGGCGTTGAACCGGCGCTGCCCGTTGCCAAGGTGTATTTGGATTGGGTGCCAGGAGGGGGATGCGGGAGGTGGGAGTAACGCCGAATATTCCTGCAAATGTGTTGCTTGGGACCGATTTGGGGCGGCTAGTGTCCCAGTATGTGGCCACTGAACCCCCAAGTCCGGCTCCCCAAGAATGTCATGACTCTACTGTGAATGCTAATATTAATGTATTGAATGTGCCTCCAACAGTGGAGGAGGGAGTGAAACCTGATGGTAAGCCATGCACTGACACTACACACACAGGGCTCACAGTGAGGACAGGTGAGGAGGCTGTAGGGGAGAGCTCAGAGGTGGAGGGAGGGGCTGCTATGGGCAGTGTAGGGCCCCTAAGTGAATCCAGCCTGCTGAGTCTAGGGCCCCTGCAGGAAGAGGAACAGGCCGTGGGGGGAGGGGGCGTCCCGGGAGAAGAGCCACCAGGTAAGACCCCAGGGCAGGAGTTCCCCACATCCGGGATGTCAGGAAGTCAGGGAAGTCTGCCTGACCCGGCGACTTGGTCAGGGGACGAGGGAAAGCGGGCGCTACCCGTGGTCCCAGCGGTCGTGGCCGCTGTTACCAGGAGTGGGAGCGCTGAAGCCCAAGGAGCCTCGCGGAGGTCCGACGGTTTTCCCCCTCTCCGACCAAGTGGCTGCCGAGTCAGACAGTAGCCAGGAGACAGATCCCGGGGAACTGACAGAGGACATGGCAGTTTCATCAATTCTTGCCACATCAAGTCAGGGATTTCAGGCAGCGTTGGAAGCTGACCCTAGCCTGAAGACACTCAAGGAACAGGCGGCACAGCCTCCCCTGGAGTCCGACCGCGAGCGAGTGGTCTGGGACCAGGGACGGCTGTACCGGGTAACGGTCCAGCAGGGTTCACCGGAGGCGTGGCCCAGGGACCGACAGTTAGTGGTACCCCATCCGTTCAGGGCGGAATTGTTGCGGATCGCACACGAGATTCCAATGGCCGGACACCTAGGGATCACTAAAACCAGGGCCAGGCTAGCTCAGCATTTCTACTGGCCTGGAATGAGGACCGAGGTGATAGCCTACTGCCGTTCGTGTGACACCTGTCAGAGGGTGGGGAAGGCGGGGCCGTGCCCCAAAGCCCCACTGGTAACTCTGCCCATCATCGAAGAGCCTTTCTCGAGGGTGGCTGTGGATCTCATTGGACCTCTGTCCACTCCCAGCCGCTCCGGGAAATGCTTCATACTAACGGTAGTGGACTATGCCACCCGGTACCCGGAGGCGGTAGCTTTGTCGTCCATTCGGGCCGACAAAGTGGCCACTGCCTTACTGGAGATTTTCTCCAGAGTGGGGTTTCCCAAGGAAATGCTCACCGACCGAGGGACCCAGTTCATGTCGCAGCTGATGGAGTCTCTCTGTAAGCAGGTACAGGTGCAACATCTGGTGGCCAGCCCGTATCACCCACAGACCAATGGCTTGTGTGAGCGGTTCAATGGCACCTTAAAGCAGATGCTGAAGATGTTGGTCGACTCCCACGGGAGAGACTGGGAGCGGTATCTCCCACACCTGCTGTTTGCCTACCGGGAGGTCCCACAGGCCTCAACGGGGTTCTCCCCCTTTGAGCTCCTGTACGGGCGACGTGTACGGGGGCCCCTTGCTCTGGTGAAGGAAGCATGGGAAGGGGATTTAGCCACCCCTGGAGTGTCGGTCATTGAGTATGTCGTGCGCTTCCGGGACCGAATGATGGCCTTGACGCGGCTGGTGCATGACAATATGGCCCAAGCTCAGGCTGACCAGAAGCGATGGTACGACCAGAATGCTTGTGAGCGGACCTACCAGGTGGGTCAAAAGGTGTGGGTACTGGTCCCCGTACCCAAATCAAGCTTCAGGCGGCCTGGGAGGGTCCATACCTCGTGCACGAGCAGCTCAACGCCGTCACCTACCTGGTCACCCTGGACCACGCCCGTGGAAGGAGGAAGGCCTTCCATGTGAACATGATGAAGGCCCATCATGAGCGGGAGGCTTATTCCCAACCAGTGTGCAACCTTTCAGAGGACAGAGAGTCAGAAATCCTTCTGGATCTACCACCCTAGCCAAAGAGAGGGTGCGGTAGGGCGCACGGGGGAACACAGGAATGTGATACCCCTTAGCGCCCTCAAAAGCAGGGAGGTGTAAGGAAAGGGACGTCGCCATTTTGTATACCAGCCTCCATCTTGTCAGTTCACACAGCCACAGACTTTTAACTACACAGGGCCTATTAGCATATTCAGTACGACCAGCTTTGATGTCCACTATGAATCAATAGGCCTTTACATGCTAATTGGTTTAGGCCAGGGTCTGAATAAGATGGTCAGTCGTATGGTAAATAGCTCAAGCCATTGTTTCCTGCTCCATATGAATTGCAGGCCAGTTAATATGCGGGCTTCAAAGCAAAAGGGGAGGGGCCTAGCAGGGTTAAGAGCTGTAGCCAGGTACCCCTGTGTTCATTCCATTTCACACACAGAAGCACAAGGGACAGACTTGCCAAATGGAGCTGCAGCACATGCATTGGGGACTGTCCAGCAACTGAAGACTTTCACCTGGGGAACGCAGAGCTCCATGCCTCCCCATGACCATACAACCCGGTAATATTGATCTATAGCTTATACCTTTTAGCCTTGTACATTATCGTTGTATTGTTTCTCTGACTGCAAATCCATTGTAATTACGTTGTATAGCTTTACTGTATATTTCTGTAATTATCTAGTGCGCCCTTAAGGCAAATTAAACCATAAAATTAATCTTGGGCTGATGCTTTTACTCTGATCACGAATCTTAGAATACCCAGTGGGTAACAGGACAACCTCCCCGGCGGCCATTTGCTCTAGGTGTAGTTCCCTTACTGACCTGAGAGACAAAGGGGGCGCCGGAGAGCTGTACCTGTGGAGTTACGTCACATTGGTGACGTGGGAGGAAAGGGGGTCGTTCCTCACAAATTGGTGGCAGCGGTGGGATCAGAAGCTGTGATACCCGGGCTACCGTGTGGCGGTCGGCTTAGTTCCTCACAAATTGGTGGCAGCGGTGGGATCAGAAGCTGTGATACCCGGGCTACCGTGTGGCGGTCGGCTTAGTTCCTCACACAGATATTACAAGTACTGTAGGGCAATACAAACAATCCAAATAATAATAACAGGATCACAAGTGTCTTCCCAGAGAAATAGAGAAAATAAACCTAAAAAATAAAGGAGGGGGGAGCATAAAGGGAGGTAAGGGAAGAGGGAAAGACCTGACCATTAATCACTGATAAAATATCTAATCAGTTAAAACAGATATAAAGGACCGAGGACTTAAATAGAAGAAGGCGGAAGGAGAATAGCATATTTCCAAAAGGACCAAAGTTTCCACGTCATGCTGATTTGGGATCTGGATATATGGTTTTGAGCAAGATGAAATTCCAAATGAAAACTAGATGGGCATTTCCTGATGGAAATACATGGTGCTTGAACAGCGCTGCCAGCTTTACAGCAGTGTATCAGGTGTCAACTGTAAGAAAGTAAAGTTAGAATATGAATTTTGTGTATAGCGATGGCACAACCTGGGATGGGTTGTATATGGCCCCTTGGTAGCCACTTTGATGTGCTGGGCCCCTTGTTAGCCACTTTGGCCCCTTGGTAGCCATTTTGGCATGCAAGCATCCTTGGTAGCCACTTTGGTGCACACAGCCCCCAGTAGCTATTTTGGCTACTTTGTAGCCACTTTGGCACATTCGGCACCTCGGTAGCCACTTTGGCCACTTGGTAGCCACTTTGGCACATTCGGCACCTCGATAGAAACTGTGTGCTGCCTGGGGCCCTGGCTCTGCCTGGCACGTATGCTGCCTGGGGCCCCGTATGCTGTCTGGGGCCCCTGTGTGCTGCCTGGGGCCCTGTGCGCTGCCTGCGGCCCCTGTGTGCTGCCTGGGGTCCCTGTGCTCCGCCTGGGGCCCCGTGTGCTCCCTGGGGCCCCTGTGCTCTGCCTGGTGACGTGTGCTGCCTGTGGCCCCTGTGCGCTGCCTGGGGCCCTGTGCGCTGCCTGTGGCCTCTGTGCGCTGCCTGGAGACCCGTGTGCTGCTTGGGGCACCGTATGCTGCCTGGGACCCCGTATGCTGTCTGGGGCCCCTGTGTGCTGCCTGGGGCCCTGTGTGCTGCCTGGGGCCCGGTGCGCTGCCTGCGGCCCCTGTTTGCTGCCTGGGGTCCCTGTGCTCTGTCTGGGGCCCCGTGTGCTCCCTGGGTTCCCTGTGCTCTGCCTGGTGACATGTGCTGCCTGTGGCCCCTGTGCGCTGCCTGGGGCCCTGTGCGCTGCCTGTGGCCTCTGTGCGCTGCCTGGAGACCCGTGCGCTGCCTGTGGCCCCTGTGCGCTGCTTGGGGCCCCGTGCCCTGCCTGTAGCCCCGTGCGCGACCTGGGGCCCCGTGCGCTGGACTGGGGCCCCTGTGAGCTGCCTGGGGCCCTGTGCGCTGCCTGTGGCCCCTGTGTGCTGCCAGGGGCCCCGTGCACTGCTTGTGGCGCCTGTGTGCTGCCAGGGGCCCCGTGCGCTGCCTGGAGACCCGTGCGCTGCCTGGGGCCACGTATGCTGTCTGGGCCCCTGTGTGCTGCCTGGGGCCCTGGCGCTGCCTGCGGCCCCTGTGTGCTGCCTGGGGTCCCTGTGCTCCGCCTGGGGCCCCGTGTGCTCCCTGGGGCCCCCTGTGCTCTGCCTGGTGACGTGCGCTGCCTGGGGCCCCTGTGCTCTGCCTGGGTCCCCGTGCACTGCCTGTGGCCCCTGTGCTCTGCCTGGGGCCCAAGGCGCTGCCTGAGGCCCCTGTGCGCTGCCTGTAGCCCCGTGCGCTACCTGGGGCCCCTGTGAGCTGCCTGGGGCCCCGTGCGCTGCCTGTGGCCCCTGTGTGCTGCCAAGGGCCTCGTGCGCTGCTTGTGGCCCCTGTGCGCTGCTTGTGGCGCCTGTGTGCTGCCTGGGGCCCTGTGCGCTGCCTGTGGCCTCTGTGCGCTGCCTGGAGACCCGTGCTCTGCCTGTGGCCCCTGTGCGCTGCTTGGGGCCCTGTGCACTGCCTGGGGCCCCTGTGCGCTGCCTGGGGCCCTTATGCTCTGCCTGGGGCCCCGTGTGCTGCCTGTGGCCCCCGTGTGCTGCCTGGGGCCCCTGTGCGCTGCCTATGGCCCCGTGCGCTGCCTGGGGCCCCTGTGCTCTGCCTGGGGCCCCGGGCGCTTCCTGTGGCCCCTGTGCGCTGCCTGTAGCCCCGTGCGCTACCTGGGGCCCCGTGCGCTGCCTGGGACCCCTGTGAGCTGCCTGGGGCCCCGTGCGCTGCCTGTGTGCTGCCAGGGGCCCCGTGCACTGCTTGTGGCGCCTGTGTGCTGCCAGGGGCCCCGTGCGCTGCCTGGGGCCCCTGTGCTTTGCCTGGGTCCCCGTGCACTGCCTATGGCCCCTGTGCGCTGCCAGGGGCCCCGTGCACTGCCTGTGGCCCCTGTGCTCTGCCTGGGGCCCAAGGCGCAGCATGAGGCACCTGTGCGCTGTCTGTGGCCCCGTGCGCTACCTGGGTCCCCGTTCGCTGCCTGGGGCCCCTGTGAGCTACCTGGGGCCCCGTGCGCTGCCTGGGGCCCCGTGCGCTGCCTGTGGCCCCTGTGTGCTGCCAGGGGCCTCGTGCGCTGCTTGTGGCCCCTGTGTTCTGCCTGAGGCCCCTGTGCTCTGCCTGGGTCTCCGTGCGCTGCCTGTGGCCCCTGTGTGCTGCCAGGGGCCCCGTGCACTGCTTGTGGCCCCTGTGTGCTGCCAGGGGCCCCGTGCACTGCCTGGGGCCCCTGTGCTCTGCCTGGTTCCCCGTGCACTGCCTGTGGCCCCTGTGGGCTGCCAGGGGCCCCGTGCACTGCCTGTGGTCCCTGTGCGCTTCCTGTAGCCCCGTGCGCTGCCTGTGGCCCCTGTGCGCTACCTGGGGCCCCATGCGCTGCCTGGGGCCCCTGTGAGCTGCCTGGGGCCCCGTGCGCTGCCTGTGGCCCCTGTGTGCTGCCAGGGGCCTCGTGCGCTGCTTGTGGCCCCTGTGCGCTGCCAGAGGCCCTGTGCGCTGCCTGGGGCCCCTGTGCTCTGCCTGGGTCCCCGTGCGCTGCCTGTGGCCCCTGTGCGCTACCTGGGGCCCCGTGTGCTGCCTGGGGCCCCTGTGCGCTGCCAGGGGCCCCGAGCGCTGCCTGGGTCCCCGTGCGCTGCCCTGTGGGCCCCTGTGCGCTACCTGGGGCCCCGTGTGCTGCCTGTGGCCCCTGTGCGCTATCTGGGGCCCCGTGCGCTGCCTGGGGCCCCTGTGAGCTGCCTGGGGCCCCGTGCGCTGCCTGTGACCCTGTGCGCTGCCTAGGACCCTTATGCTCTGCCTGGGGCCCCATGCGCTGCCTGTGGCCACTGTGCGCTGCCTGGGGCCCCGTGCGCTGCCTGGGGCCCCGTGCGCTGCCTGTGGCCCCTGTACACTGCCTGTAGCCCCTGTGAGCTGCCTGGGGCCCCATGCGCTGCCTGTGGCCCTGTGTGCTGCCTGTGGCCCCTGTGCGCTGCCTGGGGCCCCTGTGCTCTGCCTGGGTCCCCGTGCGCTGCCTGTGGCCCCTGTGCGCTACCTGGGGCCCCGTGTGCTGCCTGTGGCCCCTGTGCGCTATCTGGGGCCCCGTGCGCTGCCTGGGGCCCCTGTGAGCTGCCTGGGGCCCCGTGCGCTGCCTGTGACCCTGTGCGCTGCCTAGGACCCTTATGCTCTGCCTGGGGCCCCATGCGCTGCCTGTGGCCACTGTGCGCTGCCTGGGGCCCCGTGCGCTGCCTGGGGCCCCGTGCGCTGCCTGTGGCCCCTGTACACTGCCTGTAGCCCCTGTGAGCTGCCTGGGGCCCCATGCGCTGCCTGTGGCCCTGTGTGCTGCCTGTGGCCCCTGTGTGCTGCCAGGGGCCCCATGTGCTGCCTGTGACCCATGCGCTGCCTGAGGCCCCTGTGCGCTGCCTGGGGCCCCTTGCCTGCCTGGGCCCCGTGCACTCCCTGTGGCCCCTGTACACTGCCTGTGGCCCCGTGCACTGCCTGTGGCCCCTGTGCGCTACCTGGGTCCCTGTGCCGTACCTGGGCCGGCGCCCCTGGCCTGTCGTACGGCCGTGCGCCTGGGGCCCCGTGTGCTGCCTGTGGCCCCTGTGTGCTGCCTGGGGCACCGTGCGCTGCTTGTGGCATTTGTGCGCTGCCTGGGGTCCCGTGCGCTGCCTGTGGCCCCTGTGCGCCGCCTGGGGCCCCGTGCGCCGCCTGTGGCCCCTGTGCGCCGCCTGGGCCCCGTGCGCCGCCTGTGGTCCCTGTACGCCACCTGGGGGCCCGTGCGCTGCCTGGGGCCCCTGTGCGCTGCCTAGGGCCCCGTGCGCTGCCTGTGGCCCCTGTGTACCGCCTGGGGCCCCGTGCGCTGCCTGGGGCCCTGTGTACTGCCTGGGGTCCCGTGTGCTGCCTGTGGCCCTGTGTGCTGCGTGGCGCCCCATGTGCTGCCTGGGGCCCCTGTGTGCTGCCTGGGGCCCTGCGCTGCCCCTTTGAGATCTTCAATCAGCGATCTGTACTTCTATTAGCTGATACGGGTCATGTGTGGAAGCTGCATTTGCATAGCTGCCATCTTTGTAAGGTCACTGCACCTGAGCTGTGGCTTCAATCCATGTCAGTTGGGGGTCATGGAAAGGTCGCCATTAATTCCTATGGGAAATTTTTGCTTAAAATGCTATTTTTTTAAAAAACTACAAATCGGATTGACTCCAAAAATACATAGCACACCTGTCCCCACCGAGGGCTTCGAAACGCCACCTGAACGGGGACTCTGCGCCAAGCGGTTTGGGCCGCATTAATTGCAGAAAAACGCGGAGAAGAAGAAGAACTAGATGTGTATTTCCTGAAGGAACTACAGATTGTGCTTTGAATTGGTGCCCGGTAGTGTTGAGCGAACATGCTCGGACATGCTCCGTTAACCCTTGAGCATCGGGGTGCTCGGACATGCTCGGAACTCTGCAGAACACCTCATGTATTCGGGCAGGAAGCTCGGATGCCTGCCCAGCAAGTTTGGCGCCTGTTTTACAGCCAATAAACTTGCTGGAATGGCATAGCATCATAGTAATGCTGTAGCCATCTTTCTAGCAACCGGGTTATTTATAGCTGGTGTGGTAGTTGGTCCTTACAAACACCTCACAGCTATATTATTGATTTATATGGGAGCCCATTGATTACAATGGGGCCATTAATTCCTATGGCAATTTATTTTTACGCCATTTTTTTACGCACGTTTTGAGGTGGCAACATTTTTTTTCTACAAAAATGTCCTCAGGGGGTTAACAGTCGGAGGAAAAATATCATTTTTCGATTTTAAAAAATTCCAAGCCCGAGACGTACATTTAAGTTCAAAATCAATGCATTCCAATGGGAAGATTTTTTTTTTCAAACGTAAAGGGTTAAAAAGCAAAAAATCCGATCGACTCCAAAAATACTTAGCACACCTGTCACGGCAGCTAGCTTCAAAACCTTGTTTGAACGGAGTCTGTACACCGAGCGGTTCGGGCTGTATTAATTGCGCAAATCTGGAGAAGAAGAAGAACACGGAAAAAGAATAATGTGAATAACAATATAGTGCTTTTTCCAAAGCACAATAACTAGATGTGTATTTCCTGAAGGAACTACAGATTGTGCTTTGAATTGGTGCCCGGTAGTGTTGAGCGAACATGCTCGGACATGCTCCGTTAACCCTTGAGCATCGGGGTGCTCGGACATGCTCGGAACTCTGCAGAACACCTCATGTATTCGGGCAGGAAGCTCGGATGCCTGCCCAGCAAGTTTGGCGCCTGTTTTACAGCCAATAAACTTGCTGGAATGGCATAGCATCATAGTAATGCTGTAGCCATCTTTGTTACTGGCATTACTATGATTGGCCAAGAGGTCCTGGTGGGGGGTGCCTGTTTAGGGGAGTGGCTCCGCTCATCTCAGGGAAAGCATAGAGACGGCTCTATAGGGCTGTCTAGGGACTCCCTTTCCCCATCTAGGATTTTCCTGATTGACTTCTGAACCACGCCAGAAAACCAGGAAAGTGTGATCATCATCCACACTGCAGAGCTGAGCGGTGTATTGACAATGACACAGTGATACATGGAATATTAGGTGCAGTACTGACTGTGTATAAGATATAGCAGAGCTGAGCAGTGTAGTGAAGATGACATAGTGATACATGGAGTATTGTCTACAGTACTGACTTACTGTATAAGACATAGCAGAGCTGTACAGAATAGTGGAGACGACAGTGATAGCTCGAGTATTATCTACAGTACTGACTGTGTATAAGACATAGCAGAGCTGAACGGTGCAGCGGAGATGACACAGTGATACATGGAGTATTGTGTACAGTGCTAACTGTATAAGACATAGCAGAGCTGAAGAAAGTAGTGAAGATGACACAGTAATACAAGGAGTATTGGGTACTGTGTATAAGACATAGCTGAGTGGTGTAGTGGAGATGACACATGGAGTATTGTGTACAGTACGGACTGCCTGTATAAGATATAGCTGAGCAGTTTAGTGAAGGCGACACAGTGATATATGGAGTATTATGCACAGTACTGATTGACTGTGTATAAGACATAGCAGAGCTGAACAGAGTAGTGGGACGACACAGTGATACCTGGAGTATTATCTACAGTTCTGAACCACGCCAGAAAACTAAGAAAGTGTGAACATCATCCACACCATCCGCAAAAAATACGGTACCCGGACAGTCTGTATATAGGATATACCAACAATGGTAGGATGCTGGTTTATCTTTTTTTTCTATTGGCATCAGGTTCTTTTGGTTTAAAGATGAAACCTATAGATGTCTTGTGTTTTTTAAACACGTACTATATTTTTCTATCCTCAAATGTGAGGTGTATCACTGTACATATGTATATAGCCAACCTGCTAATCTTTCTGGGATGCTATATTTTATTAGAAAAACGAATAAGGCCAGATTCACACGTCAGGATTTTAAAACATTTTCCGTAGTGGTTTTTAGCCGTGGAATACGCAATTGAATTGGTCCCATTGTTTTCAATGGGCCAATTCACACTTGTGGGGACAGCTGCGATTTTTTACACGCGAGGAAAAAAAATAAATAAAAAAAAATAAAATATCGCAGCATGTCCATTCTTTTGTGTTTTCGTTTTTTTACCCGCACCCGCAGGCTCCCATAGGAGTCAACGGGTGCGGGTAAAAAACGTTGTCCAATTGCGGTACATACTCAATACATTGCGGATGTACCGCAATTATTTGTCACCGGCTGCCACTGCGCATGTCCGCGCTAGCAGCTGCGATCCCATACGCAATGTATTGCGTATGGAATCGCAATCCTCCCGCAGTCAAAACCGGTGGGAAAAATGCTGGTTTTGAATGGGATACGCAGCGGGAGTCCCACCGTGGATCCGTCACGCCAGTGTGAATCGGGCCTCAGCCTTGCTATACAATTCATTGTATGGTAAATAATGTTTCTGAACACATATTCCATTACACGCATAAAAAAAAACATTTTAAAAAATGTTTTTTTTCTTCGTGCTGAAAAAAATGGCGCAATGCTCTGACAACACTGATCCCAGTAGAAAACTTTCAGTCACAGATGCATCCAGGGGCATTTCCCATATTATTGCCATGCATTCCAATGCTTGTTACAATGTTTTCAGAGATTTATGGGTGTATCAGACACCCTCCCCTATGCTCTCCTGAAAAATGTTCGGGTCTCCTATTAACTACAGTTGTGCTCGTTACTCAAACCGAGCATTTCTGAGCATCTGACCTGCTCGGTACGAGTATCGAGCATTCGAGCACTGTGGTGCTCGCTCAACACTAGTGCCCGGCCCTTTAAGAGCGACTTTGCATGTGGGCCTCGTGTGTTAATTAGTCTTTCAATACACTTGGGAGCATAAATTTGAATTTTTTGAACACTGTCCTATTGATTTCTATGAAGTCCTATTGATTTCTATGGGGATTTCTTACTTTTACGTAATTTTTTTCACGCACTTAGCGGGGTGGCAAAAAAGTAATTTTTTGGAATTGTTTTGCCACAGAGCATCTCAGGGCATGAAGGCCTTCCGCACAATCAGCCATTTTGACGTGGAATGCTTCTATACCCCAAATTACACACAGCGAAATCCAAAATCGTGTTTTTAAAGAAAAACGTATTTCAGGTTTTGGAGACAAATATGGCCTCAGGGGATCAGAAGCCAGAGAGGTAATTTGATTTTTAAAAATCCGACAGTCTCGAGCCTAACATTGATATTCAAGTTCAAAAAGCAATGCATTCCTATGGCAATTTTGTTCAAATTTCAATCGCAAATGGTTAAAAAGTAACAAATCCGATCGACTCCAAAAATACTTAGCACAGCTGTCATGGCCACTAGCTGCGAAACGCTGTTTGAATGGAGTCTATACGCCGAGCGGTTCGGGCTGTGTTAATTCCAGAAATTTGGCTAAACTGGATATCAAGTATATACAATATGGCCACAGGATGGGGCACCTGGCGTCACCCCTATTCCCGAAAACTGGCCTGACACCCCCACTACTGACCTCAATGAACCTTTTCACGCTGATCTCCGGTGCCCAGAACCAGAGATTCAGCGACTTCCTGGTTCTGCCGCCTGCATCTCCAGCGCTGCGTGTGCCTGTGAGGCAGAAAGCGCGCCTCCATTGATCTCAATGGAGGCACGCTCTCACTCTGAGCAATCCATCCAAATCTGGACGGATTGATCAGAGCGCAGGCACGGAGCGAGAGCGCACCTCCATTGAGATCAATGGAGGCGCGCTCTTTACTCCGGAGGCAGGCGCAGTACTGGGGAGCAGGCTGCAGAACCCAGGAAGTCGAGAGCGCTCCTCCATTGAAATCAATGGAGGCGCGCTCTCTACTCCGGAGGCAGGCACAGCACTGGGGAGCAGGCTGCAGAACCCAGGAAGTCGCTGAATCTCCGGTCTGGCACCGGAGATCAGCGTGAAAAGGTTCATTGAGGTCAGTAGCGGAGGGGGGGGGAGAGTGTAGGAGGTGTTAAAAAAAAAACTTGCAAAAACCCTTTAAGGCTACTGCCAGACTATTTGGATAAGAAACGACCTAAAAGACCTTGGAATTAAAGGCATGGGCAATAAGACTCAGACAACCGACTGTAATTTTAAAACACAGCTTTATTGAAGGGATAGTAATGTTGAAAACGTAGTGAATCATGTTGGGGGGACCATTGAAAACAACGGTCGGCCACGGCAACGCTATGTTAAAAATGAGATCGTTGCACCCACAGAACAGTCATGGGACCCCGAATGCCACGGCGACGACATGAGAGGGCTATGCCTGTCCCGGGGGTACGACAAACCCACCGGCCGTGACACGGAACTTATAGGAGATAAAGTGATAAATCCCACAGCTGTTCTTTGATCATTTTTAGTTAGAATAATTGTGGTAATTTGTAATTCGTATAAATGCTCTTTTGTCTCTTTTTTCCTTTTTTTTTTTTTTTTAAAACGAATAAAATCAAAACATCAGGTATAGTGTACAGAAGGCCAAACTAGCCAATAAGGAAACAAAATCACCTTAAGGGAGGGCGGGTGGGAAAAGCTGCTGCTCCTGTTGGAACTGCTCGCGATGTGATTGGCGGGTCCATTGAAAACAATGGTCGGCCACGGCAATGCTATGTTAAAAACGAGATTGTCGCACCCCCAGAACAGTCATGGGACCCCGAAAGCCACAGTGACGACATGAGAGGGCCATGCCTGTCCCGGGGTACGACAAACCTGCCAGCCGTGACACGGAACTTATAGGAGATAAAGTGATAAATCCCACAGCAAATTGCGTCTGGAGGTGTGCTTGATCTTGTTAGCTGCCCGGTGGCCCAAAGAAGAGCGCGGCCGGGGTCTTTTCCCTTTCCCAGAAGATGGATGATCCGACGCGTAGTCCTGTAAAACAAAAGCTTGCCCTAACGCACCTGAAGCTAGGCACTGCGTTAAGTTAACTGGGATTTGCAGGGGGGTTCACTATCCCTGACCTCGCCATCGCTGAATGAGTCGTCCGAATCGGTAGCTGAATCGGTAGCTGCGTTCATCAACTCTGTTCTCAGTAAAATTAACTGCCTGAGAATGGGATGGTATCATGCTGTTGCTGCACGCAAGCTGGGACACCATTGTGGTTGTCGCCAGCTGCATGGGGTTAACTGAAGCAAGGCCAACCTGAGAGGGGTTAAGCGAGCTAGACTGAATGGCGAATGCTCCAGGAAAATTGATAAAGTCACTAGGTGGCAAGGCTGCTTGCATAAAGTTTTGAGCCACCACCTGACCTTATAAAAGGTTGCTAGGCAACTGGCTGTTACTGTACATGGGAGTCATGCTTGTGTTACTAACTTGGTCAGGAATGATGAAAATGAGTACAGTGCGCTCAAGGACTCCACCAACAATGCCCATGACAGGGGTAATGCACTAACTTCACTGGAGCCACCTCGCATAGGTGACCCCAATCAAGAATCGCTTTGAATAAAATATCTGTATCGTCCCTGCAAGTGCCTGTGAAAACCTTAAGCCCATGCCAGGAAATTCAGGTAAGCCGCCAATGATATACCTGGACTGTGGGATCCACATAGTACTACGCCCGACAGCTAATCGCCATTGGGCTCCGACACAGGCGAAATTCACCTGCGCTTTTGCCTGCGAATAGTGGAGGTGAATACCGGTGTGACCGCGGGTCTCCTGACCTGAACTCTGCCACTCACCTGAGCTGCGGCCGCGGTCTCAGACTGACCGAGAGTCTCGTGACCTGAACTCTGTGCATCATGAGGGAATGCAAATTAGGTTAAAATGCAATAAACAGGATTATGATAACTGTAATATGTCTGCAGAACACCTGAATTGGCACAATACTGCTGGTTGGAAATGTACAAATGGTCCAAAAGTGTATTCTTCTCTGTAGTGGCTGCTGTAATTAGCTGTTTGTATCCTCTCGACTGCATGATTTCAAATATGGGCTTTTTTCTATCTGACAATAGATCCTCATTGAAATCACCACAAATAATTAGTGGACCATGTTCAATGACTTCTAACGAATTCAATAAGTTACAAAGTTGTGGTAAAAACAGATTAGTGCTGTAATCTGGAGGCCTGTAAATTACTGAAATTAATGCTTGAATTGGTGCCTCAACTTTCAAAACTAGGAACTCAAGGTCAGTCACGCCATGTATATACTGCATTGGACTTGCCTGTATGTCATGTTTCACATAGATGGCTACTCCACCGCCATTCTTATTAGACAGATTAGAATGGGTAGAATATGAAACCTGCCTGTTGCGTTTATACAATTGATAGTTTTGTAATTGTAGATGGTTAGTGACATATTGACCTGAGAGATGAGATTCAGTGAAACATAAAATGTCTGCAAGACACATTTCATGATGACGCCTCACATCATCCATGTGGGCTGACAGTCCTTGTATGTTGTGGTGAATAATTGTTAATAAAGGAAAATTGGCCATGGGAGACTATTGAGTAAGGGCATTGCATTATTGACTGCTGCTTCTTTCATGTTTTCCAAAGATCTTGTGATTTGTGGATCAGCATATATTTTATCTTCATTGAAGTCAATAATGTGCAGTCGAGAAAGTGAAGTAGTTCTACTGAGAGCAACATATGCCATACCTGGCTCAAAAATATGCTGTAGTGAAACTACTGCAGAAGTTGTAGTCATGCCTTGCACCTTATGGACTGTGCAGGCAAAAGCAAGTTTAATGGGAAACTGATGACGAACTACTCCTTTTCTGCTCAGGGGCTCTTCTATTCTTTCTATATACACCAAGTTATTTGCTGATGTTCTGTTGTGATTCCTCTGTCCAGCATGTGGATTATCTAATTCCACACCAAGCTTATTTATTACTATTTTATCATCCTTACACTGGGAAACAATGGTGACAATTTTTCCAAATGAGCCATTTACTAGTCCATCCTCCACATCTATGTTTCTAATGAGCATCACACGAGCACCCTCAGCAACCTGCAGCCTGTCTGGCAAATCCCCTTTACAACTTTCAAAAGGTGTTTTCTGTTTTTCCATCCGCCCTGTTTGAAGATCTTTTTTATAGTCATGTGCATCAATGTTAATTACTTCAGAATGCAAAGCAGATATGATGGTTGTGTTATGCTGATCTACATCTTTATTTCTGGCAAACACATGAAGGACATCCTTTGGACAGTCTGTCAGTTGAGTCACAGACTGAGAAAGTAAGGCTCTGTCAGATTCAGATAATGCCTCCCTTGCCTTTTAATCGAATTCTGTTTAGGAGTTCGGCAAATGCTATATCCTCCTTTTGCCGCATTATTTCTGTGAGGGTAACAACCTTGAACAAGTCTTGCCAGAAATCAAGCACATGGTGTTCAAATACACACAGAGGCTTAGCTTTCCCTGGAGGTGGCAACTGGTAGAAGTCTCCCACTGCTAGAACAGACATGCCTCCAAAAGGTTTTTTGCTACCTTTTATGTCTTGTAGCCTCCAATGTATATAAGTAAACAGTGGTTTAGAGACCATGGACACCTCATCAATAATAATTATTTCTGCATTTGATCGCGTTACTCTCACTTCATCAAGACAGTTTCCCAGCCCCTGGTATGGTGGTTTAAGGCTTCTTGGTAGTTTCAAGATAGAGTGTAAGGTTTTACCTGAAATGTTAAAGGCTGCTGTGCCAGTGAAGGCTGAGAGTAGGACAGTAGGCATAGAAATGTCACTTTCCTCTGAAATCCTAGGAAGTCTCTGAAGTATCTTTGATGCCTCTAAATAGATACATTTAATGAGGTGTGATTTACCAGTCCCAGCTCCACCAGTCACAAATAGAAAAAACTGTTCAGGATTTTCTCCGCGCACACGTCTTTCACACCATTTACGCACTGTATAGAAAATGGATGCCTGACTTTTATTCAGATTCTGATACATCTGTCTCAACACCACAGGGTTTACAACAGGGGCTTCAACTTTTACTGCTGTGTTGCATTTCTTTTTGGGACTTTTACTGTATTCAGGAACATCATCTAATTCATTTAGTTCCTCTGGGTTTATTTCCTCACGCTCTGAAATACACTCCAGTCTAATAAGTTCACTCTCAGGAGCAAGTGTACTCCATGCATCCTCCATCGGTCCATTTTGTTCAAGCTCTACAATGGCCTTTTCTATTGCTTTACAATTTTTTTCATATGGTAACCTATTTTTCTTGATAATTTGAAACACTCTCTGAAGATCATTACTTCCAGGAAGCTTTACAGTTCCCCAATCATAGAAAGATTGGTATGATGGGAAATCTCCTGGTTTGAGTTGTGTATCTGAGCGGTAAGGCCTCTTTCACATTTCCGGCGGGCGCCTGGCGGCGCCCCCGGCATTTTGCCGCAGCGCCGCATGTGAAAACCTTTCACACTTCCGGCGGCCAAAATGCGGTTTTTTGCCGGATGGTTTCTGATGCTTGGAGACATCAGAAACCATCCGGCAAAAAAAAAAACCGTTACATGCAGCGTTTTTTCCGGACGCCGCAATGTACATTTGCGCCGCATCCGGACAAAACCGCATGCAACGCATTGACATGCGGCGCCATCCGGCGCTAATGCATGTCAATGCGAAAAAAAGCCGCATGTGGCGCATCAGATTTTCAGATGCGGCGCTGCGGCAAAATGCCGGGGGCGCCGCTAGGCGCCCGCCGGAAATGTGAAAGAGGGCTAAGGTAGGTATAGTTTTAGTAATGTGACATAGAATTTCTCCGGAGAATTTTTCTCTGAAAATCGAGCATATCTAATGACAGCAGGTTTTCCTTGTGTTCGTTTTTGAATGAACCCAAAACCATTTTGAAGCGACAGGACATTGCTGCGATTTCTCTGTCTGCCATAGACTATTCTATAAGTGGAAGCAAATTCTGCCATGGACATTCCTTCAAAGTCTGGTGTGTCTGGCCTGTTTTTATATTTTTCAGTTATTCCTGACATCCAGACATTTTCTGATTCAGGACTTTTATCATTCAAGGACCTCAAGGGCAAACTCATTTTTAAAGCATTGTCATCTGTGGGTATGAATACAACAAGACGAGAACAGGATTTAAGCTTCAGACTGCATACACGGGCAACAGCTTCTTGAACACTGACCTCTCGGTTTTTTGAATAAGCCTGCATGATCAGTTTCATTTCATCACGATCAGATGTGTTTGTTTGTCTTGTTTCAGCAACAATTCTTTTAAGGAAATCACTCATCTCGTGTTCACCTTTTGAAATGTATGATAAAATGTACATTATACAGGAGTATGGATTAAGTATGTAGTGAATATCGATATTTGCATTCCATGCTCTTAACAAATGCTTGTTATAATTATTTATCCAGGCATCCTTTGGCTGTCGTTTCATCATCATCATACTAGAACTGTTTAGGGAATTAATACAACTCTTGTATTCCTCACTACTTAATTTGCTTTGTGCGAGTAGCTGTAGTATGCTTGCAGATGATGCCTCAGGTTCATGTAGTAATTCCCAAAGGGGTTTAAGTTTCCTTTTTGCTTTTTCAAGAGACATAAAAGAATGATCATTGCCCAAATCATCTGCCTGTTCTTCTCTGGTCTGTGCTGGAGCTGGCCTTATTATACAAGTATGTTCTATTGGTGGCTTTGGAAATCCAAATCTACAGTGTTTTTTCCCTTTTTTGCATGACTTGGAATGTTTTTTGCTGTGAGTTTGTACTTCAGTTACAATTTTATAAAGTTCTGGGTCAGCATTTTGATCAGGTAGCTGACATGTTATATATCTTTCCACAAACTCACACAGTTTTTCATCAGGATCTTCCTCAAATACAGGTGCATTCTGACACCAAGCCAAAAGATGTATATGTGGAGACCCTCTAGCTTGATATTCCACTCGAAAAAAGTAGTCAATGATCTCTCCAATAGGCTGTGCAGGTGACAAGAGTAGATGTCTTAGTAAAGCATCTACTCGTTTTTCAAAGAGACGCATAGTTGTTACAGGGTTACTACGTAAAACCTCACATTTTGTGGCCCAGTCCATCTCTGAAAAGATCACTTGCTCATTTTGCTGTGCCTTTATTATTTGTATCACTTCTGGCCATCTCATTTCTGCCGCACTAAATGTACAGAAGAAAGTTGGAGTGCCCAACTGACGAAGCATAGCAAAAAGATCTCTCATGGTCTTCTCCCAGTAGGCTGGAGTGCCTCTCAAAGGCTGCATAAATCTGGTTACATCTTTATTCCTTACTAGCCTTTCCACTTCGTTCTTATCTTGCAGCATTTTAGCTGTGATTTTACGGCCATCTCTGGTCACAGGTTTTCCTTTCCGCAGCTGAATGGACATACTGGAAGTTGCTAAATGCATTTCAGTGACAAACTGTGCAAAAAAATTATAATTTGAGTCCATAGCAAAACGATTGTCGACAGAAAGGAGGCGTGCATTGAAGTATCTGCTTGGAGTTAAATTCCTGATTCTATTCATTTCATCTAAAGTGTTAATACCAGTAGGGAACTGAACTGGAAAAGACATAGCCTCTAGTTTTGGTACACTAAAAAAGCCCACTGGTTTGTTTCCTTCTGATGGTGCAACACAAAAGATCCCCTCACCAACTGTTGTAAGCTCTTGTGCAATATCAGATGGCTGTAAACAAGTATCAAAGTAGCAAGCGCCATTCTGTTCATTAGCCTCCTGTTCAGAAGCATGCGAGTCCTCATGAGCGTTTTCTTCAGAGGGGTCTTGAAGTAGGTTATTGGGTAAGCTGTCATTCTCTAAGGAACAGTCTGCTGCATTATTTACTTTAATGCCATCCCATTTGTCTGTTTCCATTAAATCAATTGCCTGTTGTATATCATCGCTAATATCAGATATGTTATTTATCATATCATGTTCATTTGTAAAGTCATTAAATATCTGATCAAAATGAGAGGCATCATGTATGATAGATATGTTTTTATATTCAGAATGGACTTCTTTTAGTTTTGACAGTGCAGTTAGTATTTTGCACATATTTATTGTTTGGAATTGGTAATGTCCTTTATAATTCATTCTTCTTTTTAGTTTTACTTTCAACAACTGAGATTGACTAATAGGCCTAGGTAAAGCATTAACTGTTGTCTCCACCTCTGATGGAACACACACAACAGACCCATGTATTGCTCTCTGCTGTCTTTTTTGGGAGAGTGATTATTTTTGCAAACGGTATATATAGTGCTATCATGTGTCTTTCAAGTATGTTTAGATCAGCAAGTTCGGATGGAATTGGAGCCAGTTCTAACTTATTGAAAACAGTAAAGGAATGTTTCCTGTCATAAGGTTTTCGTGGCAGCTATGGCAAATCCACTCTGTCATCCTTTCAGGAACTGCACATAGTTCTACAAGTTCACAGTCATCACTACAAATATGAACATATTTCCCTGTAAGACAATTCGATACCATGGCTAGGTTCTTTTTATAACGATCACGTTTGCACACTTTCACCTGATTAGGGAATAGGGCTCGGTGACAGCTTGTGCAGATGTGAGTTGGTCCACTCTGTATTTCCATCTGAAATGAATCAATAGCTTGTTGCATGATAGCACTAACTGTGTCACCTGAATTTGATATAACTGCTTTGAATGGTTGTCGAATTGGATGAAGTTTACACTGCTTATATTTATGCCGTATGTGGAAAGCACAACACATTTTATGAAATATTCTAAAATAACTATCATTTTTATACTTTTCTACAAAACTTTTTATCTTATTCTGTTTGTATTGAAGTGCAGATGCATAACGGGATTGCATGTAGGCTTTGCATTTTGATTGAAATTCCAGGTTATTGGCATAACGTTGCTTCATGTATGTTATCTTTTGTAATCTTATGACAAAATCAGCCCAACACTGAACCACCCTTAAAGGGAGAAATACCACAGACCAGAATTATTATACTCATGGAAAACCAATCAGTAATAAGGAATGGTTCCAAACAATGGTATGACCAATACAAAAATATCTTTATTGAGACAATATAAAAATCGTGCTTACAAAAAATACAGGATCATAGTAAAAAGGAACATATTACCCCATAGGAACTGAATCACTGCAGTCTATATGTTTGTGAAAGTATAAAGCGGTTTCATGTATAATATGCCACTGAATCATGGGAAAATGACGATGCAACTATATTTTTATTTTTATTATAAACATTCTTTTCATGCCAATTGGTTAATATTTACAACATCTTAAGCAGAGCGCATGCGCTGGATACTGAGCGGTCGAGAGCTATGGGCGGTCAGTAGTGGTGTGGGAACGCGTGTGTCTTCAGTAGAAGGACCTGCGTCTCCAGTTACCACGTGACCGCTCCATGCCTCTCGTCATTGGTGGACTG
The DNA here is from genome assembly GCA_033576555.1 of Oophaga sylvatica. NCBI lineage: Eukaryota > Metazoa > Chordata > Amphibia > Anura > Dendrobatidae > Oophaga > Oophaga sylvatica. The sequence continues at coordinate 288,190,417 of JARQOD010000004.1, read as the reverse complement.
GCCTCAGGTGATCTGACGCATGCGCCGATAATGCTTACCCTTTTTCCCACATAGGACCTTTGAAGAGCGGCGAATTTTTAGCCAGCTGTGATTAGTGATTATATATGGGTGGCGTGATTTTTATGGCAACCAATGGGTTGGGAATTTGCCTCTATTTAAACCGGATAGCCCCCTGCCCTGACACGCCTCCCGAGGAAGCAGAGCGAAACGCGCGTCGGGGCAGTGGGACATCCGAGGACTGACACCAGTCTATGGTATGTATTTTGCTTGATTCATGTAATTTTTTTGCCACATTGTATGTAGGGGTTCATTGTGGACGGCTAGTCTTACTTAGTGTCATGCTATCTAGTAGCAAATGTTAGTTGCATCGTCATTTTCCCACGATTCAGTGGCATATTATACATGAAACCGCTTTATACTTTCACAAACATATAGACTGCAGTGATTCAGTTCCTATGGGGTAATATGTTCCTTTTTACTATGATCCTGTATTTTTTGTAAGCACGATTTTTATATTGTCTCAATAAAGATATTTTTGTATTGGTCATACCATTGTTTGGAACCATTCCTTATTACTGATTGGTTTTCCATGAGTATAATTATCTTTTGTAATCTGTAGTCTGCAGAACAGGCATAACGTAAGTTCCCGTATGATTTGTTTCTCAGTCTGTACTGTGCATCACAGGCATAACGCAAGTTTCTGTATGATTTTTTTCTCAATCTGTAATGTGCATCACAGGAATAACGTAAGTTCCCATATGTTTTTTTTCTCAATCTGTACTGTTCATCACAGGAATAACGTTCTGCATTATATGATTTTTTCTTACTCTTCTGTTGAGAAGTTAAATACTTTTCTCGTTGGTACTTTAACTTGTTTGCCTTATTTGTTTCATAATATATGTGCTTTTTCAATTTGGTAGCCTCTTTATGTGACATTTGTTTTTGTTCTTTTGTCAATACTATTCTGCGTCTTCTATTTTTGTTACGCTTTAGAATGGTTGAAATGTTTGAATCTGAAGTACTACTTTCAATGACTGGCATGTTCTTTTCAGTCAGAGTAGACTGTATATCAGAGGAACACATTGGCTGCTGTCTGTCTGTTATGTTCTCTTCACTCACAGCACACTGTACATTAGAATAACTGTTTTGGTGCTGACTGACTGTTGTACACATGACCAAAACTGGCATAAGCTCATACATACTCTCATCAGGTGTTTTCAGTAATTCATGACATAAAAGCAATCTTTGAATCATATCATTGAGATGTTCAAAAGTCACCATCACAGCAGTATCTAAGCTATTTCCTGAGAACAATCCTTCAGCAGACCTACAGTGTGAATCAAAGAAGCCAAAACGCCCTGAACTGTTGCAGAACACAGCAATAGTCAGAGGACTTATTGTGAGTAATGCATATTGTATACCTGAAGACAGACACTGCAGTCTTTCAGAAAGTTTCAAGAAGTCTGGTGCACCATCAGGTCCACTTTTTCTTAAATATCCATGCAGTGAGGGAAGTTTAATAACACTGTATGTATTCATATTGTATGCAACAGTGTCTGGAAGCTCATCAAAAGCTAAATAGTCATTTACAAACTTGCCCTCAGTAATCAGCTTTTGCTTTATGCTTGTATACAACAAGTCACCCACTTTCAAAATGTAATCAAGGTTGTTACTTGTAAACTGTGAGCGTTCATGTAGTGCAATGAGAAATGTGAGTGCATTGCAAGTACACTGTTTGTTTCTAGAAAACTCAGTATATCTGTCATCAGCCTGACTATGAGACGCTTGTACAGAAGTAATGCTGGTGACATGTTCTGTCTGCAATGTAGCAGCACCATCCATATTTTCTGCCTGTTTCTTCTCTACTGCGCTATGATCAAATACCGGCTGACCCGTCTTTTCACAAGCAGCAGAATTTATCCTTTGCAAGCGTATTTTTTGAGCTTCAGATCTTTTTCCTTTACGTGGCATTCTGTAAACAATGATAACACATCTCTTTAGAAAAGTCTATTCATAACCAGCAGTATAAACAAAATCCTGTCAAGTAACAGACTTAGGGCCATGCAAAACTACGTTTTTGTGGCCATTTGCGCTCGCCACTCAAATGACCGCCAAAACGGACCTAAAAGCAGCCGCTCCGCCTCCATTGATTGTCAATGGAGGCAGCCGTCAGCTAGCATGCGCGGGTTTTCACTTTCCGGCCGCTTACCGCAGCTTCCGGGTTGCGGCCGCTCGCTGGCCACCGGAAAGACTCGGGAGCCCTATGGGGACTCCCGCCTCAACACCGAGCGCAAATTGTGGCTGTTTTGCACACACGTCTTTGCGGCCGTTTTAGCGGCTGCGCAAAACGGCCACAAAAACGTAGTGTGGCATCGCCCTAAGGGCTCATACACCCAACGTGTTTTAAATCCGTTTTGATGTTCAATTTTTGGAACAAAACACAGTTTAAAAACATTTGGTTTTATATTGTATTGTATTGTGTTTTATTATTGTATTGCCAAAAATCAAGCACATGTGAATGAATCCTAACTCACTGGATTACAGAGAGGCTACCAGTTAGCTGACACAAATAAACTGCCTCAAATTCATGAGGTAAAAATTTATCCTGACTAACTCACTGGATTACAGAGAGGCTACCAGTTAGCAGACACAAATACACTACCTCAAATTCATGAGGTAAAATTTATCCTGACTAACTCACTGGATTACAGAGAGGCTACAAGTTAGCAGACACAAATACACTACCTCAAATTCATGAGGTAAAATTTATTATGACAAAGGCCACATTCACACAGGCATGATTTTCATGCATTTTTGCAGAATTCTACATCAGTTTTTTAAAACAAAACCAGGACTTGATGCAGAAAATGGAAGAGGTGCAAATGTCTTCATTGTGCTCACCCTCTGTAGATTCCACTCCTGGTTTTGTTTTAAAAAACGGATGTAGAATTATGCAAAAATGCACAAAAATCAAGCACGTGTGAATGTGGCCTAACTCACTGATTACAGAGAGGGTACCAGGTAGCTGACAAAAATAATAAAATGCCACATACTGTAATCTAAATAATGAGGTAAAATGTGTCACAACTAAAATATACAGATTATCATTTTTCTAACCTGCATAATATGCTGAATGAAAACACGCTGAAGAGTTCCCTCACTCAGTGTGTGGTAAAGTATAAGTAGAAATCCCAGCAAAGTGGTCAGAGCTCTGTCTCTGGGCTTTGTGAGGAGATTTTCACCTGACAAAATGTCTGTACATCGGCCTGGCCAATGAGAATGCACCAAGGTTGACCAATGAGAATGCACCAAGGTTGGCCAATGAGAATGCACCAAGGTTGGCCAATGAGAATGCACCAAGGTTGACCAATGGGAATGCACCAAGGTAGAAATACCCTACCACATAGTCCAACATTGCGTGGCCCCTACATGTTTGGGGGCCAGCATTGCGGGGCCCCTACATATTTGGGGGCCAATATTGCGGGGCCCCTACACAAATGGTGGCCAACATTGCGAGACCCATACATGTTTAGGGGGCCATTATTTCGGGGCCCCTACACATTGGGGGGCCAACATTGTGAGGCCCTGGAACTTTGGGGGCTAACATTGCGGGGCCCGTACACGTTTGGGGGCCAGCATTGCGGGGCCCCGTGACGTTTGGGGGCCAACATTGCGGGACCCCGTGACGTTTGGGGGCCAACATTGCGGGGCCCTGTGACGTTTGGGGGCCAACATTGCGGGGCCCCGTGAGGTTTGGGGGCCAACATTGCGGGGCCAACATTGCGGGGCCCCGTTATGTTTGGGGGCCAACATTGTGGGGCCCCGTGATGTTTGGGGGCCAACATTGCGGGGCCCCGTGACGTTTGGGGGCCAACATTGCGGGGCCCCGTGACGTTTGGGGGCCAACATTGCGGAGCCCCATGACGTTTGGGGGCCAACATTGCGGGGCCCCGTGAGGTTTGGGGGCCAACACTGCGGGGCCAACATTGCGGGGCCCCGTTATGTTTGGGGGCCAACATTGTGGGGCCCCGTGACGTTTGGGGGCCAACATTGCGGGGCCCCGTGACGTTTGGGGGCCAACATTGCGGAGCCCCATGACGTTTGGGGGCCAACATTGCGGGGCCCCGTTATGTTTGGGGGCCAACACTGCGGGACCCCGTGATGTTTGGGGGCCAACATTGCGGGGCCCTGTGACATTTGGGGGCCAACATTGCGGGGCCCTGTAACGTTTAGGGGCCAACATTGCGGTGCCCGTGATGTTTGGGGGCCAACATTGCAGGGCCCCGTGACGTTTGGGGCCAACATTGCGGAGCCCCATGACATTTGGGGGCCAACATTGCAGGGCCCCGTTATGTTTGGGGGCCAACATTGCGGGGCCCTGTGACGTTTGGGGGCCAACATTGCGGGGCCCTGTGACGTTTGGGGGCCAACATTGCGGGGCCCCGTGAGGTTTGGGGGCCAACATTGCGGGCCAACATTGCGGGGCCCCGTTATGTTTGAGGGCCAACATTGCGGGGCCCCGTGACATTTGGGGGCAAACATTGTGGGGCCCCGTGACGTTTTGGGGCCAACATTGCGGGGCCCCTGTGATGTTTGGGGGCCAAAATTGCAGGGCCCTGGGACGTTCTGGAGAAGAAATATTTGACTGTCAGTTCAGTGAGGCAACAACATTAGAACCTGGGAGCTTCCATTGGCCAGTAGTTGTCATGTGACCTTGTATATCCCAGTTAGGCCGTGAATGAAGTACCTACAAGATTCTATTGGCCAATAAGGTCATGTGATGATGCTAGATTTGCATACATGGCAGCCTCCGCAATAATCTATGGCTATTTAAATTCCTATGGGAGTTTGTGTTTCCAGTTCAGGTCATTAAAATTCATGGCTGTGCCACCTACTACCCGGGGTCACTATAGTTCATGGGTTGTCACCTAGCAACCGGGTTATTTATAGCTGGTGTGGTAGTTGGTCCTTACAAACGCCTCACAGCTATATTATTGATTTATATGGGAGCCCATTGATTACAATGGGGCCATTAATTCCTATGGCAATTTATTTTTACGCCATTTTTTTACGCACGTTGTGAGGTGTCAAATTTTTTTTCTACAAAAATGTCCTCAGGGGGTTAACAGTCGGAGGAAAAATATCATTTTTTGATTTTAAAAAATTCCAAGCCCGAGACGTACATTTAAGTTCAAAATCAATGCATTCCAATGGGAAGATTTTTTTTTTCAAACGTAAAGGGTTAAAAAGCAAAAAATCCGATCGACTCCAAAAATACTTAGCACACCTGTCACGGCAGCTAGCTTCAAAACCTTGTTTGAACGGAGTCTGTACACCGAGCGGTTCGGGCTGTATTAATTGCGCAAATCTGGAGAAGAAGAAGAACACGGAAAAAGAATAATGTGAATAACAATATAGTGCTTTTTCCAAAGCACAATAATAAGAAATCGGATTACAATATGGTGCTTGAACCTAGGAGGTTCAAGCACCATAATAAGTGTTAATTTTATCACAAAGCTGAGAAAGGAGCCGGAGCCTTCCACAGAGCTGCCTTTGCATAGATTTCTCTGTCAATGGAATATCTGGCAACGCAGCAGCAGCTTCCAGCACTGCATCCTCTGGCGGCCGGCATGGGGAGAGAGAGGCAGAGGAAGAAGGGGACGAGGGGACGGCGCCATCTTGCCTGCAGGAGCCTCCTTAGCGTTCCGGGGAAAGAAGTCCGTCAGCTTGGCTGGCGGGCCTCGTTTCTGCAATCAGCATCTGGCATTCCTTTCTCCGGTGGTTCAGGAGTCTGGTGAGCCTAGGAGCCGCTGTGGACCACTTTTAAAGTGAGGAAAATGCCGGAGCTCTAAGACCTCACGCCCAGTGCCATGTGCGGTCAGGCCACCCCCCCCATATTGATTTTTATTAGTAATTCAAAGATTAAAACAATTGATAAAACTGGAGATGACAACACAAACTGTACAGAAATGGAAAAAAACACCGTGTAGGAGTTTGATTAGAAATGGATTCTGGATGTTGTGCACCATATCCTATTAGATAAATCTTTTTGTGTTGAGTCTGCCATGAGGGTATATATAGAGAACATAAAACACAACTGTTAATACATGCAAATCACAGTCTGGATAGTCCCCCTAGCCTCAATTATTGCAAGGTGGCAGTATACCTAAATAAGGTGACCACCTTGGATAGTGATGGCCAAGCAACTGTGGTGCAAAAAATACAAAAAGTACTATGTGCTTATTGAACAACCGAGAACATTTGGTGTCATGCTGGGAGGTGCTGGAGCTTACCCTTGGTGTGTACTGCCAACAAAATGGTCAGGGTCTATTCAAATAAAGCTTTTATATCATGATTTTGTGTTTTATGTTCTCTACTGTACATGTTTGTGTTATTTCCAGTTTTATCAATTGTTTTAATGTTTGGATTGTTAATAAAAATCAGTATTTGCTACTATTAGGTTTTGCTCCTGGAGGATCTTTTTTGCTTTACTTTGGTTTTCTGCTCTGTGTTATCAGTTAAAGCACAATAGACTCCTATTTAGTGGTCTAGCCGCAGATTTTCAATGATGTTCAGATCAGGGGACTGTGAGGGCCATTGTAAAACCTTCAGCTTGCTCCTTTTGAGGTAGTCTATTGTGGATTTTGACATGTGTTTAGAATCATTATCCATTTGAAGCTATCCTTGTTTCAACTTCAGCTTTTTTACACATGGTGTTATGTTTGCAGCAAGAATTTGTTGAAATGTCATTGAATCCATTCTTCCTCCTACCCATGAAATGTTCCCCGTGCTATTGGCTGCAACACAACTCCAAAGCATAATTTATCTACCCCCATGCTTAATGGTTGTCGAGATGTTCTTTTCCTGAAATTCTGTGCCCCTTTTTGTCCACATATAATTTGGATCATTGTGGCCAAATAGTTCTATTTTAACCTGATCGGTCCTTAGGACATTTTCCAAAAATGCATCAGACTTGTTTAGATGTTCTTTTCCATACTTTTGACTCTGAATTTTATGGTGAGGACACATGAGAGGTATTTTGCAGTTGAGCAGGGGTTCGGACATGCTTCTCTAGCAATCCTATGAGCAGCTCTCCCTGAAATTTTGCTTGGTCTTCTAGATCTTATCTTGACCTACTCTGTTCCTGTTGACTGCTATTTCTTAATTACATTTCGAACTGAGTGGATGGCCATGGAACAAGGAGGTGGAATAAGATTCTGCAGGTGAACAACTGGCTACGTCGATGGTGCCGTCAACAAGGATTTGGATTTCTGGATCACGGAGTGAATTACCTATACGATGGACTACTTGCTAGAGATGGGGTGCACCTTACGAAGACTGGAAAACATGTATTTGGAAGTCGCCTTGCTACACTCATCAGGAGAGCTTTAAACTAGAACAATGTGGGAAGGGAAGCAAAACGCCAGCAAAAGCCATACACTTGACAAATACTATTGAGATTTCTGCTATTAGAAGTGAAGGGGAAGAACAAAGACAAAAAAATTTACATAATAAAAATATTGAAGGAAGAGAAACCAATCACAAACTAAAGTGTTTCTATACGAATGCACAAAGCATGGGCAACAAACAAGGAGAACTGGAGCTACTAACGCAGGAGAAGAAATATGATGTCATTGGAATCACTGAGACTTGGTGGGACGATACACATGATTGGAATACAAGGCTAGAAGGATACAATTTATTTGCAAGAAACAGACTTGATAAACGAGGAGGAGGTGTTGCATTGTATGTTAGAAAAGCGTATATCTGCACAGAGATTGACGCTTCAGAGACTGGGAGTTCTGTGGAAACTGTTTGGGTAAGAATACAAGGACAGAACAATGGAAAGGACACCATTGTAGGCATTTACTACAGGCCACCTGTGCAAGCTGAAGATATGGATGAACTCTTTATGCATCAAATGGCCAAGTTCTCCAAAAAATATGACATAGTGGTCATGGGAGATTTCAACTATCCAGACATTTGTTGGGAATCTCTCTCAGGCAAAACGAACATGTCCAGGAAATTCTTATCCTCTCTTGCTGACAACTTTATCTTCCAAAAGGTAATGGAGAAAACAAGGGATCTGCTACCTTGGATCTAATCCTCATAAACAGGGAGGAAATGGTGGAGGAGGTAAGAGTGGCTGGGACTCTAGGAGGTAGTGACCATGCTATTTTAGAATTTTGGATAACAAGAGGAGGAAGACCTGTGAAGACTCAGACGTCAAGGTTAGATTTCAGAAAGGCAGATTTTAAGGAACTCAGAAAGAGAATTGGAGGGATCCAATGGCTGGATATCCTTAAGGACAAAAATGTCCAGGAAGGATGGAAAATCTTGAAAAATGAGATTCTCAAAGCACAATCGTTAACAATTCCGAAAAGAGGGAAGAATGGAAGCATTTAAGGAAACCAGGATGGATGAACATAGAACTTAAACACATGCTAAAAAGGAAGAAAGAAATGTTTATCAAATGGAAAGAGGGAGGCATATCTAAAGAAGAATATAATGCCGTCTGCAGAACCTGCAGGGCACAAATCAGATTATCTAAAGCTGACAATGAATTAAGGCTTGCAAGTGACGTCAAAAACAACAAAAAAGGATTTTGGGGATACGTCAAAAGTAAAAGAAAAGTCAAAGATGCTATAGGATTTTTACAGGATGAAAATGATGAAATGGTAAGTCAGGATGTTGAGAAGGCTGAACTTTTAAATTCCTATTTTGCATCTGTTTTCTCTCAGAAAGGAAATGTAACATCAACTGATCTTCACTGCCCTATTAAAGGAATAGAAGAATCCAGGATATCTATAAACAGAAAGACAGTGAGGAAACACTTAGCTAACATAAATGAATTCAAGTCTCCAGGTCCAGATGAATTACACCCCAGGGTACTGAAGGAGATAGCAGAAGAAATTCTTGAACCACTGTCCATAATCTTTGAAAATTCTTGGAGAACAGGAGAAGTCCCAGAAGACTGGAGAGAGCAAATGTTGTTCCTATCTTCAAAAAGGGGAAGAAGGTGGACCCAGGGAACTACAGGCCGGTGAGTCTGACTTCTATACCAGGAAAGATCTTTGAACAAATTATTAAAGAACATGTATGCAAGTACCTGGATAAGAATGAAGTGATTAAACAGAGTCAGCATGGGTTTGTAACTAATAAGTCATGTCAGACTAACTTAATTTCCTTCTATGACAGAATCACTGACTGGGTGGATCAGGGAAATGCTGTAGATATAGTATATCTTGACTTCAGCAAAGCATTTGACAAAGTATCTCACACAATCCTTATTGAAAAAATGACTAAGTATGGAATGGACAAGGCAACTGTTAGGTGGATTCATAACTGGCTTAGTGATCGGACCCAAAGAGTGGTTGTAAATGGCTGCACATCCAGTTGGAAGAATGTCTCAAGTGGGGTACCACAAGGCTCTGTTTTGGGCCCTGTATTGTTCAACATCTTTATCAATGATTTAGATGAAGGAATTGAGGGTAAACTGATCAAATTTGCTGATGACACAAAGCTAGGAGGGGTAGCTAATACTAGAGAAGAGAGAGAGAGAGGATTCAAAAAGATATACATAAACTGGAGCAGTGGGCAGCAACTAACAGAATGGATTTTAACAGGGAAAAATGCAAAGTACTACATCTGGGCAATAAAAATGAAAAAAGCATATACAAAATGGGAGGAATAGGGCTAAGTAACAGCACATGTGAAAAATACTTGGGTATACTAATTGATCACAGACTTAACATGAGTCAACAGTGTGATGCAGCAGCAAAAAAGGCAAATGCAATTCTAGGATGTATCAACAGAAGCATACAGTCTAGATCACGTGAGGTCATTATTGCCCTCTACTCCTCTTTGGTCAGACCTCATCTGGAATACTGTGTCCAGTTTTGGGCACCACATTTTAAAAAAGACATCAACAAACTGGAGCAAGTTCAGAGAAGAGCCACCAGAATGGTGACCGGTCTGCAAACCATGTCCTATGAGGAACGGTTGCAGGATTTGGGAATGTTTAGCTTGCAAAAAAGAAGACTGAGAGGAGACTTAATAGCTGTCTACAAATATCTCAAGGGCTGTCACATTGTAGAAGGATCATCTTTATTCTCATTTGCACAAGGAAAGACTAGAAGCAATGGGATGAAACTGAATGGGAGGAGACACAGATTAGATATTAGAAAAAACTTTTTGACAGTTAGGGTGATCAATGACTGGAACGGGCTGCCACGGGAGGTGGTGAGTTCTCCTTCAATGGAGGTCTTCAAGCGGAGGCTGGATAGACATCTGTCTGGGATGATTTAGAGAATCCTGCTTTGAGCAGGGGGTTGGACCAGAAGGCCCAGGAGGTCCCTTCCAACTCTACCATTCTATGATTCTATGATTCTAAGGGCAACATGAAAACGCTTTGCTATCTTCTTATAGTCTTCTCTTACCTTGTGAGATGCATAATTTTCATTTTCAGAGTCCTAGGCAGCTGCTTAGAAGAACCCATAGCTGCTGTTTTTTGCCACAAAGCTAAAGGAGCCTGGGTTTTTATAAAGTTGGGAAATTTGCATCACCTGGCCTTTCCTAACGATGATAGTGAACAAGCCATAACCCTAACAGGCTAATTAAGATCTGAGACCTTGGTTAAAGTTATGTAAGCACACAAATCTTCAAGGGTGCCCAAACCTTTGCATGAGATCATTTTCTTGTAATTTTTAAATTGTAAAAAATGACTGTATATTATTTTTTTTTGCCTAAAACACAAAGGAAATGTGTCAACTTTAACTTTAGTCCTTTTAGAGATCATTTAGTCTTAAACTTGCTTAACTGTTCACAATAACAGTAATTTTAACCAGAGGGGTTCAAACTTTTACATGCCACTGTACATATATACTGTATGTGTAATATATATATATTACACACATACATATTGTAGCACAGGGTTAAATCCCAGCTCTGCAGGGTCTTGATTAGTGATGAGCGAGTATACTCGTTGCTGGATGAAGCAGAATCGAGTGTGATTCTGGTAAGTGATCAGCCAAAATATGAACTGTAGCTGAGAGAGATTTGATGGTGTCTCTCTCTGGATGGAGACTGCGCTAAGCAGTCTGTTTATGAGAACATGTGGAAGCTGCAATCTGTTCAGTGTGAACTGTGCCTGGGATTAAACACTTCTGTTTTGGCACTGGAAGCTGCAGGAGATCAGGCTGAAGGGGATACTGAGACTGGTGGGATCGTACCTTTGCTGTGTGTGAAGTCTGCTTCGGGGGAAAGGGCTGTAATCTGTTTGGATGAGTCCGCACTGACCTATGTGATCATGATTAAATGCACTGGCCATGTGCCGAGAACTGCAAGTATTAATGGTTGCTATGGACAGTACTGGGACTAGCTCAGCTGTGTATGAGTAGCCAGGGTCTGTTTTGTTTAGTTAGTGTTTGGACAAGGCTAGAGATTTATGTTTTTGATTTTGCAACCTGTGGAAAGCAATGAAAACTGCACGTGTTTGGACCAAAACAGCATTGCCTTTGTGAATGTTAACTATGACCCAATGTCTAATGCCTACCAGAGATAGCGAAACCCTTCCTTACAGTGGGTACGAAAAGTATTCAGACCCCTTTAAATTTTTCACTCTCTGATCATTGCAGCCATTTGGTAAATTAAAAAAAGTTCTTTTTTTCCTCATTAATGTACACTCTGCATCCCATCTTGACTAAAAAAAAAGAAATGTAGAAATGTTTGCAAATCTATTAAAAAAGAAAAACTCAAATATCACATGGTCATAAATATTCAGACCCTTTGCTCAGTATTGAGTAGAAGCACCCTTTTGAGCTAGAACAGACATGAGTCTTTTGGGGAATGATGCAACAAGTTTTTCACACCTGGATTTGAGGATCCTCTGCCATTCTTCCTTGCAGATTCTCTCCAGTTCCATCAGGTTGGATGGTGGACGTTGGTGGACAGTCATTTTCAGGTCTCTCCAGAGATGCTCAATTGGGCTTAGGTCAGGGCTCTGGCTAGGACAGTCAAGAATGGTCACAGAGTTGTTCTGAAGCCACTCTTTTGTTATTTTAGCTGTGTGCTTAGGGTCATTGTCTTATTGGAAGGTGAACCTTCGGCCAAGTCTGAGGTCCAGAGCACTCTGGAAGAGGTTTTCATCCAGGATATCTCTGTACTTGGCCGCATTCATGTTTCCTTAAATTGCAACCAGTCGTCCTGTCCCTGCAGCTGAAAAACACCCCCATAGCATAATGCTGCCACCACCATGTTTCACTGTTGGGATTGTATTGGGCAGGTGATGAGCAGTGCCTGGTTTTCTCCACACATACCGCTTAGAATTATCATCAAAAAGTTCTATCTTCATCTCATCAGACCAGAGAATCTTATTTCTCATAGTCTGGGAGTCCTTCATGTGTTTTTAAGCAAACTCTATGTCTGGCACTGAGGAGAGGCTTCCGTCGGGCCACTCTGCCATAAAGGCCCGACTGGTGGAGGGCTGCAGTGATAGTGGACTTTGTGGACCTTTCTCCCACCTCCCTACTGCATCTCTGGAGCTCAGGCATAGTGATCTTGGGGTTCTTCTTTACCTCTCTCACCAAGTCTCTTCGACCACGATTGCTCAGTTTGGCTGGACGGCCAGGTCTAGGAAGACTTCTGGTGGTCCCAAACTTCTTCCATTTAAGATGGAGGCCACTGTGCTCTTAGGAACCTTGAGTACTAAAGAAATTCTTTTGTAACCTTGGCTAGATGTGTACATTGCCACAATTCTGTCTCTGAGCTCCTTGGCCAGAGACATGATTCTCATTTGGTCTGACACGCACTGTAAGCTGTCAGGTCTTATATAGACAGGTGTGTATCTTTACAAATCAAGTCCTATCAGTTTCATTTCAAACGTAGCTGGACTCCAATGAAGGAGTAGAACCATCTCAAGGAGGATCACAAGGAAATGGACAGCATGTGACTTAAATATGATTGTATGAGCAAAGGGTCTGAATACTTATGACCATGTGATATTACAGTTTTTCTTTTTTAATAAATTTGCAAAAATTGTAGATTTCTTTTTTTTTCAGTCAAGATGGGGTGCAGAGTGTACATTAATGAGAAAAAAAATGAACATTTTTGAATTTACCAAATGGCTGCAATGAAACAAAGAGTGAAAAATGTAAAGGGGTCTGAATACTTTCTGTACCCACTGTATATATACGCATATACATTTAATTATTTTGGAAAGTTAAAATCTCTTTTTTTAAATTTGGCAATTATTTAGATATTTTTATGGCCTTTTATACACTGTGTGCAGAATTATTAGGCATATGAGTATTTTGATCACATCATCCTTTTTATATATGTTGTCCTACTCCAAGCTGTATAGGCTTGAAAGCCAACTTCCAATTATGTAAATCAGGTGATTTGCATCTCTGTAATGAGGAGGGGTGTGTTCTAATGACATCAACACCCTATATAAGGTGTGCTTAATTATTAGGCAACTTCCTTTCCTTTGGCAAAATAGGTCAGAAGAGAGATTTGACGGACTCTGAAAAGTCAAAAATTGTGAGATCTGTTGCAGAGGGATGCAGCAGTCTTGAAATTGCTAAACTTTTGAAGCGTGATCACCGAACAATCAAGCCTTTCATGGCAAATAGTCAACAGGGTCGCAACAAGCGTGTTGATAAAAAAAGGTGCAAAATAACTGCCCATGAATTGAGGAAAATCAAGCGTGAAGCTGCCAAGATGCCATTTGCCACCAGTTTTGCCATATTTCAGAGCTGCAACGTTACTGGAGTATCAAAAGCACAAGGTGTGCCATGCTCAGAGACATGGCCAAGGTAAGGAAGGCTTAAAAACGACCACCTTTGAACAAGAAACTTAAGATAAAACGTCAAGACTGGGCCAAGAAATATCTTAAGTCTGATTTTTCTAAGGTTTTATGGACTGATGAAATGAGAGTGACTCTTGATGGGCCAGATGGATGGGCCCGAGGCTGGATCAGTAAAGGGCAGAGAGCTCCACTCAGACGCCAGCAAGGTGGAGGTGGGGTACTGGTATGGGCTGGTATCATCAAAGATGAACTTGTGGGACCTTTTCGGGTTGAGGATGGAGTGAAGCTCAACTCCCAGACCTACTGCCAGTTTCTGGAAGACACCTTCTTCAAGCAGTGGTACAGGAAGAAGTCGATGTCGTTCAAGAAAAACATGATTTTCATGCAGGACAATGCTCCATCACATGCATCCAAATACTCCACAGCGTGGCGGGCCAGTACAGGTCTAAAAGAAGAGAAAGTAATGACATGGCCCCCTTGTTCACCTGATCTGAACCCCATAGAGAACCTGTGGTCCCTCATAAAATGTGAGATCTACAGGGAGGGAAAACAGTACACCTCTCGGAACAGTGTCTGGAGGCTGTGGTGGCTGCTGCACGCAATGTTGATCGTAAACAGATCAAGCAACTGACAGAATCTATGGATGGAAGGCTTTTGAGTGTCATCGTAAAGAAAGGTGGCTATATTGGTCACTGATTTTTTGTTTTTGTTTTTGAATGTCAGAAATGTTTATTTCTAAATTTTGTGTTGTTATATTGGTTTACCTGGTGAAAATAAACAAGTGAGATGGGTATATATTTGGTTTTTATTAAGTTGCCTAACAATTATGCACAGTAATAGTTACCTGCACAAACATATATCCTCCTAAGATAGCCAAATCTAAAAAAAAACACTCCAACTTCCAAAAATATTAAGCTTTGATATTTATGAGTCTTTTGGGTTGATTGAGAACGTAGTTGTTGTTCAATAATAAAAAGAATCCTCTCAAATACAACTTGCCTAATAATTCTGCACACAGTGTATACACCTGTCACTTTTGAAAGATTTTTGTTATACCTACAAAATGATGACAGCAACTACATGGTACGTGTTTGTGTCACGCTGTATAGCAGATATATAAATAAATGATGTCAGTAATCTATCAAGTGGGACAACATTCTATATAACATATAGATAGGTAACATTAACATGTATATATAGCATAGTATTACCTGACATAATATCCTGTGGGTCAATACTGAATCCTTTTCACGCTGTCTCTGGCTAGAGGTGGACCGGGGTCTATGCTGACCCTAAACTGGGGTCCTGACTAGTCCCTCTACCTGGAGGTACTGTTAATGGTACAGAGGTCCAGGCCGCCAGCGTAAACCCTGTCTCCTATAAATCCCTGACCACTGTAATCTAGTCCTTAGAAGGACCCTGATTACCACCATAGGGAATGGACAGGAAAAGGTTAACAAACAGTAAAGACAAATGTGACAGACAGGGGATAAAGTAAATACTGTCTTGCATACAACATTTAAACACAGAGGGAACACCAAAGGTCTAGGAGATAAACTATAAGCAAGGAAAGGAGAAACAACAAAGGAGCTCTTAGCTTAAGTCTTCTCAGAACCGATCCTATCTGCAGTCTGTATGAATGCTTTCACCGGCATCTAACACACAGACTGGCAGGAATATAAAGGAAGCTAATTAGAACATAATCAAAAGCAGCCGGGCGAGGCTGGACCTAGTCTTAGCAACGAGCTAGGTAAAATTAACTCCCTAACTACCAAACACAAAGTAACAGCAACTCAGCTGCGAGAAGTCAGAATGTGCAATCGCAACGATCCTCGTGGCGATGCACCCATGACAGTACCCCCCCTTCTACGAGGGGCCTCCGGACCCTCAGGGCCAGGTCTGCCCGGGTAAGTTGTGTGGAAGGTCCGAACCAATCGATCTGCGTTAATCTCAGACGCAGGGACCCACGTCCTCTCCTCAGGACCATACCCCTTCCAATGAACCAGGTACTGAAGGGACCGGCGATTCAGACGTGAGTCGATGATCTTCAATACTTGATATTCTAAGTTACCATTGACCACCACTGGAGGAGGAGGTAGAGGTGACGGTATAACTGATGCCACGTACCTCTTAAGCAACGATTTGTGAAACACATTGTGGATTTTAAACATAGGAGGGAGGTCCAAACGAAATGCCACAGGATTAACTATAGAACTGATCCTGTATGGACCGATGAACCTGGGACCCAGTTTCCAGGAGGGAACCTTGAGTTTTAAATTCTTGGTAGACAACCATACCAGATCGTTCACACTTAGGTCCGGACCAGACACTCTCCTCCTATCAGCCCTCCGCCTGAAACGGTTCCCCATAGTACTCAAACCCCTCAGCACTCCTCTCCAAACAGAAGCAAGTGACGACGAGAATCGTTCCTCCTCAGGAACCCCAGACGGACGGGTACGTGGGGTCTTAGAGCGAGCACAAACTCCACAGGACGCCACAAAAGACACCACCTCTTTATTTAAGCCAGGCCACCAAAACCGGCGAGAAAGGAGATCCACAGTTGTCTTACTCCCTGGATGTCCTGCTAAAGCGGAATTATGATGTGCCTCGATAACTCTTTGTCTTAACTGATTAGGAACAAACAGTCTCCCTGGAGGTCCTACAGGAGCGTCCCCCTGAGCCTCCAATACCTCCTCCTCAAGCTCAGGGCATACAGCCGACAGTACCACTCCCTCCTGAAGGATAGGAACCGGTTCATCCGTCTTTCCGGCCCCTGGGAAACTACGAGATAAGGCATCAGGAAGCAATTTTATTGAGCAGTCATACGCGCGATGAGGAGGAAACTCTTGACACCCCTCCTCTGAGAACACCTCCTCCGAGACCTCCAGAAAAGGAGGCAAGGTCCTAGGCACGACCGCACCGATGACCGTATTCATGCAGTTATTCTTGCAAAATTCACCCCACTGGCTTATCTCTCTGGATTGCCAATTAATCACTGGGTTATGTTTAGCCAACCAAGGAAGTCCCAACACAATAGGAGTAGGAAGACCCTCCAACACATAACAAGACAACTGTTCTTTATGTATTGCCCCTACTTGAAGGTCTATGTTATGAACAGCTTGTACAAAGCTACCTTGACCGAGAGGCCTGGCGTCAATAGAGCATATAGGGATCGGTTTGGCCAATACACTCAGTTGCATACCTTGCACCCGGGCAAACCGAGCATCCACCATATTAGCCCCAGACCCACTATCAAGAAGAACAGAAATCCTCTCAACTCTCGTACCAACCACCACCTCCGCAGGTATGAGAAACTGAGACGGACTTGGGGACGAAATACCCACTCCCAGGTTGTCGTCCACCACACAACCTGGGATCAACAGTCTACCGACGACTTTTTTGCTCAATGAGGCACGGGATGGACACTCTCCAACAAAATGTCCCTCTCTCCCGCAAAAGAAACACCTTCTTGTCATGCGGCGCACCGCCGATTCCCTCCTACAATATGATGTCCCTCCCAACTGCATGGGTTCCTCAGAACAGACCAGGGAACCTCCATATAAGGGACTTTAGTAGTAGGTGGAGTCATAACAGGGGGCGGAGTTACCTCACACCTCCCCCGAAGCCGTCTATCAATACGAATAGCAAGGGCCATAGCAGCCTCCAGTGACGGAGGAGAATCATACTGAGCCAAAACATCTTTTAATTTGTCAGATAACCCTTGACAAAACTGGCTCCTAAGAGCTGAGTCATTCCACTGAGTATCCGTGGCCCATCTACGGAACTCAGAAGAAAATTCCTCCGCCGGACGATCTCCCTGCTGTATCCTACGTAACTTCGTTTCAGCAAGGGAGACCCGATCCGGGTCATCATACACCAGACCCAGGGCGGCAAAAAATCGATCTACTGACTGGAGGGCCGGGGAGCCCGGCAGAAGAGAGAACGCCCAGGATTGAGGGTCCCCTTGTAAGAGCGAGATGACAATTCCCACCCTCTGCTCTTCACTCCCCGATGACCGAGGCCGCAGCCGAAAGTACAATTTACATGCCTCCCGGAATGCAAAAAATTTGTCCCGCCCACCAGTGAACCTGTCCGGGAGAGCCACCTTAGGTTCAGATCTGGTTTGCTCCGGGGGGGACAAAACCTTGGACTTAATATCCGTAAACTCCATGGACAACCTCTGCAACTGCAGGGCAAGCTGGGCTACTGGATCCATGGTAGCTGAGGAAAATCCTTAGTTTTTTGGCCGGTGAAAATGTCACGCTGTATAGCAGATATATAAATAAATGATGTCAGTAATCTATCAAGTGGGACAACATTCTATATAACATATAGATAGGTAACATTAACATGTATATATAGCATAGTATTACCTGACATAATATCCTGTGGGTCAATACTGAATCCTTTTCATGCTGTCTCTGGCTAGAGGTGGACCGGGGTCTATGCTGACCCTAAACTGGGGTCCTGACTAGTCCCTCTACCTGGAGGTACTGTTAATGGTACAGAGGTCCAGGCCGCCAGCGTAAACCCTGTCTCCTATAAATCCCTGACCACTGTAATCTAGTCCTTAGAAGGACCCTGATTACCACCATAGGGAATGGACAGGAAAAGGTTAACAAACAGTAAAGACAAATGTGACAGACAGGGGATAAAGTAAATACTGTCTTGCATACAACATTTAAACACAGAGGGAACACCAAAGGTCTAGGAGATAAACTATAAGCAAGGTGAGGAGAAACAACAAAGGAGCTCTTAGCTTAAGTCTTCTCAGAACCGATCCTATCTGCAGTCTGTATGAATGCTTTCACCGGCATCTAACACACAGACTGGCAGGAATATAAAGGAAGCTAATTAGAACATAATCAAAAGCAGCCGGGCGAGGCTGGACCTAGTCTTAGCAACGAGCTAGGTAAAATTAACTCCCTAACTACCAAACACAAAGTAACAGCAACTCAGCTGCGAGAAGTCAGAATGTGCAATCGCGACGATCCTCGTGGCGATGCACCCATGACAGTTTGTGCAACAGTGCCTATAATTTTGCCAGATGCATCACAGGTTTATTCTTGTCAGTAGATGATCATTTGCGGGATTAAGACATAGAACACAATGCAAAAAAAATTATGGGGCGCTGGGTAAGATACAAAAAAAAAGCAAGAATGCAATTATTTAGAACACACCCCTAATGAAAACACATTGGTAATGCTCACAATGACTTAAAAAAACAAAACAATAACTGTTTAGGTAGCAAATACTTTGATTTCTAATATCGCCACAATGGTGAGGTGATATTTTATTTTGCTCTGCAGCACCTATTACATTGAAATATTACATGTAGTATTTAGTGAGAGGTAAAGCATCCTGAGCCCACTGATTACATAAGGATGGGTTGCTCCATTTGGGCAGAAGCTGATATTCAGTATGCCAGGGAGAATTGCAGAATAAGGCCTCATACTCACTGGCTGGAAAAAAATCGGTCCGTTTTCTGCAGGAAAAAAACGGTACATTTGTTGTAAAAAGGCATGCGATTTTGATGCGATTTTAAATCGCACCATGCGTTTTCTGTCAGTTTTCCATCAGTTTTCCATCTGTATGCAATGCGATTTTAACATGAAGTTTTACATAGAGCAGTTATCTCTATGTAAAAAGTCATGTAAAAATCACATTGTAACAAAAAAATTTACACAAAAAGCAAATAATTATATATGTAATATATATATAGGTCATACACTTCTACATAGTATAATAGCCGCTAATTCATCCCTGGCATTACTGTAAAATCACACTGACAGCTTTAATAAAGAACAGAAACAATACATATACACACATAGAATACATATATATATATATATATATATATATATATATTGTAATTGTGACATATATATATACATATATTTATAGTTCCTAGACTTCTACATACTGTAATAGCCGCTAATTCAATTGCCGGCTTTTGTGAAATCACAGAAGCCGACATGAAATGATACATTGTTTCCACACAGTTAACCATGTCATTTCCTGTATTTTGATATATGGTTTGAACTTACAATTACATGAGTGTATTTGTACAAAATTTCAGACATGTAGGGGTTAATTAAAGGTGTAAATTCGTTGAAAAAAAATGCGTGGGCTCCCGCTGTATTTTCTCCACCAGACAGATAAAGCAAGCGAGTGGGGGCAGATAATAATAGCCTAGGGAGGGTACATTTTTTTTGTGCCCCCCTGGCTACTAACATCTGCCCCCAGACACCCCAGAAAGGGCAAATCTATAATTAGATTCGCCCTTTCTGGCACTTTGCCCGTCTATTCCCATTGCCCTGTAGCGGTGGCGAATGGGTTAATAAGGGGTTAATGTCACCTTGCTATTGAAAGGTGACCTTAAGCCATGTTAATAATTGAGAGCTGTCAATTAGACAACTATCAATTATTAATACTATTGAAGTAAATAAAAAAACACAAACACACTTTAAGAATAAATAATTTTAATGAAATCAAAACACATATTTTTGACCATCTTTTATTTAACTCTTAATCCGTTCGAAGCCCTTGTTCTTCTAAAATAAATATAAAATAATAAAACAACATTATTCTTACCTATCTGGCGATCTGTCACGTCCCACGATGTAATCCTTCAGAAAGGGTTAACTAGCAATCAGATAAGCAGCGCAAGTAATCCTGCGTGCTCATCTGATAGCTCCTGAATGAATGAGCTTATCTCCTGTCAACAGGAGAGGATGTGATTAATGAATGAAGCTTAATTGATTGTATCCCACTTTCACGTTAGGTCAGGTCACTGAAGTGAAAGTGGCAATAAATCAATTAAGCTCCATTCATGAATCTATTCCTCTCCTTTCGCTGGGAGAGTAACTTATTCATTCATGGGAATACAGCTCGGAGACAGCATTATTAGCTCTCTGCAAGCTGTAACCTGTTAACCCTTTCTGATGGATTACACCATGGGACCTGACTGTACATCGGATTGGTAAGAATAATTTTGCTTTTTTATTTTATTTTTATTACAGGAAATGGTTTTAGCAGGAAAATAAAATATGGTCAAAAACTGTGTGATTATTTCATTAAACTTATTTTTTATTAAACTGTGTGTGTTTGATTTTTCTATCATACAATAGGATTAATAATTGATAGTTGTCTAATTGACAGCTCTCAATTATTAACATGGCTTAAGGTCACCTTTCAATAGCAAGGTGACATTAACCCCTTATTAACCCATTCGCCACCGCTACAGGGCAATGGGAATAGACGGGCAAAGTGCCAGAAAGGGCGAATCTAATTATAGATTTGCCCTTTCTGGGGTGTCTGGGGGCAGATGTTAGTAGCCAGGGGGGGCACAAAAAAAATGTACCCTCCCTAGGCTATTATTATCTGCCCCCACTCGCTTGCTTTGTCTGTCTGGTGGAGAAAATACAGCGGGAGCCCACGCATTTTTTTTCAACGAATTTACACCTTTAATTAACCCCTACATGTCTGAAATTTTGTACAAATACACTCATGTAATTGTAAGTTCAAACCATATATCAAAATACAGGAAATGACATGGTTAACTGTGTGGAAACAATGTATAATTTCATGTCGGCTTCTGTGATTTCACAAAAGCCGGCAATTGAATTAGCGGCTATTACAGTATGTAGAAGTGTAAGAACTATAAATATATATATATGTATGTGTTACAATGACATGTGTATATATATATATATATATATATATATATATATATATATATGTATTCTATGTGTATGTATCTACTGTTTTGTGAGCTGTCAGTGTGATTTTACAGTAGCCGGGGATGAATTACCGGCTTTTCAAAGGAGACTGGTGCATATAAATCGGACAGCACGTGCATGGTGCGAGTGCTGTTCGTTTTTTAATCGCACCCATTGACTTGCATTGGCGATTTTCATCCCAAAATCGCATCAAATCGCAGCATGCTGCGATTTTTTTCTCACAACAATATCTGATGAGAAAAAAATCGCAAATGAGAATTCACCCATTGACTAACATTGGTCAGATTTGCATCCGATTTTTTTTCCTCTGATTATTCATCCGTTTTCGGCGCCAGTGAGTATGAGGCCTAAGAGTGAACAAAGTAAGTGTTGAGCTTTTGCAGAAACTTGATTCATTTGTCAAAAAAGTCTAAAAACATATGAAATGCTTATAATTGTGCTCCGTAACCATAAAAATAGCTGACTAAAAGATGTAAAATTACTGAAGCAGCAAAATTTGTGATAACCAAAATCTGCATCACTTGCTGTATGTGATATATCATAAGGGTTAAATATCTGGGATCCCAGCATTAGTATAGCTCACTCAGTTTTCCAAATAGAAAAACCATGTAAAAAAATGTCTCTATTGATTGATTGGATGTAGACTTCCTTATAGAAACAGATGTTGTTTCAAAGTGGTTTTGCAGCAAATAAGCAGACATGGGTTTACTGTACTTTTATGAGGCCAGATAGTCATTAGTTGGTCTCTTCTCTGATCCTGTCAACTTTTCTTCCTGTAATTTATTTTTGCCACTAATGTTTCTATAACTTACATGCAGCTTACAGGAATCGGAGACCCAGCTGTTGCAAGACGCTAAGCGTTTTACACATCTACTTGAGCAACAACAACATGAATTAGAAAAAGCTGATCAGTTTCCGGAGGGATCAAACACTGAAGTCTCCAGAATGAGGCAGCAATTGCTCAAGTATAACAATGACCTGAATGAAGCTGAAGAAAGGGAATACCGTCTCCAGTACAAGCTAGAGTGGTAAGTGACCCCGGAAACAATTTTCCTACATTCATATTATTTGTTGTAAGAAATCATTTGTGGCTATAAGTTGTAAGGGTCAGGGATTAGAAAAATTGTAATTTCATGCCACTCGTACCCATTTGATGATAGTTGGTCAAACCCACATATTTCGATGGGATCGCCTGAATATCTGCTGTGTATAAGGGCCTCACATATGTCCCTCTACATGGTATGTCAGGAAAGAAAGAAGTGGTGCAGTTGTAATTTCAATGCCCTATCCTTTTTGTTTTTGTCCCCATTGAAAACACATGATGCTCAGCCAAGCCGAGTGGACGATTTTTTTTCATTATTGTGTTTGTATCAGCTTTTCTTTACGAGGGAAAAACTGCCCTTTGTTTTGCATAGTTGAATGGTACATATACAGTACATTTTTGGGGAATCTTATGTTTTTTATCACACAAATACTGTATAAAAAAAATTAACGTTTTCTTTTTTATTTATTAGATTGTTAATCTTGTACACTAATAAGTGTAAGTTTTTTATTTTTATGTAGCATATGTGCAATCAAATATATTATATACTCAATAAATGCTGTTTTTGAGGACATATATTTTTTATAAACTGTTTCATTACTTTTTTATCACATAATTGTATTACTATTTTACATCTTTATGTTATTATGTTCCATGGTTCTTACCTTGAGAGCCACAGTCACCTCTGAGAGAGGACACCAACCATATCCAGAGGCCTCCCCTGAGTAGTGACATCCAGCTCAGTCTTCCCCCACAGTAGTATCAGCAAAAGCACCGATTATTGGTATAATAACAGCCATAGCTTCCTCACGGCGTTCACATCGAGGCAGAATTCTTACATCCAAGGTCTCTCATCTTACGCCCGTTCGGTATTCTTGCATCAAGCCCTCCCAACACACTATCACATCCCGCTTTAAGGCCCTCCTTATGCAGGTAGTATCATCCTATAAGCCTCTATCCAGATTTCCATGCTTAATTTATCTCTCATCTCTCCACCCCCAAGTCCAGTATGTAGCGCCCGCGTCCCTGCCTGCTGCCAGACAGGGACGTCGCTCTCCTCACCTGCGCTCAGCGTCCTCAGTGCTCCCAGCCTCCTCTGCGCCTATGGCGTCCTCCTTCCGCCCTGCTGGTCCCGCGCGCTCCTTCCCTGCTACTGGCCTTAGGGCGCGCGTGTGTCGACCCGCCACCACAATTGTGGGTTACCAGGGCAATGGGGTACTCAGAGCCGAGCCCATGGAAGTCTATGGGGATTTGTCACAGGTAGCTGTGGCTCGGTCTGTGGCCCTGGCGGTCTGGCGTATGTTGGGGGGAATATTTACAGGGGATATATTTATATACAGTTCGTGACGCCACCTGTAGTCTTCTGGTAATTTGTACCAGCGCTGCTGTAGATCTCTGAGGGGATGGTGAGGCAGCTAGATGTCAGGTCCCCCACAGGTGGGACTCTTCCCTCAGGTCGGTAGTTAGGTAGGGATTGTGCAGGCATGCAAGTAAATAACTCAGTCTCACACGGTCAGCGTCTTTCCATACCTTTACTTGTAAGATGATAAGGCAGTTCCCAGGGAGGCTGATGGGGTTGATGGAGGATGAGCTTCGAGGCAACGGTTAAGCAAGTTAGGGGCCTCCTTTACTGTCCAATAATGATGAGTACAACCAGCCTGCAGCGTAGTTCCCTCTATAATTCCAGCTATTCCAAAGCTGTACTGCCCAGTCAGATTTGTGGTCGGAGCCTTCCTGTGAGAGAGTTGAATTCCTATCTTGCTGATCAGGCTCAAAGTCTTCACTCCCCCTGACCCCAGTTACGTACTGACTATTTGGGGCTGTTTGCCGCGACCTAAGGTCCGGTAAATCTCTGGTTTTCTTACCACTACGCTTGTAGCTAATAGTGATCCTTCGGTCCCCAGTGACCGGTTACAATGTGCAGGACTTCTCCAAGCCAAAAGCACTTTTTAAATCTTCCTTCCACTTTGCCCTTCGATTTGCTCGACTCTTAGTAGATATCTCAGTCTGTATTCCAGTGGGGCACAGCTCTGACTAGGCTGAGGTGAACTAGACCACCTGTACTAGCCTCCACTTTCTGAACTGCTAACAGGCTCAGACTGGACACGTCTACTCTGTCCAAGGACAGGAAACTGACTACTGAATCACTCCCTTCCACACCCTGCTGGGTGTGTCAGAAGTGTACGTGATGTCATGAAGAGCCCTTAACTGTTACCTCTCCATTCATCCTCCTGGTATTGTGTACCAGGGCTACACATTCCCCCATGGTAAACGACAGCACTCCCGGGCTGTAAAATACAAAGAGACATTTTGTTTATGCATTAAACATCAACAATAAACATTAATTCGTCCCATCCGGGAGGTAAGGATGTCTTGAACGTTGCGAACAACACATTGAATATAGAAAAAATACAAAAGTATTAAGGCATCAAAACATTCAATAAATACTCAGTATTCTTGTGAAGGACCCGCACCAAACCTTCAACGTGGGTCCTGGGTGGGCTGCAGGACATCCGAATGCAGACCTCACTCAGTGCCACACCACACGGGTTTTCTGTTCAGAGGTAAGTCAAGGCTTCATGTGAAACCATTAAAAGGCACTTTAGTGCAACTATTTACAGGATACAGTTTTTGGGCTGGCTCAGTCCTCAGCCTCTGAGTCCATTGTAAAACATAATAGGGAAAAACACAGATATATATATAGACTTTTTACAATATTCACATCAATTCGTTATAATCACTGCTGATATCTAATGGGTAACTTTCCTTTTGTGATTCGCTCTGATCTACGTGGTGTAGTTTCAGGTATATCAAGTTGCGATCTGTCTGCACTGCGTAACGGCAAACTATAGAACTGCCTCAATCTTTCTATGGATCTGGCAAGCGTACTGATGGCTGGGCGGTGTGAGTCAGCTTCACCAGGGGATCCCATAGTATGGGGCGCTGCTTCAGATGATCCTTCTTGAGGTTCCATAGGTTGAGGTGTTGCTGGGATGGGTAACTCCTGAACGGGCTCAACTGGCACCACGGGCACAACTGGAGGTAAAACTTCCTCTTGTGGCTGATAAAACTGCAACACTGGAATTATCACAGCATCTCCCAGTCTAGGCCAATCCGCAGGAAAATCTCCCAGATCGGTGTGTATGACCTCTTCTTTCCTTTCTTTTTGATTGATGACAGGGTTCTTGTCACAACATTTTAAGGGTTCTGGACACAATTTCAAATGGTCTCTGGACACAGTGGTTGTTGTTATTCCTCCGTCCTTACTGACGACACAAACTTTTCTGTTGTCATATTTAGAATCTTGTACGACGTAGGGTTCTTGCTCCCACTGGTTATCCAATTTGTGCATCTTCCTTTTTCTTTTTAATACTACCTCTCCAGGCATCAAAGGCTTGGCAGGAGCATTTCGGTTGTAAACATCTTCCTGTTTCTCCCGTGCCTTGTTGAGACTTTCCTCTACACAGATTTGTACTCTTCTGTATTGCTCTTGCCGATTGATGTCCCAGTTTTCAACGGCGTCGTCTGCCTCCGGTTCTACCACTCCAAGTTCTAGATCCATTGGTAGTCTTCCGGGCCTTGCTCTCATAAGATAGGCTGGAGTGCAGTTAGTTGAACTTACAGGTATATGATTATACAAATCAACCAAATCAGGTAGTAAGTCCGGCCATCGATTCCTGTCTTCCAACGGTATGGATCTCAACAAGTCAAGGACAATATGGTTCATTTTTTCGCAAAGACCGTTGGTTTGAGGGTGATATGGTGTTGTTCTTATTTTCTTGCACCCGTACATGTGACAGAATTCCTTGAATAAATCAGCTTCGAAAGCAGGTCCTTGATCGGTTAATACTTGCTCCGGATACCCATGCGGTCTGCAGAAGCTTGCTTGAAAGGTTTTCGCTGCCGTCACTGCGGTCTGGTCTTTAACTGGAACAACCACCAGAAATCTGGAGTAATGGTCCACCATGGTCAAGGCGTATGAGTATCCAGATCTACTTGGCGACAGTTTGACGTGGTCCAGGGCCACAATCTCCAGGGGACGAGTCGTCCGGATAGGTTGCAGGGGTGCCTTCTGACTACCGTAGTCCTTTCTTCTGAGACCACAGGGTCCACAGTTCCGACACCACCTCTCGATGGAGCTGCGCATCCCTACCCAGTAGAACCGGCATCTCAACAGGGTCTCCAGCTTTCTCCAGCCAAAGTGTCCTGCTTGATCGTGGTACGCTTCCAACACCATTGGGACGTCTGCCTTGGGGACCACTATTTGCCAGACCATCTCATGGGTTCTGGGGTTGACGTATCTCCTGCACAACTTCTCACGGTATAGGAACAACCTGCTTTTCTCGTTCCACAGGAGCTTTGCTGACATAGGTGCATCCTTTTCCAAGGAGGAACCTTCCTGTCTTAACAACTCCTTGATGCGGCTGACCACTGGATCACTGTCCTGAGTCTCTTTCCAGCTGTGATGGGGTAAAGGATTTAATGTTGCACCATACTGCTTTCTGTTAACTCGATGCTCATGGACTACCCATTTCGATGGAACGCAGGTAGCTCAATTTCTTCCAGGTCGTCCGATTCTTCTTCCGTGTCAGAGTCATGCGGCATTCGGGACAATGCGTCGGCATTAGCATTCTTTCGACCTGCCCGGTACTTGATAGTAAACTGGTAATTGGACAACCGAGCCATCCATCGCTGCTCCATGGCACCCAGCTTGGCAGTTTCCAGGTGCGTTAACGGGTTGTTATCTGTAATCGCAGTGAACTGATTGGAGGCCAGATAGTGCTTAAATCTTTCCGTAATGGCCCAGACCAGCGCCAGAAACTCCAGCTTGAAGCTGCTATAATTTTCCGGATTCCTTTCAGTTGGCCTGAGTTTTCTGCTGGCATATGCGATGACTTTTTCTTGGCCATTCTGCTTCTGACTGAGAACTGCTCCCAAACCTTCATTACTGGCGTCGGTGTACAACAGGAACGGTTGGCTGTAATCAGGATAGGTTAAGATCTCATCACCTGTAAGGATCTCTTTCATCTTTTGGAATGCTTCAGCCTGTTCCTTACCCAATTAAAGGGAGGGTTTCTGCTCTTTAGGGATTGTCCTACTAGGAGGTCCTGTAAAGGAGCTGCCTTCTTCGTGTAATCTTTCACGAATCTCCTGTAGTAACCCGTTAGTCCCAGGAACTGTCGCACTTCCTTAAGGTTCTTCGGCTCCGGCCACTTCTGGATGGCAGTGACTTTCTCTGGGTCCGGCGCTACTCCTTCCGAACTGACGATGTGCCCCAAGTATTGTACCTTCTGTTTGAGTAGATGGCATTTTGAGGGTTTTAATTTCATCCCGTACCTGGACAGGGACTCAAATACTTCTGCCAGGTGCTTCAGATGGTCCTCATATGTCTTGGAATACACGATGACGTCGTCTAGGTATAGCAGCACGGTTTCAAAATTGAGATGTCCCAGACAATTTTCCATCACTCTCTGAAATGTTCCTGGGGCACTGCTGAGCCCAAACGGCATTCTGTCGAACTCACAGAGCCCCATTGGGGTGGTGAAAGCCGTTTTCTCACGATCCTCCTCAGCCACAGCCACTTGCCAGTAACCACTAGTCAGATCGAGGGTAGAAAAGTAGTTAGCCGTTTTCAGAGCAGCTAATGATTCCTCTATACGTGGTAACGGGTATGCATCCTTGTGTGTTATGCGGTTCACCTGCCTGTAATCCACACACATTCTCATACTACCATCTTTCTTTTTAACCAGAACTAGAGGGGCTGCCCAGGGGCTACAACTATCCCTTATCACCCCAGCTTTCTTCATATCATGCAACATTTCTTTAGCCTTCTGATAATGGGCTGGGGGTATAGGCCTGTACCGCTCCTTGATGGGAGGATGATTGCCTGTAGGGATATGATGTTGTACTCCCTTAATTGTCCCAAAATCAAGTGGATTTTTGCTAAACACTTGGGCGTACTCTTGCACCACCCGTAATACCCCTTGCTTCTGGTGAGCGGGAGTGGTGTCCGTCCCAACATGGAGTTGCTGACACCATTCCGCCACCTGAGTTGCTGGGTCATTGTCCTCCGCTATTTGACAGGAGTCTAAGGACTCAGCCGGGAGAATAGAATTATTATCAACAGCATGTAGTTTAGCAATGGTTGCATAACGGGGTAAGTTTACCTCATCATCTCCCCAATTGAGAAGCCGTACCGGTACTCTTCCATTCACCACTTCTACTACTCCTCTAGCAGTCATAAGTGTAGGTCTATGTTCTGAATGGTGGGGTTCTACTACAGCTTGGTAATTCTGTCCTCTCAGACCTATGGCCGCCCTACACCAAATGATCATTTCACTCATTGGGGGTATCACAATAGGATCCGAGTCAGTGACCCGTACATTACCAATTTCGCCGTCTGTAAGCTTCGCTTGCTGTTGACACACCAGGGCCCGGATCTCTCTTTGGATTACTCCTTTCTGCCTTGGTCGGGCAATCTCAGCGAGCTGTTGGAGCAAGAACACAACTTCTCCCAAACAATTACCGATAATGTTAGTACCCAAAATTATATTTAAACCGTTCTCCTCATTTACAGTCTTTACTACCAGAAGCCCTGGTCTTTCAACTCCTCTCTGCCCACCTTTACATCTACACATTTTGTTCCGAGTACTTCTACAGGAAGACCATTAGAAGCATACACGGTAAAGTCAAGGCTCGGAGGTTTAAGACTGTCCATTGACCAGTACTTGGTATATAGGGCATCAGGTATTAGGGTCACCTGCGACCCAGTGTCTAACAATGCTGGAACAGCAATACCATCTAGAATAATAGACAGGTAGGGTCGCCCGCCCACATACCTGCGGCTCCAGTCTAGGGGGCCTGACGGGTATTCTCCTGGGTGTTGGCCCTCGGACCCAGGTTCTGCCGTTTAAAGGACACTGTGGAGACATATGACCTTTCCCGGTTGCATCGGTAACAGATGATCTCTCGACGAGGAGGGTGTTGATCAGAGGTCGCTCCTGGGGGTGGCGTTGTCCTCCTCCGGGGGGGCGACGTCTTCTTTCTTCTCCGGTGCATCCACGGGACGTCTTCTGGGCAGTCAGCTAACAAGATCTTCCCTTCCTCCTCTTTCCGCAGCTGCAGGGCACTCATTACAGCAGCCAGATTTTTAGTCAGCTGGCGCACCTCTGAGCGCAGACAGTCCAATTCACTAGGAGGTGTCACCTGCGCTTTGGCTTCAGCCACTAGCGGGGAAAAGGGGGTTACTGCCGGTTCCAGAGTGACTTCAGCCTGATGATGTTGGGTTGCCACACTCGGGTTTGCCCAGGGGCCGCAGCCCTTTTATTGCCATGTCCTTTAGGGCATCAAAGGTAGCATCCGGATGATCTAAGGACCACCAATTTACAGTTCTGCGTTCCTCTTGGGATCTCAATCCCTGTATAAATTGTTCTTTCAGCATTTTATTCTCGTCGATAGCATTTAAATTGTTAATTTGCTTGAGGGCTCTCAGGGCTCCCTGTAGTCGGCAAGCGTAGTCCCGGATGCTGTCACCTGGCTGTTGTGAACAGTGATAGAAGGCCATCCGGAGATCCGTTTCTGTGCGGTCTTCAAATATGGCATGCAGCTTAAGGAAGATCGCAGGTACCGACTCCTGATCAACGGTACCCCAAGTCTCCACTTCCCTCTCAGCAGCGCCAGTTAGCTGCCCTATTAGCACAGCAGCTTTTTGTCTCTCAGGCATGGAGTACATTTCTAGGATGCTGCATAACTTCCGCTTGAAGCCTGCTAATGTGCCTGGCTCACCGCTGTACTGGGGAAGCCATTTCGCCCCAGGCATATATGGGAGCGTTAGTGGCATGATCGGGACTACCGGACTGGGTGCAGGGCCTGCGCCCCCATCTGGCGCTACAATACCAGACGGTGCGGGATTGGGGCCTCCGGCCGGGGCCGCACTGTCAGCCGGTTGTTGTGACATCTTAGCGCCCCCTTGGTTAAACGGAGCCTACCGGTTTCAGACGCTGCTACTTCACAGGCACCGCAGTGGGAACAGGACCTTCGTCGCAGGCGCTCTGATGTCAGAGCGTTCACTTCCTGTTGCAGGACCTGCCGCTGAGTCAGAGCCGGGGGCGTGTCCAAGACTTTGCGCGCTCTTTCAGGTACGCCCACCTTCTTCTCCAGCGCCTTAGGGCGCGAATCTGGCGGCAAATATGGCGGTATTTGGCGCCAAACAACAGCAACAGTCTTTTTCGCCAAAACACTCCACAGGCACACAGGGCTCGCAATGCTGCAAGTTTCGTATCCTGTTCGTGACGCCAAAGTTTTGTGTCGACCCGCCACCACAATTGTGGGTTACCAGGGCAATGGGGTACTCAGAGCCGAGCCCATGGAAGTCTATGGGGATTTGTCACAGGTAGCTGTGGCTCGGTCTGTGGCCCTGGCGGTCTGGCGTATGTTGGGGGGAATATTTACAGGGGATATATTTATATACAGTTCGTGACGCCACCTGTAGTCTTCTGGTAATTTGTACCAGCGCTGCTGTAGATCTCTGAGGGGATGGTGAGGCAGCTAGATGTCAGGTCCCCCACAGGTGGGACTCTTCCCTCAGGTCGGTAGTTAGGTAGGGATTGTGCAGGCATGCAAGTAAATAACTCAGTCTCACACGGTCAGCGTCTTTCCATACCTTTACTTGTAAGATGATAAGGCAGTTCCCAGGGAGGCTGATGGGGTTGATGGAGGATGAGCTTCGAGGCAACGGTTTAAGCAAGTTAGGGGCCTCCTTTACTGTCCAATAATGATGAGTACAACCAGCCTGCAGCGTAGTTCCCTCTATAATTCCAGCTATTCCAAAGCTGTACTGCCCAGTCAGATTTGTGGTCGGAGCCTTCCTGTGAGAGAGTTGAATTCCTATCTTGCTGATCAGGCTCAAAGTCTTCACTCCCCCTGACCCCAGTTACGTACTGACTATTTGGGGCTGTTTGCCGCGACCTAAGGTCCGGTAAATCTCTGGTTTTCTTACCACTACGCTTGTAGCTAATAGTGATCCTTCGGTCCCCAGTGACCGGTTACAATGTGCAGGACTTCTCCAAGCCAAAAGCACTTTTTAAATCTTCCTTCCACTTTGCCCTTCGATTTGCTCGACTCTTAGTAGATATCTCAGTCTGTATTCCAGTGGGGCACAGCTCTGACTAGGCTGAGGTGAACTAGACCACCTGTACTAGCCTCCACTTTCTGAACTGCTAACAGGCTCAGACTGGACACGTCTACTCTGTCCAAGGACAGGAAACTGACTGACTGAATCACTCCCTTCCACACCCTGCTGGGTGTGTCAGAAGTGTACATGATGTCATGAAGAGCCCTTAACTGTTACCTCTCCACTCATCCTCCTGGTATTGTGTACCAGGGCTACACACGCGCCCGCACCCTCCCCCGCTCTTAAAGGAGCCACGCGCATTTTCCAAATCAGTCTCCAGCCAATGCTGGAGGACTCCACCCTATATTAAGGGCTTCCTCCTTAATGTAGGTGCCCGAGCAATGTTGTTCCTGTGCAGTCTAACTCTGTTTCAGCCATCAGCTCCTGATTCCAGTTACCTGCCTGTTACCTGTCGGCTTGCCTGTCTGCCATCCGTCTGCAGTTCCATCCAGAGGTTCGGACGTCATCTGCAGAGATCCCCGGCTCTTGCCTGCTCACCTAGGAGTGATCATCTGCCATCCGACTGCAGCTCCATCCGGAAGTTCGGACATCATCTGCGGAGATCCCGGCTCTTGCCTGCTCACCTGGGAGCGATCATCTGCCGTCCGACTGCAGCTCCATCCGGAAGTTCGGACATCATCTGCAGAGATCCACGGCTCTTGCCTGCTCACCTGGGAGCGATCATCTGCCATCCGACTGCAGCCTACCTGGAGGCTCCACCATATCAGGTCGTATATGCCTGCCCTGTTCTAGAGACTGCCTGGTCACTTGCCGTGACAACCTGCCTGTCCAGAGACTGCCTGGTCACTTGCCGTGACAACCTGCCTGTCCCAGAGACTGCCTTGGTCACTTGCCGTGACAACCTGCCTGTCCAGAGACTGCCTGGTCACTTGCCGTGACAACCTGCCTGTCCCAGAGACTGCCTTGGTCACTTGCTGTGACAACCTGCCTGTCCCAGAGACTGCCTTGGTCACTTGCTGTGACAACCTGCCTGTCCAGAGACTGCCTGGTCACTTGTCGTAACAGCCTGCCTGTCCAGAGACTGCCTCGGTTACTTACCGTTACAACCTGCCTGCCCAGAGACTTCCTTGGTCACTTGCTGTGACAAACCTGCCTGTCCAGAGACTACCTATATCCCCTGCCGTGATTCCCTGCCCTTTTCCCGGGTGCCACCCGCTCTCTTACAAGTAAACTCTCTTGTATAATAAAGCTTTGTGGTTCCACCAACCTGACCTGTCTCGTCAGTAGTTCCACCCACCAGACCCGTTACAGTTTGCTCGGGCCATGGAACCCGGTGGCACCCAAACCCCTTCACTCCCGGAACTGTGTCATGAGCTGTCTCGCCAGAGGTCTCAACAGGAGGCCATCCTGGGTCACCTGCGGAACGTCAATTCCCGTCTGGACACTCTGAATTCATCACCAGCAACCATCGCTGGAGCCATGACTCATAATCCGTCAGTCCCGCTGATTCCCAATTCCGTGGTTTCCATTCCCGGACCCGACTGTCAGCTCCTCCTAGGTTTGGAGGCGATCCTGCTCTGGCTCGGGGTTTCATTAATCTGTGCACCCTGCATTTTGAACTCCTGGCACACCAGTTTAACTCTGACCGGGCCAAAATTGCCTTCATCATGTCCCATCTTACCGGAGAGGCCCTGGCCTGGCTTAATCCTCTCTGGGAGAGAGAGGATCCTCTGGTATCTGACCTGCCTGCTTTTCTCTCGGCCTTCCGGAAGGTATTCGACGAACCTGGACGGAAGACTTCCTCTGCATCATCTCTGCTGCGTCTCCGTCAGGAGAGCCTCACCGTTGGTCAATATGCCATACGGTTCCGGACTTTAGCCTCAGAACTAACTTGGGACAATGAAGCTCTAATTTCGGTCTTCTGGGAGGGTCTGTCCGGCCGTATTAAAGACGAACTTGCCGGTCGGGACGTTCCAACCTCTCTAGATGATTTAATAAATCTTGCCAATCGAATTGATCTACGGTTCCAGGAACGAGCCAAAGAGATCACCCGTAAAAAACAATTTTCCCCTCTTGCACCCTCGTGTCAGAGATCTATAACCTCTTCCGTTTCTCCTCAGGTGCACACTGCTGAGCCTATGCAGGTCGACCAGACCAAGATGGTCAAAGCCCGTCAGGACTCACGCCGTGCCGAGAAAAGTTGCTTCTACTGCGGCAGTAAGGAGCACTGGATCCAAACCTGTCCGGAGAAGTCGGGAAACGCCTGTGTCTAGGTTCGCTCGGAGAGGTCAATCTAGACAAAAATAAATCCTCTTCATCCCTGCTGCTGTCGGTTTCAATCCTGCTCGGTAAGAACCGCCACTTCGAAATGGCCCAACTTGATTCTGGAGCAGCTGGGAATCTCGTGTCACAGGCTCTAGTAGAGAAGTATCACATTCCCACCAAACCTCTTGTTGAACCGGTATCTGTTGCTGCTGTGGATGGGGGCCTCCTACCTCGTCCCATACGACTTATCACCGAAGTCATAACCCTGCAGGTGGGAATGTTGCATTCTGAGAGCATCTCGTTTCATGTTTTACCTGGACTCTCTCATGCTTTCTTACTAGGTCTGCCTTGGCTCCAAAAACATGCACCTGTGCTCGACTGGCAGAATGGAGAGGTTCTTCGCTGGGGACAGGACTGTCATAAAACGTGTCTGGTGCCTGTTCATCCTGTCTATTCTTCTCCTACACCTGCTAATCTACCTGGACTCCCGATTCCATATTGGTCATTTGCTGATGTCTTCAATAAAAAGGAAGCAGAGACATTACCCCCGCATAGACCATATGATTGCCCGATTGACCTGTTGCCCGGTACTACGCCTCCCCGTGGGCGTATTTACCCGTTGTCTGCTGCTGAGACCAGGTCGATGTCCGAATATATCGAGGAGAACTTAGCAAAGGGATTCATCCGGAAATCTACCTCCCCAGCGGGAGCAGGTTTCTTCTTCGTTAAAAAGAAAGACGGATCTCTCCGTCCCTGTATTGACTACAGAGGCCTAAATTCGATCACGGTGAAGAATAAGTACCCTCTTCTGCTCATTCCAGAACTGTTTGATCTCTTAGAGGGGCTAGAGTCTTCACCAAACTAGATCTTCGTGGAGCATACAACCTGGTTCGTATCCGTCGAGGAGATGAATGGAAGACGGCATTCAACACCCGGGACGGCCACTACGAGTACTTGGTGATGCCCTTTGGTCTCTGTAATGCTCCAGCAGTCTTTCAGGAGTTGGTCAATGACATCTTCCGGGACCTCCTCTACTCCTGCGTTGTGGTGTACCTTGACGACATCTTGGTCTTCTCTCCGATCTTCAGTCTCACCGGAGGGATGTTCGTCAGGTTCTGCTCAGGCTCAGGCAGAATCACCTCTTCGCCAAATATGAGAAGTGCCTCTTTGAGCAGACATCGCTTCCGTTTCTGGGTTACATTATCTCTCAAACAGGTCTACGAATGGATCCGGAGAAACTGTCTGCCATCGAGAAGTGGCCCCGACCGGAGGGGTTGAAGGCCATTCAGCGGTTCCTGGGATTTGCCAACTATTACCGTCTCTTCATACCGCACTTCTCTTCCAGGACTGCTCCAATCTCAGCGCTCACTCGCAAGGATGCTAACCCCAAACAGTGGACGACCGAAGCAGAGGAGGCCTTCCTTTCTCTGAAACAGGCCTTCTCTTCCGCTCCAGTGCTGCATCGCCGGATGGCAACAAGCAGTTCTTCCTGGAGGTGGACGCTTCCTCTGCTGGAGCCGGAGCGGTTCTTACCCAAAAATCGCCATCCGGGAGGATGGTATCCTGCGGTTTCTTCTCCAAACTCTTCTCCTCCTCCGAGCGCAACTACTCCATAGGAGATCGAGAGTTATTGGCCATTAAGTTGGCATTGGAGGAGTGGCGTTACCTACTCGAAGGGGCTCTTCATCGGTAATCATCTACACGGACCACAAAAATCTGGCATACCTCCAGCAGGCACAGAGACTTAATCCTCGCCAAGCCCGGTGGTCCTTGTTTTTTGCCCGCTTCGATTTTCTTTTGCATTTTCGCCCAGCTGACAAAAACGTCAAGGCGGATGCCTTGTCTCGGTCTTTCCTGGTGTCGGATCTCGAAGATGAGCCTAAACATATCATCGATCCCGCCAGAGTGATGCAGGTGGCTCCCGTGAGTCTAAATCGTCTCCCTCCTGGTAAGACGTTCGTATCAGAAACCGATCGGAAGAGAATCCTACATTGGGGTCACTCGTCTAAACTCGCTGGCCACGCTGGTCAAAAAAAGACCCTCCACTCATTACCCGGCATTATTGGTGGCCTACCCTGCACAAAGACGTAATAGACTTTGTTTCTGCCTGTGTTTCCTGTGCCCGCAACAAAGTTCCGAGACACCTGCCCGCCGGCCGTCTTCTTCCGCTTCCTGTGCCCGCTGCCCCCTGGCAGCATGTAGCCATGGACTTCATAACAGATCTGCCCGTCTCTGCCGGTTGTACGGTCATTTGGGTGGTCGCTGACCGCTTTTCCAAGATGGCTCACTTCATTCCTCTGCCAGGTCTTCCGTCTGCACCCGAGTTGGCTAAAGACTTTATCCGCCACATCTTCCGTCTTCATGGTCTGCCTCGTCACATTGTGTCGGATCGTGGGGTTCAGTTCACCTCACGTTTCTGGAGAGCCACTTGTAAGTTGCTAGACGTCACCCTGGATTTTTCCTCCGCTTACCACCCACAGTCCAATGGACAAGTTGAACGAATAAATCAGAATTTGACCAGTTATCTTCGACACTTCGTTAATGCCCACCATTCTGACTGGGTGGAGCTCCTGCCTTGGGCCGAATTCTCCTACAATAATCATGAGAGCGAATCTTCCACCAAGTCTCCGTTTTTTGTAGTCTTCGGTCAGCACCCTCGGATCCCTGTCCCTGTTTCCATCTCTGTGGACAATCCAGCTGCGGAATCTCTGGTTAGAGAATTCTCCTCCATCTGGGAGAGTACCTGGTCCGCACTCATTCAGTCATCCGAGCGCATGAAAAGACATGCTGACAAAAAACGTCTGGATCCTCCTCAATTCCGTCCTGGGGACAAAGTCTGGCTTTCGTCCAAATATGTTCGACTCAAAATTCCGTCCTACAAGTTAGGTCCTCGGTTCATCGGTCCTTTTGAGATCATCAGTCAGATCAATCCGGTGTCCTATAAAT
Source organism: Oophaga sylvatica (assembly GCA_033576555.1). NCBI lineage: Eukaryota > Metazoa > Chordata > Amphibia > Anura > Dendrobatidae > Oophaga > Oophaga sylvatica. Next base: position 288,153,482 of record JARQOD010000004.1, on the reverse strand, counting down.
TGAAACTCCCGGCCAATTTGAGAATTCCTAATTCTTTTCATGTATCTCTCCTCAAACCTGTGGTTCTTAACTCTTTTTTTAAGTCTACAGGTACACCTCCTGCTCCAGTGTCTGCTGATGATGAATCTGAGGTAGAGAACATTCTGGCCACAAAAAGGGTAGGAAGAAAGACTTATTTTTTGGTGGATTGGAAGGGGTTTGGTCCTGAGGAGAGAACCTGGGAGCCTCGGGAGAACATCCATGCCCCTTTATCCTAGCTAAATTTCTTTCTGGCCTAAAGAAGGGGGGGCCTAGAGGGGGGGGTACTGTAGCGCCCGCGTCCCTGCCTGCTGCCAGACAGGGACGTCGCTCTCCTCACCTGCGCTCAGCGTCCTCAGTGCTCCCAGCCTCCTCTGCGCCTATGGCGTCCTCCTTCCGCCCTGCTGGTCCCGCGCGCTCCTTCCCTGCTACTGGCCTTAGGGCGCGTGCCCGCACCCTCCCCCGCTCTTAAAGGAGCCGCGCGCATTTTCCAAATCAGTCTCCAGCCAATGCTGGAGGACTCCACCCTATATTAAGGGCTTCCTCCTTAATGTAGGTGCCCGAGCAATGTTGTTCCTGTGCAGTCTAACTCTGTTTCAGCCATCAGCTTCTGATTCCAGTTACCTGCCTGTTACCTGTCGGCTTGCCTGTCTGCCATCCGTCTGCAGTTCCATCCAGAGGTTCGGACGTCATCTGCAGAGATCCCCGGCTCTTGCCTGCTCACCTAGGAGCGATCATCTGCCATCCGACTGCAGCTCCATCCGGAAGTTCGGACATCATCTGCGGAGATCCCGGCTCTTGCCTGCTCACCTGGGAGCGATCATCTGCCGTCCGACTGCAGCTCCATCCGGAAGTTCGGACATCATCTGCAGAGATCCACGGCTCTTGCCTGCTCACCTGGGAGCGATCATCTGTCATCCGACTGCAGCCTACCTGGAGGCTCCACCATATCAGGTCGTATATGCCTGCCCTGTTCTAGAGACTGCCTGGTCACTTGCCGTGACAACCTGCCTGTCCAGAGACTGCCTGGTCACTTGCCGTGACAACCTGCCTGTCCCAGAGACTGCCTTGGTCACTTGCCGTGACAACCTGCCTGTCCAGAGACTGCCTGGTCACTTGCCGTGACAACCTGCCTGTCCCAGAGACTGCCTTGGTCACTTGCTGTGACAACCTGCCTGTCCCAGAGACTGCCTTGGTCACTTGCTGTGACAACCTGCCTGTCCAGAGACTGCCTGGTCACTTGTCGTAACAGCCTGCCTGTCCAGAGACTGCCTCGGTTACTTACCGTTACAACCTGCCTGCCCAGAGACTTCCTTGGTCACTTGCTGTGACAAACCTGCCTGTCCAGAGACTACCTATATCCCTGCCGTGATTCCCTGCCCTTTTCCCGGGTGCCACCCGCTCTCTTACAAGTAAACTCTCTTGTATAATAAAGCTTTGTGGTTCCACCAACCTGACCTGTCTCGTCAGTAGTTCCACCCACCAGACCCGTTACACAGTATATGGACATCCAAACCTGCTCTTCTGTGCGAGGCCACTCAGAAAAGTCACCAGCTGGAGACCTTCTCTTCATAATTGTGTGCCTGACCTGGTGCTAACGTTACAAGCTGGCAACCGGGAGCCACACATCACAGGTTGCGGACCCTGTTATATACAGTACTTCTGTATGCTAGTATATTATCCTCTCTTTTATGGTAACACAAGCAACTGTTAGGTCAACACAGGTCCCTAGTGCTGACTGCAGAGTGGTCCTAAAGTTTCTGATCGGGTTGCCATGCTGCAGTCACGAGCTGTGGTGATCAAAGTGGGATCCCCGCCATAGAGAAGCTTGTTCATACAGGAGAAAAGCCCAGGGTATGGCTAATCTTCCTGTACTGCTGCCATACAAAAAGAGGTTACTGCATACTGAGGATGTACTTCACCCTCTGTCAAAAGAGTACTTACCTAATGCACGTCCAATTGGCTCTAGATGGCTGTGATATCTTCTTAGGAGGAATCATGTGGCAGAAATGCTTACACGGCATCCTCAATTTGTCACCTGCCTACTGTTTGCTGATGTAAAAAGCCCAATAAACCTGAGGGCTTCCAGGTATACACAAGACATAAAAATTAAGCGGTCTTATGTCCTATCCAATAATTAATCAAAAACAGCAAACTCAAATTTCCATGTAAAATGTAACTGTCATTTTAACTTTCATTTACAAATCAATAGTACATATGACAATAAGGAACTTTGTAGTATATCTTATCAGAGAAATCTGCTTCTTTCACTTCCAGGACTGATCAGTCATTATCAAAATTCTCAATTCCCAGCTAAAATCTATATTCAGTGAAGACAGATTGTTACATTATTGAGATTGGAGATCCCTGCTCCTCCTCTCTACATAGAATCTTATCAGCACCAACTGCCATTTCCTATCTGAGTAATGTCACATTCTGTCTTCACTGAATACAGATTTTAGATGGGAATTGAGAATTTTGAAAATGAGTGATCAGTCCTGGTTGATAAATAAGCAGATTCTCTGCTATGATATGACATATTGCAATGTATCTTTAAGTTTATTTGCTTTTGGTCACAGTTCATTGAATAGCACATCTGTATTTTCACAACCTACCTTTTAACAATTTAAAGGGAACCTGGCAGAACACTGACTTGTAGTATTCTTCATGAAATAACAATGCTGGAGCTTTGTGTCTTTGAGCCCTGCAAGTTTATCACAGATTGGACACCTTACATAGTAGGTGGGGACAGAACCCTGTTGACAAGGACGATGGTAACACTCAGTTGTCAGTTTATTCTTACTTTATCATGTGGAATAAACGAGGAATAACACAACATATACAGTAGCTCTGAAAATGCTCCAAATTTTTTCATGGGAAATTTAAAGCTTATTAAAGCAAAAATGTCAGGAGATATGATGATAGGAAACGTTAAAGCCTTTCACCATATCTGTTAACATTTGTATTACAAGAAAATCTATGGAAAATGCAAATTAAAACTTTAATTTGTGTAACTAGTAAACAAAATCATTGCAGCATTCTCCTAAGTTGTGCGGTTCTGTAATAAATGAGAAGTGAGGCTCCACGTGAATTTAATAATCTGCAACAATTACATTTTCAGCTGTCACAAAGCATGGAAAACATCAGACCATTCATTAATTGTGTCTTTATTGGAATTACTGGAGAATATTCATTTCAAAATGTAAAATGCTCAGACTGGAAGTGATCAATTTATCAGAATTTGTAGCCAAAGGATGGCTGATTTGTATATTAGTTATTTGGATAATTCTGCTAATTTCTATTTACCGTATACGGTACTTTGTTTTTACATCATAATTATGTTCTGTATAAGTATAATGTCGGCTATATTACACTTCAGCTGCTACAGTTGTAGGAGAAATGTCATTTCGTCATCACATTGCCTTGATAAGACAAATTGAATTACAAACAATAGTGTTAGTCATATTACAGCGTACCTACAGGACAATACATTTTTGTGTATGCGGCATTATCAAACATGCTTTTAGTATCTTATGACCTAATTGGCACTTGATCTGTGGAGGGAAATGTCAAGCATTCTTCATCACACATGTAATGGACAAGCACCAATTGTTGTGGTTTTCTAACTTTCCGCACTTATGGAAAAAATGAGAATTCATGTAGCATTGTATATAGTAATCAGTGTTCTAGAGAATGAATCGGTGACCTTCTCAAGGAACCTGCCAGCAAGGCTATGCAAAGTTTCATTATAAATGGTTCAATCACATTCTCTTATTGTCCTCAGTGAGGATGATCATTTACTGTCAAATCAGGAAAGTGACCTTAGCACTTGACCTCAGTAACAATTCATCTGTCTTTCCATGTACTAAAATGTCACATGATATGGAGAATTGGGTTATGCCCCGCTAAGATCTGTCAGTACAGTTGCCATGCATGTTGAGAAAATCTGTTTCCCCCTAACCGCCCACATACACATTAAATTAAAGACATCTGAACCCACCGATATTGGCAGGCTCAGCCAACAATCTAATGTGTATACAGTCCTCGCGACTGTCCTGAACAGATGTTTATAAGGATATGGCGTGTCTGATATTTTTGTTCTTGGCAATATAAGCCAACGCCAAAAGAGTCTGGCAGTGTCATGATCCTGGCCGGGTTTTTGTCTTTCCTCTCCTTTCTGGGTCTGGTCTTGTCAGGGTTTTATTTTCTCTGCCTCGTTCCCCGGTCCGGTCTGCTATATCTCTGTGCTGCAACCTGTGTGTAGTGCCAGTTATATTGCTTACCTTCGGCGATTTAACTGGCTCTGGTGAGTTTCTGATCTGTCCTGCTGCATTCATCTGACCCTACCCGTCTCTGTTGACCTCCTTCCTACCCATCCCTGCTCCTTATTGCCCTGTGTTTTTGGATTATCCGGTATTTGACTCTTGCTTGTCCCTGACCTGCTCCTGTCTCTCCTTCTGTCATTTTTGCTATGAACTGATACTGACCTTTTGCTCTCTTCAGACTCTGTGTTTTGGATTTACCCTTTGTACTGCGCTATCCTCTGTATTAGACCCGGCTCTCTGACTATTCTGCCGCCACATAGTGGTCGTTTCGCTGTATTATGCTGGTCGGCTTCATTGCAGGATATTCAGCTAACTCTCCACTTTGCTGCATCAGTGTAGTCTGTGTTACTCTGCATTAACCCTCAGTTTACAGCTTGACAGCGGCGGCTCTATTGTATGATTTAAAACAGTCATGTGAGAGAGCCATAGCCAATTTGGTCATATTTTACTCACCGGAGAACATAGAACAGATTAGAAGTTGGAAGTTAGACAATTTTCCATTTCATTTGAAAAACGAACTCATTTAAAAATTGGTGGCAGCAACACATCTCAAAAAGTTGCTTGGAAAGTTAACAAAAGGCTGGAAAAGTAGATGGTACTAATGAAAAAACAGCTGGAGGGTCAATTTTCAACTAAACCACATAACTGTATATAAAAAGATAATGAAAGAGAGGCAGAGTCTCTCAGAATTAAAGATGGTCAGATGTTCACCATTCTGTAAACAACTGCATCTAAAAATTGTGGAACAATTTCAGAAAAATGTCCTCAACATAAAATTGCCAAGACTTTGAAAACCAAAATCTACAGTACATAATATCATCAAAATATTCAACAATTCTGGAGAAATTCACGTGCAAAAGGGAAAAAAGGCTGATAGTCAGTATTAGAGCTTATGATTACAGGCCCTTGGTGGTACTGCATTAAAAACAGGAATTATTTGGTCATGCAAATCACTGCATGGGCACAGGAATACTTCCAAAAATCATGATCTGTGAAAAGATCACCACAAATGTAAGTTCATCCACAAATGCAAGTTAAAGCTTTTGAACTGAGGCAATATGGAAACTATGCTGTGGTCAGATGTATAAAAAATTTGAAATTCTTTATGCAAAACACGGACTTTGTGTCCATCGGACTCAAAGGAAAGGGACCACCCAGCTTGTTATCAGCACACATTTCAAAGGCCTGCATCTTGGTTACATGGGGCTGCATTAGTGCTTATAGCATGGGCAACTTACACATCTTGAAAGGCACTATCATTGCTACGGTTTTAGAACAACATATGCTCACATGTAGACAATGTCTTTTTCAGGGAATGGGCTTGCATATTTCAGCAAGACAATGCTAAACCACATACTGCCATCCATCACAACAGCATGGCCTTCATAGAAAAGTTCAGATGGTGAACTAGCCGCCTGCAGTTCCAGGCTTTCACCAATAGAAAAACATTGGAAAATTATAAAATAAAAACCCAGGACTGTAAAGCAGCCAGCATCCTATATCAGACAAGAATGAGACAAAATTCTGTCAAAAAACTCCAATAATTGGGGTGTATGGCCTAAATCAGCATGCTGTAGGACGTGGAGTGCATCCTCCTGCCATTTGTCCAATATAACCTCTGCTATATTTGCTAAAACAGACCTAAACTTACACACGGGGACATCCCAAGCGTCCCTACACCTCATTGTATACCTCAGGCAGTGATAATATGCTGAAAAGAGGCAGCGAGAAAGCTCAGAGGAGGAGCAGACCCAAACATACAAGATGGCGCTGCTGGGGATCCCGTTACTGCCGCAGAGGAATGTAAACAGAGCGAGATAGCTGCAAAGCTGGAAAAGTTTGCTCTTTAAATAAGGAGTAGTGAGGCCACAGAGTCTGTATACAGGCGACATCTCTTCTGAGGACGGGCAGTCTGAGTGGATTGCAGAGCGGGTGCCATCATTGCGAGTGGTTGGAAAACACACACAAAAGGTCCTGCAAAACATACAAAAATCCCACTTTGCCGGACATTATGTTGCTATTAAGCAGTGTAAAAAGTCAGTAACTAGTCTAGTATCCTTTCTGACAGTGATCCTGCCGCTGTTCTGCCTGACCATCCAACTCCGTATTTGCATACTTGTCCCTTGGAGTCAGCTGCTGTGGTTTCGGGACTGTCTGGAGAGGTACCTGGCGGCTACCTGTGGCACAATCCTAACCCCACCACCAGGGGCTCTAGTGAAGAAACAGGTAGCCACTTAGTAACGCCCCTTGGAAAGTGGGTCGACACCTACACAAGCAAAAGACCATCAGGACCACTCCTTTAACAGAAGCAAAATCTCTTTTTTTCAGACAACTCTATGGTGATCCAAAAAGAGAAGAGCTAGGTTTTACAGACATCAAGAAACGCCTGAGAAATCCAGGAGTTGCTACTCCAAATTCAGAGTTGTAGCTCTTGGTACCACTCAATTCTTTGAAGATTATAAGGAAGCTTTGAAATGGCTGGACTTAAATTTAGAGGAAGCTGCATGAGAATTGTGGGGCTACTCATGTTTTAAGAGGGACAAAAATCTATGTTGCACGTTTGAATTGAGTTCGCCTGAACTGCTAAGGGGTTTATTTCCTTGTCCCCCTTATTCACTCTCTTTCTCTCCCCTTCCTTTCTTCCCTCTGCGCCTTCCTCCCCCCTTTTTTCTCCTCTCCCCTGTTATGTTTCGGTAGCTGAGGAGTGCAGGTAAAAAAAAAAGGCAATAACCAGAGCAGTTGGAATCTATGGGATTGCAGTACCCTGACTAACCACCACAACTAGAGGCAGCGTGGAGCGTTCCTAGTTGGTCCTAGACGCTCGTCACAGCCTGAAAACTAACTACACCTAAAGATAGAAGTAGGAAAGCTATCTGCCCCGGAGCAGAACCCCAAGAATAGAAAGCCCCCAAACATGTAATGGCGGTTAGACAAAGGAAATACTGACACAGAAAAAATAGAATGAGCAAACGGGGGCCAACCTAACTAAATAGAAAAGGACGGAAGGGTACTTACTGCAATCCCAGAAAACCCCGAAAAACACCAACTTTTACTTTTCAAAATCCCTGAGATACACGACCTCTACCCCTAAATTGCTTTTGGTGTAACAAAATCAAAAAGCAGCCCTGAAAAAACTGGAAAAAGCAAAAAGAACAAAACTCAGGGCTGAACTAAATGAGAAGGCAGAAGCCCCCGAGGGGCCCTGAAAGGGCCCCCCCAGAAGTGCAAGACAAAAATGCAAAAATTAGCATAAACAAAAGAAGAAAAAATCTTATCTGGTAGCAGGGGGGAAAATGCAAAACGACCAGCAGGCTAAAAAGGGAAACTGGAATGAAGGATTCAGACCGAAAATTGTCACCGGCAACCCTGATGGGGAAAAAGCTCCCTATATAAGACCAGTCATAACACCTGTTCCGTCCTCACAATCTTCCTATACCGCTTGTAACACCAGAGGGGCCTTGCTCAGAAACTATCTCAAACCCATTCAAAACAGACCCCCCCCTGGGAGGGGTCACCGAACCCTCTTTGAGCAACCGGTCGGTCAGGAGAGTTCTATGATACGCAGGATAAGTCTCCTAGCATGGATGTCCGAAGCAAACACCCAAGAAATTGTCTTCCTGACCTAACCTCTCATTTAACCAAATACTGGAGTTTCCGTTAGAAAAAAGAGAATCCAAATTTTTAACCAACATACTCCAGATTGCCCTAACCAAAACAGGGTCAGGAGGCCAGCAGCAGGGAAAACCCCTGGGCTCAACAAACCTCTCAACAAGGACTTGTGGAAAAACGTTTGGATCTTAATGTCCTGGAAGAAGCAAACGAAAAGAAACAGGATTTAAAAATCTCCAGATCTTATAGGTCCAATGAACCTGGCTTAAATTTGGAGATGCTACTTCATAGGATTCTTTGAGGACAACCAGACCAAGCCCCCACCCCTTTTAAAAACAGGCCATCAGCCCTTGCCGGTAGCAACCCCCGGGGGGCCTTTCCTGGAGAGGGAAAACCTTCCACTCCCCGGCCCCAAAATTTTTGCATACGCCCCAAAACATAAACACCTGGACAGAAAAACCCCTCCGTCTGTCCGAAGAAAATCGGGGGGAAAAACCCGAATTCGAAAACGGGACATCAAGTGGCAGGTGCCCTTATTAAGGCAAACCAGCCAAAGGAAAAAAAGCCCAGTTCCTATCCGACAAAGGGGCATCTAAGAAAGCCCCAATGGGTTTTTCCTCAGTTTGACCATTGGTTGAGGATGAAAATCGAGGAGAAAGAAATTGAACCCCGTTTAAACAAAAAGTCCCCAAAAATTTTTTGGAAAAAATGGACCCCTCTTCGACCAATGTTTCGGAAGCCGTGTAACAACCCGTGTGAGGGAAAACGGCCCCAATTCAGAGGGGAAAGGCAACTTGGTAAGGCACAAGATGTATATTTTGGAAAACCCTATCAAAAATTTTCCCAGATGGTGGTCATTCTCTGAGAAAGGGTGGAATGAAAAATTTTAAAAAGGGCTGGTCTTTTGGGACAGGTGGCATCACAACCCTGAGCGAGGAAGGCTTGGGCGGAGAAGTCCCCCAAGACTGCACAATTCCCTGACATCCCGAGAAAAGGAGGCCACCAAAAGGACCGACAAACCAAATCTGGGACCAAAAAATTGGGGCCCCAGCCAATGCGGAAAAAGAAACTCAGACATCACACTCTTTTTCCATTGGTCGGGACAAAAAATTTTTTCCAACAGGGCAGCGCTCGGGCCTATTCCTCCTGACACCCCTCCAAGCAAGTTCAAATTGGGCGAGATGGCGGAAAGAACTACACCCCTTTCAAAAAACAGAAGGATCAGATAACTAGGAGAGTCCACAAGGAAACTCCTCGAGAGGGCATCCCCCTTAACATTCTTAGTGCCCGGAAGAAAGGAAAAACCCCAAAATTAAAACGTTTTGAAAACAAAAGGGCCCCCCTGGCCTGTCTAGGATTGAGTCGCTTGGAGATTCCGATTTGACCAGATTCTTATGGTCCGTAAGGACACACCTGATGTTTGGCTCCCCCCAGCAATGTCTCCACTCTTCAAAAGCCCACTTCATGGCCAATAACTCCCGATTACCCACGTCTAATTACGTCAGTAGGAGAAAATTTTCGAGAGAAAAAGGCACAAGGGTTATTTTAGAGGTTCTGGATCTTTTTGGGACAAAACGGACCTGCCCCCATTTCAGAGGCTCAACCTCCACCCGAAATGGCAGGGGGAAAAAATCAGGTGCCATAGAACAGAAAAGAAGTGAATCTTGCTTAATTCTGAAAAGCAGAGCGCCTCAGGAGGCCAATTCACCACACAGAACCCTTTCTGGTCAAATCAGTTAAGGTTTAACAATAACCGAGAAATTACCAATAAATTTACGAAAAAAATTGGGAAAAAACCCAAAATCTCTGAAGAGCTTTATGAGTAGGTTGGACCCCCAAACCAGATGGCTTGAACCTTGACCGGGTCCATTTCAATAACAGATGGGGACAAAAAAGAATCCCAGAAATGAGATCCTCTGTACGCCCAAAAAGACACTTTTTGATCCCTTCACATACAGAGCATTCTTCTCAAAAACTGGAAAACAGTTCGAACATGTTTCACATGAGAGTCCCAGTCATTAGAAAAAAAACAAGATATCATCCAAATAAACAATCAGAAATTTGTCCACAAAAAACCCTGAAAAAGTATTCATGAAGGACTGGAAGACGGAAGGAGCATTAGTGAGGCCCCAAAAGGGCACCAGGTACTCAAAATGCCTTCAGGGGATTGAATTTCCGTCTTCCATTCATCCCCGTGTTAATGCGAAAAGGTTATACGCCCCCCTGAGGTCAAGCTTGTAACCAATAGCGTTTTTTACCCTGGAAAAAAAGGGTCAGAAATCAAGGGTAACGGGTATTGATATTTCACAGTAATATTGTTCAAGAGACGATAACAATACAGGCCCCTTTTTTGAAACCTCTTTTTTGGCACAAAGAAAAAACCGGACCAAGGGTGAAGAGGATGGTCTGATATGACCCTTCTCCAAAGTTCCTTGATTAAAACCGCATAGCGTCATTTTTCAGGTACAGACAAGTTAAAAAGGCGCCCTTTAGGGATTTACTACCCGGCACTAATTCAATAGCGCAGTCATAGCTCCTATGGGGAGGCAAGGATGCAGATTTACTTTCGCTAAACACATCAGAAAAATCAAACAAAAAGTCAGGAACATCCTGAGCCTGGGGGGAGGCAGAAAAAAACAGGAGTGTTGGTATTAACACATTGGCAGCCCCAACTGGCCACAGACACAACTTCCCAATCCAAAACAGGATTATGAGACTGCAACCAAGGGAAACCCAGCACGATAATGTCATGCGATTATATAGAACCAAAAATTTGCAGCACTCCTGGTGATTCAGGTTCAAACCCTCATTATCACCTGAGTAGAAAACTGGGGTTTATTCTCAGCCAAAGGGGTAGAATCGATCCCCAGTAGGGGAATAGACTTCTGTAGGGGTATCAAGGGGAACCCACAACGTTTAGCAAAATCATAATCCATCAGGTTAATAGCTGCTCCAGAATCAACGAAAGCCTGAGCAGAAAAATGAGGACAGAGAGCATTCAGAGTGACAGTTAATAAAAACTTAGTCTGAACACTACCCAAGACAAACTGAGCGTGCAAAACGTCTTCCCCGCTTAGGGCAGACTGAAATAGCATGAGAGGCATCACCACAGTAGAAACATAACCATTGCGCTTTCGAAACTCATGACGCTGTGCCCCAGACACCACTCTATCACACTGCATGGTTTCAGGAGCTGGTTCACAAGGCAACCCATTCCACGCATACTTCTCTGCTCACGCAAACGTCTGTCAATTTGAATCGCTAATGACATAGAATCATTGAGACCAGAGGTGACAGGGAATCCCACCATAACATCCTTTACATTATCTGACAGACCCTTCCGGAAAAGGGCCGCCAAAGCGTCGTCATTCCATTTGGTCAGGACTGCCCACCTACGGAATCTCTGACAGTATAACTCAGCGTCATCAAGCCCCTGATTTAATGCCAACAAGGCTTTTTCAGCTTGATCAGTGACATTAGGCTCATCGTACAATAACCCAAAGCCTGAAAAAACGCATCAACATCACTCAAAACAGGATCCCCAGGTATCAGGGAAAAAGCCCAATCCTGGGATCGCCGCGCAGGAGAGAGATGATAATTTGAACCTGCTGCGCTGCGTTTCCTGAGGACTTAGATTTTAAGGCAAAAAACAATTTACAATTATTTTTGAAATTCTGAATCTTAGCTCGATCCCCTAAAAACAAATCTGGCATGGGGATCCTAGGTTCCACAACAGGCAACCCAGCAAGATAGATAGCAATACTCCGAACCTCAGTGGCAAGCTGATCCACACGGCCAGACAGCTGTGCAAACTCCATTGGGAGAAAAGATCCTCCCAGCACCCAGAGATACAGAGGAAAAAAAAAAATGCAACAAACAGAAAAATATCTCTGACAACTCTGACAACCTTTTTTTCTATCACAATATTTTTTCCCTTCTGTGAGTACCATACAATTTTCTATTGGCCGGTGATACTGTTATGTTTCGGTAGCTGAGGAGTGCAGGTAAAAAAAAAAGGCAATACACCAGAGCAGTTGGAATCTATGGGATTGCAGTAACCCCGACTAACCACCACAACTAGAGGCAGCCGTGGAGCGTTCCTACGTTGTTCCTAGACGCCTCGTCACAGCCTGAGAAACTAACTACACCTAAAGATAGAAATAGGAACGCTATCTGCCCCGGAGCAGAACCCCAAAGATAATAGAAAGCCCCCAAACATGTAATGGCGGTTAGACAAGAGGAAATACTGACACAGAAAGAAAATAGAATGAGCAAACGCTGGGGCCCAAACTAACTAAATAGAAAAGGACAGGAAGGGTACTTACTGCAATCCCAGAAAACCCTGAAAAACACCAACTCTACTAATTTCAAAATCACCTGAGATCACACGACTCTACACCTAAATTAGCTCTCTGGTGTAACAAAATCAAAACAGCAGCCACTGAAAAAACTGGAAAAAGCAAAAGAACAAAACTCAGTGGCTGAACTAAACTGAGAAGGCAGAAGCCCCCCGAGGGGACCTGAAGGCCCCCACAGAAGTGCAAGACAAAAATGCAAAAATATAGCAATAACACAAAAGAAGAAAAAATCTTATCTGGTAGCAGGAGATGCAGAAACGACACAGCAGGCTACAAGGAAACTGGAATGAAGGATTCAGACCAGAACAATTGATCACCGGCAACCCTGATGGGAAAATGACTCCCTTATATAAGACCAGTCAGTAACACCTGATTCCCAGTCCTCACAATCTTCACTAGTACCGCTTGTAACCACCAGAGGGAGCCTCTGCTCAGAACTCATCTCAAACCCATTCACAACACTCCTCTACCTCTTCCCTTCCCTTCTTTCTCCACCCTCCTCCACCCTCCCCTTCCCCATCACACCCCCCCCCTTCCCTTCTACCTCCCCCTTCTCTCTTTCCCCCAACCCTTACCTCTTTTTTCTCCATCCCCCTTTTTTTTCACTCTCTTAATTTCTCATATCCTGTACAAGTACATGTATATCAGTTGAAAAATCAGCCTTAATAATAGATTGAACAACACATAATGGCTAAAACATTGTCTATAATTAGTTGGAATGTTCGGGGGCTATCCAACGTTACGAAAAGGCATGTTATAATCCAATATCTGAAACGATTTCCGGCTATAAGTATTGTGCAATAAACCATTTAATGTGAGACACGACAAGTCTTATGGGGACGGAGGGAAACTGGCTAGGTCTGCTAGTGTCTGCAAATAAGCAGGAACATCCCTTTGTTGTCATGAAAGAGCTTATACAGTGCCTACAAGTAGTATTCAACCCCCTGCAGATTTAGCTGGTTTGATAAGATGAAAATAATTTAGAGCCTTCAAACTGCAAACGAGAGTAGGATTTATTAACAGAAGCATAAATCTTACAAAACAAAAAGTTATGTTGCTCAGTTGAATTTTAATAAATTTTAAACATAAAAGTGTGGGTCAATTATTATACAACCCCTATGTTTAATATTTCGTGGAATAACCCTTGTTTGCAATTACAGCTAATAATCGTCTTTTATAAGACCTGATCAGGCCGGCACAGGTCTGTGGAGTTATCTTGGCCACTCCACCATGCAGATCTTCTCCAAGTTATCTAGGTTCTTTGGGTGTCTCATGTGGACTTTAATCTTGAGCTCCTTCCACAAGTTTTTCAATTGGGTTAAGGTCAGGAGACTGACTAGGCCACTCCAACACCTTGACTTTTTCCCTCTTGAACCAGGCCTTGGTTTTCTTGGCTGTGTGCTTTGGGTCGTTGTCTTGTTGGAAGATGAAAATTACGACCCATCTTAAGATCCTTGATGGAGGAGCGGAGGTTCTTGGCCAAAATCTCCAGGTAGGCCGTGCTATCCATCCTCCCATGGATGCGGACCAGATGGCCAGGCCCCTTGGCTGAGAAACAGCCCCACAACATGATGCTGCCACCACCATGCTTGACTGTAGGGATGGTATTCTTGGGGTCGTATGCAGTGCCATCCAGTCTCCAAACGTCACATGTGTGGTTGGCACCAAAGATCTCGATCTTGGTCTCATCAGACCATAGAACCTTGAACCAGTCTGTCTCAGAGTCCTCCAAGTGATCATGAGCAAACTGTAGACGAGCCTTGACATGACGCTTTGAAAGTAAAGGTACCTTACGGGCTCGTCTGGAACGGAGACCATTACGGTGGAGTACGTTACTTATGGTATTGACTGAAACCAATGTCCCACTTCCATGAGATCTTCCTGGAGCTCCTTCCTTGTTGTCCTTGGGTTAGCCTTGACTCTTCGGACAAGCCTGGCCTCGGCACGGGAGGAAACTTTCAAAGGCTGTCCAGGCCGTGGAAGGCTAACAGTAGTTCCATAAGCCTTCCACTTACGGATGATGCTCCCAACAGTGGAGACAGGTAGGGCCAACTCCTTGGAAAGGGTTTTGTACCCCTTGCCAGCCTTGTGACCCTCACGATCTTGTCTCTGATGGCCTTGGAATGCTCCTTTGTCTTTCCCATGTTGACCATGTATGAGTGCTGTTCACAAGTTTGGGGAGGGTCTTAAATAGTCAGAAAAGGCTGGCAAAAGAGATCATTAATCCACACATGTGAAGCTCATTATTCTTGGTGCCTGAACTACTTCTTAATACTTTAGGGGGACCAAACAGAATTCTTGTGGTTTGAGGGGTTGAATAATAAATGACACTCTGAATTAACTTTTAACGTTTTAAAAAAAAAAAAAAAAAAAATTAAAACAAAAATTTTTGCTGCAGTGCATTTCCCACTTCCAGGCTGATCTACAGTACAATGTCACAATGCCAAGTTAATTCCGCATGTGTCAACCAGCTAAATCTGCAGGGGTTGAATACTACTTGTAGGCACTGTAGATGTAGAAGGTCAATATATATGTTTCTCATGTAAAATATATAACCAACCCTTTATTACACATATTTTTTGTAATTATCGCAGGTGACTTTGTACTTTTCTGAATCATCTTTTTGTCCTGATTTCAAAAATGTATATATACGGTAGTTTTTCTGTAGCACGTATAGTTTCCATGGAGCAGCATCATTATTATAAGGTATAGGAAATGTACAGTGACATTAAGAAAACAGTAATCTACATATCAGAAAAAAATGCTTCACCTTACAAAACAGTTTTTATTGAACCAAAATAATTTCACATGCAAAATAGAAACCAAAATATGAGCAGAAATTAAAAGTGCTTGACTGTTGTTGATACGATTTTTCTCGGTTGTCCCTATATAACATCCAACAGTAATCTGCCATCATTGAGTCATTCCAAAAACCCTGGTAGCCGTGTTCCATTACTTTAATGTCCTGGTGAAACCGCTCGCCTTATTCATCGCTTTCATCCCCAAGATTTTGCAGGAAGAAACCTAAATGTGAATGCAAAAAGTGCATTTTCAGAGACATGCGACATCCAAGACACTGGTATGCATTTAGCAGTTTCTCAAAACCTTCAACATATTCTGGAGATTTTTTTTCCTAAGAAGTTTTTACAGATCCACTTGAAGCTTTTCCAAGATCTCAATTCCTTATCATTTAGAGTTCTTTCAAACACATCATCTCTCATAAGCTCTCTGATCTGAGGACCAACAAATACCCCTTCCTTCAGTTTTGCTGGTGAAATGCTGGAGAATTTCTGTGAAATGTACTAGAACCCTTGTGAATTTGTCTTTGCCATGGCTTCCACAAAGTTTTTAATCAATCCCAACTTTATATGTAGTGGAGGAAGAAAGATTTTTGTTGAAACAACATAATGATTATGCTGAACATTGTCTCTACCTGGAGCATAGATGTTTCTCTGTCTCCAATCACAACGAATATAATGCTCTACTGTATTTCTACTGTCCATAAACACAAGAAGCAACAATATTTTGTGAAACCTCGTTGCGTTCCCATTAGCAGATCAATCACTTTCAAATCTCCACAGATATTCCATGGATGATGCTTATTTTGTATAGTATCCAAAACAACTGACAGATTTTCATAACTTTCCTTTAGATGACGAGTGAGCGATAGGGATTGATGGTTTCATATTTCCATTGTGAAGCAACACTGCTTTCAAACTTCTCTGGAATGAGTCAATAAACAATCGTCAATCTGCAACATAGAATCATAGAATGGTAGAGTTGGAAGGGACCTCCTGGGTCATCTGGTCCAACCCCCTGCTCAAAGTAGGATTCACTAAATCATCCCAAAATACTCTTGATTCAGTTTTTTAAAGAGGCCATTCACATTGTTACAGTACACCATTGGTCCATCAACTGTGAAAAATTGTGTTAAAGTGTTACTTCTGTTTTGGTAATAACACACTTTGACATTATCATGAAGAAGATTCTTCTGTTTCAACCTAGATGCAAGAAGTTCAGCTTTATCTTTTGACAATGAAAGGTCTCTGTTGAGATCATTTAATTTATGTTGAGTAAAGTGTTCTGGCTGCTCGGCTGCTCCATCAGGTACATACTCATCTTGACTTGAGGTCTCCATGTCTTCACCAGTAACTTCAGCTCCATAGTCTTCATATTCTGCTTCATTTTCATCCAATCCAGACAATGGTGGTACAGGAACTGGCAAGGTACTATCATGTTGACCTGGCCTAATTGCAGACTCAAGTTCAGGGTAATTAATCTTATGTTTGTTCTTTGTAGAAAAGCCCTTAAGTTTGACCAAACAAAAGTAGCAGTCATCACTATGATTTTTGGGTTCTCTCCAAATTATGGGAACAACAAATGGCATAGCCACTTTCCTCATATTCAGCCAGTCACGAAACCATTTGAACAACTTGAGCATATCACGTGAGGGGCCCAGCTTTTGTCTTGATCACCAAGTGGACACTTAAAGAACATCTGGTACATCTTTTAATATTATGAGTGATTGAACATACTTTTGATGTAAAAGAACCACACATACAGCAGAATCTGTTCAGATGATTGATACACTGTCGGGGCATTTTTCGCCTTTAAATCAGATCAAACAGTAGAGTAAGTTCAGTTCATTGTGGGTGACAAACTAAAAAAAAATGCGATGAGCCGACCGACTATATGTAGATATTTCCCCAGAGATGACAGAGGCAGCTTGTATTTCGAATTGATTTTACTGGAGGTAATCTGGTAGATAACTATGTACAATTGTGAGGTAAATGAGTCAGCCTATTCCTTACAGATGAACATTTGCAGACAGGCAGTTTCTCAGTCTGATATTGGCTGCTTTCAGGTTCTCTCTCTTTGGAGACCCTCACTCAGTTACACCTCAGTGGTGAGCTGTTTTCTTCCCTCTGAGGCGACTTGCCCTCCCAGAAATGCAGTGAAAATCCTCTCACAATGGCGGCTCTCCGCTGCCTTCCCTTCAATCTCCCTGTGGCAGGGCTCAGATCCCTGTAGAGGCCTGTCTCCTGTCAGAGTCTCACATACCAGGCCTTGCTGCCATCACCATCCTTTTCTGACTGACTCAAATCTTACTGCTTCATAACAGTTAGCTCCTCCCCATAACATGTGACTTCCCGAGAAGCAGTCATTGGTTGACTGCACTGTCAATACTCCTTCCCATAAAACTCACTAAAACCTTTACTGATGCTGTCCCTGTAAGAAAATTCAAAATTAAGTAAGACAAGCAAAGAAATGTGAACACAGGAAAAACCACATATATTGAAAATGCAGAAATAACATAATAACAAAATACTTATATCTCATAAACTATGTGATAGAACAAAACTAAGCATATTTTTGGAATTAGCACATCAAACTCAATAAAACAGACATATTACCTTTGCTGATGATTTTTTTTGTGTTGACCAGTGTTATTATTAGGATTTATATTCCACCGCCCTTCTCTATCAAGATTTTTTAAAAAGTACTAAACTTTGGGGGCTTACATTCTAATATGCCAACATTATTCCGGGGTGACTTTAATAACATTATAGATATAGATAGCTGCCATTTAAACGACATTCCCTGTGAAGGCTCTTTTTCTATTTTTACTCATGCGGCTCATCCACATAATCTACCCTATCTCGAATAGACATTGGGAAATGACCTAGTTTTTCCATATATAGGCAACGTCGACTATCTACCGAGAACACTCTCTGACCACTCTCCCCTCCAAGTCACTCCGGAATTCCCTAATATGGTGTTATATAAGAATATATTATGGAAACTAAACCCTCTTTGGTTATTCACAATAAAATATGGCTAGTATTTGGTCAGTAATTTACATCAGTATTTGTAAGCCAAAACCAGTAAAATACTGATGTGAACATAGCCCTTAAAGAGAGATCCACATAATTTAATTCTTGTATTATTTACATTGTACACAGCGTCCCAAGTTTTTTGGAATTGTGGTTGTGGGATGTATGAATACAACTACATACCCAGCTGTCTAACTTGGTGCATTCTAAAAGAATTCTGGGTTTGGAATTTACTTCTCATGGCAAGTAGTATGGGAGTGGCAGTGGCAACCTGGAATAAAGATAATTACTATATGGTTAAACATTGTGGTAGCTGGCACATTTTATCTACTAGGCTTATGTAATAGTTTGGTAAAGAAACAGAAAAATGTTTCAAAGAGTATAAACAGAAGATATTCAGTAAGTATTGCTCTGGCAAAGCTTACTATTATTTTCTAATGGTAACCACACATGGGTGCGATTAAATATTGGGTTGTTCACTTTTAACAATTGTATAGTAAAAGCGATATATTCAACTTGCTAGAATAAACACTAGAAAAAAACAAAACAATCACCTCTGCAATTCCCCATCCATCCAGTGCAAGCCCACTGATGGTCATTGTTGACCAGCTGTTAGTACGTGACTGCTGCAACCAAGGCTCAGGACTGAGCGGCGGGGCCACTTATCGGGTGCAGCAGTCATGTGCTGGCAGCTTGTCAACAATAACCAGCAGATCTTTTAATTTTTTCCCAAAAACTTGACAATTACCTGTAAATAAAGAGACATATACTGCATCTATTCTAATAGAGTGCATGTAAAATCTTTCAACAGTTTATGGGAAGAAAAAAGACTTCTGGAACGGGAGTATAAAAGAATCCCCAAAACTGGGTAAGTATTGTATCTTTATATTTAATAGATACGCGTCTGTAGATTTTTTTCTTTTATGTTTTTTACAAATATTTTGTAATGATTTTTTAATCCTGTTAGGGGATTAGAACCTGCGATTGCTCGATTGTCTATGAAATACACTGCAATAGTGTAGTACAACCTCAAAGTGGACTTCATAGGAATTCTAACATGGTAGGCACAGTGTCCTTCAGTAGGCTCACAGTGGCCATGACAACCCATCGTCATGCAAGGAATGGAAGCATGTTAGGAGAATGATGGCCATCAGAGCGGAACACTTTTAAATCCCACTGTTACACTTGACAGTGACACTTAAAAGATTTAACTGATGGCATTTAAAAGGTTAAAGCCGACATCCATGCTTTATGGATCAGGCTCAGTTCTTGAGCCCGCTCCATGCAAGCAGTGTGTTCATCCTCTGTACATGTATGGCAGATGTCCATAAAGACTTAAAGGGATTGTCCAACATTCATTTTATTTTTAAGGAAGAGCTATTACAAAACAACAATCATGGGCTCTCACTTCCTAACACCCACATTAATCTATCACAGGCTGTGCCGCTTCAGGAAGTGTTGACTGTACCATCCTAATGTCACAAGACCGCTAAAGTCTGTGAGGGGCAGCAGCAGTCTGGTGACTGGAACAACCTGGCATGAATTTACTGATGGCTGGCAACTCCACCATACAGATCATTAATATAACATGCACTCAATTTCTGTTTTAGTCACTTGACCGATGCAGCCAATCACAGACTTCAGCAATAAGGTGAAACACATATGTTGCAAAAGAATAAAATAGGACAATTTTTTTGTAATATCAGAGAAAATAAATTGGAGCATCTGTGCTTTTTCTGAAGTTAGAGAAAACATGTTCAGAATCTTGTAATTATCATTTTAAAGTTGGATTCACTGTATAAGCATTTAAAGAGACCAGGATGAATGAACACAGAACTTAAATACTTGCTAAAAAGGAAAAAAAGAAATGTATATCAAATGGAAAGAGGGAGGCATATCTAAAGAGGAATATAATGCTGTCTGCAGGGAATGTAAGGCAAGTGTTAGAAGAGCTATAGCCAGTAATGAAGTGAGGATTGCAAGGGAGACCAAAAGCAATAAAAAAGGATTTGGGGGTATGTCAAAAGCAACAGAAAAGTCAAAGATGCTATAGGATTTTTACAGGGTGAAAAGGGTGAAGTGGTCAAAAACGATGTTGAGAAGACCGAACTTTTAAATTCCTATTTTGCATCTGTGTTCTCTTCACAATGCTATTGAAGAAATAAAATGCTCTACACTATCTATAAACAGAGAGATGGTGAGGGAACACTTAGCTAATTTAAATGGATTTAAATCTCCTGGTCCAGATGAACTACATCATAGGGTACTGAAAGAGGTAGCACAAGAAATTGCATAACAACTAGCCAGAATCTTTGAAAAATACTGGAGAACAGAAGTCCCAGAAGATTAGAGAAGGGGAAATGTTGATCCTATCTTCAAAAAAGGAAAGAAGATGGAGCCAGGAAATTACAGGCCAGTGAGCCTTACTTCTATACCAAGAAAGATGTTTGAACAAATTAATAAACAGCATGTATGTAAATACTTGGATAAGAATACAGTAATAAACCAGAGCCAGCTTGGGTTTATAGCAAACAAGTCATGACAGACTAATCTAATTTCCTTTTATGATGGATTCACTGACTGTGTGGATTAGGAAAAGGCGGTAGACATAGTAAACTGTATCTTGACTTCAGCAAAACATTTGCTAAAGTATCTCATACTATCCTTATTGAAAAAATGACCAAGTTGACAAGGCTATGCTTAGGTGGATTCATAACTGGCTCAGTGATCGTACTCAAAGGGTGGTAATAAATGGTTGCATATCCAATTGGAAGAGTGTTTCAAGTTGGGTACCACAAGGCTCTGTCCTGGCCAAAGTGTTGTTCAAAATTTTTATGAATAATCTAGATAAGGGAACTGAAGGTAAACTAATCAAATTTTCAGACGCTACAAAGCTAGAAGGGATAGCTAACACTAGTGAAGACAGGATTCAGAAGGCTCTAGATAATCTTGAACAATGGACAGTGACTAATAGAATTGTATTTAAGAGGGAGCAATGCAAGATTCTACATCTGGGAAAGAAAAACAAAAATGACATCTTCAGAATGGGAGGAATAGAACTGAGCAACAGCACTTGTGAAAAAGACTTGGGTATACTAATAGATCACACAGTGCACATGAGTCGACAGTGTGATGCAGCAGCAAAAAAGGCAAACACAGTTCTAGGATGTATTAAGAGAAGCATAGAGTCTAGATCACGTGAAGTAATTATCCCCCTCTACTCCTCCTTGGTCAGACCTCAGCTGAAATAATGTGTCCAATTCTGGGAACCCCATTTTAAAATAGACATTGAAAAACTGGAGCAAGTTAAGAGTAGAGCTAACAGGATAATGAGCGGACTGCAAAGTATGTGCTATGAGGAAAAGTTAAAGGATCTGGCATGTTTAGCTTGCAAAAAAAAGGCTAAGAAGAGACTTAATAGCTGTCTACATATTTCTGAAGGGATGACACAGTGTAGAAGGATCATCCTTATTTTCATTTGCACATAGAAACACGAGAAACAATGGAATGAAACTAAAAGGGAGAAATACAGATTAGATATTCGAAAAAAAACTTTTTGACAGTGAGGGTGATCAATGAGTGGGACAGGCTGCCACGAAAGGTGGTGAGTAACGTTGAGCGATACTTTCCGATATCACTAAGTTTCGGATCTGAATGGGTATCGCCGATACCCAAAATAGAAAAGATACCCAAAAAATATCGGCGCTACCCGATACCGGAAATCCAATGTAAGTCTATGGGAACAAAATATCGGAATTAAAAAAAACCATTCTTGCCTTGTTGGTTAATTGTACATGAAGGAAAACACTCTTTGTTGTTTTCCTTCATGTACAATTAACCAACAAGGCAAGAATGGTTTTTTTTAATTCCGATATTTTGTTCCATAGACTTACATTGGATTTCCGGTATCGATATCGGGTAGCGCCGATATTTTTTGGGTATCTTTTCTATTTTGGGTATCGGCGATACCCATTCAGATCCGAAACTTAGTGATATCGGAAAGTATCGCTCAACATTAGTGGTGAGTTCTCCTTCAATGGAAGTCTTCAAACAGAGGCTGGACAGCCACGTGTCTGAGATGGTTTGGTGAACCCTGCATTGAACAGGGGGTTGGAAAGTGATGACCCTGGAGGTCCCTTCCAACTCTAACATTCTATGATTCTATTGTCTTCATTTAAGTATCTGAGGCTGTAGACATCATTTACAGTTGTAAGGTTTTACTTTAGATTTACAGTTTATATATAGAAATTATTAGTAAAAAAAAATGGTGGGCAGTCAAGCACAGATTATGATCCTGTATACAGATGGTAGATGGGTTGGTGGACCAGGTTGTTAACATTTAAAATGTATACTTATATTTATAATGTAATCTGTATTATGAGCTGCTCAGAGCAATTACCGTAATCAACTTGCAATTATTATTTTACAGCTTATAAAGTTGACAGAGACAGTTAGGGCAAATTTATTATTTTTATTACCTTTTCTGAATCTCTCCTAATTTCCTACTGGTTACGTTTTTCTTATGAGAGCTATAGATGCACTATATAAATGTTTTTACATTGCAGGAGTTAGAGAAAAGGGCCAAACTGCTGAAAGAAACCAGCGATGAGCTGCAGAAAGAGAACACCCAGAGAATACTGGAGATTAAAGCACTGAAGGAAGACTTGGCCTTAAAGGAAAGAGAAATTCAAAGAGAGCAAGTAGAGCTTGAAAAGATAGAAGAAAAACAAGAAGTCATAAAGGTGTGGTGCTTACAGGACAACAGATATATTATCCTCCCTTCTGCTACGTAGTCCCTTCCTGACCTAGTGATTTTCCTTTTTTTAACTTTTTTTAATTTTCATTTCTTTCCTACCCTACATTCAGGAGCCATAACTTTGTAATTTTTCAGACAATTCAGCCATATGAGGGTTTGTTTTTTTTGGGACACGTTTTAGTTTTGAATGACACCACTCATTTTCCCATTAAGGTTACTAAAAGAAAAATAAATAAAATCCATGTGCAGTGACTGCACAACAGATGCAATAATTTTTTTAGTTTGTTTTTATGGCAGTTATTGCCCTGGCAACATGAATTTTTTTTTAAGTGTTGAAAAATACATTCGATGACACGCTGCCAAGTCACCTGACTGCTGGTGGAACGGTGATGTCTCCTCCTTCCATACAGCAAAGACTGGAGTACATCTCTGGCGGTGGTGCACATCATTCTGAAGTCTAGGGCCTTGTTCATACTTGTAATGGAGTTTCTGTGCAGTGCCAGATATAATGTGTAAATGATCCTATTTGCTTATAGCACAGCACATTGGGGTGTACACACATGGTCAAAATTGTTGGTACCCCTCGTTTAATGAGAGAAAAACCCACAATGGTGACAGAAATAATATTGAATCTGACAAAAGTAATAATAAATCAAAAATCAATGAAAATTAACAAATTAAAGTCAGACATTGCTTTTCAACCATGCTTCCACAGAATTTTAAAAAAAAAATTAATTCATGAAATAGGCCTGGACAGAAATGATGGTACCCTTAA
>JARQOD010000004.1:288082852-288129707 GCA_033576555.1 Oophaga sylvatica | reverse complement strand
TTTTTTTTTTATTTTTGCCTGATAAATAATTTCAATTTTTGTCACAGACTAAAGAATTTGCCAAGATGTATGACATAATCCGCAATGAAAGAAACAATTTGTGTCAGCCTCATTCAGATGGCTACCCAGCGATCAGCAGAACTCGAGAAAAACTCAAAATCTATGGAAATGAGATGGAAATACTGAGAACCAATGTGTCAAGCAAAGAAAGGTCTGTGTAGTATAATGGATATAGAAAAGTGATGAGCGGACTGGATAGAAGCGCATCTCAGCTTCCTGATGTCTATTTATGAGCATTCGGAAAAAGTATTTTAAATAGACCCATCCTAAAATCCTTTCACTGAAGGCAGAACGCACTGTGGGATTCAGAAATTGTTTTATGAATTTTTTATATTTTAACTTGATTTAATTTTTACAGTATATCTGATATAAAACTTTTTAAAAGTGGAATTTCCTTTTTTAGAAAATAGCATGAACTGTTTTTTTCCACTTATATTTCTGGTTTCTATTGGCCAACGCAGTGCAAAACTAATAAAATGAACTAGTATTCGCCTTCTTTGGGTCCAGCTCTCCACTGCTGCTTCAGTGACCTGTACTGTGGTCTCTCTGTGCCTGCTATTTCGGTGAGGTGCGCTGTGGTCTCTATTGGCCTCTGCGGTGAGGTGCGCTGTGGTCTCTTATCGGCCTCTGCGGTGAGGTGCGTTGTGGTCTCTATCGGCCTCTGCGGTGAGGTGCGCTGTGGTCTCTATCGGCCTCTGCGGTGAGGTGCGCTGTGGTCTCTATCGGCCTCTGCGGGGAGGTGTGCTGTGGTCTCTATCGGCCTCTTCGGTGAGGTGTGCTGTGGTCTCTATCGGCCTCTGCGGTGAGGTGTGCTGTGGTCTCTATCGGTTGCTGTGGTGAGGTGTGCTGTGGTCTCTATCGGCTACTGCGGTGAGGTGTGCTGTGGTCTCTATCGGCCTCTGCGGTGAGGTGTGCTGTGGTCTCTATCGGCTACTGCGGTGAGGTGTGCTGTGGTCTCTATCGGCCTCTGCAGTGAGGTGTGCTGTGGTCTCTATCGGTTGCTGCGGTGAGGTGTGCTGTAGTCTCTATCGGCTACTGCGGTGAGGTGTGCTGTGGTCTCTATCGGTTGCTGCGGTGAGGTGTGCTGTAGTCTCTATCGGCTACTGCGGTGAGGTGTGCTGTGGTCTCTATCGGTTGCTGCGGTGAGGTGTGCTGTAGTCTCTATCGGTTGCTGCGGTGAGGTGTGCTGTAGTCTCTATCGGCTACTGCGGTGAGGTGTGCTGTGGTCTCTATAGGTTGCTGCGGTGAGGTGTGCTGTGGTCTCTATCGGCTACTGCAGTGAGGTGTGCTGTGGTTGCTATCAGCTACTGCGGTGAGGTGTGCTGTGGTCTCTATCAGCTACTGCGGTGAGGTGTGCTGTGGTCTCTATCAGCTACTGCGGTGATGTGTGCTGTGGTCTTTATCAGCTACTGCGGTGAGGTGTGCTGTGGTTGCTATCAGCTACTGCGGTGAGGTGTACTGTGGTCTCTATCAGCTACTGCGGTGAGGTGTGCTGTGGTCTTTATCAGCTACTGCGGTGAGGTGTGCTGTGGTCTCTGTCGGCCTCTGTGGTGAGGTGTGCTGTGGTCTCTATTGGCTGCTGCGGTGAAGTGTGCTGTGGTCTCTATCGGCTACTGCGGTGAGGTGTGCTGTGGTTTCTATTGGCTGCTGCAGTGAGATGCGCTGTGGTCACTCTGTGCTGGCTGCTGTGGCAAGGTGTGCTGTGGTTTCTGTCGGCCTCTGCGGTGAGGTGTGCTGTGGTCTCTATCGGCTGCTGTGGCGAGGTGCGCTGTGGTCTCTGTGCCGGCTGCTGTGTTGATGTGTACTGTTGTCTCTGTACCAGCTGCTGTGGCAAGGTGTGCTGTGGTCTCTGTACGGCTGCTGTGTCGAGATGGGCTGCAGTCTCTGTACCGGCTGCTGCGGTGATGTGTGCTGTTGTCTCTGTACCAGCTGCTGGGGTGATGTGTGCTGTTGTCTCTGTACCGGCTGCTGGGGTGATGTGTGCTGTGGTCTCTGTATCGGCTGCTGCGGTGATGTGTGCTGTGGTCTCTGTACCGGCTGCTGCGGTGATGTGTGCTGTGGTCTCTGTACCGGCTGCTGCGGTGAGGTGTGCTGTTGTCTCTGTACCGGCTGCTGCGGTGATGTGTGCTGTTGTCTCTGTACTGGCTGCTGTGGTGATGTGTGCTGTTGTCTCTGTACCGGCTGCTGCGGTGATGTGTGCTGTTGTCTCTGTTCCGGCTGCTGCAGTTATGTTGAGTCGCACGCACCAAGTGGTGTGGGTACCAGGGCTATGGGGTACTCGGCACCGAGCCCATGGAAGTCTATGGGGGATGTCACTGGCAGCAGAGCTCGGTCCGTGGCCCTGGGCGCTCATACAATGGGGGAATATTTACAGGGGATTGTAGTTACAGTTCGTGACGCCACCTGTGGTTTCTGATCTGATTGACCAGCGCTGCAGGGTAGATCTCGGAGGGGATGTTATGGCAGCTAGATGTTAAGTCCCCCACAGGTGGGACTGTTCCCTCAAAGTCTATGGTGATGCAGGGTGCGGATAAGAAGTCAGTCACACACAATGCAGTCTCTTTCCATACCTTTACTTGTAGATGTTGCAGGTATGTCCCGGGGAGCTGGTCAGGTTGGAGAATGCACATTCGGGATATTGCTGAGCAGGTTTAAGGCCTCCTTTCTCCTTAATGTGTATGTGAGTACAAACTTGCATGAAGTCAAGTTAACTCTTTCAATAGCAACTACGCCCGGCCGACATAGTGGTAGAGCCTTTTCTGTGGTAGAACTAAGTCTATTTCTGCAGCGTCCCGCTAGACTCCTGTTCTCCTGACTCCAGTTACGTATCGACACATTGGGCTGCCTCCTGTGACCTGAAGTCCAGCTAGGCCTCCGGTGTTTCTTATTACTAGGCGTGAAGCACTAGCAACGCTTCGGACCCCGGTGTCCGGTTTACTAAGTGAAGGTGATCTGTCACCTGAATCACTTACTTCTCTCTTTCTCCACTTGCCTTTCGCCCTGCTCTCGCCCTTAACATAAGCACGAGTAGCAATGGTGTAAATGTCAGCTTTCCTTCCAGCGCTCGCTGACCTGTCCTCAGTTAACTCGATGTTGTGACTGCTGTGATTCCTTTCCTTCTTTCCTTCTTAGACCCCACTTCGAGTGGCTATCAGGAACCTCTGTCAACTGATTTCAATGCACGCTCTGAGAGTCGCCTTCCACGTCCTTAAGGAACACAGGCAGCTTGTGCTGAGGTAACAGGTTTAGGAGTAGCTCTGACTAGAATGTACTGTCTCCTTCACAAACTGAACTTGGATGGGATGACTCACTCCTGAGCCACCCTAAGCTTGACTGAACTGAACACCTCTCCTCCTCCACACAACTGAACTGATCTCTGCTACGTCACACTACTTAAATAGTCTGAAAATGCCTCTAGTGGCAGTGTTGAGAAGTGTGTGATGTGAATGAATATCAGGCTTCACAATACCTTTCTTGTGCATTTTCCAGGAGACATGTGTGCCTTGCGCAGCTGGGCCACACATCGTGTGCTGTGGTCTCTGTACCGGCTGCTGCGGTGATGTGTGCTGTTGTCTCTGTACCAGCTGCTGTGGTGATGTGTGCTGTTGTCTCTGTACCGGCTGCTGTGGTGATGTGTGCTGTTGTCTCTGTACTAGCTGCTGCGGTGATGTGTGCTGTTTTCTCTGTGCCGGATGCTGCGGTGAGGTGTGCTGTTGTCTCTGTACTGGCTGCTGCGGTGATGTGTGCTGTTGTCTCTGTACCGGCTGCTGCAGTGATGTGTGCCGTGGTCTCTGTACCGGCTGCTGCGGTGATGTGTGCTGTTGTCTCAGGACGGACTGCTGTGGTGAGGTGCTCTGTGGTCTCTGTACTTGCTGCTGCGGTGAGGTGCGCTGTTGTCTCAGGACGGACTGCTGTGGTGAGGTGCTCTGTGGTCTCTGTACTTGCTGCTGCGGTGAGGTGCGCTGTGGTCTCTGTACCGGCTGCTGCGGTGAGGTGTGCTGTTGTCTTTGGGAACCTATCTAAGGGCTGGTGCAGACGAGTGTATTTTCGGTCCGAGTGCGATCCAACAAAACATCGGATTGCGCCCGGATCAATGTCTGTCTGAGAAAAAAAAATAAAAATGGTTCGTACCCTAGTTGTATCCATAGTTCATATCGCACCCAGCCATGCAAGTCATTGAGTCTGTGGGAAACATCAGACTTCAGTCATATGACATCTGAGTGCAGTCCAATTTCCGTGACCTCACAGAATGGAGAAGATGGAGAATTTTTTTTCTCCATCTTCTCCTCATCTGAGAGAATAGGACCACATTGTGATCTCTCCCTAATCAGTTTGATCAGTGTAATTTGCATAATCTGTCCGGTTTTCTCGGATGAGAGAATATACAGCTGTCTATACCTGCCCTAAGTATGTGATTATATACTCGCCTTTCCGCACTCAGCACTATATACAGCAGCCCACCTACCCGATTGCTTTCTAGTGATATTACTCCTACTCGTCTTCCCAAGGACAATTACACTGTCAGGGTGTAAATGTGCAGGTAGAATACTAAGACCGGCGTCACACTAAAGAGGAATACGGACGAGTGAGAGGCGTGAAAATCACGCATTACACTCGGACCAATATTTCTCTATGGGGCAGCTCTGATCATGCATATATTTCTCGGCCGTATCTTACGGTGCGAGACACCCGCAGCATGCTGCGATTGTCATCGTATTACTCCCGTTGTACACCAATGAAAGTCTATGGGTGCGAGAAAAATACGGATTACACACGGACCACACGTGTGACTTGCGAGAAATACGAAGACTTCTGCAGCTCACAGGAAATGGTGCAAGACATGAATCAGGAAGCTTACACCTGCATATTAGCTCAAAAAGAGCACCAGACATCCCAGAAGAACGCCTCCACGGAGTCGGCCATCATGTCTACACACATAAATGTGGAGATGCTGATAGTTTTGGTCCAGCAGAAGCCCGAAATTTGGGACCAACGAGATGCACACTATGCAGACCGTGCAAGAAAAGAGGCGGCATGGAGGCGTATCTGTGGGCAGATGTTTCCCCACTTTGGTGCCAGCCCACGTGAGGAGCAGCAGTGAATGAGTAAGTTACCAGATTTTTTCCCAAACATCTTAAAGACCAGAACGTAATAATTGAGCTGAGTTTCCCTAAAATAGACTTTTTTAGTATAATTGTTTTTTTTTTTAAGCGCCAAAATGTTAGGATACTGACATCCGACTAGGCCCCCATGACTATGTGAAATGTATGTTGAACAATTTGGCATTGTGCAGCTAGGTAAATGATGAAATTATATGTCACATTGCAGTGGATGATGTCATGAGAAGATGGAGAAGCATCCGCGACCAGTACCGGCGGGAACGTCAGCAGAGGTCCAGGAGCTGTTCTGCAGCACCGACCAAGCGGAAATATGTGTACTTTGACCGCCTTGGGTTTTTGGCTCCTATTCTGGATCTGAGAACCGTAAGTACATACAGTCATGGCCAAAAGTTTTGAGAATGACACAAATATTAATTTTTACAAAGTCTACTGCTTCACTTTTTCAAATGGCAATTTGCATATACTCCAGAATGTTATAAAGAGTGATCAGCTTAACAGCAATTACTTGCAAAGTCAATATTTGGCTAGTAAATGAACTTTATCCCCCAAAACACATTTCAACATCATTGCAGCCCTACCTTAAAAGGACCAGCTAACCTCTTTTCAGTGATTGCTCCATTAACACAGGTGTGGGTGTTGATGAGGACATGGCTGGAGATCAATCTGTCATGATTAAGTAAGAATGACACCACTGGACACTTTAAAAGGAGGCTGGTGCTTGGCATCATTGTTTCTCTTCTGTTAACCATGGTTATCTCTAAAGAAACATGTGCAGTCATCATTGCAATGCACAAAAATGGCCTAACAGGGAATAGTATCGCAGCTAGAAAGATTGCACCTCAGTCAACAATCTATCGCATCATCAAGAACTTCAAGGAGAGAGGTTCCATTGTTGCCAAAAAGGCTTCAGGGCGCCCAAGAAAGACCAGCAAGCGCCAGGACCGTCTCTTAAAAGTGTTTCAGCTGCGGGATCGGGCTACCAGCAGTGCAGAGCTTGCTCTGGAATGGCAGCAGGCAGGTGTGAGTGCATCTGCACGCACTGTGAGGCGAAGAATCTTGGAGCAAGGCCTGGTCTCAAGGAGGGCAGCAAAGAAGCCACTTCTCTCCAGAAAAAACATCATGGACAGACTGATATTCTGCAAAAGGTACAGGCAGTGGACTGCTGAGGACTGGGGTAAAGTTATTTTCTCTGATGAATCATCTTTTCGATTGTTTGGGACATCAGGAAAACGCCTCATTCGGAGAAGACAAGGTGAGCGCTACCACCAGTCTTGTCTCATGCCAACTGTTAAGCATCCTGAAATCATTCATGTGTGGGGTTGCTTCTCAGCCAAGGGAATCGGCTCTCTCACAGTCTTGCCTAAAAACACAGCCATGAATAAAGAATGGTACCAGAATGTCCTCCAAGAGCAACTTCTCCCAACCCTCCAAGAGCAGTTTGGCGATCAACAATGCCTTTTCCAGCATGATGGAGCACCTTGCCATAAAGCAAAGGTGATAACTAAATGGCTCAGGGAACAAAACATAGAGATTTTGGGTCCATGGCCTGGAAACTCCCCAGATCTTAATCCCATTGAGAACTTGTGGTCAATCATCAAGAGACGGGTGGACAAACAAAAACCTAAAAATTCTGACAAAATGAAAGCATTGATTTTGCTAGAATGGACTGCTATCAGTCAGGATTTGGTCCAGAAGTTGATTGAGAGCATCCAGGGAGAATTGCAGAGGTCCTGAAGAAGAAGGGTCAACACTGCAAATATTGACTTGCTGCATTAACTCATTCTAACTGTCAATATAAGCTTTTGTTACTCATATGTTTGCAATTATTATATTTCTGTCTGTGATAAAAACATCTGTCAAACACACATAAAAACCAGAGGGCAGCAGATCATGTGAAAATATAATATTTGTGTCATTCTCAAAACTTTTGGCCATGACTGTACATCACACCACATAACACATATTCTGTTTAGGCTGACATCTCCAACATGTTCTAATCCCATTCAATACCTAGGGTATGTGCACACGTTGCAGATTCTGTTGCAGTTCTGCAGCAGATTTGCCTTGCAGATCTGCAGCAGAACTGCAAGTGATGTAAAGTACCATTCTAGTCAATGGAAATCAAAAAATGCAGTGCACATGCTGCAGATTTTTCTACGCAGATTTGGTGCGGATTTAAAACTGCAACATGTCACTTCTTTTGTGCAGATCTGCAGCTTTTGGAGACCTGCTCCATTATAGGAATCTGCAGGTCTCAAAAGGCAGGGGAAATCTGCACAAAAACTGCAGTAAATCTGCAGATAAAAAGGACAAAAAAAGGATAAGCTATGTGCAACTTGCGTTTTAGCGTTTTGCCGCGTTTTTCGCGGCGAATGCCGTAAACTGGGCAAAAATCGCTTACACAATTCAACTCATTAAGGCCTATGAGATTCCGCAATGCTGTGCACATGCTGCGGGTTTTTTCCGCGGCGGAATCGCATCGTGGGAGAATCCGCAGCATGCTCATTCTTTTTTGCGGAACCGCGGCGATTCCGCCGCCATAGGAATGCATTGAACCGCTTACTTTCTGCATGTGGCTGTGCCCACCATGCGGAAAGTAAGCGGTTCATGTGCGGATGGTACCCAGGGTCTGGAGGAGAGGAGATTCTCCTCCAAGCCCTGGGTACCATATCCATGTAAAAACAATAATTAAAATAAAAAATAATGATATTCTCACCTTCCGGCGTCCCCGCAGCTTTCCCCGCTCTCAGCGACGCTCCCGCCAATCGCGTTCCCAGAAGTCCTTTGCGAGATCACCCAGATGACGTAGCGGTCTCGCGAGATGCTACGTCATCGGGATGATTGCCGCAAAGGACTCTTGGGAACGCGATTGGCGGGAGCGTCGCTGAGAGGCGGGAAAGCTGCGGGGGCCGCCGGAAGGTGAGAATATCATTATTTATTATTTTTTTATTATTTTAACATTAGATCTTTTTACTATTGATGCGACATAGGCGGCATCAATAGTAAAAAGTTGGTCACACGAGTCAAACACTTGTTTGACTCGTGTGACCACCCTGTCAGATAGCTTGTAAAAACGCTAGCATTCTGCAAGCTAATTCCGCTTGCAAAACGCTAGTGTTTAGCGGGAATACGCATACCTATAATATGCGGATTTCCCGCGGCAGGGAGGTGCGGAATTGCCGCGGAAATTTCCATGGCAATTCCGCAACGTGTGCACATAGCCTAAAAACTGCGCAGATTTTGACCTGCAGTTTCTGCCAAGAGATGCAGATTCTGTGCAGAAAATTCTGCAGACCAATCTGCAACATGTGCACATACCCTTACAGAACTCAGTCCAACCTCACTGAGAGGGAGACAGGCTCCGACTCAGAGGCCATTATAGACCCGGTTGGGGGAGGTGAAGAGGTGGCTGGCCCATCTTCTGACCCTCCCAGCTGCATCCCCCAAGCTTCCCAAGCACCAGGACCTGACCAACCAGCTGCACCTCTACCTGTACCTGACCCACCAGCTGCAGCAGCAGCCGCCAGTGTTGAGGAAGCAGCAAACAGCAGCAGCCCCACTGTACCTCTGGGTGTCAACCCCCAGCCTGCTGCAATATCCCGCCGTGGGAGAAGACGGCGAGACAACACAGTCCCTGATACCCGGAGGCATGTGGACACTGGGGTCCTCAATTATCTTTCAAGGGCAGCTGTGGATGAGGGTGAGCAGGCGTAGTCACGTAGCCTTGCCCGCTACCTTCGTCCCCTACCCCTTGAGAGGATCAATTCAGATCCTAATTGACACATTCACACCCCCAATACCCCATATGAGGTGTTTGAATTCCTTGAGAGGTGGCAGCTCTCACCCCGTAACCTTCTGCGCCTTACCCCCCCACCAAAATGTGCATGCTCAATTAGTATCTGAGGATCCTCCTGCACATGCGCCTACACCTCAACCCATTCCCCCACAAAACCAACCTTGGCAAAACAGGGTCAAATGGCAGGCTATAACCCAACTTTCCAATATGGCCACTTGTACAGATCCAGTGTTGGAGGCTGGTCCCAACCTGGATTTGGTCAACATGGTCATATTGGGGGGTATGATTCTCGTGGGTACCAGCTTCCCCAGGAGTATAATCTCCATTATCTTTATGGCAATGTGCCCACACAACAACCTGACCGTGGCCAGATGTTAGCTCAGGGCCCAGAAAATCCACCCCAACAGGGTGATGGTCAAGGTGGTCACCCAAGCCAACAACAGAGACGCTGGTCACCCGCCAACCCCACCACCCACATACCACCAACTCTGATTTGTTATTTTTCTTATATATTATTATTTGAAACCCAGTTTGTTATTTTTTTTATATTTATTTTTACATGTTGTGTAAAGCATATTTTCACTAATCTGAATGCCTCAAAAAACCATATGGTACAGATATGGTCTTCAGTGGGCTAAGTGAAAGTTTGTTATTTTCATTATCTCTTATTATTTATACCAATGTTTGTTATTTTTTTATCTTTACTCTTACTCCATGTTGGCTAATGCATATCTGCATTAGTCTAATCTTACAAATGAAACATATGGGTCACATATGGTATTCACTAGGCATAGTGAAAGTTTGTTATTTTGATTATGTATTATTATTTATTCAAATGTTTGTTATTTTGTTATGACTTATTTTGGTACTTGTTGTGTAATAATGCAGACTTACAGTATTGTGCTTTGAAGACATATACCATATGACTAAAATATGGTAGTCACTGCCTCAAGTGAGAGTTTGCATATAAAAAATATATTTTTATAGAAAGTTTGGGCTCTTCTTTCATAAGTTTTTTCTACTAAACCACCAACACATCTGTTATGAACATTAACACCAGACACAAAGACTATGTCAGAGAAAAAAAAAAAAATCTATACACACAGAACAACATTACAGCATTGATAATGCCCCATCTTGCCAGGTTGTAGTACCTTGAAGTGACACAAAATACTGGGTAAAGATATCACGGGTTTTCAGTCCTGAGAGTGAATGATGTAAAGGGATGACATGTGGCCTATGCATATCCCCATTGGTCACCACACTTTCACCAACATCAGATGGGCCACAATCATGCATTCTAGTGAAATTATGTAGGACAACACATGCTTTGATGACCTCATTTATGTTGGCTTCACTCAGCTGAATAGCAGACTGGAGGACCCGCCATTTTGCACATAGAATGCCAAAGGCACACTCCACCAGGCTCCGGGCCCGTGATAGGCGCAAGTTGAAGATCCTACGCGCGGTGGTCAAGGGTTCATCGTGGATATGGCCTCATGACATTCCTTGATAGTTGGAAGGCCTCATCCCCAACTACAACATATGGCACAGGTTCAAGATTGGAGCCAGGAAGTTGACGTGCTGGTGGTAGGCGCAACTGGTTATTTCGCAGCCGCCGACCCATTATGGAAGAATTGAAGACTCTAGAGTCTCCAGTTCTTCCATAGGTCCCAATGTCTACAATTATAAACCTGTAGTTACTGTCAACCAAGGCCAACAGCACTACAGAAAAATATTGTTTATAATTATAGAATTGTTACCCTGAGTTTGGCAACTTACGCACACGGATGTGCTTCCCATCCAGGGCTCCTATACAATTTGGAAACTGGCATTGCTCCTCAAATCCCCTGGCAATCCTCATCCAGTCTTTCATCTTGGGCTCACGAACAATGCCAGATATGGTGGATCTCCCAATCAAAAACTCCATATGGAGTGCGGAATATGAAATGCCAGTTGTCAGGAACCTAAAATGTAGAGAGAAAAATCATTACACCAGCCCAAAGGTTTCACAAATGCACTATACATAACCATAAAAGGATTTAATTTACAAACAATCCTAACTTAAATTATACACAAGTCAAAGGTCTATGTGATTTTGACATACACATCATTGTTCTGGTAGTTCGAGGTGATATATGGAATATATTATGAAGATATTTAAGCAACAGCCATAAGTGTAAAGGCAAACTTGTGGGAAAACACATCATCAACAGACAGTATGTAGGTGAGGAATACATACCGTAGCGTAAGGAGAAGGCGCTCCTCTGCAGAGATAGCTTTCCACATCCTGGTAGGTGATCCCTGGGCGCACGATCTCCAACAAAACATCAAATGTGGCAATGCTCATCCGACAATAGAGAAAAAACTTGTCGGGATGAGTCCACAGAGATGCATAAAGGCTGTGAAAATGGCCTTTAGTGAGGCGTTGCCTCAAATGCGGATGCACCCACATACGATCACTGGGTAAGGCTGCCCAAAGCGTCGGGACAAAACCCAATTGTACAGCACTCGATCAGTTGGGGTGAACTGAAGTGTGTCAGACATTTTGGCAACCAAGCAGCAGCCCTCCAACACAAGCACACCACCAAAATGGCCAGATTGGGGGCTGCCACCTGATGCAGAGTCAATAAATAGGCTTGCTGATGATGATTTCAATGATTTTCAGGCCTAAAAGACGTTAAATGTCCATTTTGCAAGGCAGGCTGTGAGAAAAAAAACTCTGTACGGATGCCATACGGATTGCATACGGTTGCTTACATGCGCAAAATACGCAGCCGCACCCTGACAAGGATGAAATACGGATCACTGTGCCGGGAACATTTCTGCATATTACGGCCGTACAATACGGTCCGTATTTTTATACGTTGAGTGTGACGCCGGCCTAATACTCTCCATTCACATGATGATCGGATATTGTATGGTGGTGCTGATTTGTTTAACAGTGTTGTAACTCTGAGCTGCCGAGAAATCCAGACACAATCAATGTTGAAGTGAAAGAACAAAAATGCCTATGACATATTACTGTGTGTACAGTATATATTCCATATCCATCTGTCTGTTCTAGGTTTGTATATGTCTATTTCAAATATACCTAAATCAGTGTGTATGAAAGTTTGACAAATGTTTAGATTTTGTTTACCATCTTTTCAGTTAGCCATTAAAAGGTATCAACCACTGAGGACTCTCAAGTCTAAATATTTTTCTATTACTACGGCTATATACATCTTTCCTAGATTTTGTTTGTGATTGTCTTTTATTATGTGTATACACTATACATGTGTCAACAAAATCTCCATGCAGAACACACATACTACTGATTATGACCCTTTATGTGAAAAAATGACATGCTGTCGATGTAAAAATGTCTGAAAAATTCACAGCATGTAAATGATATTTTTTAAACTTACTGCAGATTTTATGTGAGTAAATCCAAAATGAAAACTTGAAGCTTTTCTGTCCCGTGTGGATGCACCATAATTGCCTAAATATTAAGGGTATGTGCACACGTTGGAGATCCGCTGCAGATCCGCAAGTGATTTACAGTACAATGATGTACTATGTGAAAAAAAATTGGCTGTGCGCATGCTGCGTAAAAATCCGGGCAGAATGGCTGCGGATTACTTTCCACAGCATGTCAATTCTTTGTGCGGATTCCGCTTCCATTATAGTAATCTGCAGGTGTAAAAGCGCATGCCAAATCCGCACAAAATCCGCAATAAATCCGCAGGAAATCCGCACGGATTTAGACCTGCAGATTCTGGCAAGAGATGCAGATTCCACGCGGAAAATTCCGCACAGCAATGCGCAAACTGTGCACATACCCTAAGGTTTCCACGGGGCATAATGTCAGCGCTTTAGACGCAGCGAAAACCCCGCTCCGCCCAAAGCGCTGCCCCCTTTTGTACGTGCGGTGATACCACATGTGTTCATTGAACACATGCGGAATTACCGCATCCTATACATAGACTATGTTATTTATCTTGCGGAGACGGAGCATCTCAAGATGAATAGACATGCTGCGGTCTGGAAAGCCGCGCCGCATGTCCGGTTATGCAGGGCCTCTGGATGCGTCCCTGCACGCATAGTGGAGACTGGATTTCATAAAATCGCCTCCACTATGCTGTAACATCTGGACAATGCGGCTGTACACAGCGTCCAATCTGCAGCAAATACTTACCAAATATGCCCAGTGGAAACATACTCTTAGAGTTTTTGGTTTTATTATTTTTATATCCTGCTTATTTCTCATAAGCGGCCCCCTTTATTATTCTTGCGCAGTAGCCTTGTACTATCTATGTCTGCCCCTGACTCATATTTTTAGACAATCCCTAATAATGCAAGAAAAAAAAAATACTTGGATAAATGTGCCCCAGAATGTCTGAGGTGCTCTGTAATGGGAACCCGGTGTGGGTAACACAATCACACATCTGGGATTACCCTGGAAACTACAGGGTCACTACAATATGTTAAATCTTAATGGAAAGAGGACAAAAATCAGCCGTTTCCATCATAGCAGTCGACAGCATGAAATTACTGAGTATTATGCAGTTGTGAATATGCAGCTCAGCAGGTACAAAGACAGGGTGTTTGTGTAATGCAAAATTCATGCAGCCATGATCAAGACAGAGATCCTGAGCAGAAGAGCACGGTGCATGAATAAACAGGATATAGGGAAAAAATTAAGTGTGTGTTTATATATATATATATAGATATATATATATATTACACAGTTGTGAGAGAAACTTTGCCCCTTCATGATTTCCTATTCTGTTGCATGTTTGTCACACTTGAATGTTTCAGATCACCAAACAAATTTAAATATTAGATAACGCAAGTAAACACAAAATGCAGTTTTTAAATGAAGATCTTTATTAAGGGAAAAAGAAATCCAAACCTACAGGGCCCTGTGTGAAAAGTGAATGTCCCCAATCCTTACAAACATAAATTACTGTAACTGTGCTTTATGACATCTTTGGGAAGTGGAATTCAAATTCCCTAGCCACACGCAGACCTGATGCCACATTTGAAGTGACTTTGAGAACTCTATATGACAGAAAATACTCAAAAGTGACACCATTCAAAAATAAGCACATCTCAAGGTTCTCAAAACCACATTAAAGAAGTTTATTAACCCTTCAGGTGCTTCACAGGAACTGGAGGAAGGAAAAAAATGAACATTTAACTTTTTTTCACAAAAATATTACTTGAGACACAAATTTTTTTAGATTTACAAGAGGAGAACATGGACCCCAAAGTTTGTTGTGTAATTTCTCCTGAGTACGATGATACCTCATATGTTTTGGAAAACACAGCAGTGCTTGGAAGGAAAGGAGTGATGTTTTGGAATACAGACTTTGATGGAATGGTCTGTGGGTGCCATGTCGATTTTGGAGAGCCCCTGATGTGCCTGAACAGTGGAAACCCCCCACAAATGACCCTATATTGAAATTGATCTAGTATTTCCTGGTATGTGAATTTTATAATATAGTGGCATATGCGAGTAGTGTAGAGTGCATCAGGTTGGCATACGTGAGTAGTGTAGAGTGCATCAGGTTGGCATACGTGAGTAGTGTAGAGTGCATCAGGTTGGCATACGTGAGTAGTATATACAGAATAAATATATTACTGTATATATGTGTATATATATATATATATATATATATATATATCTTTTACATTTTAAAAATTACAAAAAGATCAATGGGTTGTTGCATGGGCACCCTGCATGGTTAGTACCTAGTAGCACCCCCTTTTGAAAGCATCACAGCCTGTAAACGCTTTTTGTAGCCATCCAAGAGTCTTTCAATTCTTGTTTGAGGGATTTTTATCCATTGTTCCTTGGAAAATTCTTCCAGTTCTGTGAGATTCTTGGGTCGTCTTGCATCCACTGCTATTTTGAGGTTTAGCCACAGATTTTCAATGATGGTTAGATCAGGGTATTGTGAGGCCATTTTTAAACCTTCACCTTGCGCCTCTTGAGGTAGTCTATTGCGGATTTTGACGTGTCTTTAGGACCAGTATCCATTTGTAGAAACCATTCTCTTTTCAACTTCAGCTTTTTTTATAGATGGTCTTATGTTTGCATCAAGAATTTGTTGAAATGTCATTGAATCTATTCTTCTCTTTACCCATGAAATATTCCCCATGCTATTGGCTGCAATACAACTCCAAAGCATGATTGATCCAACCTCATAATTAGTGGTTGGTGATATGTTTTTTCCACAAATGCCTCTTATTATTGTGGCCAAAGAGTTCTATTTTAACCTTATCCGTCCATAAGACTTCTTTCCAAAATGCACCAGGCTTGTTTAGATGTTTTTTGCATACTTTTGACGCTTATTTTTTTTTGTGAGGACGCAGTAGAAGTTTTCTTACGATGACTCTTCCATGAAGACCATATTTGAGCAGGTGTCTGTGAACAGTAGAACAATGTACCAAAACACCAGAGTCTGCTAAATCTTTCTGAAGGCCTTTTGCAGTCAAGTGGGAGTTCTGATTTGCCTCTCTATCAATCCTGCGAGCAGCTCTCACTGACATTTTGCTTGGTCTTACTGACCATGTCTTGACCTCCACTGTAGCTGTTAATTGCCATTTCTTAATTACATTTCAACTGAAAACAAGGCAACTTGAAACCTCTTTGCTCTCTTTTTATAGCCTTTTCCTGCTTTGTGGGCTTCCACTATTTTTATTTTCAGAGTGCTAGGCAGCTGCTTAGAAGAACCCATGGCTGCTGTGTTTTGGCACAAGGTTAGAGGTGCCTAGGTTTTTCTAAAGCTGGGAAATTTGCATCACCTGACCTTTCCTAACGAAGATAGTGAAGAAGCCATAACCTTAACAGGCTAATTAAGCTATGAGACCTTGGTCAAAGTTATCTGAGCACACAAATCTCCAAAGGTGCCAAAACTTTTGCATTGACCCATTTTCCTTTTTCTAATTTTTTAAATAAAAAAGCAGCCAATGTTTTCCTCTAAAATACAAATGAAATGTGTCATCTTTAACTTTAAGGCTTTTAGAGATCATTTCATCTTCAACTTGCTTAACTGTTCACACAATAACAGTAGTTTTGACCAGAGGTGCCAAAACTTTTACATGATGCCACTGTAAATGTAGTGTCCTCATAAACTCTGTCATTAAAGAGTTACTAAAATAATTGCTAAAACAAAATGTCTACAATAGATTTACATTTTCTGTAATAGGCTTCTTCAGAAGGCCATGCTAAAGCAGAGCAACAACCATATGGTACGGGATAGTCTGCAGAAGGATGTCAGTAAGGTTAGCCTGCATCTTCAAGAAGTGAAAGAAAAAAGGGAACAGCAGAAAATGGAGATCGGGAGACTCACCAATATGATTAACCAGGCAGAGGAACAAATGGTGGGACTTCGCAAAAAATATGAATCTGCTGTCCAGAACAGGAATGAGAGGTGAGGATGGGAGAGCCGCATTTGTGCAGTTTAGCTCTACACCAAGCATTTTATGCAAGAGCTGAAAAATGATCTGCTTTGCCAAATTGACATATGATATGGATATGAAGGATATGTCTTCCAGCAACGATTTCATAAACTTTATACTTATCATTTACCATAATTCTGATATGTGCTGGTATCAGCCATTTTGGGCTGAGAAAAAGTCTATTATTGTCTTGTGTAATCAATTTACAGACGAGGTCAAGCGTTAAAGAAAATGTCATCCCTCATCTAGTAATATAAAATCCAACTGCAAATTGTAGATTTAGGCATATTTATCCCTTCGTTTTGTGGCTTTTTTTGTAGTAAAAGTACATTTTTTTTTTGTATTTTTATTTCTTGTGTCAAATTCAGTATGGCTTTTGCCTCATATTTATGGTATTTTTTTAAGTCATCATTTTTTCAGTTTAGCTGATTTTCATTATCCAAATAGTGCACAAAAGCCAACTGAGTGAAAAAACAAAAACAACAATTGCATACCATTTTGATAAATTTAGCACAATTTCCTCCAGCAAAATAATACACTATACATTCTTCATACAGTAAAAAAAATAGAAAAAGCTCATTTGACTGCTTTTAATACATAAGTACACCTTTTGGATTGTTAGTGTATTCCATTAGAATAGCGCAAATTTTACCATAGGACAATTTTCTTCCATAAGCAATTTTTTTTTAATATAGTGCCTTGAAAAAAGTATTCATAACCCATGAACTTTCCTACATTTTTCACCTTACACCCGCAAATTTAAATATATTTTATTAGGCTTTTATATGATATACCATCACTAAGTAGAAAGTATTTGTTTAGTATAAACTCTAGCTATGTGAGATTGGATGGAGAGCGCATGGAAACAACCATTTTCAAGTCTTGCAACAGATACTCAATGGGATTTAGGTCTGGACTTTGATTGGGCCATTTATACACATGAATATGCTTTAATCTAAACCATCCCATTGTGGCTTTGGCAGTACGTTTAAGGTCGGTGACCTGTTGGAAGGTGAACCTACACCCCAGTCTCAAGTCTTTTGCAGCCTCTAACATGTTTTCCTCCAAGATTGCCATGTTTTTAGCTGCATCCATGTTCCCATCAACTTCCTTATCCCTGCTCAAGAAAGGCATTCCCACAGCACGATGCTGCCACCACCATTTTTTGACGGTGGGGATGGTGTTTTTAGGATGATATACAGTGTTAGTTTTCCTACACACATAGCGTTTTGCATTTAGCCCAAAAAGTTCAATTTTGCTCCATTCTGACCAGACCAGCTTCTTCCACACACCATTTGGGGAACACAGCTATTTGAACTTTTACACCACTTCAAAGTTCTTGAAAACCCAGCTCCACTCCCCTCTT
This sequence comes from Oophaga sylvatica, assembly GCA_033576555.1. Lineage (NCBI taxonomy): Eukaryota > Metazoa > Chordata > Amphibia > Anura > Dendrobatidae > Oophaga > Oophaga sylvatica. The sequence goes on along the minus strand of JARQOD010000004.1, from coordinate 288,111,913 downwards.
CAACTCCTGACCCAGCTGCTCTGGAATTGTAGTTCTTATAATAACTCATGTAGGGAAAAGAGACTTCATGTTACTGCATAGAGCTTAGTTATTTTTTAATCACGTGATGTCATAGACCTAATAGAAAAGAGAAGAATTAACTGGATAGAAAGGCAAAATGAGCAATTGTAAGTACACAGTGCTATATAATATGATCACTGCCATAAACTAAGAGAATAAAAAGGTTGATGGGAGGAGTGCTTCTTTAAATGTCAGAGTCAAAGTCCAGACCTAGATCCCATCGAGAATCTCTGGCAAGATATGAAAATTGCTGTTCATTCACATATGCTCTCCATCCAATCTCACTGAGCAAGAGATAGTTTGCCCAGAAGAATGGGCTAAAATTTCATCATCTAGATGTGCAAAGCATACCCCAAAAGACATGCAGCAAGTAACTGCAGCGAAAGGTCGTCCTACAAAGTATCTAGTTAGGGATGCTGAATACAAATGCACATCACAATATTTATATTTTTTAAATAATTAGAAATCATGTGTCATTTCTTTTACACTTCACAGATACTTGCTACTCTGTGTTGACATATCACATAAAGTCCTAATAAAATATCAATTTACTTTTCGTGGATGTCAGATAAAAAAAGTGCTCATGGGGTATGAATACTTTTTCAAGGCACTGTATGTGAATTTGGAATATTTCTTCTCCTAGATTGTCTATGCATGACACAGATGAGACATTTGGATCAATAAACACATATAATTCTACAATAAGCTGACTTTTGCAGGACCCATCAATATTCAGAATGAATATACAGTTTTTACAAGCTTCATTTTGAAGGTTGTTGGACTTTTATGTTTGTGTATTTTGAGGTTCTTTTTCCTTAATATTAACAGGGGAGTGCAGTTGATTGAGCGGGAGGAAGAAGTCTGCATCTTTTATGAGAAGATAAATACGCAGGAAATGCTGCTGAGAAATGGTGATGTGGAGATGATGGCCTTGGATGAGAAGATTCACTTTCTGAAGATGAAGGTCACAGAAGAAAATAGGAAAATTAAACAAATTAAGAAAGAGTTGCCAAATAAGAAGGCCCTCGAGTCAGATCTTGTAATACTTCAAATCCAGGTGAGACTTATCAGCAATCTACTTGCCATCACCTTTATATATAATAATAATAATAATAATAATAATATGTTGGAGCCATACAGTTTCTTTCCTGCCAAAAGCTGGAACAGATCCTAGAAAAGCATTTAAGAAGAAATTTCCAAAACAGATTTACAGATTCTTCACAAACTCAAAGTCTTAAATGTAAATAAACTCTCAGAATTAATTTAGGGAGATTCAAGTTCCACATCAAATCTTCTTATTTTCACTGCACATGAACATTTTGACATTCCATTGATGACAACACTTAGGATATTTCTCAAGGGCAAAAGTGGTTGTTTTTAGCTCTTAATTTATTCCTACTGCTCCCTTTTTATTTATTTTAAATCTGCTATACGGTCTCTAGTACTCATTTTTATGGTGTTTACGAAAGGGGTGTTGCTCACTGGGTAAGGCCCCTTTCACACGTCAGTGTCTCCAGTACATGTGGTCACAGTTTTCACACGTACTGGAGACACTTAAGGTCCCGTCACACTCTTCAATGTCCCAGCGATCCCACCCACGATACGACGTGGATGGGATCGCTGGGACATTGCTTAGCTATCGCTGGTGAGCTGTCACATGGGCAGACTCACAAGCGATCAGGACCAGCGAGCACGCTGGTATCCAATGTACACATCGGGTAACCAAGCACGCGCGGCACCTAGTTACACGATATGTACCCTAGATACCGGCTCTCAGCTTCTGCTGTGGCGCTGAGAGACGGTATCCAATGTACATATCTGGTAACTAAGCACCGTGCGGCACCTAGTTACCCAATATGTACCCTAGATACCGGCTCTCAGCGCCCTACAGCAGAAGCTGGGAGCCGGTAACTAGGGTACATATCGGGTAACTAGGTGCCGCGTGGTGCTTAGTTACCCGATATGTACATTGGATACCAGCACGCTGATCGTTGGTCTCCCGCTGTCACACGCAGCGATGCGCACTGGCCAGCGGGAGAGCAATGATGAAAAAATGGTTCAGGACATTCAAGACGATCAGCGATACCCAGCAGGGGGGCTGGTCGTCGCTGCGTGTCACACTAAGCGAGATCGCTGTTTAGGTCGCTGTTGCGTCACAAAATCGGTGACACTTCAGCGATCTCGCTAGCGATCTCACTTAGTGTGACGGGGGCTTTACACACGCACACCCATTATAAAATATATGGGGCTGCGGACATGTCCGTATGTTCACATGAACCATGTGTCCATGTGACCTACTTGTGGACATGTCTGTTTATTTCCAACAGCACGGATGTCAGTCAATACGGCCCACACACGGATGACAAAGTGTGTAATCTGTGTGCAGTCCGTGTGACATGTACCGGATGGAATGCAGAATAGAAATGACAGAGGTTTAGTTGTTAGATGTGCAAAGATAGAAAATAGATAGATAGAAAGATGTCCGTGCCATGCGTATGTAGTTTACTACCTATGCATTTAGCAAAAAATAAATAAATGGAAAAAAAAATTACATAGGGTCCCCCTCTATTTTTAATACCCAGCTATGGTGAAGCAGACAGCTGGGAGCTGATCTTATTATGCTGGGTAGGGAGCGGTTTGCTTTGCCTTTGGTGATTAAAAAAGTGGGGGACCCCATAAAAATGATGTGGGGTCCCCACCATTTTTAATAAACAGTAAAGGCAAAGCAGACAGCTGTTTGATGATATTAATAGGCTGGTAAGATCCATGGATATTGGCCCATTCCCAGCCTAATAAGACCATCCCTCAATGCTGCCGAGCTGTGACGTCAGTAAAGTTACAGCAGTTCACAACCGCCGGATCTCACGTTGCGCAGCGTGAAAGCCGGAATGATGAACGGTGACGCTATGTGAACCGGCGGCTGTGAAATATGGTAACCTTACTGACATCACTGCTCATCACAGCAGCTAGGTTCTCACAGAGTGGAGAGTGAGAACAGGCAGTGGATGCTGCTCTAGTGTTTGTTTTCTGAATGGTGGACCATGCGCAGGACGAAGAAGACTGGGATTTGTTGTGGGATCTCCAAGGGGACTACGACGGAGTGGTGTGTTTTTTTTTTTTAATAAATGGGTGAAAGAGGGAAATTGTTGGGGAGTTATTTTTACAAAGAAAGGACGTGTGTGTGTGTGTATATATTTATTTCTTCTGACTACGGGGTTAGTAATGGGGGTGTCTCACAGAAACTTCTCCATTACTAAATCCAGGGCTTGATATCAGCGCCAGCTGCTGACATCAACCCCACAATCCCATTACCTCGATTGCCACTGCCACAGGGGCTAAGCGCCAGAATTGGTGCATCTAATGGATGCACCATTTTTGGGGCAGCTGACAGCTGGTCTTATTATTCTGGGAAGGCGTCAATATCCATGTAGCTTCCCAGCCTAGTAATATCAGCCCGCAGCTGTCTGCTTTGCCTTTGCTAGTTAATAAAAATGGGGTGAACCCTACATAATTTTTTAGGGTCCCTCCCATTTTAATAATCAAAGGCAAAGCAGACAGCTGTGAACTGATATTAAATCAATAAAACATTTTGCAGGGATGTTAATGGGAAAGGGGACTCTGCTCACAGGCATGTTAGGAGATCCCAGGGCCTGCAGCATCGCCCTGGGAGCGACCTTGCCTCCTGTGACCACAATCCACCGCTGCCGCCCCCCCAGCCCTAAGTAAGCTACCGTTAAAACGGACTAGAAGACGCACCACCATTTATTTTAAACATATTTTTTCCCATTTTCCACCCCCAAATTTGGGAATGCATCGTATTGTCCGGTGCATATCATAGTCCGCAAATTCGGTAAATATCTCATGGATATCTATTTGTCCATCTATATCTTTACACATCTAACACCTAAACAACTGTCTTTTCTATTCTAAATTCTATTCCAGTACGTCATGTCACACTGATGGGGCACTTAGACCGCACATGATTGCCACACGAATGACACACATGTACACATGAATGAACACGGATAGCACCAGTACTTGTTCTTCCAGTACTGGAAATTTTAGGACACATGAAAGAGGCCTAATAATGCAGAGAAGCCTGAGCGCTACACCCACTTGTGAAGACTATAAAAACTGGCAATAAATAATTCTAGAACTGTGTAAGAGGAAGCAGTGATACCCCTGAAGAACCTTTGTGTGATGTGACATTAGTGGAGAAAGACTGCCATCTGCTGGCTGGGCAAAACCAGGTGGAACCAATTCGTACCAGAAGAATTGCAGGGGGAGCAAGTTCTTGTGCTGGATCGGGTCAGGTGACTCGCAAAACCGAGTTCCTGGATATACAGGTCCTTCTCAAAAAATTAGCATATAGTGCTAAATTTCATTATTTTCCATAATGTAATGATTACAATTAAACTTTCATATATTTTAGATTCATTACACACCAACTGAAATTTGTCAGGTCTTTTATTGTTTTAATACTGATGATTTTGGCATACAACTCCTGATAACCCAAAAAAACCTGTCTCAAAAAATTAACATATTTCAACCATCTAATAAAATAAAAGTGTTTTTTAAAAACAAACAAAAAAACCATCAAATAATAATTGTCAGTTATGCACTCAATACTTGGTCGGAATCATTTTGCAGAAATAACTGCTTCAATGCGGCGTGGCATGGAGGCAATCAGCCTGTGACACTGCTGAGGTGTTATGGAGGCCCAGGATGCTTCGATAGCAGCCTTAACACATCCAGAGTGTTGGGTCTTGAGTCTCTCAACTTTCTCTTCACAATATCCCACAGATTCTCTATGGGTTCAGGTCAGGAGAGTTGGCAGGCCAATTGAGCACAGTAATACCATGGTCAGTAAACCATTTACCAGTGGTTTTGGCACTGTGAGCAGGTGCCAGGTCGTGCTGAAAAATGAAATCTTCATCTCCATAAAGCATTTCAGCCGATGGAAGCATGAAGTGCTCCAAAATCTCCTGATAGCTAGCTGCATTGACCCTGCCCTTGATGAAACACAGTGGACCAACACCAGCAGCTGACATGGCACCCACAACCATCACTGACTGTGGGTACTTGACACTGGACTTCAGGCATTTTGGCATTTCCTTCTCCCCAGTCTTCTCCATGACTCTGCACCTTGATTTCCGAATGACATGCAAAGTTTGCTTTCATCAGAAAAAGTTACTTGGGACCACTTAGCAACAGTCCATGCTGCTTCACTGTAGCCCAGTGCTGCTTCTCTGTTTTCTGTTCAAAAGTGGCTTTACCTGGGAATGCGGCACCTGTAGCCCATTCCTGCACACGTCTGTGCACGGTGGCTCTGGATGTTTCTACACCAGACTCAGTCCACTATTCCTCAGGTCCCCCAAGGTCTGGAATCGGTCCTTCTCCACAATCTTCCTCAGGTCCGGTCACTCTCTTCTCGTTGTACAGCTTTTCTGCCACATTGTTTCCTCCAACAGACTTCCATTGAGGTGCCTTGATACGCACTCTGGGAACAGCCTAATGTTCAGAATTTCTTTCTGGGTCTTACCCTCTTGCTTGAGGGGGTCATGATGGCCTTCTTGACATCAGTCAGGTCGCTAGTCTTAAGGTACTGCCACACTAAACGTTCCCGCTAGCGATCACGATAATGACGCAACTAATGCGATCGCTAGCTGGATCGTTTCAATGCCGCTAGTACCTGCCAAACTTAGCGATGTCGTTAAGGACGCTATCGCGGTTAGCGATCTCCTTAACGACTTTAGCGGTACAAAATACCGCACATCGCTCACAAAAAGGTGCCACACTCAGCGATATATACTCACCAGCGGGACGCCAATGATAAAAATAGGGTCCGGAACGATGAGAACGATGAACGAGATCACGCAGGATCACAGCAGGGGCCACGTCGTTGCTACATGCCACACACAACAACGTCACTAACGAGATCACTAAATAGTGACGTTTTTTAACGATCTCGTTAGCGACGCTGTTTAGTGTGGCATAACCCTTTACCCATGATGGGGGTTTTGAGTAATGAACCAGGCAGGGAGTTTTTAAAAGCTCCAGGAATCTTTTGCATGTGTTTAGAGTTAATTAGTTGATTCAGAAGATTAGGGTAATAGGTAGTTTAGAGAACCTTTTCTTGATATGCTAATTTTTTGAGACAGGTTTTTTGGGTTATCAGGCGTTGTATGCCAAAATCATCAGTATTAAAACAATAAAAGACCTGACAAATTTCAGTTGGTGTGTAATGAATCTAAAATATATGAAAGTTTAATTGTAATCATTACATTATGGAAAATAATGAAATTTAGCACTATATGCTAATTTTTTGAGAAGGACCTGTAAAAGCTCGGAGCACAATACCACAGAGGATTTAGCTCCAAGAAGGAGAGCAGAGCAGCAGCGGACCAGGGATGGCGTTGAGGCCAGTGTGACGGGCCTCAGCGGAAAGCCTATGCCACTAAAGTGCCGCTCATCGCCTGACAAGGTTCAGACAACACCCGGTGAGACCCAGAGTCCAGACTGCACCAATCAAGATCCGGAGTCCCGAACGGCGCAGGTCAATACCAGGACCTGTGCCCTACGTCTTCAAGCTCCAGAGACCAGATGACACTCGGCGAGACTCAGTCCTTCCACCCCAGGCTGAGGAGACATCCGCCGATGGTCAAGCACTGAAGACCCGCGAGCAGACAGCGATCAGAGGAGCACGCCTGCGGTTGCAGAGGAACAGCGCGAGTCAGCAGGGCAGTCACTTCCAGCTCTAAAATATGGTACTGGGGATGGCCTGGGCTAGGACATCAGGAGGTAAGGGGGCTGGTTGGTGAGTGGGAGGCTCAATGCTCTTTCATAGACTTCATCAGAACAACTTGCGGCCTAGCAGGAAAACCCGGTGACCCCCCCGCTAGGACCAGAATTGCAGGAAACTATGGTAACTCTGTATGTGACCTCTTGTAAAGAGAACATTGGCAATATATTGTGAAGAGCTTTCATTGTTAATTACAATTGCATCCGTTATATGGTTCATTGTTGAATTGCATTGTTTAATAGTTACAATTGTCTTAAAACTACTGTAAATTACACCATTCACTGTTCTTGCCTTGTGTCTTCTTTGAGTTGCATCTGGTCACCTACATTACAACTGTATGACAGTTTGTTTTTTTCCAAAAAAAACAAAACACCAACATTAATCAGATGAGCAGCAGGAATAAAACAAGAGCAAAGACTGTCCTCATTTGAATTGGAGACAGGTTCTCCTTAAATCTTTCAAAGGATCCGATTTGTAAATGACTGATGTGAGGTCGGGACCGCCACCATTTTGTATAGGGCCTGTACCAGCCTCCATTTTGTCAGTTCACACAGCCACAGGGCCTATTAGCATATTCAGTACGGCCAGCTTTGATGTCCACTATGAATCAATAGGCCTTTACATGCTAATTGGTTTAGGCCAGGGTCTGAATAAGATGGTCAGTCGTATGGTAAATAGCTCAAGCTCAAGCCATTGTTTCCTGCTCCATATGAATTGCAGGCCAGTTAATATGCGTGCTTCAAAGCAAAAGGGGAAGGGCCTAGCAGGGTTGAGAGCTGTAGCCAGGTACCCCTGTATTCATTCCATTCCACACACAGAAGCACAAGGGACAGACTTGCCAAATGGAGCTGCAGCACATGCATTGGGGACTGTCCAGCAACTGAAGACTTTCACCTGGGGAACGCAGAGCTCCATACCTCCCCATGACCATACAACCCGGTAATATTGATCTATAGCTTATACCTTTAAGCCTTGTACATTATCGTTGTATTTTATTCTGACTGCAAATCCATTGTAATTACGTTGTATAGCTTTACTGTATATTTCTGTAATTATCTAGTGCGCCCTTAAGGCAAATTAAACCATAAAATTAATCTTGGGCTGATGCTTTTACTCTGATCACGAATCTTAGAATACCCAGTGGGTAACAGGACCACCTCCCCGGCGGCCATTTGCTCTAGGTGTAGTTCCCTTACTGACCTGAGAGACAAAGGGGGCGCCGGAGAGCTGTACCTGTGGAGTTACGTCACATTGGTGACGTGGGAGGAAAGGGGTCATTCCTCACATTGTGGCAGCGGTTGGATCAGAAGCTGTGATCCCGGCTAACGGTGCGGTCGGATTAGTCCAAACTGAACAGAATTTATTTTTGCATTTTAAATCATATAGTTGTATTAAAAAAAATATTCATTTTTCCTAGGACACTCAGTACAATTTTCCCTTAAACTCTTACTGCATTGAACAGTCACACACAGAGTCCTGTTCCATTCTCTGCTCATCGTCAACCTCTTGAATAATTCCGCATTCATGTAGGCAAATACCATGATGCGTCCAGCTGCAGACATGTAAAAGCCTTTACTTTCACAGCATAAAATAGGTTGCTAGATTAGTATGAATGGTTTCTGAGATGAAAAATTAGCATTTTGGAAAAAGACAGCCAGAAGCTGTGGTTGAGTAGAAGACAATGGCCTTACATGACCCCGCTGTGTTTAGTGAATTTCTTACTGGTAGATGCTGGTCAGTAAATATAATTATACAGTTTTATAACTTTTGTCAAACAGCTTTCACAGTGTAATGACAGAGTTGCCGAATATGAGGACCTGGCACAGAGTCCCAATAAAGAAAGCCGGATACGCATGTTAGACGGAAAGGATCCATCTCTACAAGATCTTATGAAGAAAATGGAGGAGGTAAGGATGGCATCCAGTGTAACAAACTAAATATCTGTCAAGGTGCATTTGTAAAAGTTAAAGTTCACGATACAAAAGTTACACAATTTGAAATTTGTATAATATGTAGAGGGGGAATAAATAAACTTTAGAAAAGTATGTAAAATAAGGCAGTAGGGAACAAAGGAAAGGACAGGGGTGCCCTAGAAGGCCAAGGTTTCATGTGTGTAATGGAGAAGCAGTAAAAAAAACAAACACTTATACATTTATTTATTATGGAAAATATATATATATATATCACAGTACAGACCAAAAGTTTGGACACCTTCTCATTCAAAGATTTTTCTGTATTTTCATGACTATGAAAATTGTAGAATCACACTAAAGGCATCAAAACTATAATTAACACATGTGGAATTATACATTACACTTTACAAAAAAGTGTGAAACAACTGAAAATATGTCTTATATTCTAGGTTCTTCAAAGTAGCCACCTTTTGCTTTGATTACTGCTTTGCACGCAGAAAGGGTGAACGGATGGACTCTACATGCTGGTTCCACCGTGAAGCATGGAGAGTTTGGTTGATGTGTGGGGTGCTTTGCTGGGCACTGTTGGGGTTATTCACAAAAGCGTGAGCATCGTCTCCCCAAACCATCTCGATTGGTCAATCTGTGACGGTGAGGCAGGTCACGGGCAACCATATCATCTCCTTCTTGTCAAATAGCCCTTACACACCCTGAGTGTTTGGGGTCATTGTCCTTTAGAAATAATGTTGGTCCAACTAACGCAAACCGATTGAATAGCATCTGCTTAAATGCTGTGGAACCATGCTGGTTCACTATGCCTTCGTTTTAAATCCCAACAGTTCACCAGCAAGACCTCCACTCATCACAGACCCCTCATGCTTGACAGTGGGAACCAGCATGAGAATCATACGTCACTTTTCTGCGAAAGCAGTAATCAAACAAAGGTGCAACTTTGATTACCTAGGATATAAGGACTATTTTCAGCTGTATTCACACTTTTGTAAAGTGTAATGTATAATTCCACTGTTAATTGTAGTTTGATGCCTTCGTTGACTACATTTCCCAGTTATGAAAATAAGAAAAATAATTGAATGAAAGTGTGTCCAAACTTTGTCGGGTACTGCATATAAGCAGTACAGACCAAATTTGGATGAAACCCATTTATCAAAGATTTTTCTGTATTTTCATGACTATTAAAATGTACATTCACACTGAGGCATCAAAACTATGAATTAACACATGGGAATTATATACTTACAAAACTGTGAAACAACATGATGAATGTCTAAATCTAGGTTCTTCACAAATGCCCTTTTGCTTGATTACGCTTGACAACTCTTGCATCCTATGAGCTCAAAGGTAGTCACGGAAATGTCTTCCAACAGTCTGAAGGTTCCAGGATGTTACATGTTGGCCCTTTGCTTTCACTCTGGTCCAGCCACCAAACCATCCGATTGGTTCATTTGGTGATTGAGGCAGGTCATCTGGCTGCACCCCATACCTCCTTTGTCAAAAGCCCTTACACACCTGGAGGTGTGTTTGGGTCATTGTCCTGTTGAACAATAAATGGGTCCATTTAAACGCAAACCGGATGGAATAGCATGCCGCGCATATGCGTGGTACATGATGTTTCGATGCCTTCATTTTGAATAAATCCCAACAGTCACCGCAAAGCACCCACACCAATCACACCTCCTCCATGCTTCACGGTGGAACCAGCATGTAATCCATCGTGCACCTTTTCTGCTCGCACAAAGACACGATGGTTGGAACAAAGATCCAAATTTGGACTCATCAGACCAAATCACAGATTTCCATGGTCTAATGCCATTCCTTGTGTTCTTTAGCCAAACAAGTCTATCTGCGTTCTGTCCTTAGCATTGTTTAGCAGTATTTTCCATAGCTCTGCACAACAGTCCCTCTTAACAGTTGTGAAAAGTGCTGCTGCTAGAACTTGATTGCATGACTGTCTAATCTGAGCTCTGTTACCCTGCAATTTCTGAGGTGTTTGACATAAACTTATCCTGAGAAGCAGAGGTGACTCTTGGTATTCCTTCCTGGGAGTCTCAGTGAGCAGTTTCTTTGTAGCGCTTGAGGATTTTTGCAACTGCATTGGACACTTAATAAAGTATTTCACGTTTTCGGACTGACTGACACATTTAAAGTAATGAGGGCCAACTCGTTTCTTAGAGCTTTTTCTTGCCATAATACAAATCTGACTGTCTATTCGTAGGGTATCAGTGTGTATCCACCAACTTCTGCAACACAATGATGTCCAACCCTTTATAAGGCAAAAGTGCACTTATTAAACTGTACAGGGACATCTGGAAGTGAAAACTCATTCGCAGGGTTCCTCTTGAGCTCATCAAGGGAATGCAAGAGTAGTGCAAAGCAGTAATAAAGCAAAAGGTGGTACTTGAAAACTAAAATAAACATATTCATTGTTTACCTTTTTTGTAAGGTATAAATTCAACATGTGTAAATATTTTTGAGCTTCAGTGTGAATTACAATTCATGTAGAAAATCAGAAAATTTTGAATGAGGTGTGTCCAAACTTTGTCTGTACTGTATTATACAGTATCTGCATTATCCATCAGATCATGTCTATTGAGACACTTATTCCAGGATCCTTGCAGACTTGGTAGTTACTGACTGAATTTAGGACTCCTGCATTTTTAAATCTGCGCATATAAATTATTTCAGCATTTTTTTTACCCATGGAAAGCAATGGAAGGGAAAAACCGCGAAAGCATTTTGGTGAAATAAACTAACTTTATTAATTAATCACAAAACAAAAAAAAAAAAAAAATCGCACAAAAAATACGACAACTCAGCAAACTCAAAATCTGCATTTACTGTCTAGTTGTATCTGCAGAGACGGCTGTCAGTCATGTGCAGGTTTACTGCTCACAAATTTGCAAAAGTTCACTTCACTGTACTGCCCTTCAGTTGGTGACCTCACAGCTTTAGAAAGTGTTAAAATGCAGATTAACCCCATATCTCAGATTAATAGTGTTTGGTGACAAGTGTTCCCTTTAAAAGGGTCCCATTACAACAACTGCTTTTAATTATTAGAGAATTTTTCACTACTAGGACAACTTCTACTCATACCGTGCTTGGCCCATAAAATAATAACTGATATCATCTCTGGTGCCATTCCTACGAGTCGGCACCAATCCCGGGACTCGTGCTGTAGACACGTGAACCGACGCCAACAGCGCTGGGTTTCACTGTCACACCTCCTTTCGAATGAGCAGGAAGAATACAGTCAGAGATCAGCTGCAGCCGGACCTCCTCTTCATGCTCGATTTGTCTGGAAGTGCGGACAGTGACGCCGGCACCAATTGGGCGCTGGGGGTCACATGTCATAACCACATGCGAGCCCTGGGATCGTGAGTGCCGACACCGCGGGAACGGCACCGACACTGGAGGTGAGTATAGGCTTTATTATTTTATAGGGGCCAAATATTTTGATCCAGAAGGTGTTGTCCTAGTAGTGGACAACCTCTGTAAGCATTTTCACTATTGGATGCATTTAAAAAAAAAAATGTTGCTGGGCGGACAGGACATAAACTTATGATGGTGGCCATAATGGCAGACTATGTTCAGTCTTATTCACAGGTCAGTATTTTGCATCAGCATTTGTATGCCAAAGCCAGGAGTGGAACTTACAGAAAAAACTATAATTGAAAGATTGACACCTGTTCTGTGAACTGGATACACTCCTGGTTTTGGCATACAAATACTGATTGTAGAGATGTAGAGATGTTTCAAGCTGCTGGTCACACATACAGTTTCTATTACTCCCACAGAAGGTAGCAAGGAAAAGTGAATATACGACATTGACGCCCCTGGCAGGGGCTTTACTAGCTATTGATTTATATGACGTTATCAATGGCTTGCTTGAACTTTCTCTGCAAACATTAGTGAGGAAGGTGGGACCATGCAAAACCAATGAGTGGAGAAGTGCACTGAGCCACACCAAGGGTGCACCATGCCTCCCAATTAACATATTTGATTAAAGGGATACAGTCAATTGATTCACAAATCAGAGCCTGGCTACATAATGTCAGCCATATATATTTTCCTCTGAAAGGCTCAGACTATAGTTTAAATATCCGACGGGGATTATAGGAACAGAGACTAGTCCGGTGCAGGTCCTGGCTGGCATCTCCTCCACACCACTCACATAGGGGAAACCTGTCAATCAAATAGAGCTCTGCAGAGAGAAGCCGGATGGGAACACCGCTGGACTAGGCTCATTTCTTCCAATGGTTCCCAGCTGGCTCTTCAAGCTATGTTTTCTCTGAAACACTGGAGCACTTAAGAGAAAAACATACCATGCTGCAATTGTGCAGCCAGTGTCAGTTTCACGGTGCCCTTGGTTTGAGCATCATGCGTTGACTGACGGGTTCCCTCCCTTTAAACTTCGGTTTCTGCAGAACATAAGCAACGATTAGAACATCAATGTTTCTTTATGATGTGCTTAGTTTCTACTGTCAGATTCCCAGTAATCTATGTGTAATCAGGAAGTACAGTGTCAATGGTTTATGATGGTGCCTATTAATCCCCCCTACCCGTCTGATACAGTTAGAACTGCGTCTGGCCGAGAAGGAGGAGAACTTGCTGGAGAAGGACTTTCTTTACGAACACATTTCTAGGCTTTCAGACAGAATACGCATTAAAGCTGAGAATGGCAAGGAGGACACCCTGGTTCTTGCAAAAAAGGTTTGTATAATTTAAAAGAGGATGAACACAGGTGGGCACCACCTAATGTCAAATGTTTGCAAAGGTGGGCAGATAAATTACCCATCCAAAAAGGCAAATAAAAAGGAGAAGCACATGCACAATTTTAGAGGTTGGAGGGCATTTACTTAGACTGACGTTCAAAACACCAGTCTAATACTGATATGTGCCCCTTAATAATTTAATCTTGCTCCAGATTTGAAATCTACTTGCATTTAATAGATGCCAAATTTATGGCATAAGTTAAAGTCAATTTGTTGGACTACTGTTTGCCAAACCACCATATTTTTGTCTGTGTTTTGCACTAAAATGGCATGAGACAAAGTTCGCTGCTTTTTGTTTCCCATAAAAGTGGCATAAAGCCCTTGATAAAATGTCGCTTTTATTATGAATCAAAAGTCAAAGAGCACCTTTTTAAGACCCAAACAAGGAGCATAAAAGAGCGATACACATAAAAAGACCTCTACCCCATAGGTGACAAAATATAAATACAAACATAATGTAATGCCAACCAAAAAGTTACATTATACTTTATATGTAATAATATTGCTATTTGTCTGGCACTGGGAATTGGTAGCGTCGTTTCTAATCAGCTTTCATAGTTGTGTCTTGGTTTTCAACTTCGTCCTAATCTACAAGGCAGAATACATTTATTATTTTTTTTACCAAATTCAGTCCAGAAACTTTTTATACATTTCAAACCAATAGGAATGTAACATAATATTGAATATGAAGCAGAAGTCCAGCATAGGTGATATCCATAAAAAATAACTTTTATTCCATTTTCATTAAAAGCACATAAGTCCAAAATCCATCTTTCTATCCAGAGACACAAAAACGGGTATTTCCTACCAGTGACAGTCACAGGCTTAAAGTGCATTTAAAATCATAAGCGTTTCAACGGTCGTGCCGCCTTAATCATTGTGATAAAATAAAATGAAAGAGGGCTGCTATAAAGGACTAGGCCCATTAGGTTACATCCTCCGATCCTGCAGACAACAGAAACAGGACAACACCTACAGATAATGAGCCTGGAATTTGCATATACAGATACTATGTTTAAGGCAGGAGATACAAAAAAATATATACAAGAATTATAACTTATCATTCATAATAATTCATAAGGTCTTGCCGAATATTCATGAGGCATTGAAGCTATGGCGAGCCAGTCCATAGCTTCAATGCCTTCATGTTGCAGGAACTGCTGACACACTCCAGTCACATGAGGTCTGGCATTGTCCTGCATTAGGAGGAACCCAGGGCCAATCGCCCCAGCATATGGTCTCAAAAGGGGTCCGAGGATCTCATCTCGGTACCTAATGGCAGTCAGGCTACCTGTTGCGAGCACATAGAGGGCTGTGTGGCCCTCCAAAGAAATGCCACCCCACACCATTGCTGACCCACTGCCAAACCAGTCATGCTGAAGGATGTTGCAGGCAGCAGGTTCACACTCAGCACATGTGACAGAGTCTGGAGATGCCGTGAAGAGCGATCTGCTGCCTGCAACATCCTTCAGCATGACCGGTTTGGCAGTGTGTCAGCAATGGTGTGGGGTGGCATTTCTTTGGAGGGCCACACAGCCCTCCATGTGCTTGCCAGAGGTAACCTGACTGCCATTAGGTACCGAGATGTGATCCTCAGACCCCTTGTGAGACTATATGCTGGTCCAGTTGGCCCTGGGTTCCTCCTAATGCAGGACATTGCCAGACCTCATGTGGCTGGAGTGTGTCAGCAGTTCCTGCAAGATGAAGGCATTGAAGCTATGGACTGGCCTCCCCATTCCCCAGACCTGAATCCGACTGAGCACATCTGGGACAGCATGTCTCGCTCCATCCACCGTCACGTTGCACCACAGACTGTCCAGGAGTTGACGGATGCTTCAGTCCAGGTCTGGGAGGAGATCCCTCAGCACATCTGCAACCTCATCAGGAGCATGCCCAGGCGTTGTAGGGAGGTCATACAAGCACGTGGAGGCCACACACAATACTGAGCATCATTTTGACTTGTTTCCACTTTGATTTTGTCTTGTTTTGATTTTCATTTCGACTTGTTTCCACTTTCATTTTGGGGTCTCTCCAAATCCAGGCCTCCATTGGTTCAAAAATTTGATTTCCATTTATGATTTTTGTGTGATTATGTTGACAGACACATTCAACTTTGCACAGAACAAAGTATTCAATGAGAATATTTCATTCATTTAGATCTAGGATGTGTTGAGTGTTCCCTTTATTTTTTTTGAGCAGTGTATGTAGTGTTAATATAATCACCTATCATTTATTCAAGTTTAGGCAATGTTTGGTGGAAATGCTTATTTAATATCAGCAAGCCATAAGTTTGAAGAGAATAGGAAAAACAGCGGATTTACACTCATGCATGACCATTCTTTTCATGTTTTGGACGTCAATATTTTGGTAGATGAATGAACTGCAAAAGAAAATAAAAGACACCACTCGTAAAATGATGTCCTGCATTGCGGAGCTGTCAATGCAACAAGCCTGTTACATCAAGCTGCAGCAAGAAAGAGAGATAAGGAGAAATTTATACAAAGGTGCTATACGAGAATGGAGCAAGGGCTGCCCCTAGTGAGGAAACGGAACAAGAATGGAAACGCCTACTACGGGAAGAACAAAGGCGCCGACTAGAGAAGCAAGAGAAAGCTAGGGTAAGGTTTGCTCCATTCTTGATAATGATTATGGCCCAATATTTGGCATTCTTGATTAAAAGCCGGCTGGATGGAGTAACATACAAATTTGATACATTTTTTAAATGTGTGCGCCGCAACCAGAAATCCAGATTTACACCAGTTTTTATGTACTTGTTAGTTACACCTTTAATTCTAACCCACACCCTCATTTTAGAAAATTTGACGGCAACTGTAGGTCGCACATAATTTGTGCAAATAGTGAAAAACCTCTAATGCAGGCTCTTTGCATCTTCTCGCCCTACCACTTGCACCAGTGACCCCATTTCTGTCACATCTCCTCCAGTCCCTTTCCCATGCTGTCACCTCTCACCTAACAAAAATATTCAACCTCACTCTCTTCCGGTATCTTTCCCTCCTCATTTAAACATGCCATCATACATCCATTACTTAAAAAAACATCTCTCGACGAAAACTGTGCCACTAACTATAGACCTGTCTCCAATCTTACCTTCATCTTTAAACTCCTGGAACGCCTGGTCCACGCCCGTCTTATCCGCTATCTCTCAGATAACTCTCTTCTCAACCCCTACAATCCGGTTTCCGCTCTCTACTGAAACTGCCCTCGCTAAAGTCTCTAATGATCTTCTAACAGCTAAATCTAATGGTCACTACTCCATGCTAATTCTCTTGGATCTCTCCGCAGCATTCAACACTGTGGATCATCAGCTCCTCCTCACTATGCTCCGCTCCATCGGCCTCAAGGACACCATTCTCTCCTGGTTCTCCTATCTCTCTGACCATTCCTTCACTGTATCTTTTGCTGGCTCCTCCTCCTCTCATCTGCCTCTTACTGTTGGAGTTCCTCAAGGATCAGTCCTAGGCCCCCTCCTCTTCTCTTTGTATACTGCCCCTATTGGTCAAGCAATCAGTAAATTTGGGTTCCAGTACCATCTCTATGCTGATGACACCCAATCATATACTTCTTCTCCTGATATCACGCCTGCCTTTTTAGAAAACACCAGTGATTGTCTTACCACTGTCTCTAACATCATGTCCTCCCTCTATCTGAAACTGAACCTGTCAAAAACTGAACGCCTCGTGTTTCTTCCCCCTACTAACCTACCTATGCCTGACATTGCCATTTCCGTGTGTGGTTCCACCATTACTCCTAGCAACATGCCCGCTGTCTTGGGGTCATACTTGATTTCGGCTTTCATTCACCCCCCATATCCGATCACTGGCTCGCTCTTGCTATCTGCACCCCAAAAACATTTCTAGAATGCGACCTTTTCTTACTTTCGACTCGGCAAAAACTCTTACTGTTTCTCTTACTCATTCTCGTCTGGACTATTGTAACTCTCTACTAATTGGTCTCCCTCTTACCAAACTCTCCCCTCTCCAATCTGTCCGGAATGCTGCAGCCAGGTAATCATTCCTCACCAATCGTTATACCGATGCCTCTACCTTGTGCCATTCCTTACACTGGTTACCCTTCCACTCCAGAATTCAGTACAAACTTATTACCCTCACTCACAAAGCACTCCATGGCTCAGCACCACCCTAGATCTCCTCCCTCGTCTCAGCCTAACCACGCTACCCGTGCCCTCCGTTCTGCTAATGACCTGAGGTTAACATCCTCATAATCAGAACCTCCCACTCCAGTCTCCAAGACTTTTCACATGCTGCGCCAATTCTTTGGAATGCACTATCCAGGTTAATAAGATTAATCCCCACAGTTTTAAGCGTGCCCTAAAAACGCATTTGTTCAGACTGGCCTACCAACTCAACGCATTAACTTAACTATCCCTGTGTGGCCCATTCAAAATTTTACCATAACCAGGTTCCTCCATCATGATCTACACGCTTTATGCATTTAATAGCCCTCTGTGTCTGTACTGTTACATACTTAGGCTGATAACTGGTTCATGCAGAATTACATGAACACCCGATTCTTACACTATGGCTAGTCTGAACAATGAAAGCAATTGTTACCATCCACCTTTCGTGTCTCCCCTTTTTCCTCATAAATTGTAAGCTTGCGAGTAGATTCCTTATTCCTCTTGGCATCTGTTTTGATCTATGTGTTTATTGTTATGCTGTAATGTCTTTTGTCTATACAAGTCCCCTCTAAAATGTAAAGTGCTGCGGAATATGTTGGCGCTATAGAAATAAAATTATTATTTATTATCCTTAAGGGCAGGTTCACACCAGCATATAAAAAAAATTTGTTCAGAGTTTCATCCAGAAAAGTGACACGATTTTTGTCTAACTTGCACTCGTTTGTTGTGTAATTTCTCCAGAGTGCGCCAAAATCCAATATGTGGTCAAAAACTACTTTTGAGGCACAAAGCAAAGCTCAGAAGGGGAGAAGCGCCATATTGAAGTTCAGATTTTGCTGGAATTGTTTGAGGGTGTCATGTTACATTGAACAAAAAAAAAATCTTAAAAATTAACTTTTATTAACCATTATTTAAAAATATATCAATATTAATATATACACACACAAACACTTTTAAGAACATAGGGGGTATTCTGGGTGGTTTTGAGGTGTATATAGCAAGCAGGCACCAATATTTCACCAGCAGACTACAAATAATATAATCCTCCAAAAGTTTTAAATGGCCACAAAAAAAGTTACAGAATCCAAGGAACAACTTATCTGACAGAAAAGGGATCGTCTATGACAGTTCTCAGATAAGTTGTTCCTTGGATTCTATAACTTTTTTGTGTAGTATACAAGAGAAATATAGGTGCACTGAGAGTCTTGCAAGCACAAATGCATTTTATTAAACTGTACAAGATTTTTCAATGACGTAACTAGCAGCACATATTTTTTCTATCCATTGTTGTAGCAAAACTGCTATATAAGTATTGTGGAAATATCTAAAATGCAAACTGTACCATTATGCTCTACCTGTTGACGGTCTTGGACACATTAACTAGCATTTAGTGCTCCATATGTCACCTTCTTTTGATGTTTAAAGACCGCCACTTTATCAGTACAAATATTCAGAATCCTAACAGCAACCTTACTGGCTGATTCTACTATTATTTGATGTTGAATTGTGTATATGTTTAATTAGGGGTCAATGGGGTTTTTGAGAAAAAGCTGACGGTTAGCGGGGGTGCTAACCTCTGCAGTTAGTCATGATAACAGAGTTACAGGGACCGACTAGGGTCAGCCTGTTTGCTATATATACCTCAAAACCACCCACAATATCCCCTATGTTATTAAAAGGGTTTGTGTCTATATATTAATATTGATACCTTTTTAAATAATAATTAAGATTAATTTAAGTTTTTTTTTTTTGTTCATTCTCAAACAATTCCAGCAAAATCTTCTGAATTCCAATATGGCGATTCTTCCATTCTGAGCTCCACACCATACCTCAAAAGTAATTTTTAACTACATATGGGGTATCTGTGTACTCAGGAGAAATTGCACAACAAATTGTATGGTGCAGTTTCTTGTTACCCTTGTGAAAATAAAAAAATTGGGGCTAAAATAACATTTTTTGTGGGAAAAATGTGATTTTTTTTGTTATTGTTTTCACGGCTCTATGTTATAAACCTATGTGAAGTACCTGGGGGTTCAAGATGCTCACCACCCATCTAGATACATTCCTTGATGAGTCTGGTTTCCAAAATGGGGTCACTTTTGGGGGGATTACACTGTTTAGGCACATCAGGGGCTCTCCAAACGCGACATGTTGTTCGCTCTCGATTCCAGACAATTTTGCTTTCAAAAAGTCAAATGATGCTCCTCCCGAGCCCTGCCATACTCCCAAACAGTAATTTTACCCCTATATGTTAGGTATCGGTGTGCTCAGAAAAACTTGCACAACAAGTTTTGGGGTCCATTTTCTCCTGTTATCCCTGTGAAAATAAAAAAATTTGGGTCTTAAGTAACATTTTTGTGAATAAAAGTAAATTTTTTTTTTTTTACTTCCATATTGTTTCAGTTCCAGTAAAGCACCTGAAGGGTTAATAAACTTATTGAATGTGGTTTTGCGTACCTTGAGGGGTGCAGTTTTTAGGATGGTGTCACTTTTTGGTATCTGTTATACAGGCACCTCCAAGTCACTTCAAATGTGATGTGGTCCCTAAAAAAAGGTTTTGTAAATTTTGTTGGAAAATTGAGAACTCGCTGGTCAACTTTTAACCCAAATAAACGCAAGTTATATCGAACAAGTTTTACCAATATCATGAAGCACAACATGTCATGAGAAAACAGTCTCAGAATCAATAGTATCCCCCCTTGAAGAGTTCCAGAGTTATTACCACATAAAGTGGCACTGGTCAGAATTGTAAAATTTGGCTTGGTCATATTGGTGAAAACTGGCGTGGGGGCGAAGGGATTAAAAGCAATTTATAAAGATGACAAACAACTGTAGGTTTGGCTGCTTTTAATAATTATTTTAATTTGCAAATTACATTTGAGTGAAACAATTACATTATTTAATTTAAATTTGACATATTTCACATTTACAACAGATTTATTTTACATGTTGCTATAGACAGTATTCTGGTGACAGGAGTAGTATTTTACATTCTACTACTTAAAATTCTAATAATAAAACTTTAGCTTATGTCATTTTCGTCCACTGCAGATGGAAGTAGAAGAGGAGCAACACATATTACCGAATGGCATTTATACAACAGCTGAACAACGGCCGAACGCTTACATACCAGAAGATGAAAATGTCCTCCCTCTGCCGCGGCCGTATGGGGCTCTGGCACCGTTCAGACCCAGTGAACCTTGTTCCAACATGAGGCATATCAGAAAACCACTGATAAAGCCTATCGAAATCTAACGGTGGCCATTGCAACGTAACAATAATACATTGTCAGCAGACAAGTGAATGTGACCTCGGACTATACACAGTACCTTGCTCTGGTCAGTACAGTGACCTCTGCTGGGCTTTTGGAAACTATTTTAATTAACCAATCAAAATCAGGGGCCAGCTTCACATTAAATCAGTTTTTCTATGCACTTAAATGCAGCATCAGGTTTGGATTTAAAGGGAACCTGTCACATTGAACACACTGGCTGACTTAAATGCAGCCACTAGATGCAACCATTTCCGGGTCTTGTATACTCCGGTGACTGTTTGCTTTGAATCTCTGTATATGTGGATCAATATATTGGTGCTTTAAGTGAGTGAATGGTCTCATCATCATGTTCTAGAGCAGGAGGAGCTGAGCAGATTAAGCTATAGGTTTGTGGGAAAATATTCAGTATAAATTTCCATTTAATGATCGCTGCTTATAATTGGCTCAGAGGTCCAGTGGGCGGCCTAATCCATTATTGATGGCCTTCCTTGTATAAGTACACATAGAGATAGTTGTCAATCACTGCTTAGAACCGCCTACTGGACCTTTGAGCCATGCTCTGTGACGTGATGCCAAAATATTGGACAGCACTTTCATGGTGACAAGTCCCCTTTAATAACAGTACCTAAATGCTATTATTAAATATATAGTTTTGATTCCGGGGGAAGGGAACTAATAAAATCACGCCCAGAGTGCCTGTAACATTTTTTTTAGCTTTATGGACCATTGCATCCCTGAAATTGGGTTATTCTACCTTTAATGTGACATTATTCAATAAAACATTGATAAACTATTTAATGTTTAGAATTCTCTTATGTGCTGTATTATAATAAATGTAAACTCACTAACCCCATTTATTAAAATAGTCTAAAAAGACCTTGATGTCCATAGAAACCAATACACTGCACAGGTTTGTTTGTTTTTCTCGAGAATTTAAGAAATAAAAGCGGACCTCTAACTGATTGCTGAGAATCAAGGCTCGTCTGGCTGGATAGATGAGGCCAAATGTATTCCCTTATTTACGTTTCTATGGAAATCTGCAGTGCTGTAAAGCAAGGGGAAGTTTGCAAACATATATCATGCGCCCGAACATAGAAGGGACATTTCACAACCGAGCACAGATCTGCAGAAACCTCTTCAGTGACGTAAATGATGGGTGATCATATTGAGTTTTGCACCCAGTGGCGTCAAACCAGGGGTCCTAGGCAATTCTTGAGCCATGAAAAGCCATGGCAGCAGCACAGCCGACCATAGGTATCAGTAGTGACCGCTTACAGAAAGCTCATGAAAGACGTTACTGTCCCTGTATAAATACACAGTGAATATGTATATACGTATTTTCTGAATCACAGCGTGAGAATAGATGTGGCAGCATCGCAGACCTGATCATCGAATAGGGGCTTTTGCTGGAGGAAAGCATGTACTTCACGATATTGTCATTAAAAAAGGTCAAATGTGAACACGGCCAAACACATAGGAGTAAACCATTTCGCAGAACAGCATTCATACTGTAGATACTACAAAACCTGGAAACAGCTCCATCAGTCTCTGGATGTAAAAGTCACATTTATCTGGGGCACAAGGGGTCATTATATTATTCTCGGTAGTGAACCGACAGAGAGCAGTTCACCACATATAGCATTGTACTCATTAAAAATTGGTATAATACATCACAGGGGCAGAAAATAACTATTCTACAGAAAAAAATCTGTAAAACAAAAAAAAAACCAAGAATGAAAGACAAAGTTCACACAACGTTTTTCAGACCGTCAGTGTTTTTCCTGAAGTGTCGCCTTTGGTGTTTTTTGGTCGTTAAGCATTGCACTTTATTTGGGGGCTTGTGTGTAGAAACCGCCTGTTAAATGGACCAGCTTAACTGCTTCACGTCTTTACAAAACGTGAAGTGGTTTAAAGACGAACAAGAGACTAAAAATGAGCAGCAAAAAAGCAAGCCATTTTTACATTGCATATGTTCACATTTTTTTTTTTTACATTTATTGAGCACTTTTTCAGGCCGTTACGCTCCATAATGACGCCTTAGAGTCCATTTTTGGCTCTGCACAGAAATACCTTTCATTACTAGTAATGGGTCAACATAAAACTTTTGACCCAGATAAAACCCGTATACAGATCGGCCTCATTAGTGGCAGCAGTAAGTAACTAAGATTTTTACAGAATCTTGGAAAATGGATCAGTGTAGCCTTATTGAATATATTTGGACAAAATTTACACTGTTGGTTTTTTGTGCATTCTAACCAGTACTAAAACTCAATTTTCTTTGCTGTAGTTGGCCACTAAGCCATCATTCCTTTCCTTTATTATTTCCTAGCAGAGAACCATAGCTACGCAAAACATGTAACAGTGGAGACTATTTGTAAACAGTTTTCAAGCAAAATTTTTTGCCAATTCATATTTCAGTACACAATTCCTATGAGGAATAAACATTCTATTAATACACTGGCAGGTTCCTGGTTTCAACTTGCTGATTGAATTCAGTATCTTGCCAATGTTAGAAATCACTTTCTGGTTCTTGAGAAGATACGTTTCAGCTGTAAACAGGGGTCAGACCACAACAGGAAATGTCGCAGGGATAGAACGTACATACATTTAAGTAACTGAACGTCGGCGTTGCACAACTTGATTCCGAGAGAACGGTCACAGGAACTACTGTGGGCATCTGTAGCGGTTCTTCAGAAAGCTACAGGCAGAAGTCACTTCTTCATTGTCGTAGGCCTAGTAGATCTGCAGTTTGTTTTAGAGCAATCTCTTCCAGAAATGCAGCGTCTATGTTATCTTCCTCAAATGGGTTTAATGCTGAAATAAACAGATTACATATAAGATAAAATCTATCATGTCTACAATGAAAACATATAGTTTATAATCAGCAAAGAAATTCCCATGCCGAGAGGGGTTCACCATCTTTGAGATGAGAAAAACTGTGCTCTCACAAGGGTACGATTTTGGCAGAAATGCCACTCAACACTGCACTTTCCCTTTCTTCAGTTTTCTGTGGGCTACTTATGATCAAGCGGGTGCTAAAACATAACTGAAGGACCAGACAGAGGACAGCAGCCATGTACTAATGGCTCCAGACACTGAGAAAAGTGTACATCCATGAACTGTAGGCACGGTCCGTCCATCAGCCCCTAAAGCTGTAGATCAGTGGATGGATAAATATCACTTTGGGAAACCTCAATATCCGATACACAAACTCCTACAAATTAACTGAGACGTTATTGCCAGAAAGTAAAAATATTACCATCTTTATTGAAATACTATGTAACAATTAGATAAAAAATTAGTCATTTTAGGTATGGAGGTGAGGAGCAAAGGCAAATGTAGTAATGGTTATAACATTAAGTATTGTTATAACGATATATTTAAGTCCAGTTGGGTTAAATAATAGAAATCTATTCTAAAATGGTTTTCCATCACTTCTCAAAATGTACCAGTGAGAAAAAAAAATTCTAAAATAAAAGCTATTTCCTGCATTTCCAGAGTGAAGGGAATTAAAGAGACTGGAATTCATGACGTCCCGTCATCTTACCATTCAGTTACCTGGCTTATGAGACTACAGTTTGGCTGTACAGTAGGTGACAGACCGGCAGGGCCTGCGTTGAGGGTAGAGAGAAGGAGAATGGGAAAGGGAGAGGGGTTATTGCCCCAGGTACATGGAGGTGCCTGACTGCACTCATCGTCACGTACAACTATATCGGCGTGCACAGTTAATCTCTGGCGGAACAGAGATGTGGTCATCCTGCGTTACCTCTCACCGTTCTGTAAGCGGCAGGTCGCTCTACACCAGTGGCCTACTGAACTCTGGGAGCATGCACAGCACATCCACATCCTGGCACAGGTGGAGTCATAATGTCACCATGTCGCTCCGCCCATGCTCAAATGCGGACTATGCCAGTGGACTCATAGGAGAGTATATAGAGTTTATTTATTGCAATGTATAAGTACTTGTAGAGGGAGCTTGTTGGGGCCCCATACTGTATGTAGTGGGCTGCCAGAGCCAGGAAAAGTGTAGGACTCCATGAGAAAGGTGGTCACCTGTAAGTCACTATGTCTGCACTGTAATCGCTTAACATTCCTTCAGAAATAGCATCTAGTTCTGGTAGATCATGTAACAAAAATCCTTGTTTTCAGCAGCACATCGACCTGTGTTATCAGGAGTTGTGCTTCCGATACTATGATAATATGGATGGGGACAGAGTGATTGATTAGTGTTTGTTCTACCCCCATCATTCTTTGTCCGCCTTTGTAAAGAGGCCGGTAAACAATCGGCGAATGACTTGAATAGTTGATTGGTGCTCGTTTAATGAATGAATTCAGATTGCACCATAACTGTTTTTGAGTGATACTAATATTTGTACTATTTGGGACTCAACTATTAACTTTTGCCCAGAGCCACTTTGTCTAAAACCGGCCCTGTAGACAGAACTTCATCCCATTAAAAGTACGGACGTCCCATCCATCAGTAACCAGACTCCGCATAGCTCTTTGGTCTTCACCATAGTGGAGTTTGGAGTGTTTGTCACTTTAAACAAATAATTAAGTCTCCTGAAACAATTGTCAGGTTCCTTGCAATGGAATTGGTGGTTATCTGAGTGCAAGGCACATATATTGACATTCTCGATGTATTGGAGGACACTGGAGAAAAGGTAAAAAGGGGGAAACAGAAAAACAAAAATTGGGGCTATACATCCCTATCAGACCTGGTATACCCTACCTGACCGTGGAGGTTGGCACCCTAAGAAGGTACGAAATTTGGCGCCCCCACTCCTCGGCAGCTGGCCCTATATTTCCCTATAACACCCTAATCTAAGCCTAGAATAAGTGTGGAAATAGAGATTACATCAATAGTAAAGGGATACATGGAAGAAGAAGAGGGCAAGGAGGGGAGGTTAATGATGGGAGAAGAGAATATTCGAATTCATACAAAGCAACTATATGTTAAGATTTCATTGAGACCCAAAGGCTGTTGTGTTTTCAGCTGATAAATCCATTTTGTTTCACTCTGTAAAATTCTCTTATCCCAATTGCCGCCCCTCCTTGGTGCTCCTATTTTATCAATGCCAATGAATTTGAGACCCGTCGTTTCCCCCCTCATGTTGACTAACCATATGTCTGGCTAAGGGTGTATCTCTCTTCAGGGCTATGTCTCGCAGATGTCCTCCATGTCTCCAGTGTCCTCCAATACATCAAGAATGTCAATATATGTGCCTTGCACTCAGATAACCACCAATTCCATTGCAAGGAACCTGACAATTGTTTCAGGAGACTTAATTATTTGTTAAAAGTTATTTTGACTCATTATATATGGAACTAATTTAAGAATCCTTACTATCATGTTTATTCTAGTCGCTGATCTTATAGAGATTTATCATCAACTGGGTTTTTTTAAATAAGTCTATATACTTATATCTTGAATATATATAGGGGAAAATTAAGTGATATACAACCCGTTGGTTATTATGAACAAGGATCTATACCACTGGGGTTGAATAGGAGGGCACTTTTTTGTAAAAAATTCCCCTACAATAATATTGTCCGTACACGGAATTAAAATATTGAAGGATATATTGATCTGTTATCAATTTTCTAATTTAAATTATATACCTGAGTATACGGTGACATATGGTGAATTTGTATAATACCCCAAGACTATTGTGATTGAACTGATAGTGGTTTCTTGTGGAACCTGTGGAATATCCCAAGAATTTGTTTAAAAATTTTAGATCAGCATTGAAAGCATTTAATGATTATATCATATGAAAGAATGGGATGTCATTATCTTTATATCTGTATTGGTGCGATGTCTACAATGTGACGTCACCTGAGGAGTCACATGAACGCTGAACATATTGGAATCTTTGATATGACCTATGCGTTCCATTCATGCGTTCCACATGGGAAGCGCATAAGGCCTCTTTCACACTTCAGTCGTGCGACGTCAGTCAAAATCCGTCAAAATGTGAAAAAAACGGATCTCTCTCTCTCTCTCCCTCCCCACCCCACCCCCAAACCCCCCCCCCCCTCGGTCCGGTCTTACATTTCCGGAACGAAATTTTCATCATTTCCGGATGAAATCTTCTTGGCGGATCCGTCAGAAAACGGACCAGTTTTGCATCTGTTTTTTACCTTTTCTGACGGATCCGCCATTTTGACGCTTGGGCGGACGTCACACAACGGAAGTGTGAAAGAGGCCTAAGATATTACATCGCTATAGAGAACGCATAGGATATGACGTTGTTTTAGCGTTCTGTATTAGAACCCATGTGATTCATCTGCGTGCACCTGCTTGACAGTTTGTGTTACATTCATGCGTCCCAGATGAGGAGCGCATAGGAGATTACGTCGCTATGGAGAGTTCATAGGATATGACGTTATTTTAGTGTTCTATATTGGAACCTATATGATTCATTTGCGTGCACCTACTTGACAGTTTGCGTTCCAGTGATGCGTTCCAGATGAGGAGCGCACAGGATATTACGTCACTATGGAGAACGCACAGGATCTGACGTCACGATGTGACCGCTTTAGCGTTCTATTTAAGAACGCACGTGGTTCGGACACGTGCACCCGTTTAACAGTCTGCACAAGCTCTGCGGGTGACATCTACCTTAACAGCTGACAAAAATGGCATAACTCTCCCCTGATGATCTAGCCAGAGAAACGCGTTGGGAGACTGTCAGTCCTTTTGGTCATATGTGTCCACATGGTTTGGGGTAATGTATGGCGCTGTCTAAAAAGCCTCCCCCATATACAAATTTACAGTGGTTATCAACATATGGTAAGACTGTTCTGTTTATTGAGATGTGCAATTTATGAAGTAAAAAAAGGCACATATAGCTATCTGATATTACATAGATATATTGAATATTGTGGATAGTTTCTGTACAGATCTATCCTTATCTATCCCATTGTGTTAACAGGTCAAGTCTGTTTTACTGACGGTTTTAATAATTTTTGTTTTTTCACAAGATATTGGTGGTTAGGATACACTTATTGGTTGTTTGTTATTTTCTGAACGAATTATTCGTTTTTAAAGGCAGTTATTAAAAGTTAAATTTTAGCCTGTACTTCTACCTTGCTTTTTACACTTAATTTTGATTGGTAGATCCTTATTATTAATAGCAAAATAAATCTTGCCAAATCAGACAAGGTGATTTTCTGGATTTGTTTTCTCATTTTGACTCTCATAGTTGTGGTCTACCTATGATGTCAATTACAGGCCTCTCTCATCTTTTTAAGTGGGAGAACTTGCACAATTGGTGGCTGACTAAATACTTGGTGCTGGATTCTGAGAAATAATGTTCATGCTTGGTGAAATCCCATCAATAACTAAATTCTGTACTAAAGCTCGTTATCTTCAGTTTTATAACAACCTTTTCTCCATTATCTTTTACTTTTGCAAAATAAAGCTAATCTTCACATGCTGCTGGGATTTGTGCCCAATTAAGTCAGTGGGGGTTCTGGAATCTCACACCCCTGGCAATCAGCAGTTATTGCTTTTAGACAAATACTTCCCCTGCAGCTTTTCATCTAATATGTGGACTCTGCAAATCTGCAGCATGAACATCACAGTGAATATGAACGATACCTCTATCTTCCACTTCTGATAGCATCATTATTAAATAATTCAATGGTAGAAAGTTAATGTACAGCGGAGATCGATCAGCCGGTGAATGCGAAGAAACCTGCAAAAAAATAAATAACAATATGAAATAGAAACATTATGTAACTAAGAGGAAACTATGTAACTAAGGATTAAGGATGGTGTTATACATAATAAGTGAGTACACTATACACTAAGGGACTGTGCTATACATAATAAGTGAGCATACTATACTAAGGGGCTGTACTATGTATAATAAGTGAGTACACTATATACTAAGGGACTGTGCTATACATAAGTGAGCACACTATATCTAAGGGGCTGTTCTATGTATAAGTGAGTACACTATATACTAAGGGACTGTGTTAAACATAATAAGCGATAATATCTTCCTCCACATCCCCGTGTTCCTAAATCCATTAAATCCCCCTTCCTCCCTTCC
>JARQOD010000004.1:287971083-288082752 GCA_033576555.1 Oophaga sylvatica | reverse complement strand
CCATTGACTTTGGGTTCTATCATGGTGGGTGTCATTCTGATGGAATAACAGCACTACATGCTGCGCTATTCTTTCAACTATGCTGGAATCTGCGATGGAGGCGCTGTACAGAAATGTAAAATTATACAGTACAATATACATGGAGTTCATGAAATTGAGTTAGAGAGGGAAGTGTATGGGAAATGCAGAGAGTTTCATTTGCTCATCTTTGGGAACCAAATGTAAATTAAAAAAATAAATAAGTAATAACTATTTTCTTGAAGTCTGAAGATTGAATGCAAGGTGTCACGTCCGCAGGTGACACATTTGGTTCATGGACCCACTGTGTCACAGAGCCGGGATTGCCTAGGAAAGGGCATAGCTAAGCAGCTACCTGGTGTTCACTGGAGCTCCACATGGTGGAATCAGGCTTGAGCTGCAGGTAGCTGCCTGGTATCACCTCTAGGCAGTGCCCGATACTGCGGTTGCTGACCCCCAGAGTCAGGTTCGCCAACACAGACACGGACTTAGGCTCTGTTCAGACTACTCATAGACCAGGACAGATACTGATACAGACTACAGGCCGAACAAGAACCAGGGGTTTGGGTTTAGCACTGGCCACACACAGACCAGGAGAGCAGGTTCAGGCGCTGGCCACATAAGGACCAGGGGAGCATTTTCAGACACTGGCCGCACAAGGACCGGGGGTTCGGGACCCGGCCGCAGAAGGACAGGTGATTCAAATTCAGAACCCGGCTGCACCAGCGGGTTCAGGACCCGGCCGTGCAAGGACTGGGAGCTCAAGTTGAGGACCCGGCCGTACGAGGACCAGGGGTTCAGGTTCAGGACCCAGCCACACAAGGACCTAGGGTTTAGGTTCAGGGCCTGGCCGCACAAGGACCAGGGGGCTCAGGTTCAAGACCTGGCCGCAAGAGGACCTGGGGTTGAGGTTCAGGACCTGGCCGCACAAAGACCAGGGATTCAGGTTTCGGGCACTGGCCAAACAAGGACCAGGGGATCTAACATTTCACTAGTTTCACACCAACTAATGAATACTTGTTGATTAGGCACCTCCCTACTGAGGAGGGTGTCTTTTATACAGGATGCCTCCCAGATATTGGCTGGGGGCATCTTAGCAGGTGCATGCGTTGCCCCTTCAAGAAGAGGGGAGTGCGTGCCGCCGAGAACACAGTGCATGGACAAAGGCATTATGTCTGATGGGGTCTATGCCGTGTGGCCGGGGCGGTGAGTATGTCGGCGTCCCTGCATATATAGGAAAGATCTCTAATCAGAATTTAGACTACGGTATTTTATTGAATGTTTTAGCCTTATGGAAAGCTAGAATACTTAATTTAAAAAAAAATAGCTAGAAAATACGGATTTTTGTGTTACTCACCGTAAAATCCTTTTCTCCGAGACGCTCATTGGGGGACACAGGACTGTGGGTGTATGCTACTGCCGCTAGGAGGCTGACACTAAGTAAACATAAAAAAGGTTAGCTCCTCCTCCGCCGTATACACCTCAGCACTGGCCGCAGGCAAACCCAGTTTAGTGCAAAAAGCAGTAGGAGGCTAAAACAAAAAAATCAGTGTTAATACAGGTACAATATATCCAGAAGTAAATCTACTGATATAGACCCAAGCAAACAAAATTAGCTTAGAAAGCAAAGCCATCCGGCTATAAGGGAGGGTGCTGTGTCCCCCAATGAGCGTCTCGGAGAAAAGGATTTTACGGTGAGTAACACAAAAATCCGTATTTCTCCTTCGTCTCATTGGGGGACACAGGACTGTGGGACGTCCCAAAGCAGTCCACTTGGGTGGGAAACTGACTCCACAGTGCAATTATACATAGGCATTGCTCATAGGTGCGCTACCGCGCCCTGAAGAATCCTTCTACCCAGGCTAGCATCCGCTGACGCCTGAGTATGGACATTATAATGTTTTGAAAAAGTATGCAAACTGGACCAGGTTGCCGCCTTACAAACCTGTTCCGCCGAAGCCTGATGCCGAAGAGCCCAGGAAGCACCCACTGCTCTGGTGGAGTGAGCCCTGATTCCTGCGGGAACCACCACGCCTCTGATGCGGTAGGCCTCTTGAATGGTTACCCGAATCCATCTAGCTAAAGTTGACCTAGACGCAGCGAGTCCCTTCCTGCGACCCTCAGGGAGGATAAACAGCGTGTCCGTCTGCCTAAAGGATGCCGTTCGAGATACATATCTCCTGAGTGCTCTCACCAGATCCAGCGTATGGAGAGCTTTTTCTACCCGGTGCGTCGGAGCTGGGCAAAATGAGGGCAAAACAATGTCCTCATTGATGTGAAATGAGGACACGACTTTAGGCAAAAAAGGAGGTGCTGGCCTAAGCACTACCTTATCACGGTGGAAAAGTAAGTACGGAGCTCGGCAGGATAGTGCTGCCAGCTCCGAAACCCGCCTTATGGATGTTATGGCCACTAAAAATACCACCTTCCAGGAAAGGTATGTCAGGGAAACCTCCTGAAGAGGCTCAAAAGGAGATTCTTGCAGAACTCCCAGAACCAGATTGAGATCCCAAAATCTAAGGGAGCCTTGTAGGGGGGCACTATATGGACAACCCCCTGAATAAAGGTCCTGACCTGTAAATTAGATGCGATCCTTCGCTGAAAAAGAACCGACAAGGCCGAAATTTGACGCCTAAGAGTACTTGGTGCTAAACCTGAATCTAAGCCTGCTTGGAGAAAAGACAGAATGTTGGGGATTGAAAAATGAAGTGGAGAATAACCATGCTCCCTGCACCATGTAAAAAAGACCTTCCAAGTACCATGGTAGATACGAGCCGAGGTGGGTTTTCTGGCGCTAGCCATTGTGGCGGCGACCTTTTTGGAGAATCCAGCCCTAGTCAGAATCCAAGATTCAACGGCCAGGCCGTCAAACACAGGACCGCTAAGTTCTGGTGGTAAACTGGGCCCTGGGAGAGAAGATCCACGCGTTCTGGCAGACGCCAGGGTGCGTCGCTGAGCAGTTTTACCAGCTCTGCGTACCATGAGCGACGCGGCCAATCCGGAGTGATCAATATTGCTGGTACCCCCTCTAACCTGATCTTCCTGATCACCCTTGGGAGTAGAGCCATTGGTGGAAACAAGTACAGAAGATGAAACTGATTCCATGGTAGAACCAGGGCATCCACTGCAATTGCCTGCGGATCTCGGTACCGGGAGACAAAGTTGGGCACCTTGGCATTTATCCTGGAGGCCATCAGGTCCACATCTGGGGTTCCCCAACGTAGGCATATCTGCTGGAATACCTCGGGATGTAGCGACCATTCCCCTGACGCTATCCCCTGACGGCTGAGAAAATCCGCTGCCCAGTTCTCCTCGCCTGGAATGTGGACCGCTGATATCACAGAGTGATTTCTTTCTGCCCAGGATAGAATGTGTCCTACCTCGCGCATGGCTGCCCTGCTGCGGGTACCCCCTGATGATTTATGTATGCCACCGCTGTGGCATTGTCCGATTGTATTCGGACAGGGCGGCCCGCCAAATGATGGTGAAAACGCCTCAGAGCCAGCCGAACAGCTCGGATCTCCAAAATATTGATTGGGAGGGTCGCTTCCTGCCGACACCAAGTCCCCTGAGCTGTATAGTGACGAAACACTGCTCCCCATCCGAGAAGGCTGGCGTCCTTGTGACTATCAGCCAATGGACTGGAGGAAAATATCGCCCCTGGCGAAGAGTGATGTCCCTTGTCCACCACGAAAGCGTCTGTCTGACCTGCCGGGACAGACGGCACTGAAAATTGAGCGAGTAAGGGCTCCCGTTCCATACTGCCAAGAGAGCATGCTGAAGGGAGCGGAGATGGAACTGGGCAAATGGAATGGCTTCGATCGCTGCCACCATCCTTCCTAGGACCCTCATACAAAACCGGATGGTGTGAGGTATTGGTTGGCGAAGGATCCGTACCTCCTGACGGAGAACTAGAGCCTTCTCTTGAGGAAGAGTTATCAACCCTTGAGCAGTGTTGAAAATCATTCCTAAAAAGGTGATCCTTTGAGATGGCACGGGAGACGATTTCTTTAGATTCACCAGCCACCCCAGGCGAGCAAGGGTGTCTAGCGTAATGCTGACACTCTTCTCGCAAGCCTGATAGGACGGACCCTTGATGAGATCGTCCAAATATGGCAAAATGACTATCCCCGGGAGTGCAGAATGGACACAACGGCAGCCATAACCTTTGTGAACACCCTGGGGGCTGTGGCTAGTCCGAACGGCAAAGCTGTGAACTGGAAGTGAAGGTTGCCGATGGCAAACCGAAGAAACCTCTGATGAGGAGGAAATATGGGGATGTGGAGATAGGCATCCTGAATGTCTATTGATGCTAGAAATTCCCCCTTTTCCATGGCTGCAATAACCGATCGTAGAGACTCCATTCGAAACCGTCGAATTCTGACAAATTGATTCAGTCGTTTTAGATCCAAAATGGGTCTGACAGAGCCGTCCTTCTTGGGTACTATGAACAGATTGGAGTAAAACCCCTGACCCCTTTCGATCTCTGGAACAGGAACAATGACCCCGCTGCGCCGAAGAGATTCGACCGCCTTGAATAAGGCGTGAACACGGGATTCTTTTTTGGGAAGACGCGAAGGAAAAAATCGATTTGACGGACGATTGATGAATTCTATTTTGTACCCCGAGGAAACTAACTCCTGACCCACTTGTCGTGAGTAATTGATAGCCAAGCGGGTCGAAACCAGAGTAAGCGGCCGCCTACTCTGGATAAATTGACCGGATTCTGCCTCCAGTCATTTATCCGAATATCTTTGGGATTTAGACCCTCTAGATCTTGGCTGTTGAGATCGCATTCTTCCCAAAGGGTTGGTCTTGTAGGAGACTTGGCGATCTCTGGCCTGATTAGGTCGACCTGAGCCGCTGGAGGTGGCTGGCGCGGTCCAACCTGGGTTACGAAAGGCCCTAAAGCGAGGCTGAAGCTGTCGGCGAAAAGGCTGTCTAAACCTCTGCTGAGGAAGGAAACTGCTCTTTCCTCCGTCGCATCAGATATGAGCTGATCCAACTTCTCGCCAAATAATCGGCCGCTCTGATAGGGTAAGGACGTAAGTGATTTCTTTGAGGTTGAATCCGCTCGCCAAGTCCTCAACCACAAAGCTCTCCTGATAGCAATCGCATTAGCTGCAGCTAATGCCGCGCAATTTGCCGCATCCATAGAAGCGTTAATTAAAAAATCACCTGCAAGAGCTATCTGATTGGAGATTTCCGTTACCTCAGAAGGCACCTCTATACCGTGAAGGGCTCTATTTAGAGACTCCGACCAAGATATCATGGCCTTAGCAACCCAAGTCGCTGCAAAAGAAGGGGAGAGTGCAGAGCCTGATGCCTCAAACACTGAGCGGGCCAAACTTTCAACCAGACGATCCGTTGGATCCTTGATCGAGGAACCGTTAGGAAGGGAGAGGAGCGTTTTAGACGCTAAACGCGATACAGGAGGATCGACTGTAGGAGATTCTGCCCACACTTTCAGAAGTTCGGGAGCAAAAGGATATCTGGTATTAAGGGCTTTTTGTCCTGCAAAGCGCTTGTCCGGTTTTTCTCGGTGGCGCTGCACCAGCTCCTCAAACTCAGAATGAGCACCAAAAACCTTATGAGTTTGTCTGGCTCGTTTGAAAGACACCTTATGACCAGAGGCCAAGGTGGATTCATCCTCTATCCCCAGGGATTGATTGACAGCTTCAATCAGACTGTCAATTGTCTCCTGACAATACGGTGCCTCTAGATTAAGAGACCCTTCAGAATCAGAATCTGATACTGATCACTTGCCTCCAAAGGAGAGGGAGAGCGAGAAACTGAGCTAAAAGATGCCGAGGCCCGGACGGCATAGGCGACGCAGTATGGGTTCGCTTCCCATGCGTCTGTCTGGTAAGAGCGCGGCCCCTGCAGGCCGGAGGTTCCTGAGGCGTAGTGAAGCCGGGTGAACCACTGTCCCTGCTCCTATCGGGAGCTTGAAGGGACTCGATTGCTCTGGTTAATGACGCCACAGATTGAGAAAGAGACAAGGCCCATTCCGGAGGACCTGACGCACTAGGCTCGGTTATAGGTAAGGACTCCTGAGCCCGTTCGGAGTCACAGGCTTCGCAGACCCGATTAGTCTGGGCGTGCGGAAAAGGGGATCTACAGGCAATGCATGCAGTATAAAACACCGTGTGGGTCTTAGCCCTTCTGGACATACTGGATCTGTCACAGATTTCCTCCTGTCAGAATAATTTGGATGTGGCGGTGCGGGTAGTAGCGGTGCGGAGCGCAGAAAAAAAAAACGGAGCAACCAGGCTGGAGGTAGTAGCACTTACCCCAGTCCTGTTCCCCGAACGTCCTTTAACGATTTTTCACCTCACTTGCTGGACCGTGTGGCGTAAAAAGGAAGATGGAAGCTCCAGACTTCCAAAAAACGCGCTCCCCTTTCAGGGAGGCGTTCCTAAATAGCCGAGCCCTAGGGGGAGGGGTCGCGGGGCGCGGCCTAGCGCTGGCAGAAGCCGGCGGCCTAGTTCGCCAGCCGGGGCCTAATTTCAGGCCGGCCTAGCCGCGGCGCGCCTAAATTTTCGGCGGCGCCCACTCGGGATCAGGGGGGCGGGCCCGCCGGAAGTGCCGCTGCTGGGGGAGGAGCCCGAGAACGCGCCCATCCTCTGGAACGCCGAATTACCCCCACACTGCCTGACCCTCGGCAAAAAACCGGGGGCCAGATCTCAGCCCGCGGCCCAGCGCCGGCACGAAGCCGGGATGTAAATTTTTGGAGGCGGCCGCCCCTGTGTCGGAGAGCAGGCTGCCGGATACAGGGGGAGGGGTATGGGGAACTCAGCCATGGACTTGCCCGCTTTTGCTTTGGAGCTGCTCCTGAAACACCAGACCGCTTTGCCTTTTGCTCCAACTCTTCTACGACTGAAGATCCTGATTAAAAGGTGGGTTCCCGGCCTGATCCACTGGAGCATATGTAGTCTCCCAAAAAAAGGTCCCGGCGTCTCTCAGCCGCAGTGGTTAGAGAGGGGCTTCCCAGAAAAAAAGGGGGTGAGGATGGTGCAGGCACCCTAACTCCATCACCCCTTCAGGGGGTGAGGAGAGGGACCATCCGCCTCCTTGCAGCACCGCGGTCTTGCCTTGGTGGTGCAGTGGGGGCCGCACGGACTATTTACTGCCTCTGTACAGCCTAGGGTTTCGATACCTTAGGGTGGTCAGGGCTGAGTCCGGCATTAGTGTCCCACGTCGCGGGAGAGGATACGTGGAGGCTTTACTCCACGTGCTCGCCCGTTGATGTTTTGGGGAGATCGGACCCTTTCAATAGGGTCCGTCGCCCCTGTCAAATCTTCGTGGGAAAATAAAAAAAAAAAAAATGGTCTGGAAGGAACCAGACGTGTGCCTCCATCAGACACTAAGCATGAACTGGGTTTGCCTGCGGCCAGTGCTGAGGTGTATACGGCGGAGGAGGAGCTAACCTTTTTTATGTTTACTTAGTGTCAGCCTCCTAGCGGCAGTAGCATACACCCACAGTCCTGTGTCCCCCAATGAGACGAAGGAGAAAACACATATCTTTTATTTTATTCATTGATTTTACATTTACATTTTTTTCTTGCTTTCCAAGTACATGATTACTCCTTACTCCATAGACCTGCCTATCTACAGAGGTTAGAATCCTAGACATGACACCTGTCATTGGAATGTCTCCTTTCGTGCCCTAGATTGTGGAGATGAGAACCCCAGTGCCACAGTGAAAAAGGAAAAATATCAACAAAGTAAACAATGTGATGCCACTGTGTGCGACAGGTCAGGTGCATGTGCATCATTAGCTCCAATCCATATAAATGGAGGGCACAGCTTACCACTTCAGAGATCAGTCTGCACCAATCCCTCCTCTGCATGTTACTGTACAGAAAACGTTGCTGGGCCTGTTTCATGTATTCCAGTTCAGAATGAAATTTTTCCCAAAAACCTTTAAATGTTCCAATCTGTAGAGAAAAAAAGAAAAGATATTACAAAACACAAGGCTGCGAGATGAACTCAAAAATCTAGTGTTGCGGAGGACAAAATTCCTTCTGTATGTAGTGATCTTTCTTTCTATTTGTCATCATTAGATTTATGTTCTCAGCTAATTAGTGCCAGAAAGTTTAATGGTTAATTTATCAGGTATATCATTTCTAAGCCTGAAAATCAAATAATGGAAATAAGCCTTCTTTCTAATCTATATTTATTTTACGTTTTAATTGTATTTATTTATTTATGTGTTACATGATTTTTGCGGCAGCCATCTTTTTGCTTAACTTTCTTGGCATCAATTACAGTATAGATATACCTTAGGGTAGGCACATGGACAATAGCAAGCAAAAGCATGGAGCTCATTCTGACTTCTGTAGGAGAGTTTTGGGTACGGTCCTTGATGAGGACCTCGGTCATTGTATAGGTGGGATTACATCACCTATTGTGATTGTGTAGGAGAGTAGAAGTGAGGCGTGAAGATTCAAGTCTGGGGGTAAGAAAAATAAGCAGAATTGTGATTAAATTTATAAATGCGGACTTTTTTTTGTTTCTTATATAATATAAGCCCTTATTTTACGCTTTTTATTCCTTCGTGCTCCACTCTTGGTTTGGGCTAACAGAAACTGAACCAAAACCTACATGTGTAGTTAAAAGTGAAAAAATAGCTCATGCTACAAAATGGACCATCAAAAAATGAAGACAATGGGGCGGTCTACACATCTTCCTGCAGACATCAGACTCATGCTACGTGTAATATGTTAAGTAACAAAAACGGACCAAGAAGACACTGGCCTTACCTTCAGAATTGGCATCTCTGTTATGTCGGTTGTACAAGACACACCGTCCATATCCTTAAAATTAACACAAAATTGTTAGTAGTATAAGCAAAAATACAGACATATGGTGGGTGTGTAAGGAAAGTTACCATTCAGACGGCCATTAATCTAACAGATTATTGAGTAAGAAGAAAAACAATGCATGTACAAAGGTTTTTACTGTTTCCAAGCACAATAATAGCTGCGGATAGGCAACGCAGTAAATGTCTGCACTACGGTTTATGTGTAAGGTAATTGATTTTATGTGTGATTAATTAGTTTTATTGATAATCTTACCTGACTCCAAAAAGGAACTGAAGTGTAAGGCAACAGTTTATCAAGGGACATCGTTTCCAAGCTCATGTGCCTGTGTAAGGAAGCTAAAGTGCAGAATGAATTACATTTAGAGCCTTGTAATATACAGTACAGACCAAAAGTTTGGACACACCTTCTCATTCAAAGATTTTTCTGTATTTTCATGACTATGAAAATTGTAAATTCACACTGAAGGCATCAAAACTATGAATTAACACATGTGGAATTATACTTAACTTACAAAAAGTGTGAAACAACTGAAAATATGTCTTATAGTCTAGGTTCTTCAAAGTAGCCACCTTTTGCTTTGATTACTGCTTTGCACGCAGAAAAGGTAAACGGATGGATTCTACATGCCTGGTTCCCACCGTGAAGCATGGAGGGGGTGTGATGATGTGGGTGTGCTTTGCTGGTGACACTGTTGGGGATTTATTCAAAATTAAGGCATACTGAACCAGCATGGCTACCACAGCATCTTGCAGCAGCATGCTATTCCATCCGGTTTGCGTTTAGTTGGACCATCATTTATTTTTCAACAGGACAATGACCCCAAACACACCTCCAGGCTGTGTAAGGGCTATTTGACCAAGAAGGAGAGTGTTGGGGTGCTACGCCAGATGACCTGGCCTCCACAGTCACCAGACCTGAACCCAAACGAGATGGTTTGGGGTAAGCTGGACCGCTCACCGCTTCAATTTTGAATAAATCCCCAACAGTGTCACCAGCAAAGAACCCCCACACCATCACACCACCTCCTCCATGCTTCACGGTGGGAACCAGGCATGTAGAGTCCATCGTTCACCTTTTCTGCATGCAAAGCAGTAATCAAGCAAAAGTGGCTACTTTGAAGAACCTAGAATATAAGACATATTTTCAGTTGTTTCACACTTTTTTGTAAAGTGTAATGTATAATTCCACATGTGTTAATTCATAGTTTTGATGCCTTCAGTGTGATTCTACAATTTTCATAGTCATGAACATACAGAAAAATCTTTGAATGAGAAGGTGTGTCCAAACTTTTGGTCTGTACTGTATAATGCGCATATGTTCATTCAAAGGTAATATCTCCCGAGTTTTTGCCACCTAATCTGAGAGCAGCATAATGTAAAGACTTGCAAAAAAGAAGACTGAGAGGAGACATAATAGCTGTCTACAAATATCTCAAGGGCTGTCACATTGTAGAAGGATCATCTTTATTCTCTTTTGCACAAGGAAAGACTAGAAGCAATGGGATGAAACTGAATGGGAGGAGACACAGATTAGATATTAGAAAAAACTTTTTGACAGTTAGGGTGATCAATGGGTGGAACAGGCTGCCACAAGAGGTGGTGAGTTCTCCTTCAATGGAAGTCTTCAAACAGAGGCTGGACAGACATCTGTCTGGGATGATTTAGAGAATCCTGCTTTGAGCAGGGGGTTGGACCAGATGACCCAGGAGGTCCCTTCCAACTCTACCATTCTATGAATCTGTGATTCTAAGACAGATACTCTGATTCCAGAGAGGGGTCACTTACTGGGCTGCTTGCTGTAGTTATGATAAAATCACTGTTTTAATCAGCGGAAGATAATCAATAGTGGTCTAGTAAACCTACTGTTATGTAGTCGTTCATATTCATAAGCTCTGTATAACACCCCTCCACACACACACACACCGATTGGCAGCTTTCTGCCTATACACAGTGTACTAAGAAAGCAGAAAGTTATGTGGAAGCTCAGCAGAGACTTGGAAGAGCTGCAGAAGGAAAAACTGTGATTTATCAAAACTGCAGCAAGAAGCCCAATACATTACACATTACTGAAATCAGGGTTTCTGCACCTAAATCAAGCTGCAATCAGATGGGGTAGCAGAAACCTGGAGACAGACTCCCTTCAAGTAATTCAAGTCAACCTTTTTTTGCAGTTGGTAAAACTACTACAAAATGCAAGGTAGGACAGGGGAATAAGTAACCGCCAAAATAAATACCTAAAAATTAAATACATACCAATGATAAATTCCTGTATTGGGTCAAATGAGAAACACGTTGACAGGTTGTCACAGATCCATTCAATAAGCTGGAACATAGAAAAGATTGCATGTATAGTGCTACAGAAAAGAAAAGTTTCAATACAAGTCATCTATCCGTACAATAGGTCATGAATATTTTGTCAATTTTCCACATTTAGGTAACTCCGGTATTATTATTACCCGAGTCTCATCTTGTGGCCGAGTGTTCAGATGTAACAGAAAGCAGTGTATCCCGGCCAAGCGCTCACAGTCCCATCTGCTTTCTGCCAGGAACTTCAGAAGTTGAGCTTGGTTTATAGACACGGAGAACAGAATTCCCGTACAGCATTCTATCACATTAGTCTTCAGAACTGTCTGCAAGGGACAATCGCAGCACATACCACTAATTCTGGCATCTGCAGCTAGAGGAGACAATTACAGCTTATTATTTCACAAAATACTAAATTTATAGCAAAGCAGTGTTTAATAATTTCCGCTCACATCTTGTTTTTGTATAGTGTCATCCGCTGATTATTCCTCTTGGTAATATATGAATAAAATGACGAGCTGTATTGCCATTAACCCCCCCACACACACATCCTATTGCAATAAGCAGAGTCGTAGCTGGCAGGGAGGCGCTTCGGGATGTCTGATGTGGAGGTCCAAGGTGTCTCCCTGGCGTCTGCATCTTGCCGTCCCCCAGGAGTCAGTCATTCTCCGAGCCCCCTGTCAAACTGACAGCCGGCTCAGAGAAAGTGTAGCGCGCCGGCCTCCAGTGATCAATTCTATTCACGTCTATCGGACTGCTGAGTCAGGACGACGTCAGCTACGTGATCAGGTCATGTGACCATGCTGCTGACATCACTCCCGGCACTGCAGAGGCACGAATGACATTGGTGGTAAGTGCGCCAGTGGAGCTGAAGACACTGAACATTTATTGTAACGGGTGGGGTGGGGGAGATTTGAGGACACAGTTTGGGAACCGAGGAGGGGATGGGTGATGGACACAATATGGGGAACACAGTAAGGAAAAAGGCGGCAGTGTGGAGGTCATGTACCATAAGAGGGACAGTGTGTGGGTCATATTTTGTGCAGGGAATATAGTGAAGAGCAATTATTTATTCAGGGGCTCAGAGTAGGGCAGATATTTTGGCTGCTATTTTTAAGGGCACCATGTGGGGATGTGCAGCACAAGACCAGAGAAGAAGAAAAGAAAGAGGATGACTCCAATCAGAGACAACATCATCTATAAGGTACCTTGATGTAAATTTTTTTTGTGATACTGGCTAATACTCATCAGTACTGTATGGTTCACAGTATGATGATGACTGATAACAATGTTTATGAGATACTGGAAGCTGTTGATAAAGATGTAGTGGAAGTTGTAGCTTCATGCAATACAAATGTATACGAGTCTGACCTGATATTACAATTGATGTACCATGTAATGATTATGATCCTAGTCATGTATTCATGTACTGATTGTGGTCCTGGTGATGTATACCTGTTCTGATGAGGGTTTTTAGGCTGCGTTTCTGTACTGATGGGGGTTATACAGATGCATTTCTGTATTACTTGTGGTTCCGATTATGAATTTCTGTACTGCTAGTGGCTCTGATGATAAACTTCTGCACTGCTGGCTGTTATGGTGATGGGTTCTTGTGCGGTTATAGGTTCTGATTCTGTACACATTTAACAATCCATAAATTGGAAGATTACGTGAAACATGGCTAAACTAATAAAGTGCTGTGCTGTCTTACAAGTTTAGGGTTACCATGATTTTATTTATATTAGGAGCATTAAAACAGGTTGTCCAAGTTTGTAATGAGTCTGCAGTCTTTCTATGTGACTGTAGACTTCAGAATTCTCACAACACACAAAGAACACTGTCAGGATTCCCTGGTACAGGCAGTGAGAGTGGGAGGTCACAAAACTTGCAAGAATGCAATTTGCATACATGCAATCATGTGCAGACTAGACATGTGTAGCCTCACTCAATAATAATGAACTGTGTGAGGCAGCACATGTCTAGTCGGAACATGGCCAGAAGTATACAGATTGCATACTTGTGCTCACAACCTTCCAAAGGAAAATCCTAAAAGTGTGCAGTGCATGCACTGTGAGAATTCAGAAGCCTGCAGTCACCTAAAGTAACTGGAGACTTTCATCTAGAACCTGGACAAGCCATCTAGTTATAAAATGAAGCCCTGTAGCATGCCAATCCCAACAGCGTGTAATATACTCACTATCAGAATTCAGCTTGCTAATTCCAGCCACTTCACTCATATGAGATTTTACTATTTTCACTCATACTTATG
This sequence comes from Oophaga sylvatica, assembly GCA_033576555.1. Taxonomy (NCBI): domain Eukaryota; kingdom Metazoa; phylum Chordata; class Amphibia; order Anura; family Dendrobatidae; genus Oophaga; species Oophaga sylvatica. The sequence goes on along the minus strand of JARQOD010000004.1, from coordinate 288,069,334 downwards.
GTCACATGATAACGATCTTTTCATCCTGATTCTCTCAGTTTTTCTTTGAAGATTGAGAGAATTAGGAAGAGAAGCTAGTCAGCACATGACTGTAAGTGTGCAAATCGCATATGTGCTTGGGAAGGGGGATGCAAACTGAATTCTTGTCCCGGGTGCTGGAAAACCTAGATACAACTCTGGCTAAATACCGGGCTCTAAGAAAAAAAATGTTCCAGCGTACAAATATTCACTAAAGCAGACAAGTCAAGAGAAACTGGCAGGTCCTCTTCAGGTCATGTACATCATATTAAAATATGTAATAATTTATAAACCTTTTCCTTTCAGGATAACCATTTAAGTACCATTACAGTGGGGGTTTTTACATATATTTTTTTTTTATTTCACTATATGTTTGCTATCAGTAATGAACATTCAGTGTATGCATTCAAATACTTACAAGTCCCTGTCTTCTGTCATTTACAGGGCCACTCCTTTCCCTTCATCCTCTGACTTTTGTGCGCCAGATCTCACAGCGGACCATTACTTCCTCTCTCAATGTATGTCTAGGAGGGCCTCGCTTTGCGCCCCATAGACATTTCTTGAGAAAGTGATTTCCGGTTGCACAGCAAAAGCTGGAGTGAGCTGGCTAGTCATAGCTGCAGTCATGTGGCTACTTATCCACTTGTAGCACTTGAGATCTGAAAGTGTTCCAAAACTTAGGCTCATAGCTTTGGACACTCAATGTAAAATGCGGAGCACAAACAAAAATGCACATGCTTGTCGTCTGGCACAGTTCTGTAACTAAACCAGTCCTTTTCGGTCATGGCTGTTACAAAGAAAGAAAAAGGGGCCAGCTTAGCAATTGAACTGAGTCACTAAACTATACCCCTACTAGTGCCACTTCATTCTAGTTATCGGCAAGAACCACAATAATCTGACCACTCGCAATCAAACCTTGTAGACCTAGGACATCCTCATAATACCCCGACAGGTTTGAGGTGGTGCATATAATAAGGCACTTACCTGCTAGAAAGAAATGATAACACATCAAGTCTGGATGTTTTGTGTTTATCAAATGTAGAAATTGGTCCGGCAAGTAAACAGCAACATAACTCTCTAGAAATGAGAGGAAAAGGTCTAGAATTATGGTAACGTGCATATGGAACTGCAACTATACAACTTTACTTTTGAAAAACTATTACATGAAAAATTTTCAGCAGTAAAGGTCCAGTGGCGGAGATATTCATCTATTGCTCTCTGAGGAATTGAAGACGCATATCGCTCCTTATTTTGGTCTCAGCATCCAAATAGATCAACAAGTTAGCACAGGCTGCAATCTAAGGGGTAGGCCTCGTGTCAGATGAGCACACGTGAATTGGCTCAACTGTGTGCTACGTACAAGCACTAACTATCGTCTATGTGGCAAAAAAGCAGCTCAAAATTCATATATTCAATGTCAGATGCTGCTGTAGTTTTATATTCTTGCAGTCACAGCAGATTACATTGTACTCATCTTGCCAGGAGGTGCTGATCAGTTTTGATTCTTGTGGCAAATATTTCATCAGGATGCATAATGCTTGTGCGATTCCTGATCAGTATAAACAGTCCACTGTCTGAAGAACCTCAAGTGAAATACAAGTACAACTCCGTAATTTACATCAGTATGTGTAAGCCAAAGTCAGAAGTGTGTTAGTGTGTTAGTTCTGTACTTAGTATTTTCCTTACAGATTTTGACTTACGGTAATTACACTTCTGTGGTTGCTTTGGCACACACCCACACACACCCAGACAATTATTATATAATTAGTATTGAATATAGAATGACTCCAGAAATTCTCCATTTGGAGCACAATTTTGGAATGTAAAGTAAAGACATGACTGTAATGGCTCTGTAACACTGATTAGACTGATCCCTTCCATGAAGAAATCGGCTTTGTGATTTTCCTTTAATCAGCATTTGAAGTTTTCTGCCATTTAGATCTTGGTGCACTGGGGTCGGACTGTGCATGGGGAATTCTCCATCTGTCATTCCCCAGCCCCTCCTCTATGAATAAAGGGTCACTACTTTTTCAATGACCAGCCTCCTCCATTTGAAATCTCCTCCTTAACCCCCTCATCCCCGGAGCCTTCATGACCAGGCCAAATTTTACAATTCTGACCAGTGTCTCTTTATGTGGTAATAACTTTGGAACACTTCAACGTATCCCACTGATACTCAAAATGTTTTTTCATAACATATTGCACTTCATGACAGTTTAAAAAATTATTTGATATGACTTTAGTTTATTTGTGAAAACAAAAAATTTGGCAAACATTTCGCAATTTTCAAACTTTTAATTCTTATACTTAGAGTTATATCACACAAAATAGTTAATAAATAACATTTCCCACATGTCTACTTTACATCTACATAATTTTTTAAACATTTTTTTTGTTAGGAAGTTATAAGGATTAAAAGTTGACCAGCAATTTCTAATTTTTCCAACAAAATTTACAAAACCATTTTTTTTAGGGACCACCTCACATTTGAAGTGACTTTGGGGGAGCCTATATGACAAAAATACCCAAAAGTGACACCATTCTAAAAACTGCACCCTTAAAAACCACAATCAAGAAGTTTATTAACCCTTCAAGTGCTTCACAAGAATTAAAGTAGTAAAGAAGGAAAAAATGAACATTTAACTTTTTTTTTTTTTTCACAAAAACTTTTACTTTAGTCCCAATTTTTTTTATGTTCACAAGGGTAACATGAGAAAATGGACCCTGAAATTTGGTGTGCAATTTCTTCCTAGAATGCCGTGGTAGAAAACAAATATAGGCATACAACCTTAATGAGACACTCCATAATTACCGTATATACTCGTGTATAAGCCGAGATTTTCAGCACCTTTTTTTGCGCTGAAAATGCCCCCTCGGCTTATACACGAGTCATAGGGCAGAAACCAGCAGGGAAGGGGGTGCCGCGACAGGAGCCGGTGGCTGGGACATCATACTCACCCTCCCCGTGCCATCGCTGAACGTCCCTGCAATCCTGCGTTCTCCCCGGCTTCCTGCAGCTCTCCAGCGCTGAGCGGTGACGTAATACCGCTCATTAAGGTCATGTAATATGGACGCGACGTCACTCCCATGGGCGTGGCCTCCATATTCATGGCCTTAATGAGCGGTATTACGTCACCGCTCAGCGCTGGAGAGCTGCAGGAAGCCAGGGAGAACGCAGGATTGTCGGCCGGGACGTTCAGCGATGGCACGGGGAGGGTGAGTATGATGGAGGAGGATGGAGGGAGCATGGAGGAGGACAAGGAGCACGGAGCAGGACGGGGGGGGGGGAGGACGGAGAGCACGGAGCAGAACGGGGGGAGGACGGAGAGCACGGAGCAGAACGGGGGAGGACGGAGAGCACGGAGCAGGACGGGGGGGAGGACGGAGAGCACGGAGCAGAATGGGGGGAGGACGGAGAGCACGGAGCAGAACGGGGGAGGACGGAGAGCATGGAGCAGGACGGGGGGGAGGACGGAGAGCACGGAGCAGAATGGGGGGAGTATGTAGAGCACGGAGCAGATCGGGGGAGAACGGAGAGCACGGAGCAGGACGGGGGGGGGGAGGACGGAGAGCACGGAGCAGAACGGGGGGAGGACGGAGAGCACGGAGCAGAACGGGGGGAGGACGGAGAGCACGGAGCAGAACGGGGGGAGGACGGAGAGCACGGAGCAGGACGGGGGGGGAGGACGGAGAGCACGGAGCAGAACAGGGGGGAGGACGGAGAGCACGGAGCAGAATGGGGGGAGGACGGAGAGCACGGAGCAGGACGGGGGTGGGCACAGAGGAGAATGGGGGAGTGCAGAGCTGGATGGGGAGCACGGAGCAGGACGGGGGAGGATGGAAAGCACGGAGCAGGACAGGATAATGGAGCAGCAGGAGGGGAGCACAGAGGAGAATGGGGGCGCACAGAGCTGGATGGGGGAGCACAGAGCAGGACGGCAACTTATACACCCGTCTTATACGCGAGTCAATAAGTTTTCCAAGTTTTTTGTGGCAAAATTAGGGGGGGGTCGGCTTATACATGAGTATATACGGTATGTGCTATTTTCTTTCAATGTCCAGGGTAGTAATTTATGAATGGACTGATGAGGATGTCCAGTTTATGGGTGTCATCAGTATATACAGTAGTGTTCAAAATAACAGCAGTGTGTTCAAAAACATGAGTTAATCACAAAATTTTTATACTAGTTTTATTTCCATGCATCGGGAACATTGCACACTGTTTTCTAATTCAAAACAAAACATTAAGAGAAATGTATATAAACTAACTACTTTACAGAAAATAAAAAAATGAACATTGGGCTGTTCTAAAAAAAATAGCAATGTCTGCATTTCTTTACAAACTCACAATATGTACTTTTTTGTGGGTTTAGCATTCCTGTGAATCACTAACCTAATATTTAATTGTATACCCACATGTTTTTTTAGAACTGCTTCACATCTATATTGCATAGAGTCAACCAACTTCTGACACCTGTCAACTGTTATATGAGCCCAAGATGCTTGGACTACATCCCACAACTTTTTGGCATCCGCTGTATTAATTGTATCGGCTTCAGTACATGTCTTTCTTTTAACAGTGGGACTTTGCAGGGACTTCTTGCTCGGAGATTAGTTCACACAGGCGTCTGTCACAGTACTCACAGGTAACTTGAGACTGTCTTTGATCATCCTGGAGATGATCATTGGCTGAGCCTTTGCCATTCTGGCTATTCTTCCATCCATTTCAATGGTAGTCTTCCATTTTCTTCCACGTCTCTCTGGTTTGACTTTCCATTTTAAAGCACTAGAGATTGTTTTAGCTGAACAGCCTATCATTGTCTGCACTTCTTTAAAAAGTTGATTGGAGAGGGTAAAAATTATAATCAAAGTACGCTATTCTTCTGAACAATGTATCGAATGACCCATATTTCTCAGGCTTTCAAGGAGAAATGCATGTACAACATGTCTTAGCTTCACCCTTAATTAAGGGTCCCCAATTCACACTGTTTTCTTCACAGAATGATTTCCCTCACTAATTGATCTCCACACTGCTATTATTGTGAATACACCTCCTTTTAATTAATTATTCTAATACACAGACTCAAAAACATGCAGATAATGAATGTGGAGTCTGTTGGTTTTCTTAGAATCTACTGCACCAACTGGTAAATTGTATGACATGTGGTAATATAATTTAGGGTTTATACCAAAAACAGGGATTAATCTGGTTAGTCATATTGGACTGCTATTATTTTGAACACTACTGTAGATGATACTGAATGCCGAATCTACCGATTTGTCCAATAGGGGCAGTTTATAAGGAGAAGAGGAGGGGACCTAGAACTGAACCTTGAGGAACTCCGACAATAAGAGGAAGAGAAGATGAAGAGGAGGCGGCAAAAGATACAGTGAAGGAGAGGTAGGAGGAGAGCTAAGAGAGAGCAGCATCCTTAAGCCTGATAGAGGGGAGCACAGTGAGGAGGAACTGGTGATCCACAGGGTTGAATGCTGCAGAGAGATCCAGGAGAATCAGCAGGGAGTAGTGACCATTAGATTTAGCTGTTAATAGATCATTATAGACTTTAGTAAGGGTAGTTTCAGTACAATGTAAGGTGAGGAAACTGGATTGTAAAGGGTCAAGAAGAGCGTTATCTGAGAGACAGCGGATTAGACTGGAGTAGACCAAGCGATCCAGGAGTTTAGCAATGAAAGGAAGATTAGACACAGATCTGTAGTTAGCAAAGCAGTTCTGATCGAGGGATTGTTTTTTTAAGTAATAGGTACAGGTGCTTCTCACTAAATTAGAATATCAGCAAAAAGTAAACTTATTTCAGTTCTTCAATACAAAAAGTGAAACTCATTATATAGAGTTATTACAAACAGAGTGATCTATTTCAAGTGGTTATCTCTGTTAATGTTGATGATTATGGCTTACAGCCAATGTCATTATCTTAGTAAATTAGAATACTTTATAACACCAGCTTGAAAAAGAATTTTAAAATCCGAAATGTTGGCCTACTGAAATGTATGTTCAGTAAATGCAATCATTGCTTGGTCAGGGCTCCTTTTGAATCAATTACTGCATCAATGTGGCGTTGCATGGCGGAGATCAGCCTGTGGCACTGCTGAGGTGTTATGGAAGCCCAGGTTGCTTTGATAGCAGCCTTCAGCTCATCTGTATTGTTGGGTCTGGTGTCTCTCATCTTCCTCTTGACAATACCCCATAGATTCTCTATGGGGTTAAGGTCAGGTGAGTTTTCTGGCCAATCAAGAACAGTGATACTGTCGTTTTTAAACCAGGTATTGGTACTTTTTGCAGTGTGGACAGGTGCCAAGTCCTGCTGGAGAATGAAATTTCCATCTCCAAAAAGCTTCTCGGCAGAGAGAAGTATGAAGTGCTCTAAAATTTCCTGGTAGACGGCTGTGCTGACTTTGGTCTTGATAAAACACAGTGGCCCTACACCAGCAGATGACATGGCTCCCCAAACCATCACTGATTGTGGAAACTTCACACTAGACTTCAAGCAGCTTGGATTGTGTGCCTCTCCACTCTTCCTCCAGACTCTGGAACCTTGATTTCCAAATGAAATGCAACATTTACTTTCCTTGTGGAGTGTGTCATTGACTTCCTTCTGGACATCTGTCAGGTCAGCAGTCTTCACCATGATTGTGGATCCTACTGAAACACACTATGGGACCTTTTTAAATGCTTAGGAAGTCTTTGCAGGTGTTTTGCTAATTTTTCTAATTTACTGAGATAATGACTTTTGGGTTTTCATTGGCTGTAAGCCATAATCATCAACATTAACGGAAATAAACACTTGAAATAGATCACTCTGTTTGTAATGACTCTATATAACATATGAGTTTCACTTTTTGTACTGAAGAACTGAAATAAATTAACTTTTTGATGACATTATCATTTTGTGAGAAGCATCTTTATATGCTGGCATGTTTGAAGGAGGGAATGATACCAGATCAGTGAAAAAGGTTAAATAAACTATGCAAAGGACAATGAAAGGGCCTCATAAAACATTAATATGTTTGCTAATAAAGTACATGATCTGGAAAATAGGTGAGGTAGATGATGCTGGAAATATAATTAGCACAAATAGGGCCTTATCCAAAGACACAAGTGAAATTAAACACAAGGGAATTGCTCACCAGGTATGATTGTGGGACCACAACAGTAAATTAAATAGTTTTTTTATTCATTTGTTTTTAAATCAGCTGCTGCAGACCCTCAAATAAAAGCTATCAGATGGGTGATGAGTTTTGGGGTTCATCTCTGTGCTGCTGCCAAAACCTGCTGAGGATACTGTTGTGTTGGATCAAGGCGTTCAGAAATGGATTCCAGGATAAAAAAGTTTTAATAGATATTCATCAGCGCATTATGACTTATACCACTTTTTCATCAGGACAAACACCAATATGAACACCTTGATCTAAGATACCAGTATCGTCGACAGGATAGAGATGAACCTCCAAAACTTCTTTCACCCATCTAATGATCTGGAAAATAGACTGAACAGAAACAATATACGCCTGGTTGGAGTGGTCAAAAGGGAAAAAAGGAAAAAATGTAGCTGAATCTTTAGAATCTTGACTCCTGAAAAGCTTTGGAAAAGAAGCACTAACCCCTCAACTCGCCTTTGAAAGGGAGCACAGACGATATCTACCACCAGGCTCTCCGCCATTGCCTGTTCTCTCCCATAAAGCTGCAACACTTCAGGAATTTCCATCCTGGATTAACCATCTAAAGGAGTAGGGTATCCAGTAATCAAGATTTTTCATAAAAGGTTTAAAAGCATTGTGCTTACTTCATGGATATGGAGAAGAGGCTGCGTCCACTGCTAGTCCCTTATAATATGCTATATTTTGCCAGGCTGAAGGCTACAGTATTACCGTAATAGAAATCATCTTTTCAAGTCATCTAAGGAGGCCCTACAGTGTCTGAACACCAACAAGCACAGACTAAAATGGGAGAAGTATTTTTTTTTCTTGTTAAGTACCAGGAGTTTTTTTTCCCTGTAGTTACTATGCCATTTATGTTTTTATACTTCTTGTTGCTGGTACAGTTAGTTAATCTATTTACTTGCATTTTTACTTTCTATTCGGGATCTGTTTGTACCTGTCAAATTACTTAATACTTTTTAAAAGAGCAGCTAATGCTTTGTGCCCACAGGCATGATGCATATGTTTGCTGATAATCTCTTTGTTGGTGAAAAATGTGTTAGAATTTTCTTTTTCACTTGTGTTTTTCTATTAGGGGATCTGTAGAAGGGCTTTAAAGTAATGTGCCTCACCAGTAATTTGGGAGCTTTGTGTCATAAACCACAGTAAAGACATGTAATATATTGCATGAACCTCAAATTTCATCATGGTACATTACTTAAATGTTATTGTACGCAATTTAAGGGGAATGTAAACCAAAGATATGCTGCGTTTCCGTGGCTTTGCCAATATGAAACAGCCATAATCTTCTCAGCGAAGACTTACCTAGAGAACGACAGTCCAGAGATCATGGGCCAGTTTTCTGTTATCATTCTGCATACTCTACTATGCTAGGGAGGTATGTGTATTAGTACATGGGTCCACTGAAGTCGCTTGTCAACAATGTGAAGCATCTGGGAAGAAGCCTGTGTGGTATAATGACTAATGTGGCACCTAGGGGGCGCTGTATAAGTTGCTCAAATTATGCCTGGAGGCATGAGAGAGATGGGAAACCAGTCCCTGGTATGGGGCTAAACGGAAAGTATGTGTCACAGAGCTATTCTGTGCTGTAGGTCAGTAAAGTTGTTCTGGGACTTATAGTCCCATAAGAGTTCTGATTCTTGTTAAGGGTGAACCTACAGGGTTAGCTTGTGAGCTGGGTGGGACATGCTAACCACACATACACCGCCCACTGGTGGTGGGAGAATAAATGGTACATACTGGTGATTGTATGTGGTAAGGACCTGTGATGAGGTCATGAACAGGTGACCAGACCATGTGCTTCATGCCTTGGCTTGGGGAGTGGCTACAGATATGAAAGGCAGTGCTGGGCACATGGAGAGGAGAACGTGGTGGGAGACTGGGAAGTGTCTCTGTAGTCTGTCTCAAGGGATTCTGTCTGAGACTGGGAAGTGTCTCAAGGGAGTCTGGCTGAGACAAGTGGAGAGTGTGTCCTGCACAGGGCTGCCTGGAAGGTTCCTGGAAGGTCTGTCGGTGTTGGATCGATTCCTGGAAGCACGTGGTGAGACTTGAAACTTGGTGGCCGGGGTTTTGGACTGGGGTCCTGAATAGCACCCGGACAGGACACATGTGTGTGCGGAGCCTGTGACGGTCCCACACTGAGAACCAGGCGGTTCTATTGAGGAGTTTGGCTGGAGTTAGCCTGGAAGTGACTTTCTGTTACAATGTGTCAGTGAGCACCGGAAGCAAGTCCAGATCACCAGGGAAGGCACCTGGCGGTCCCTGCTGGCTTGCAGCCGCTTACTCAAGCCCGTCCCATGCAAGGGTAAGTCTGGGACCAGTAGTTGCAAAGATAGAATACGTTTATGTTTTGTCATATTGTTGTTACCTGGTCTTAAAGAGACAGTAAACCGTTATTTTTGGACTTAATGCCTGTGTGTTGCCTCATTACTGCGTGCCCGGCCTCGGCCTACCAGAGCAAATCCCTACACCTGTCACACCACTACCCTGCAAGACTCCAGCTTAGGACTAGAAACAGTCAGGATCCAAAGTAGGCTAAGTTCACATTTGTGTATATGTGCGCAGCATATCATCTGCATACGCAAACATATGCAAAAAGGCTTGCAAACACATGTTTGCGCAGCGTTTTTTATCTGCATCATCTTACACATGACACCAAAAAAAATACAGCGTTTGTATGTGTTTTGGCATGCGTTTGCGTTGTTTATGCGCATGTGTTCGATATTTCCAGGAGCTGTAATCAGTTCCTGGACATGCGCAGTCTGAAGTCCGCATGTGTAGCCCAGCTACGCAGGCACACATAAAAATCCAGGAGAGTGCACAGGAAGGTAACAGCAACGCTTGATATTCATTCACTGTCACTCACACTTTCAGACATGCCCATCTGAGATATAAGGGGGAGTGACACGTGGCAGTCAGTTAGTAAGTAAGTCAGATCTTGAGGAAGTAGTGTTCAGTCGAACTTCAGTCTGTTAGCTTCTGTCTAAGGACAGAGCAGCCATTCAGTCTCGGTCCAGTCTGGACTTCGGAGGAAACTGAGAGCTGTGCAGCGAGCTCTGGAGGAAGCTGACATTTTCCACAACTGCCACAAGTGCTTATGTTAAGAGCGGGAAGCAGGGCGAAGGGCGCAGTGGAGAAGTTAGAGAAGTGCTACAGGTATTGGATTACTTGCACTAAATCGCCGGACACCGGGTCCGAAGTGTTGCTACTGTTTCAAGCATAGTAACAAGAAAACCGGAGGCATCTGGACTACAGGTCGCAGAGAGCAGCCCTAAGTGTCAATACGTAACCGGAGTCAGGTGGAACAGGGACTTTGAGCAAGGCCATGCAAAAGACGGATTTTGGTAAGACCTTACCTGTAAAATCCTTTTCAGCGAAGGAAGGAAGAGAGACACAGTATTCATTACTGATGGGTAGGCGGAGCCCCAGACCAGGATGACACCTCAGATCAAAAGCGTGTTGACTGGCTGGCCCCTCCAGCTCGGGCTCCTCCTACTCAGCTCCTTCAGTCGTACCAAAGCTTTAGGGAAGAACCAAGATCACCAGCGAGCAACATAACCCCTTCTGAAGGAACTTCAGAGAAACAACACAAGAATACAGGTTATGCATGCAAAGTAAGGCAAACCACAGAGTTCCAGGTACTACTCACTGAACCTGACTACTGTGATGAGCTGGCAATGCTGGAACAGAGCCTTAGCGCGCTGACCTCAGCCCAGATAATCGCTATCAGATAAGGGTCGCGCTGCATCTGAAAACATCAACACACTTCTGCCCTGGGAGGGTGCTGTGTCTCTCTTCCTTCCTTCGCTGAAAAGGATTTTACAGGTAAGGTCTTACCAAAATCCGTCTTTCAGCTGCAGATGGAAGGAAGAGAGCCACAGTATTCATTACTGATGGGACGTCCCAAAGCAGTTCAAAAATAAGGGTGTGGAAAAAACCAACAAAGGGCAGAAACCCAACAACCTTAACAAAAAGCGCAACCAGCGCTAAACACAAGTTCATCTAGAACTTTACACTACAGCTGCCTGCAGGACCCTACGTCCGAGGGCTGCATCAGCGGAAGCACTGACGTCCACTTTATAAAACTTTGTAAACGTGTGGACAGAGCGCCAAGTTGCCGCTCGGCAGAGCTGCACTGCCGAGGCACCTTGATGAAAAGCCCACGATGAGGCCACAGCTCTCGTAGAATGGGCTCGAATCTTAATCGGGCAAGATTCACCCCGAAGACGGTAAGCTTCCAAAATAGCTGACCGGATCCAACGAGCTATAGAATCCTTGGAAGCTCGTTGACCACGCCGACGACCTGCTGGAACCACAAACAGGGAGTCCGTCTTACGAAAACCTTGAGTAATAGATAGATAAAACTTCAAGGCCCGCACTAAATCCAATGTGTGCAAAGCTCGCTCTTTCACATTCTTCGGATCCGGGCAGAATGAAGGCAACACAATATCCTGGTTGACATGAAATTGTGACACCACTTTAGGCAAAAAATCACCCCGAGTGCGAAGCACTACACGATCCGGAAAAAACTCCAGAAAAGGAGGCGAACAAGAAAGAGCTGCCAACTCAGAAACTCTCCTCAAAGAGGTGACTGCTACAAGGAAGGCCACCTTCCAAGAAAGTAAAGAAAGACTAGCAGAGTCCATAGGCTCAAAAGGTTTATGCTGAAGAGCCTCCAAAACAAGGTTGAGCCGCCAAGGAGACACAGGTGCCTTCCGCGGCGGAAACTTACGAGCTATACCGCGGAAAAAGGAAAGCACGTCCCTACGCGAGGCAATAGCTCTCCGGAATAATAAAGACAGAGCAGAAACCTGACCTCTCAGGGTGCTAACTGCCAAGCCCTTGTCTAACCCATGCTGCAGAAAAGCCAGCAAATTGGGAATGGAAAATTTCCTCGGGTTCCCTGAAGACCCGAACACCACGAAAAGAAGGTTTCCCAAGTTTTGTGGTAAATTCTAGTAGTAGCCGGACATCTGGCAGCTCGAAGAGTAGCAATGACCTCGGCTGAAAAACCTCTACGAGTCAACATTTCGGTCTCAAGAGCCACGCCGTCAAACGCAGAGACTTCAAGTCCGGATGACAAACGGGCCCCTGAGTCAACAGGTCCGGTCGAAGAGAAGTGGAAATGGAGGTGCCGCCAACAGCGACATTAGCGTTGAAAACCACGTCCTCCTTGGCCAATCTGGAGCTATTAACATAGCCGGGATTCTCTCCAGTCTGATCCGACGCAGTACCAGAGGAAGCAAGGATATCGGTGGAAACACATAAATCAGCTCGAATGGATCCCACGGAGCCACCAGAGCATCCACCTCCACAGCCTTCCGGTCCTTGAACCTGGACATGAACACTGGTAGTTTGGCATTGAACCTGGATGCCATCAAATCCACTTGGGGAGTTCCCCAACGGAGCACAGCATTGCAAAAATCTCCGGATGAAGACTCCATTCTCCGGGATCCATCTTCTCGCGACTGAGAAAATCCGCCGTAACATTCTGAACCCCTGGGATGTGGATTGCAGAAATGGCTGGAACCCTGGCCTCGGCCCAAATCAGGATCCGAGACACTTCCGCCATGACCTGGGACTCCTTGTGCCGCCTTGGTGATTGATATACGCAACCGCTGTGGCGTTGTCTGTCTGCACTCGGACCGGCAGACCGCTCAAAGGGACCGTCCAGTGTTGGAGGCAAAGGAAAATCGCCCTCAATTCCAGGATATTGATCGGTAAAACAGTCTCTTCTGATGACCATACTCCCTGAATCCAGGAATCGTTCCAAACACCCCCCCAGCCCGTCAGGCTGGCATCTGTGGTTATGACCGACCATTTCGGAGGGAGGAAAGATTTCCCCAGGATAAGGCTCCTGGACGTAACCACCATCCTAGAGACTCTCGCACCCTGCGAGAGATGGTGACACTGCAATCCAGCGATTGCGACTGATTCCAATGACTCAGAATGAACCTTTGGAGAGCTCTGGAATGAAACTGGGCAAACGGAATTGCCTCCATGGACGCCACCATTAAACCCAGAAGACGCATACACTTGCGAAGGGACATTGTTATCGAAGACTTCATGATCTGCACATGTCGAAGAAGACATGACTGTTTGTCTGGAGGTAGAGACACCACTGCCCGTACCGTGTCGAAATGCATTCCCAAAAAGAGGATAGCTTGCGACGGTTCCAGAAACGACTTCTCCCAATTGACCAGCCAACCGAAGTCCTTCAGTAACTGAAGAGACAGATTGCGAGCTGTCACTGCTTCCTCCTCCGAGGATGCCACGATCAAAAGATCGTCCAGGTAAGGAAGAATCGTAATTCCTTGTCTTCGCAGAATTGCCATGAGAGGCGCCAGAATCTTTGTAAATACTCTGGGCGCCGAGGCTAAGCCGAATGGCAGAGCCACGAACTGGTAATGATCCCGACCTATGGCAAAACGAAGAAAACGTTGATGAGCCCTTCCAACGGGAACATGTAAATAAGCGTCGCGGATGTCGATTGATACCAAAAAATCGTTCTGCGACAGGGCTGCCACAACGGAGCGAAGTGACTCCATGCGGAATTTCCGGGTGTGGACATGCCGATTCAATCTTTTGAGATCCAGAATCGGACGAAATTTGTCCTCCTTTTTGGGAACCACAAACAGATTGGAATAAAATCCTTTTCCCCAGTCTTCTGGCGGAACCGGTATTACCACACCCTTCTGAAGAAGGAATTCGACCTCTCGCTGCAGAGCGACCAAAAGCTCGGGTTCTGACGGAATGCGAGACTGGCAAAAGGTGTCTGGGGGTCGAGAAGAGAATTCTATGAAATAACCTGCTGACACGACCCGCGTTACCCATGAATCTGGAACGCGAGAAATCCAAGTCTCTTTGAATTGGAGCAGGCGACCCCCCACTCGAGAGTCCTCGAGTGGACTCCTGGCGTCAGTCCGTCTTGGCGGGCTTCTTGTCAGTTTCCCGCTTGTCTTGACGGAAATTCTGCTTCCAGGGAATGCGAGATTTCTGGGAGGACTTTTTTGCTGAGAAAGAGGAACGACCCGATCCCCAAGAGGACTGAGCGAATCGACCTCGGCCCCGAAAGGACCGCCGACCACTATATGTCCTGCCAGACACAGAAGCCATAGCTCTGCGTTGTGGTAACGTCGCTTCTTTTGCCTTTGCCTTGGTAATCAGTTCTGTGAGGTCAGACCCAAAAAGATGACCACCTTTATAAGCTAAGGCCAGCAAACCTTGTTTGGAGACCGCATCCCCGGCCCACTGTCTGAGCCACAGCGCTCTTCTGACTGTGATCGCCGAAGCCTGCGCCCTGGACAGAAGCGACGCAGTGTCCAGACCTGCATCATAGATATATCGGACTGCAGTGTCCAACCATTCGAAAATCTCCTCCATCTCAGATGACGGAGATCCATTTTTCCACGCCTTGTGTAAAAGGTCCAACCAGCTTATAGAAGCTTTAGAAGCACACATGGATCCTAGTACCGCTCTGAATCCATGACCCGCGGCTTCATAATTTGATTTCGCCGCCATTTCCGTTTTCTGTCCAGTGGATCCTGCAAACTCGCCTTCCCTTTAACAGGAAGCAGTGAGGATTTACTAAGCTGGGATAAGGAAAAATCCACTTCAGGAGAGGGAATCCAATTATCTCTCGACTCTGTGGAACACGGATAAAGTGCGTCAAAGAAACGTGTTCCGTGAAAACGTTTATCCGGACACAGACGTTCCTTTTCTACTGCACTGTTAAGATCATTTAGATCTGGCAAGGCTGATCGTGACGTACGATACTCCTGGTACATTCGTGCTGATTTACCAGGTAAACTAGTTACCACCTCCGGTAACTGTAAAACCTCTCTCATGGCTTCAATAAATGCCTCTGTACGTCTCACAAGGGACGAAAGCCCCCGCCGTTCCTCCTTATCCGAATCTGACATTTCCCCATCTGAACTTAAAGGAGAACCCTCTCCACAATCTAAATCAGAGACATCTGATTCGCTACGGGTGAAGGATGGTAACGGTCTGTGTCGCTTTCTGTCCTGAGAGGATCTAGCTGACACATATTGACTCAAAAGGTCAGACAAGCCATTAATAGAACTGGCGATAGCATCCAATTTTGCATCACTGTGACCTCCAACTGCAGCGCTAGACGCTGTGGAGGACTGCGTACCAGATTGCCGAAGCGGAACTGGAATATGGTCCGCGCCTTCTGAACCCTGTTCCGACATGCCTCACACTGTATATAGCAGGTCAAATGTCAGAAAACCTGAAAAAAACGCAGTTTTTTTTTTTTTTTTTTTTTTTTTAGTGAACGCAAAAACAGCACGCTGAAGGGTTAAGTCTTAAATATAGAGCTACCCCAGCTGTTGCCAAGTAAACCCTCAAGAGGGGTTAATGTCGCAGGCTGTAAGAAAAAACAAGGTCTCTATGTGAGACCGAGCTGCAGAATAGCGCTATGTATCTGCGCTGTGTGGTGAGGAAAAAACGCCACTCACCCAGCTGGTTTGGTGCCTGAGAGGAGCCCGGGAGCCTTTTAATGGCCGCCGTGCTGAGGGAGCCGGAAGAGAAGCGCAATCGCGCGCTTCCTGCATGAAAGACCGGGAAGCGTGAAGCCACGCCCCCCGGCTCAAAAATATGAGCGCCAAAACTCCTCACTCCTGCTCCCCCCCTGTCCTGCAGGCATCTGCCTGCGGACAAAAAGTTGTACAGAAACACCACATTCCACATGTCACGGCGCTGCCAAAGCAGCGCTAATAGTACATTAACACACATGTAATAGCGCTGTCACAGCAGTCGCTAAAGCACTCACACATTTTATATATATTGTGGAGTACTCACCAGCTGAGCGCCACAGGGACCCTCAGGATTTGTGGCGCTTGTGCCCATGCTCCCCCCCAGGGCGGGGAACGCAGTGACCCCAGTGTGCGGTTTGCGTCCCCGCCAGGGAAGCTAACCTCGTCCCCCAGGGCCGGCAAGATTCTGCAGGGACTATTTATGTAAAATACAGATCCGCCAGGGGAGAGGTGGGGTCCAGCAGCGCTGAGACCCCTGAGACCTTTCAGACTCATGTCCAAGTCTCTTGTCCGATAAAAATAATAAAATCTTCTGAGGAGCTGCTTCCAGCAGCGACCATCCTCTGAGACCTCAAATTTTAGACTGAAGGAGCTGAGTAGGAGGAGCCCGAGCTGGAGGGGCCAGCCAGTCAACACGCTTTTGATCTGAGGTGTCATCCTGGTCTGGGGCTCCGCCTACCCATCAGTAATGAATACTGTGGCTCTCTTCCTTCCATCTGCAGCTGAAAGTAAGGACTTAGTTTCATCACTCAGAAGGCTCCACCACAATATTGGCCGGGCAGTACAGCTATTGAGAAAGCTGGAGATTCAGAGTTAACTTCGCTTCAGGCAGGTTGGACTCACAAGTATATGGAAGTAAGGAGGCCTCTAACCTGCTCAGCTGTTACCCGAATGTGCACTCTCCACCCCGACCAGCTCCCCGGGATCTACTTGAACCATCTACCAGTAAAAGGTATGAAAAGAAGCTGCATTGTGTGCGACTGAATTCTTACTAAACCTTGCATCATCACTACCATAGACTTCCAGGGACCAGTCTCACCTGTGGGAGACTTACCACCCAGCTGCCCCATAACATCCCCTGTGAAGACCCTTACAGCAGCGCTGGTATAAATTACCAGAAACCACAGGTGGCGTCACGAACTATCCTAAAAATCCCTTGTAAATATCTTCCCCCATTGTATGAGCGCCCAGGGCCACGGACCGAGTCCCGCTGCCAGTGACAAACCCCATAGACTTTCATGGGCTCGGTGCCGAGTACCCCATTGCCCTGGTACTAAGTGCGACTCACGCATGCACATCGAAAGCTTCCATGCGCATGTCCTTGCGTATCAATGCGTTCCCATAGACAGTAATGCATTTTTGACGCACTCATCCGCATGACTGAGCATATTTGACGGATTTTTGACGCTTCAAAAAATGCAACATGTTGTGTTCGCCGGACACCGTCACACACCGCAAAACGACGCATGCAAATGCATGTCCTTGCATACACCATGTTAAAGATATGTACGAATGATGCATGCGATCAAACGCTGCGTGTACAGACGCAAATGTGAAAGCAGCCTAAGAACGTGTGTGGAATACGATAAAAGTGTACATTAAAGGGATTCTTATACAAGAAATTAGTAAATATAAGTCTAAGACTAGAGCGTTCACCCAAGGACCATACATTACTACATTAGTGAGGGGTTGACAGAGCAGACCCATATCTCTGATCCATTGGATGCAAATATGGGTAGTTGTCAAGAAACCCAAAAATTATATAATCAACATCTTCTGGTAAGGGCTGAGGATAAATGTTTTTCATTAAGCAGAAAAACTTTTCTTAAGATCTCAAAATTTTATCAAACGTAAAAAAAAAATTAATACATCTTACCAATGTTAATAAAAGATAATTTCTTGAGTTGCTTAGGATCTGTCATTGTAGTGCGCACTTTAAAACTCTTAGTGCAACCTGAAAATAAAAATAAAGGTCTATGTTGGTGCTATGTAAGATATAGGAAATAATCGTCCTTTATATCTGCTTAATCCATGCATTAAAGGAAATCTGTCAGCAGTTTTGGTCCTATTAAGATATGACCACTGCCTTTTAGGGCTTATCTACAGCATTCTACAATGCTGTAGAAAGAAAAATAAGTTTTATTATACCCACCCGGGGGGCGGTCCGGTGTTGTCTGATGAGCGTCGCATGTCTGGGTCCAGCGCCTCCCATCTTCATGCGATGCCGCCCTCCTGCTTGCTTCACAGGTCCCCAGCATCACACTCCTGCGCAGGTGTACTTATCTGCCCTGTTGAGGGAAGAGCAAATTCCTGCAGTGCGCAGGCGCTGGGCCTCTCTGACCTTTCCCGGCGTCTGCGCACTTCAGTACTTTGCTCTGCCCTCAACAGGACAGAGAAGTACACCTGCGCAGGAGTGTGATGCCGGGGAACCATGAAGCAAGCAGGAGGGCGACATCACAAGATGGGAGGCACCGGACCCGCAACACCCATCGGACCGGACAGCCGGGGTGAGTATAATAAAACCTATTTTCTTATCTTTCAGGTCCAGTCCGGGGCTTATCTACAGCATTATAGAATGCTATAGATAAGTCCTGAAAAGCAGTGGCCGTATCTTAATAAAGCCAAAACTGGTGACAGGTTCCCTTTAACTGAGGTACACCATAGAAAATGTTATAACTTATTGTAGATAAAACCACTGGTATACATGAACACAACAGTAGACAAACTGGAAAGAAAAGTATGTAAGGTTTACAGGAATAAATAAAAAGATCAATACCTTTATGTAAAAATGATACCATGTAAGTGAATTCTTGCAAAACATTTGGAAGCTGATAATAAAAGAGACATAAACCACCTAAAGAAAAAATACACAAGCAATGTGTGTTAATACTTAAGGCATTTGTCAAGCTCTGAAGTCAACAATAGGCAAGGGTTGAGTAGGAAAAATAGCAACCCTTTTTAACCTCGACCTTCTCAAACTTTTACCGTACCTGTCCTATTTGTAAACAACTGTAAATTTTGAGAAGTGATTCTGCCTTTTCCCCTTTCTTCAGGAAGTTCATATCCCATATTCACCAGACTAGAACAAAACATATTACTACATATGCCAATAGATTTGATGTATTTAGCAGAAGAAATAAAATATAAAGTTAGTAAGGTATACAAAGACTTTTGAAATACTTACCTTACATCTTGGTTAGCTATAAAGATTTCAAGTGAAATTTCGAGCTACAGAAGAATAAAGCAGTCAGTATACAATACAATGATTCTAGTGTAAAAAAAAAAATCAAAAATACAAAAATAGTACTTGTATGAAAATAGGGCCTAACCAAGTATCGTTAAGGGAGCATGCTAGCCCCAAAACGCAATTTCAACTAATTAAGTCATATACGGGACTTAGCCCTTATAAAAATCATGTATGTTCAGTTTAATAAGCTATAATTGCAAAGAAAATTATATTTATTATGCAATTGAGAGTGCGGAGTGAAGTTTTGGTGTTGCAAAGTTTCTTTCCCCTCCCCCTTTGTTGATTGACAGCACTCAGTTGTCCAAAAGAAGCGATCACGACTCTTTTGTTGGTTGTTCCGGGACCAGAGGCTCCTTCCCTGTCACTAATGCTAGGGGCGCCCTAGCTCGCCCTATTTCCCGGTTTACTTTTGTTGGTGAAGATGCCGGGGCCACGTACCTTGCCTTGGCTTCTGAATCCGCCCTCAGTCTGTACCCTTTCCCCACCCAGGAAGAGGGGATTAGTAATGTACCATAATACACCAACCAGACTAAAGGGTATGCCACACTAAACAGCGTCGCTAACGAGATCGCTAAAATACGTCACTATTTAGCGATCTCGTTCGTGACGCTAACGTGTGTGGCATGTAGCAACGACGTGGCCCCTGCTGTGATCTCGCTGATCGTTCACTAGAGTTCTGGACCGTATTTAGATCGTTGGCGTCCCGCTGGTGAGCCTATATCGCTGTGTCTGGCACCTTTTGTGAGCGATGTGCGCTGTGTTTTACATCGCAATGACCGTTAAAGTCGTTAATGAGATCGCTAACCGCTTTTGAGTCGTTAACGAGATCACTAAGTGTGGCAGCCACTAGAGACATTAAAACGATCACAAAAACGATCTCATTAGCTTGCGTCGTTATTTAGATCGCTAACGAGATCACTAAGTGTGGCAGTACCTTTACAATGTAATACGAACAGGGATAAAGGAAAATACCAATCATTCAAATATACACACATAAACAACAGAGGTAAACACTGAGGAGTGGAGGATGGGCTTTAAACTAAAGTAGGCGAAGAAAGAGAATTATCACACACCTAGCAATAGTCACGCATAAATCCACTAAACAGCTTCTCCAATAATAACCACCACCAACAACAACAACCTCCAGTCATGTAGCAAAAGCTAGCTCTGACAATGAGTGAAAGTCAGGGCCCAGATTATATAGGAGATTGGAGTGGCTAACAGTGCACAGCTGAGCCTAAACATAGGTAAGCTTCCAGGAGCTCTCAACTGAGCAGATTAGCCCCTGCACTGCTAAAATAAATTTACACCTTTTAATATGAAGGTGAAGTGCTTCTAATGAGTGCAGGAGTAGGAGAAATCAGACGCTGTGGTCTTCTGGCTACTCTTTGTCGCAGTAAACCGTGACAAACGTGCAGCCTGAATGGAAAACTTGGCTGTGCAGGCACACATTGACTCTGCAGGAAAGGAGCGCACACTGCACCAGTTCAGGTACAGAGTAGAGCGCACACATCTCACTTTCTCCTGTCTGCTGTGGCCACTCACAATCATTCACTAAGGTATAGAGAGCAAGCAGCCTCAGCAGACAGATGAAGAGGTGTGTGCGGCTGTTCAACTCTTGCAGAGTTGGTGTGTTCTCAAGGCTGAGATTTCAGTTCAGCCACCAAGTTGCTCATTTTCATAATTAACATGCATTTTCTGAATAATCCTAGCAGAGAAAACAGAATAATAGACATGATTTTATAGCAACTGAATCCTCTATATGATTCATTAGTGTAACCTGAGTTTTGGGGGTAACAGGCTCCCTTTAAACTGTTTTTTTAAAACATTGAATGTATTTGAGATACTGATCCACAACTTTTGTAATATCTATAGGCAATGGCATCCTGCTAAATAGCAAAGTATAGCGATACTTACAGTTTTATAGCAACATTGGCATTTTTAAAAACAACAACCTTACTTACCACATATTTAAAATCTCCACCTGGATAAAACTGTATACAATGCAAAACACAGCCTGCACGCTGGGGAAAATGAAAGCAGATTTCAGTAAGTAATAGTAAGGTTATATGTTGTACCATATACAACACAAAATCAATAAATAAAAGCTAAAAAATAAAATCCAATATTTCATAATGGAATACCTGAATTATTGTTAAACAATTAAACAAGTATAACAATGTAACACAAACGTATTTTATAATCCGGAGTGTTGAGGACAGAGCCCCATTTAAGCGTAGTTATCAATTCTTCTGCAGATAAAGATTACTCATCATATATGGAAGAGTTTTGTAATACATTTGGATAACATTTCTCACCAACTTGGACTGAAAAATGATACTTACTGGTAACTTGATTTTCCCGAAACCCAAGACAGCACCATACAGTGAGACTAGGATCCGCCCCCATCACTGGATAGGAAGCCAAGAGCACAAAACAAAAAGGCAACTCCCACTTCCTCCTTCAATCCTTCAATGTGGTTTCCAAGAAATGATCATTATTTTTGTTATTAGTTATACATCCACTCAATCACCTTCTTCATTGTGAGAAGAGAAGATTGAGAACCATCACCAACAAGAAGGAGGTAAAATTAAAGTGCTGTCATGGGTTTCAGGAAAATCAAATTACAGGCAAGTAATTATCATTTTCCCCCTCACCCATGACAGCACCTGAGAGATGATGACCAAGGAATCTTTTGATAGGGAGGGAGCACCCCTGTAAGGTTTCACACCTGATGAAAGATTCTGAGAATATCCTAGTTCAACAGATAGTGCTTTCAGGAAGGAAGATTGTGAAAGTTTTAGGCTAGGTTCACACTGCGTTTAACCAGTCCGTGTAACACATAGCGTTGGCGGGCTGTTAACGCTATAGCATAACGCGATCGCGTTATGCTATACCCGCTAGCGCAGTGTGCTAGCACAGAAGATTCATCTGTGCTAGCGGTGATGGAGCCCAGATGCTGCAGCCCGCTTCCGAGGCTCCGTCACTGAAAGACGGCACGTCACGATCGCATGCCGCTTTACGGCATGCGTCGCGATGCGTCCGACAATGGGGTCAATGGCAGCGTTAACGGACTGCTTTACACCGCGTTATACTGCGTTGTAACGCAGTCCGTCTAACGGACTGCCCAAACGCAATGTGAACCCAGCCGATATTCAATCAAGATAATGTCTCTTATCGATTTGGAGCTCTAACAAAAAAGTGCCAACAAGAGTAAAAAAGGAATTGTTTTACTGTTTACAACAACTTTTTCTTTTCTCCCCCTCCCTCCAACCCGAGAAGATTTATATTTAGAGACTTCATTTATATCTATGTTTGGTTATCTTCCTCGGATTTTATTAAATATCCTATACTCATTTAATACATTTCTACCCTTAATATTGCTGACATTTTCCATTGAAGGACCTTAAGGCCAAGATCTGGACCTTAAGAAAACATTCTACTTTCAATGATAACCTAATTGTTCAAAATCTACCCAACTTTATGCTATCAAGTGTAGATTGAGCATCCCAGAATGCCAAAGGAGTTCCAGAAACCAGCAGATATATTTAGTACTTTGATATAATACGATTAGATTTCCCCCTACCCCTGTGTTTCTTAGGATGCAACTTTAAGTCCCTCTAAGAAATGTATTTAAGCTAAAATGGACACCTATAGTTCGAGCTTTCCATCACGGGGAATTTCTAGTTCTAGCCAAGTACTAAGAGCTGATACAACTAAAACAGGCAAAAAACAGATCTGAGCTATTCCATATAAAGAAGAGCCGCAATCCACCATTCATATAGGGTTGATATAATTTATCCTACTCACTATGATGGCATCAATTCTGCAACTTAAATGGATGCTAATAATACAATCCAACCATGAAGACTGTTAGATGGAAACAGCAAAATGCAAAATAGATTAGCTTTTCGAGCAAAGAAACTAAGAAAACCAAGTGATAACCATCACCTCTGATATATCACTTTTTTCCTTTCTTACTTGAGGAAGTAACCAGGTCAGAAAGAGATGCAGACCTCATATGGGAATGGTGAAATCTCAGATGGTCTTAAACTAAGGTATTAGCACCTCGTCCCGTTAAACATGTACCTTAAGCACAGGATGATGCATCCAGGAGTAATAATCAGAACGGTCTTACCTCAGTGCGAAGGCATTCATCTTAACTAGTGAAGATGCTCCTCCTTCACCACAGAATTCTCACAGGTAAAAATACACTTTAACTGATCTAACGATTCCTTTCTGTATAGGTTTATTGCAGAGTTGCCATCTTATCATTCCAAGAGCGCACCAACTGGTATTTAAGCAACTCACCAATTAGTTAAATCTACCAGTTTATGACTTCAATCCCAAAATCCTTATTGGGTATAATGGTTTCACCGACTTAATTTCCGATCAGTCCATTTTCCCACTTTTACCAGGAAGATACACTTGGTTTTGAAATAATTTTACAAAATCCGGTATAACCATGTCTGTCTGCCATTTATTAGAAGGATAGACAGGGATGTTGATAGTTCGTCAGTTCCATATCGGCGAGTCCAGCTCGCACCTCCCTTAGGAAGGCAGACAGGTATAGTGCCGCACAACCAAGTTCATCTCACCACTTCAAACCCAGGAAGTAGATTGGGGTAGTGAGAGTTTAATCACTTAGCGTCCAGAAAGACATTTTGAGACTCCAGCTAGGAGCTTTAACTAGACTTAGGGTGGTTTTATTAAGCTTAGCGCAGCCATATCTATCTTGCAGCTCCAACTAGGAGAGTAAACTGAGATGTAGATGTTTATCAGATTCCATGCTTGGAATCCATCTTATGATCCCAGACTGGGAGGATCAAATAGACTTATACTGGTTTTGTTTAGCTTAGCAATGCCTAAGCTGCAAATCCCACTGGAAGGATAACATGGAACCCACTTAAATGAGAACAAGTCAAAGTTAGGACTCCAGACCCTGAAGATTAACTGGACTTATAATGGTTTCATTCTGATTAGTTCCACCATTTACAGCTCTTACCAAGAGGACAACTAGGACATACATGTTAAATGCAGACCAGTATAATATGCTATCTAAGTATGAGGGATTGACTGGAATCTGTTGGACTCACCAGCTACCCTCTGGACTGCATGTTATTAAGGTCCCTTTTGTCATTTAATAGAATCACCACAGACGGAAGCCATCATTACCAATATTAGCAATATTGCTACTAAAGGGTAATGAAGTTTTGAGACAGTAGTGAAAACAGACCTATGAGCTCCATGTCCTTTGGCTAACCAGGTGAAAGCCACGGCCCCCCATGTTGTACAAACCACTGAAAGTCATACTCAACCGAAGGCCCCATCAAGTTCCACAGTGAGGTAGACAACCAAGGAAAATCCGAGACCTAAGATGGCAGGCTGTTCCACAACTTTGAACCGGCTCGAAAACCTTCAAGCAGGCCAATCAGAAGACCTGATGTGGTATGGCACATGAGACCCTACTCAAGTCGACAGGCTCAATACACAAGAAGTGAGGCTCAATACACAAGACATGAGCTCAGTCATGAAGCTCAATACACAAGACCTCAAGAGGCTAGACAATTCATGTGCTTCTCACAAAATTAGAATATCATCAAAAAGTTAATTTATTTCAGTTTTTCAATACAAAAAGTGAAACTCATATTATATAGCGTCAATACAAAAAGAGTGATCTATTTCAAGTGTTTATTTCTGTTAATGTTGATAATTACGGCTTGCAGCCAATGAAAACCCAAAAGTCATTATCTCAGTAAATTAGAATAATTAACAAAAAACACCTGCAAAGGCTTCCTAAGTGTTTAGAAAGGTCCCTTAAAGGTATGCCACACTAAACAGCGTCGCTAACGAGATCGCTAAAAAACGTCACTATTTAGCGATCCCGTTAGCGACGTTGTTGTGTGCGGCATCTAGCGACGACGTGGCCCCTGCTGAGATCCTGCTGTGATCTCGTTCGTCGCTGACATCGTTCCGGACCCTATTTTTATCGTCGGCGTCCCGCTGGTAAGTATATATCGCTGAGTGTGGCACCTTTTTTTTAGCGATTTAGCTGTATTTTGTACCGCTAAAGTCGTTAAGGAGATCGCTAACCGCGATAGCGTCCTTAACGACATCGCTAAATTAGGAAGCCACTAGCGATATTATAACAATCACGCTAGCGATCTCATTAGTATGCGATGTTAACGAGATCGCTAGCGGGATTGTTTAGTGTGGCAGTACCTTTAGTCTGGTTCAGTAGGATCCACAATCATGGGGAAGACTGCTGATTTGACAGATGTCCAGAAGGCAGTCATTGACACACTCCACAAGGAGAGTAAGCAACAAATGGTCATTGCTAAAGAAGCTGGCTGTTCACAAAGTGCTGTATCCGAGCATATTAATGCAAAGTTGAGTGGAAGGAAAAAGTGTGGTAGAAGAAGGTGCACGAGCAATTGGGATAACCGTAGCCTTGAAAGCATTGTTAAGAAAAGGCCATTCAAAAATTTGTGGGAGATTCACAAGGAGTGTAGCTGGAGTCATTGTTTCAAGAGCTACCACACACAGACGTATTCAAGACATGGGCTACAAGTGTCGCATTCCTTGTGTCAAGCCACTTATGACCAATAGACAATGCCAGAAGCGTCTTACCTGGGCCAAGAAGAAAAAGAACTGGACTGTTGTTCAATGGTCCAAGGTGTTGTTTACAGATGAAAGTAAATTTTGCATTTCATTTAGAAATCAAGATGCCAGAGTCTGGAGGAAGAGTGGAGAGGCACACAATCCAAGCTGCTTCAGATCTAACGTGAAGTTTCCATAATCAGTGATGGTTTGGGGAGCTATGTCATCTGCTGGTGTAGGTCCACTGTTTTTTAGCAAGTCAATGCAGATGTCTACCAGGACATTTTAGAGCACATCATGCTTCCCTCTGCCGACAAGCTTTTTGGAGATGGAAAATTCATTCTCCAGCAGGACTTGGAACCTGTCCACAGTGTCAAAAGTACCAATACCTCGTTTTAAAACAACAATTTCACTGCACTTGATTGGCCAGAAAACTCGCCTGACCTTAACCTCACAGAGAATTTATGGGGTATTGTCAAGAGGAAAATGAGAGAGACACCAGACCCAACAATGCAGACGAGCTGAAGCTTGCTATCAAAGCAACCTGGATTTCCATAATACCTCAGCAGTGGCACAGGCCGATCACCTTCATGCCTCGCCACAATGATGCAGTAATTGATGCAAAGGAGCCACAAACAAGTATTGAGTGCATTTACTGAATATACATTTCAGTAGGTCAACATTTCAGATTTATAATTTTTCAAGCTGGTTTTATAAAGTGTTCTAATTTACTGAGATAATGACTTTTGGGTTTTCATTGGCTGTAAGCCATAATCATCAACATTAACAGTAATAAACACTTGAAATAGATCACTCTGCTTGTAATGACTCTATATAATATAGGAGTTTCACTTTTTGTATTGAAGAACTGAAATACATGAACTTTTTATGATATTCTAATTTTGTGAGAAGCACCTGTAAGACGGCAGGCTCAACAGACAAGCTATGAGGCCAGAGATTAGGTTCAATACTTAAGCAATACGCAAGACTTTACAAAGAATCGAACACAAGATCTGTTGACAAGACAGACTCTTTAGCCAACTAAGCCACAGCACCTAAATTAGAAAGGCCAGGCTGCAAGCCACCCAGGCCAGGCTAGAGCTACTTAATAACAAGGCCCTAGGCTAGACATCAAACATAGGTAGGTAATGAATCATTAAATGTAGATTCTCTCAGACTGATGTTAGCATTTAAGAACCCTACTGGGCCCCTGAACTCACTGCCATTCTTACTACAGGTTGCTATAGAACCTGCTATGGTGTTCTGTGATCCATGACTGCTCCAGCCGTGTGCTCAAGGCTCCTACATCAGGAGGACAGGAAACCACATTGAAGGAGGAAGTGGGAGTTGCTTTTTTATTTTGTGCTCTTGGCTTACTGTCCAGTAATAGGGGTGGATCCTATCCTCTCAGGTGCTGTCATGGGTGAGGGGACAATATTTTCATATATGAGAATTTACTACAATGCATCAGTGTAACCATTCCTATGTAAGCACAACATACAAACAATCTCACTCCTATTCTAGATGTCAAACTAATAGCACTTCATTTTAGTACCTTTATACATGGTATGTTATATATAACGATCTCATATTTTACTTAAACATAACATATGTCTTCTTCCATGTAGGAGATCTTTAATTTACTTTTTAACCTTTACTTATCTTGTGGTGACATGAGCTGCAGGTGTCCGCTATTAGAAACATTTTAGACCCGAACAGATCATATAAAAATTACCAGTTTGCATTGAGACTCTTAGGAGACAAGTCGAGGTGCTGTGCCATAACTGCCCTCACAATGTTTTGCTCTTTTCCAGGCGCATTAACCGACCAGATTGCGAAGGATTAGAGTGCAGACTTGTTTCTCTAGAGCCTCCTTGGCTGCAAACAGGTAACTTGCATACGTCATGCAGTTTAAAAAAAAAAATCAAAATGAGGCATCGATTTAGGCTACTAATGTGACAGCTTTACAAAGTAGATGACTGGAAAGACCATGTAGAGGAAGCTGTTTAGGGGGCAAAAAGCATCAGATATTAATTGATAGGCGAAGCATAAAAGTCAGACCTTATTGAAACAAATAGGAATTGGAGTAATGGGACTGAAATATTTGACTCCGAATGTTTTCAACAAGGTTGAGACCATTTTTTGCGCAGTCTTCTCTCTCCGCCACTGGCCAACACTGTGGAACAAACTCCAAATATCATGCACCAGTGCACTTACACACATAATAGCATTTGTGACACATTTTTTTGCCTTTAGTCAAAGAGACTACACATCGCGCATGTATGAAAATAGCAGGCACGAAGAGGAAGCTAGAAATGGAATGGAATGTAGCAAACAGTAGTATAAAGAGACTGAAGAGACTTATAAGACTAAATCATTTTAGAACATTATACAGATCTATAGACAGTACGATATGATTATTAAAATTACCTTGGGAACAATATAAAAAAGCATCTGGTCGGACACATCCCACTGTGCCCACACAAAGTCTTCAGCAATTCTGTCCTTAGGAATCTGACCAGTATTTGTAATAACCTGTAACACAAAAAGAACACTATTACCTAAATGAACAAATAGGCTCTGTACAATATAAAGCAGAATGATTTGTATTAAATCAGTAGCGGTTTATACCAAAAGATGTCTCATGGACAAACATTATTCAAGACTTATGTTAACCGCTTTAGTATAATCTGAGCAGGTTAAAGGGACTGCCTTATTATATGTTTTCAGGATCACACCCCTCTCTTCCTTCCTGGCTTTCCGCTTGCCAGGGGTGTGTGGGGTTGTGCCCTCCTTACCGATTAACAATACGTACCAACTTCATTGCTGACCCACTGGCCTGAACTGTGCACTTTTTGATGCTGCAAGCAGAGGCAGCTTTGCTGATATAGCAAGCGCTTGGAAGCATGAGCTCCTTGCCAAGGAGACCGGCCACTGCCAACAGACTGCAGAGGTGGCAGGTAACCTAGACAATGAGCAGCACCCAAGTAAAAATCCTGACTTTTTAAGAATGGAGAGTATTTTCATCAATCATGTTTTTGTACGTTATAACATATTCTGCACCAGAGTTACTTCCTTGAAATAAACTTACAATATAATTCTCAAGATTTCCAGGTTTCTTATTTTAAATTAAATATTTTTCAGTGGATAAAATGCATTAGGTGCCCCTAGAGAAATTTTTTTCAAAAAGCATATTTATGATAGCACAGCTATCATTTTTCCAGAGCAGTTTAAAAAAAACTAAAAAGTTAAAATCTGATTGGTTGCTATTGATAGCAAAGTCAGTTTATCTGTTAGACCACACCTGGGTAAAGTGTAGCCCACAGGAAACATGTGGCCCTATGGCTTTCCTGGTCAGGAGCCTCATCAGAACAGACAAAGGGCTAGATAAAGTGGTGTCCCACACCTAAAGGCTGTCCCCTGCACAGCATCCCACCTTCACCGGTATCTGCTCCCTCAGGACACAGATACGGGTGAATATAATGTTGGACAGTAAGCTTGCCGCTCTCTGTTCCATCATACAGAGATGCATTACATAGTGTGTTCAGAGCTGAGCAGTGTATCAGAGGGAATATACTGAGGAGAGGAGTTTTATTTTTATATTTCAATTAACAGTCAGTACTTGTGTGGAGGACAAAATGCTGCGCAAGAGGCTGTGGGGACATCATACTTGAGTGGGGCGCCATTATACTTATGTTACTTGTATAAGTGAGTGAGGAGCAATTATACTTGTGTAAGCGGGGTGGAGGGACATTATACTTGTGCGGGGGAAACAGTTGGGTCTCCATTATATTGTGTTGGGAAGCTACTGATCAAGGTATATCTAAACTTATTAAATATGCTTAAGGCTGAATATGTAAATTATGCAAATTATATCAGAACATGTATTAACAGTAGCTGCTGCTCAGTACATTGAAATCTGCTCAATATTAAGGAATGAAAATATAAAATAAAATAATAATCGGAATTAAGTTCAGCCTTCTACAACAGTCAGGTTTTCTCATGTGGCCACTTGGGAAAATCATTACCCACCCATGTTGGAGAATTTTGATAAATGAGGCCAATAAGTGGAATAGAAAGCGGAGGTTACAGCTTTTGTTGTTTGCATTGCTCAGCAAATCTGCAAAAATGCATTTATAAAAATAAATTGACAACATTTCTTAATGTAGTGCTAATAAACAATGAATGGGCCTCTCAATTCAAATAACACTGATATCACATACTAACCGGTTAAACAGAATAACAATTTTAAAACAATCATCATAACATCATAGCTATCATAAGTGGTATAAGGATAAGATTTTACCATTCTCTTCCCATCTTCTTCACCAACATTTATATGAAATTGATCAATATCTACAGAAAGACAAAAAGATGAAAAAAGATGTAGAAGCCATTTCAGTTTCATCTATATTTTATATAGAGTATACAAGGATCACTTGGTTGTCAGCTATGCATTTTGGTAGATCAATATAAATACCGTCATGGCTGAAAGTGTTGGAACCCTTGAAATTGTTCCAGACAATGAAGTATTTATCCCAGAAAATTGTTGCAATTATACACATTTATTTCCTTTGTGTGTATTGGAACAACACAAAAAAACAGAGAAAAAAGGCCAAATAGTTGGAGTACTGTATGGGAAAAATATTTTGTGATTGTATGAGATCGCAATATGAGAATTATGTTGTCGTATTATATGATCATTGAGTATTGCGGACGAGTTGCTGTGGATTCTGAACACTTCCCCTTTACAATAATAACATTCACAGTTGATCTTTGATTATTGGGAGGGAAAAAATGTGACAAAGTGACTTGTTATACCGATGGCATTCTATTATAGAATCACGCTCAGATTCAGTGAGCTCTTCACTAACATTTGTGTAAGAATAGCTTGTTCTAAAGGCAGTCTGCATGGCTACCTGCTGAATGTTACATACTAGTGGCAATGGGACTGAATGAAAAAACGGAAATCAATGATTAAGAGGTTTGTCCGAATACTTTTTTTCTTAAATACATAAGTGTAATTTTTATTGAAAGAATTTCATATTTAACAAGAAACTTACTTGTTAAATATTAGCAGATATATGTATTAAATAAAGATTAGCAGATTACAATGAAATCAAAGTAAATCGGTTTTGCGTTATAGATGTAATATATTATGGTGATATACAGTTTATAAATATAAATTTAAATAAATTGATACAATGTGATTTTCTGGATTTTATTTTTTATATTATATCTCTCAATGTTAAAATTAGCCTACCCTTACAATTATAGACTGTTCATGTCTTTGTCAGTGGGCAAACTTACAAAATCAGCAAGGGATCAAATACTTATTTCCCTTACTGTATGATGTGTGTGTGTTTAAAGTCAGACGAGTTTTCTGACCAATCAAGAACAACGATACTGTTATTGTAAAGATGCCAAGTCCTGCTAGAGAATGAAATTTTCATCTCCAAAAAGCTTGTCGGCAGAAGGAAGCATGAAGTCCTCTAAAATTTCCTGGTAGACGGCTGCGCTGATTTTGGTCTTGATAAAACACAGTGTACTTATACCAGCAGATGACATGGCTCCACAAACCATCACTGAGTGTGGAAACTTCACACTAGACCTCAAGCAGCTTGGATTGTGGCCTCTCCACTCTTCCTCCAGACTCTGGGGTCTTGAATTCCAAATGAAATGCAAAATTTACTTTAATTTGAAAACAACACCTCGGACCACTGAGCAACAGTCCAGTTCTTTTTCTCCTTGACTCAGGTAAGATGCTTCTGGCATTGTCTATTGGTCATGAGTGGCTTGACACAAGGAATTCGACATGTGTAGTCCATGTCCTGGATACGTCTGTGTGTTGTGGCTCTCGAAGCAATGATGCCAGCAGCAGTCCACTCCTTGTGAATCTCCCCCAAATTTTTGAATGATCTTTTCTTAACAATCCTTTCAAAACTGCGGTTATTCCAGTTGCTTGTGCACCTTTTTCTAACACACTTTTTCCTTCCGCTCAACTTTCCATTAATATGCTTGGATACAGCACTCTGTGAACAATGACCTTTTGTGGCTTACTCTCCTTGTGGAGAGTGTCAATGACTGCCTTCTGGACATCTGTAAAGTCAGCAGTCTTCCCCATGATTGTGGAGCCTACTGAAACAGACTGAGGGACCTTTTTAAACGCTTAGGAAGACTTTGCAGGTGTTTTTTGTTAATTATTCTAATTTACTGAGATAATGACTTTTGGGTTTTCATTGGCTGTAAACCACAATCATCAACATTAACAAAAATAAACCCTTGAAATAGATCACTCTGTTTGTAATGACTCTATATAATATAGAGTTTCACTTTTTGTATTGAGTAACAAACAAATTAACTTTTTGCTGATATTCTAATTTTCTGAGAAGCACTTGTATGTAGGTATTACAGGTGAAGGGTGGAAGGAGATATAACCTAGTAACGTCCTGATTAATGTTTGAGAGCACAAAATACTCACATTTTTCTTCAGACACTACCAGCAAGTGACTCTGATAAGATTTGTACCCGTCTTCAGCTGGACATAAAAACTGGACACAAAATTAGAAAAGAGAATTCACTGTTATGCACATACAAAATCACATCAAGTTTTATTGAAAGGGGACCTGCCACCACTTCTCACGTTATTTAACGGTGAATGCATGTATTTACTAACAATTCTGAATCATATTACTCATATTACTAATCACTCGGTTATTCCTCTTAAGGAAACACTCCCTACAATAAGTTATGTCTTAAACCTTTCTAAATATGTCTGCATTGTATTTGTATTGAAGTACTTCCATACTGCAGTCTGCCCTGGTTTCCCTCGCTGCTCCAGTTCTGAGTCATGTGACATCAACTTGACTAGCCGACTAGACTTACATTGTAAACGTGACTTTCAGTCCACACATAAACCCTGTGGAATGAAGGTTAGTCTGAAGTCATGTGACTGACGAGAACCGGAGCGGTGCTGGCAACCACAGAAGATGGCAATCGATAAGCATTTTAATGCAACTACACTACAATTCAGACATATTTAAAAGGGTTTACGGCTAACATTTTTTGTCGGGAATGCTTCTTTAAATAGTTATGAATACATTGAAAACTAGGTGAAACCATTCCAAAAGAGGTCTGGGGTTACAGTCCGGCACGTTCAGCACTTGATAAACACCATCAGAGTGTGCAGGGTCATAGCCCCAAATGTTAACACAGTTTTTTGTTTTTTTTCCTTCATACTTTTCTAGGAAAAAAAATTGCACCATGATAGAAAGCAGGGTTTTAGAAAAATATACCCCAGAATTGCCATTTCATGAAGAATACAAAAAGCAGTGGTGGCATACCCTTTTAAACAAGAGTCAGCTTTAAAAAAGGCCATATTATTCTCATTAGTGTAACACTGATCTTTGTAGCCAAATAGTTTTCAATTAATATTAATGTTCAACATTGTTTGTTATACTGAAACTACCCCCCCAAATAAAAAATTAACAACTGACTTATAACTGCATAGAAAATTTACAACTAACCAAGCATAGATGCATGGTAAAATCTAATGGATTTGGTTGTTACATATAGTACAGTAGATCTAAGGTAAGTCCATTTTTTTTTTTAATTGAAAGGGGTACTTTTGTCTCAGAAATGTATGGCATATATACAGGATTTGCCATAAATGATTGATACAAGCATGGTCAGCAATTTTTGGAATACACATGGAAGTGAATGGAGAGAACTAGACATGCAGAGAAAACCGAGACCTCAATACTCGAATGCATGAGACGTGCCCATATTTTTTACATAAGGGTATAATTTCTAGCATATTCTCAGCATATGACGCAAGTTGCAAAAAAGGGTGGCAAGCACCCAATAGATTTGACGTAGATTCTCAGCAGTGCATCTGCAGCATTTCATGTGATTATCACTCTATACATTACAAAAGGGACAAATGCACAATTATAATCATGTACAGTGATGTTTAAGCAAATTCCCACAAGGCAAATACACTGTGGATTACAATAGCAGTTTTAGGAACGAAATTTAAAAGGAACCCAATAGATGATACATGCTGCCCTATCCAAGGGCAGCATGCATCAGATACAAGCTGCATGATTTCAGCCAGGTATGTTTAACTCTAAAACCCTGCAGTATTACAGAAAAAAAATTTCACACGTACCGATGACAAATAAAAACACACAACCATTATAATCTATGGCGATGCGCACAGGTCATTGTTGTTACACAGACCGTTTAACCCCACACGTAGATGTGTAGCCCTGGTACACAATACCAGGAGGATGAGTGGAGAGGTAACAGTTAAGGTCTCTTCATGACATCATGTACACTTCTGACACACCCAGCAGGGGTGTGGAAGGGAGTGATTTAGTCAGTCAGTGTCCGGACTTCAGAGTGAGAAGTCAGTGTTTCCTGTCCTTGGACAGAGTAAACGTGTCCAGTTTAAGTCTATCATCAGTTCAGAAAGTGGAGTCTGGTGTAGGTGTCTGTATACACCTTAGTCTAGTCAGAGCTGTGCCCCACTGGAAGAAAGACTGAACTATCTATTAAGAGACAAGCAAGGCGAAGGGCAAAGTGGAAGGAAGATAATTGGAAAAGTGCTTTTGACTTGGAAAAGTCCTGCACGTTGCAACCGGTTACTGGGACCGAAGGATCACTATTGTACAGCATAGTGAAGAGAAAACCAGGAATCTACCGGACCCTAGGTCGCGGCAGACAAGCCCCTTATAGTCAGAACGTAGCTGGAGTCAGAGGGTGTGAAGACTTTGAGTTAGTGCACGACAATAAAAGGATTCAGCTCCCTCGCAGGAAGGCTTCTAACACAAATTTGACTGGGCAGAACAGCTAAAGATTAGCTGGAATCATAGAGAGGACTACGCTTCAGGCTGGTCGTACTCAGCTTCATTGGAAAGTAAAGGAGGCCCCTAACTTGCTTAGCTGTTGCCTCAAAGCTCATCCTCCATCAACCCCATCAGCCTCCCTGGGACCTGCCTTATCATCCTGCAAGTAAAGGTATGGAAAGACGTTGACTGTGTGAGACTGAGTTATTATTGCATGCCTGCACAATCCCTACCTAACTACCGACCTGAGGGAAGAGTCCCACCTGTAGGGGACCCGACATCTAGCTGCCTCACCATCCCCTCAGAGATCTACAGCAGCGCTGGTACAAATTACCAGAATACTACAGGTGGCGTCACGAACTGTACATAAATCAATCCCCTGTAAATATATCCCCAACATACGCCAGACCGCCCGGGCCACAGACCGAGCCACAGCTACCTGTGACAAATCCCCATAGACTTCTACGGGCTCGGCTCTGAGTACCCCATTGCCCTGGTAACCCACAATTGTGGTGGCGGGTCGACACAACTTTTGGCGTCACGAACAGGATACGAAACTTGCAGCATTGCGAGCCCTGTGTGCCTGTGGATTGTTTTTGTGAAAAAGGACTGTTTGCTATTTTTGGCGCTAAAATCCGCCATTTTGCCGCCATATTCGCGCCCTCAGGCGCTGGAGAAGAAGGTGGGCGGACCTGAAAAAGCGCGCAGAGTCTTGGACACCGCCCCAACCTGCACCCCAAACCGCATCGCAAACTGCATAGCAATCTCATCGCAAACCGCATCGCAAACTGCATAGCAATCTGCATCGCAAACCGCATCGCAAACTGCATAGCAATCTGCATCGCAAACCGCATAGCGAACTGCATAGCAATCTGCATCGCAAACCAAGCGAACTGCTGCAATCCGCATAGCAAACTGCATCACAATCTGCATTGCAATCCGCATAGCAAATTGCATCGCAAAATAGAGCGGCAGGTCCTGCAACAGGAAGTGAACGCTCTGACATCAGAGCGCCTGCGACGAAGGTCCTGTTCCCACTGCGGTGCCTGTGAAGTAGCAGCATCTGAAACCGGTAGGCTCCGTTTAACCAAGGGGGCGCTAAGATGTCACAACAACCGGCTGACAGTGCGGCCCCGGCCGGAGGCCCCAATCCCGCACCGCTTGGTATTGTAGCGCCAGATGGGGCGCAGGCCCTGCACCCAGTCCGGTAGTCCCGATCATGCCACTAACGCTCCCATATATGCCTGGGGCGAAATGGCTTCCCCAATACAGCGGTGGGCCAGGCACATTAGCAGGCTTCAAGCGGAAGTTATGCAGCATCCTAGAAATGTACTCCATGCCTGAGAGACAAAAAGCTGCTGTGCTAATAGGGCAGCTAACTGGCGCTGCTGAGAGGGAAGTGGAGACTTGGGATACCGTTGATCAGGAGTCGGTGCCTGCGATCTTCCTGAAGCTTCATGCCATATTTGAAGACCGCACAGAAACGGATCTCCGGATGGCCTTCTATCACTGTTCACAACAGCCAGGTGACAGCATCGGGACTATGCTTGCCGACTACAGGGAGCCCTGAGAGCCCTCAAGCAAATTAACAATTTAAATGCTATCGACGAGAATAGAATGCTGAAAGAACAATTTATACAGGGATTGAGATCCCCAGAGGAACGCAGAACTGTAAATTGGTGGTCCTTAGATCATCCGGATGCTACCTTTGATGCCCTAAAGGACATGGCAATAAAAGGGCTGCGGCCCCTGGGCAAACCCGAGGTGGCCACCCAACATCATCAGGGTGAAGTCACTCTGGAACCGGCAGTAACCCCCTGTTCCCCGCTAGTGGCAGAAACCAAAACGCAGGTGACACCTCCTAGTGAATTGGACTGTCTGCGCTCAGAGGTGCGCCAGCTGACTAAAAATCTGGCGCTGTATGAGTGCCCTACAGCTGCGGAAAGAAGAGGAAGGGAAGATCTTGCTAGCTGACTGCCCAGAGGACGTTCCGTGGATGCACCGGAGAAGAAAGAAGACGTCGCCCCCCCGGAGGAGGACAACGCCACCCCCAGGAGCAACCTCTGATCAACACCCTTCTCGTCGAGAGATCATCTGTTATCGCTGCAACCGGAAAGGTCATCTGTCTACACAGTGTCCTTTAAACGGGCAGAACCTGGGTCCAAGGGCCAACACCCAGGAGAATACCCGTCAGGCCCCCTAGACTGGAACCGCAGGTATGTGGGCGGGCGACCCTACCTGTCTATTATCTAGATGGTATTGCTGTTCCAGCTTGTTAGACACTGGGTCCCAGGTGACCCTAATACCTGATGCTCTATATACCAAGTACTGGTCAATGGACAGTCTTAAACCTCCGAGCCTTGACTTTACTGTGTATGCTTCGAATGGTCTTCCTGTAGAAGTACTCGGAACAAAATGTGTAGATGTAAAGGTGGGCAGAGAGGAGTTGAAAGACCAAGGGCTTCTGGTAGTAAAGACTGTAAATGAGGAGAACGGTTTAAATATCATTTTGGGTACTAACATTATCGGTAATTGTTTGGGAGAAGTTGTGTTCTTACTCCAACAGCTCGCTGAGATTGCCCGACCAAGGCAGAGAGGAGTAATCCAAAGAGAGATCCGGGCCCTGGTGTGTCAGCAGCAAGCGAAGCTTACCGACGGCGAAATTGGTAATGTACGGGTCACTGACTCAGTTCCTATTGTGATACCCCCAATGAGTGAAATGATCATTTGGTGCAGGGCAGCCATAGGTCTGAGAGGACAGAATTACCAAGCTGTAGTAGAACCCCACCATTCAGAACATAGACCTACACTTATGACTGCTAGAGGAGTAGTAGAAGTGGTGAATGGAAGAGTACCTGTACGGCTTCTCAATTGGGGAGATGATGAGGTAAATTTACCCCGTTATGCAACCATTGCTAAACTTCATGCTGTTGATAATAATTCTATTCTCCCGGCTGAGTCCTTAGACTCCTGTCAAATAGAGGAGGACAATGACCCAGCAACTCAGGTGGCGGAATGGTGTCAGCAACTCCATGTTGGGACGGACACCACTCCCGCTCACCAGAAGCAAGGGGTATTACGGGTGGTGCAAGAGTACGCCCAAGTGTTTAGCAAAAATCCACTTGATTTTGGGACAATTAAGGGAGTACAACATCATATCCCTACTGGCAATCATCCTCCCATCAAAGAGCGGTATAGGCCCATACCTCCAGCTCATTATCAGAAGGCTAAAGAAATGTTGAATGATATGAAGAAAGCTGGGGTGATAAGGGATAGTTGTAGTCCCTGGGCAGCCCCTCTAGTTCTGGTTAAAAAGAAAGATGGTAGTATGAGAATGTGTGTGGATTACAGGCAGGTGAACCGCATAACACACAAGGATGCATACCCGCTACCACGCATAGAGGAATCATTAGCTGCTCTGAAAACGGCTAACTACTTTTCTACCCTTGATCTGACTAGTGGTTACTGGCAAGTGGCTGTGGCTGAGGAGGATCGTGAGAAAACGGCTTTCACCACCCCAATGGGGCTCTGTGAGTTCGACAGAATGCCGTTTGGGCTCAGTAGTGCCCCAGGAACATTTCAGAGAGTGATGGAAAACTGTCTGGGACATCTCAATTTTGAAACCGTGCTGCTATACCTAGACGACGTTATCGTGTATTCCAAGACATATGAGGACCATCTGAAGCACCTGGCAGAAGTGTTTGAGTCCCTGTCCAGGTACGGGATGAAATTAAAACCCTCAAAATGCCATCTACTCAACAGAAGGTACAATACTTGGGGCACATCGTCAGTTCGGAAGGAGTAGCGCCGGACCCAGAGAAAGTCACTGCCATCCAGAAGTGGCCGGAGCCGAAGAACCTTAAGGAAGTGCGACAGTTCCTGGGACTAACGGGTTACTATAGGAGATTCGTGAAAGATTACACGAAGAAGGCAGCTCCTTTACAGGACCTCCTGGTAGGACAATCTTTAAAGAGCAGAAACCCTCCCTTTAATTGGGTAAAGAACAGGCTGAAGCATTCCAAAAGATGAAAGAGATCCTGACAGGTGATGAGATCTTAACCTATCCTGATTACAGCCAACCGTTCCTGTTGTACACCGACGCCAGTAATGAAGGGTTGGGAGCCGTTCTCAGTCAGAAGCAGAATGGACAAGAAAAAGTCATCGCATATGCTAGCAGAAAACTCAGGCCAACTGAAAGGAATCCGGAAAATTATAGCAGCTTCAAGCTGGAGTTTCTGGCGCTGGTCTGGGCCATTACTGAAAGATTTAAGCACTATCTGGCCTCCAATAAGTTCACTGCGTTACAGACAACAACCCGTTAACGCACCTGGAAACCGCCAAGCTGGGTGCCATGGAGCAGCGATGGATGGCTCGGTTGTCCAATTACCAGTTTACTATCAAGTACCGGGCAGGTCGAAAGAATGCTAATGCTGATGCGTTGTCCCGAAGGCCGCATGACTCTGACACGGAAGAAGAATCGGACGACCTGGAAGAAATTGAGCTACCCGCGTTCCATCGAAATGGGGTAGTCCACGAGCATCAAGTCCACAGAAAGCAGAATGGTGCAACATTAAATCCTTTACCCCATCATAGTTGGAAAGAGACTCAGGACAGTGATCCAGTGGTCAGCCGCATCAAGGAGTTGTTAAGACAGGAAGGCTCCTCTCTGGAAAAGGATGCACCTATGTCAGCCAAGCTCCTGTGGAACGAGAAAAGCAGGTTGTTCCTATACCGTGAGAAGTTGTGCAGAAGATACGTCAACCCC
Organism: Oophaga sylvatica; assembly: GCA_033576555.1. Taxonomy (NCBI): domain Eukaryota; kingdom Metazoa; phylum Chordata; class Amphibia; order Anura; family Dendrobatidae; genus Oophaga; species Oophaga sylvatica. Next base: position 288,030,121 of record JARQOD010000004.1, on the reverse strand, counting down.
AGAACCCATGAAATGGTCTGGCAAATCGTGGTCCCCAAGGCAGACGTCCCAATGGTGTTGGAAGCGTACCACGATCAAGCAGGACACTTTGGCTGGAGGAAGCTGGAGACCCTGTTGAGATGCCGGTTCTACTGGGTAGGGATGCGCAGCTCCGTCGAGAGGTGGTGTCGGAACTGTGGACCCTGTGGTCTCAGAAGAAAGGACTACGGTAGTCAAAAGGCCCCCCTGCAACCTATCCGGACGACTCGTCCCCTGGAGATTGTGGCCCTGGACCACGTCAAACTGTCGCCGAGTAGATCTGGATACTCATACGCCTTGACCATGGTGGACCATTACTCCAGATTTCTGGTAGTCGTTCCAGTGAAAGACCAGACCGCAGTGACGGCCGCGAAGACCTTTCAAGCAAGCTTCTGCAGACCGCATGGGTATCCCGAGCAAGTCTTAACCGATCAGGGACCTGCTTTCGAAGCTGATTTATTCAAGGAATTCTGTCAAATGTACGGGTGCAAGAAAATAAGAACAACACCATATCACCCTCAAACCAACGGTCTTTGTGAAAAGATGAACCATATTGTCCTTGACTTGTTGAGATCCATACCGTTGGAAGACAGGAATCGATGGCCGGATTTACTACCTGATTTGGTTGATTTGTATAATCATATACCTGTAAGCTCAACTAACTGCACTCCAGCCTATCTTATGAGAGCAAGGCCCTGGAAAACTACCAATGGATCTAGAACTTGGAGTGGTAGAACCGGAGGCAGACGACGCTGTTGAGAACTGGGACGTCAATCGGCAAGAGCAATACAGAAGAGTACAAATCTGTGTGGAGGAAAGTCTCAATAAGGCACGGGAGAAACAGGAAGATGTTTACAACAGAAATGCTCCTGCCAAGCCTCTGATGCCTGGAGAGGTAGTATTAAAAAGAAAAAGAAAGATGCACAAACTGGATAATCAGTGGGAGCAAGAACCCTACGTCATACAAGATTCTAAATACGACAACAGAAAAGTTTGTGTCGTCAGTAAAGACGGAGGAAGAACAACAACCACTGTGTCCAGAGATCATTTGAAGTTGTGTCCAGAACACTTAAAGAGTTGTGAAAAGAACCCTGTCTTCAATCAAAGAGAAAGAAAGGAAGAGGTCCTACACACCGATCTGGGAGATTTTCCTGCGGATTGGCCCCGACTGGGAGATGCTGTGATAATTCCAGTGTTGCAGTTTTATCAGCCACAAGAGGAAGTTTTACCTCCAGTTGTGCCTGTGGTGCCAGTTGAGCCCGTCCAGGAGTTACCCATTCCAGCAACACCTCAACCTGTAGAACCTCAAGATGGATCATCTGAAGCAGCGCCCCATACTATGGGATCCCCTGGTGAAGCTGACTCACACCGCCCAGCCATCAGTACGCTTGCCAGATCCATAGAAAGGTTAAGGCAGTTCTATAGTTTGCCGTTACGCAGTGCAGACAGATCGCAACTTGTTATACCTGAAACTACACCACGTAGATCAGAGAGAATCACAAAAGGGAAATTACCCATTAGATATCAGCAGTGATTATAACGAATTGATGTAAACATTGTAAAAGTCTATATATAAATGTGTTTTTTCTCTATTATGTCTTCGTTTAACAATGGACTCAGAGGCTGAGGACTGAGCCAGCCCAAAAACTGTATCCTGTAAATAGTTGCACTAAAGTGCCTTCTTAATGGTTTCACATGAAACCTTGACTCACCTCTGAACCAAAAACCCGTGTGGTGTGGCACTGAGTGAGGTCTGCATTTGGATGTCCTGCAGCCCACCCAGGACCCACGTTGAAGGTTTGGTGCGGGTCCTTCACAAGTATCTTGTATATATATTTATTAAATGCTATTTGATACTTTTGTATTTCTATATGTAAAATGTTATTGTTCGTAACGTTCAAGGTGTTCTCACCTCCCGGATGGGAAGAAGTTAATGTTTGTTGTTATGCATAAACAAAATTTTCTGTCTTCTTGTATTTTACAGCCCGGGAGTGCTGTCATTTACCATGGGGAATGTGTAGCCCTGGTACACAATACCAGGAGGATGAGTGGAGAGGTAACAGTTAAGGTCTCTTCATGACATCATGTACACTTCTGACACACCCAGCAGGGGTGTGGAAGGGAGTGATTTAGTCAGTCAGTGTCCGGACTTCAGAGTGAGAAGTCAGTGTTTCCTGTCCTTGGACAGAGTAAACGTGTCCAGTTTAAGTCTATCATCAGTTCAGAAAGTGGAGTCTGGTGTAGGTGTCTGTATACACCTTAGTCTAGTCAGAGCTGTGCCCCACTGGAAGAAAGACTGAACTATCTATTAAGAGACAAGCAAGGCGAAGGGCAAAGTGGAAGGAAGATAATTGGAAAAGTGCTTTTGACTTGGAAAAGTCCTGCACGTTGCAACCGGTTACTGGGGACCGAAGGATCACTATTGTACAGCATAGTGAAGAGAAAACCAGGAATCTACCGGACCCTAGGTCACGGCAGACAAGCCCCTTATAGTCAGAACGTAGCTGGAGTCAGAGGGTGTGAAGACTTTGAGTTAGTGCACGACAATAAAAGGATTCAGCTCCCTCGCAGGAAGGCTTCTAACACAAATTTGACTGGGCAGAACAGCTAAAGATTAGCTGGAATCATAGAGAGGACTACGCTTCAGGCTGGTCGTACTCAGCTTCATTGGAAAGTAAAGGAGGCCCCTAACTTGCTTAGCTGTTGCCTCAAAGCTCATCCTCCATCAACCCCATCAGCCTCCCTGGGACCTGCCTTATCATCCTGCAAGTAAAGGTATGGAAAGACGTTGACTGTGTGAGACTGAGTTATTATTGCATGCCTGCACAATCCCTACCTAACTACCGACCTGAGGGAAGAGTCCCACCTGTAGGGGACCCGACATCTAGCTGCCTCACCATCCCCTCAGAGATCTACAGCAGCGCTGGTACAAATTACCAGAATACTACAGGTGGCGTCACGAACTGTACATAAATCAATCCCCTGTAAATATATCCCCAACATACGCCAGACCGCCCGGGCCACAGACCGAGCCACAGCTACCTGTGACAAACCCCATAGACTTCCATGGGCTCGGCTCTGAGTACCCCATTGCCCTGGTAACCCACAATTGTGGTGGCGGGTCGACACATAGACATGTCCATTTTTCTCCGGCAGCAAGGATGACAATACGTACTGCACATGCGCACATGGATGACATAAGTGGGACATCCGTGTGACACGTACCATAATAGAAATTACAGAATGTTAGGTGTTAAAGATGTGCAAACATAGATAAATGTTAAGTAATAGGTACATTAACGTTACCGCTCATCTGAGTCGCCCGGGTCACATTGCCCGCAGCATGTCCCAGCGACTCTCATGAATGGTAACAATACTGATATCAACGCTGTTCAGAGACGCCAGGTCTCACGCACTGTTGCTTTACCCGGCAGTGGCTGTTTATAAATACTATGGAGCCTCAGAACAAGGCTCCAGAGTCTTTGCATGGAGGTTTCGACGGACTTAATTGGATTTGCTTAGTCTACATCGGATTTGGTGGGCTAAAGTTGGACCTGCATGGGATTATTATTTTTGTTCAATACAGTGGTGAACCAGGAAAAGTGTTGGGGAGTGTTTTTTTATTTTATTACTAGGCTAGTAATGGGGGTGTCTGATAAACACCTCTTCATTACCAACACCAGGGTTTTATGCCACATGAACCTCAATCCACATTACCCAGATTGCTACCACACAAGGTCGATCGGGAAGAGTGAAGGGAAGGACCAGAATTGCAGCATCTCATGTGAATGGCCACTTCTGGGGTGGGAATTTTTTGGTTGGGACGGGCCCAATAACCATGGACCTTCCCAGCCTGATATTATCAGGTCTCAGCTGTCTGCTTGACCTTTGCTGGATATCAAAAATTGGGGGAGACCCCACGTCATTTTTTTTCATATATTTGGTAATACATGTACAGTAAGCTACATATGCAAAACACAAATTATATATCTCACAGATATCTATTTATCCATCTATTAATCTATTTACCCCATATCTATCGATTTATATCTTTGCATACCTTTAACACTTAAAAATATGCCATTTCTATTCTGCATTCCATTCCAGTACGTATCACACATGCACACACAGATGACCAAAAGAAAACCACATGAAAAGCAAAAATGGACTGTCTCACTCATTTTTTTCAAGCAGACGTGTGAAGGAGGCCTAACAGTGTTGAGGCCAATACCATGCGATAATGAGAGGAGAAATGGGGCATGTGTAGAAGTTATAACAAGCAGGAGAGAGTGGAGAGATATAGTCATTCCACTAATAAATGGCCAATTGTCTAAGGCTGTATGTGAGGGACTACTTTTTCTGCAGGTCAGGAGAGGAAAACAGATAAGGAGTTAGCAGACTATGACTGCAGTGCACTTATGAGAGATTCTGCTGCAAATATAGGAGCTGTTCTCTATTAAGTTTTAATATTTAGAAACTGCGCAAAAAAAAAAGAAGCTTACTTGCACTCGAATGCGACTATCCACAGCTTTGAGAACTTTCACATTGTTGATGGGTTTTATTTCGATAAGTAAAGCCAGGTATCTGGAAACTAAGTAAAATTGTAATTTTAATGTAAAAAAATATTGCAAATATTAATACTTCATCTTTTGACCACTGCATTTAAATCACAGGGAAAAAAAATTAAAAATAAATTGTCTGAAACTTTATAATTTTGCACAATTTTTATCTTATGATTTAATAACATTGCACATCTATAACAAAGTCTATATGTGACCTTTTTGCAAGGATCCAAAATCCCTTTGACATAAAATGAAAACCAGGTAACAGGCTGAAAAAATCAAGGATGGATGAGAGAAAATTGTATTGGCACATTAAATCTGTGAATGCGTGGCAAAGGACAGAACCGAAAAGACTTCAGAATGGCCGCAGCTTCCTGTCCCCAGATGGCAGGAAGATCTGCTGTAGGACAAACATTGCAGCTCTAAAAGTACTCCTTTTATGATTGTGCACAAAGAAAAAAAACAAAACAACTTATTGTACACGCTAAACATACAAGATAATTTTAATTTTTCACCCAAGAACCTCGTGTATAAAAGGAATGACAAGAAAATCCATTTAGTCTAGACATACTTTACATAACTTTAGTGTTATAAAAATGCTTGTAAGCATAGGATAAACTCAAGGAACAGAATGTACATCTATTTCCATATAACCACTGTATAACTGTCAAGAATGCATATTTCCGTATATTAATGGGCATTGCTTTCCACGTGCATGAAGTATAAAGCTTTGGGTGCCATCGCTCAGCAACAAAAGATACTGAAAAAAGCCAATCCTATCGCAAGGTCATAAGATGTATAAACAACAGACATACTGTTATGTGCTGTCCTCAAAGGCTTACTTATTGCTATGTAGGATATTTATCACGGAGAAAAAAAAAGAGAACCTGAGTCTTTTGCTAATTAGTAAAAAATGAATAAACTTTATTAAATATAATTAACACACATATGTGCAAGATAAAAGAGAAAGAATTCTGGAGCAGAGATACGTGATAGTACATACAAATACAAATCAGTGACATATAAACCCAAATAACCACGAGTGCCTGGCATGCCACTAGAAGGCAGGTTAGGTATAAAGTTTACTGATGTCCTATAATGCTAACCAAGGTTGATATGCTTACGCACAAGCCCATTATTTAGATCTAAGTCAAACAATCCCAATACTAATGTAATAAAAAATCCAAGGAGAAGGAAAGGTTAGTGTTTAAGTTTATCCCAAAAGGTAACTGCATGAGTTGGATTTATTGCAAGTGCATATAGGAGAAATCAATTGCTGACACCTAGAGGTAAACTGTGACCATAGAGCAGAGATAACCAAACTCCTATGGCTGATGAGAGACTAGAAGCAATAAGGGCAAAGCAAAGAAAAAATAGACCGCAATGGGACAGTGAAGAGTTAATAGTTAACCTGCATGAAGCGCGATATGCCAGGACACCCGGTCCTCTACGTACGTTTTGGTACACTTCCTTCTTCAGGGTTGTGGCTTTTAAGGTCAAATGTCCCTAGATCCAGCTCACCCGGTCACATGGGCAGCTAGGACTAATCAGGATGAAATAACGGCGCATGCGCCCTGCCACCGCGGCCAACCATGTGAGCGCGTCATCCCGTCGGACATGCCAGGTCGCGTGGGGTGGCCGGCGCCTGGGCGTTACCACGCAACCTAACAAGTCATAAGATAGGAGACTGCACAGAGGAGGAAACCCAGGGGGAGACACCGCGCATGCACACACATCCCAAATAAGGTGCCTGTGCTAAATAAGGTGTCTATGTGCAAACTGCAATTAAAAAGGTGATATCTACGATGGCCTTAAATAAATTGATGATATATGATGGCATTATGACTTTCCAATACAATTGCACATACAAAAACTGGTATTACACCTACCGGTAATTATATTTCCAGGAGTCCATCCTGACAGCACCCTGGAGGACGTCCTCCTTCTCCTTGCAGGGACAGGAAAGCACACAAGAGGTTAAAAGGCCCGCTCCACCCCCTCTACCTCAGTGATTAACAAGTACCACACCATGGCTCATGCAAATAACACTTTAATGATACCATCATATTACATCATATGATACATCAAAATAAGGGGGGGGAAGTACCCGTGCTGTCAGGATGGACTCCTGAAAATATAATTACCGGTAGGTGTAATACCAGTTTCCCAGGACGTCCCTCCTGACAGCACCCTGGAGAGTACCAAAGGACCTTCTCAGGGTGGGATTACTGCCTGTAGCACCTTCCTACCAAAGGCAGTATGTTGACCCAACATTACATCTAATCTGTAGTGTCTACAAAATGTATTAAATTTGGCCCAAGTTGCAGCTCTGCAAATTTGGTCTACCGAGGCACTTGCTCTCTCGGCCCAGGAAGCCGATATTGCTCTAGTGGAGTGTGCCCTCAGACCTTCAGGGGGACTAGAACCGTCCGCCTGATAAGTGTCTGAGATGACTTTGATTATCCATCTAGCTAGCTATAGAAGCTTTAGAAGCTTTTTTACCTTTGTTTTTACCCCCGAACAAAATAAAGAGGTTGGAATCTAATCTCCATGTTTTGGTGGCCTCCAAATAGTCCAAAACTGCTTGTCTAACGTCAAGCGAATGGAGTATTTGTTCCTTCTCATTAGATGGTTTGTCACAAAAAGTAATATAATTTCCTGGTTGATATTATCATTGGACACTACCTTTGGTAAAAAGGCTGGGTCTAATTTTAGGATTATACAGTCATCTCTGATTTGCAAATATGGATGTTTCATCGATAGGGCCTGAATTTCTCCTATCCTTTTGGCCGTAGTAATGGCTACTAAAAAGGCCGTTCGCCAAGTGCAATATGAAATGGGCATTTCTTGGTTAGAAGCATAAGACCCCCTGCATAATGCATTAACCACTAAATTTAAATCCCAGAGGGGAGTTAACTGTCTAATTGTGGGGCGTAACCTTTGAGTAGCCTTTATAAATCTTACAATCCAAGGGTGAGATGCCAATGGAAAGTCAAGAAAGGAACTAAGGGCCGCAATCTGGACTTTAAGCGTGCTTGGCTTTAACCCTTTGTTAAAGCCAGCCTGCAAGAAATCTAGGATACTTGGTATGTTAGGGAACCCTCCAACACACTAGATCTGCCGCCCTCTAGACAAAACCTCTTCCAGATTTTTAGGTAAATCGCCGAAGTAACCGGCTTCCTGCTGGCCTGGATAGTGGCTATAACCTGATCTGATAAGCCTTTCGCTTTTAGGATGTCCCTCTCAGGATCCACGCCGAGAGGTGTAGAGATTCGGGTTCGGGTGATATACTGGACCCTGGTGAATCACATTGCTTCTCAGTGGTAGCTCGATCGGGTTTTCCTCCATCATCCCACCTAGAAGGGGAAACCAGCTTCTCCTCGGCCAGAACGGAACTACTTGTAAGGTTCTGTGTACATGTTCCTGAAACTCAGTTTGTTCGTCAGCCATTTTACTTTCTGTCTTACTGCAGCTATCTTGCCCTCAGTCAAAATGGAGTTTCCAGCTTGCATGTTCCCGCCCTGATTCTCTCCTTTTGCTTCTTAAGCAGCCACAGCTGAGCAATCAGTGCTTCAGAATCTAGCCTGCAGTGAACCTGTGACCTGACTCCTAAAGCTTTGGACCTTGTACTCCAGCTATTCCTACTGAGGAACTCTGAAGCACTTGTGGACTCTGAACCCTGCTCTTTGAAAGACCCACGTTTGCATGGACTTACGGTAACAGAGAAGAAGATCCTGAACCTGTTGTGGAGAGTGATTGCTGAGCTTAGATTACTCTGGCCTGCTGTGTCTCCTGCTTCTGTGTCTGCAAACTGTGTGACTATTTTTGCCAACTTGTATGAAGTAATACAAGACTTTCTATATCAAACCTGTGTCTCATGTATTTTCATCGCACCCAAGCACAAGACGCTATATGAACTGTACTACATACATTACAAGATTCTGAAGCCAAAACGTTAGTGTCTGCTGGGTCTGGAAAGGCTGTGTCTGCTGTAACTGTGGATATCGGATGTCCGGTTGTACTTTCTGTGATGACAGTGGTTGTGACTTCTCACAACCATTTCAGGTGAGCAATTCCCTTAAGTGTTTTTTTTTTTTCTGCAGTGTTACCACAGGTAAACACTATTGTTTTTTTTTTTTCTTTTCTCTTTTTTGTCTGCTGTAACTGTGGATATCAGATGTCTGGGTGAACTTTCTGTGATGATAGTGGTTGTGACTTCTCACAACCATTCCAGGTGAGCAGTTCCCTTAATTTTTTTTTCTCTCTGCAGTGTTACCACAGGTAAACACTATTGTTTTTTTTTTCTCCTCTCCTCTTCTTCCAGTACTCCTGTCTTAAAAGATCTGGAAAATGGAGGCCCGCATAAAGGAACTTTGCGGAGTGACTGATAATATCCTTGCAGATTTGCAGAATATAAAGACCCGTTTTCAAGCCTACAGGACCTCACTAATCACAATTTGCAAGTGTTTGGACAGACTGCCCAGGATTTGCGAGCCAGGATTGAGGTTCTAGAAGGGCGAGTCCAGGCTCCTGCCGTAGCCCCGAGTTCTGGGATTCCCAAGTTGCCCCTTTTCGTTTTGGCGGTGAACGTGAGAAATTCAGGGGATTTATTAATCAATGCAATCTTTTTTTTTCTGCACATGCTTCACAATTTCCCACTGAACGATCTAAGGTGCTTACTATAATTATGTTGCTTACCAACAAGGCTTTGATGTGGGCAAACCCTCTGATTGAGACTGAGGATGATTGTTTGAATCACCTTGATGCTTTTATTTCAGCCATGGGGCAGGTGTTTGATGACCCCAATCGAGGTGCAACAGCTGAAGCAGCCATGTTAGCTTTGCGCCAAGGTAAGCACTCGGTAGCTGAATATGCCTTGGATTTCAGGAGATGGGCCCTTGATACCACCTGGGACAGTTCCGCCAAAAAATCTATTTTTCGAAAGGGGTTATCTCCACTGATTAAGGATGAACTTGCTCGTGCCGACCCTCCCACTGCGTTAGGTGACTTTATTAACTACTGCATCCGTATTGATACTCGTCTGACTGAACGCAGGCAAGAGAGATGGTTCGAAAGCAATCGCACTAACCTTTTCCTACCTTCCTCTCCAGCTAAGGAACCTTTGAGTAGGATTACACGGGAACCTGAACCTATGCAGGTAGACTCTTTACAACGACGGGTTAGTGATGCACGCAAGGAACATCGTTTTAAGGAGAATCTATGTTTCTATTGTGGTAAGTCAGGGCACTTCATTATAAACTGCCCCAGCCGTTCTCGTAAGACTACTGCAGCACTCATTCATTGTGAGTGTTGCGAGAGGGGATCTGTCAGGTCCGAGCCTCAGGCTCCAGAGAGATCTGCAGCAACAGATCTTGATTTCTGGACTTAAACTCCGTTACCTCTGAGGACGTTGACTGTGTAAACGCTGCCATTTTTCAAGTTTCCTCAGCGGTGTCCCAGCTGAGTTGTAAGAAAAACAATTCTCATTGCTTTCTTTCCATCAAACTCTGGGTTGACTCAGCTTGGGTGTCTAGCTCTGCTATGATCGACTCAGGGGCAAGTGGAAATTTTATGGATGTCTCCTTTGCTCTGAAACAGGGGATACGTTCAGTGAAGAAGGCTACTCCAGTACAGATGGAAACTGTGGATGGCTCCCTGCTGACCTCTGGACCAGTGGATCAGGAAACAGAGCCTTTGAGGGTTCTTATGGGTAAAGATCATCAAGAGAAACTGTCCTTTATGCTTATCTCTTCTCCCCACTTTCCCATTATTCTAGGGCTACCATGGCTGCAGGCTCAGAATCCTACCATTAACTGGGAGACCAAGGAATTACACTTTCCAGAGAAACAGATGAGTCCAAAAGTTTCAGCTTGCTCTGTTCCTAAAGGAACCATGTCAGTCCCTGAACTACCAGCTGTATACCAGGACTATGTGGATTTATGTGACAAGAAGAACGCTGACCAGCTTCCTCCTCACCGTCCATATGATTGTCCAATTGAATTATTACCCGGAGCAGAGATACCTTTTGGTAAGATCTACCCCCTGGCGGGGCCCGAGCTAAAGGCTTTAAAGGATTACATAGACGAAAATCTAGCCAAGGGCTTCATACGCCCCTCTTCATCTCCTGCAGGTGCACCCATCTTCTTTGTAAAGAAGAAAGATGGATCTCTGAGACCATGCGTAGACTATAGGGAACTCAATAAGGTTACTATTAGAAACCGTTATCCATTGCCTTTAATCCCTGAGTTATTGGAGAGAAGTGCGACATGCCAAAATTTTCTCTAAACTAGATCTTCGTGGGGCCTATAACTTAGTCCGTATTAGACCTGGGGATGAATGGAAGACTGCATTCAGGTCACGCTATGGACACTTTGAATATCTAGTTATGCCTTTTGGTCTGAGTACCGCCCCAGCCCCTTTCCAACACTTGGTGAATGACATCTTCAGGGATCTCCTAGATACATTCGTGGTAATTTATTTGGATGATATTCTAATTTTTTCTAACTCCACAGAGGAACATCATGGACATGTGAGAATGGTCTTGGAACGTCTAAGACAAAATCATCTTTACATCAAACTTGAAAAGTGTGAATTCCATAGGACCGAAATTCAATTTCTGGGGTATGTACTGTCTACACAAGGAATTAGTATGGATGGAAGCAAAACCCAAGCCATCAAGGATTGGCCAAGTCCTAGAAATGTGAAGGAGGTACAGCGCTTCATCGGGTTTGCCAACTTCTATAGACGTTTCATTAGAAATTTCTCTGAGGTAGTGTCACCTATCACCCAACTTACCCGGAAAGAGTCTAGGTTCTCCTGGACTCCCCAAGCCCAGGAAGCATTTTCCCGTCTAAAAGATAAATTTACCACTGCACCTATCCTAGTACATCCCAACCCCGAGCTTGCCTTCATAATAGAGGTGGATGCTTCAGACTGTGCCGTTGGAGCTATACTCTCTCAGAGAACAGGTGAGAAAAATGTCTTGCATCCCTGTGCCTTCTTTTCCCAGCAGTTGTCTTCGGCTGAGAGGAACTACGATGTGGGCAATAGAGAGTTGTTGGCCATTATTGCCGCCTTCAAAGAATGGAGACACCTTCTTCAGGGAGCTGCACAGCAAATAGTCGTCCTGACAGACCATCGTAACCTTGAGTTTATCAGGTCGGCTAAGTGCCTGACTCCTCGCCAGGCTCGCTGGAATCTTTTCTTAAACAATTTAATTTTATCATTTCTTATAGACCAGGATCGCGCAATGGAAAGGCTGATGCACTCTCTAGGATTTACTCAGCAGAGACACGTCCAATTACTCCTCCTAAGACTATTCTTCCTGACTCTAGATTCCTAGGAGTAATTCATAATCAAGACCTACTTAAGGACATCAAGGAAGCATACCATGCGGATTCCTTTTTGGCACAACCCCCAAGGGACGTAAGTCTTGTCTTTAAGAATGGTGTGTGGATTCAGGGACAAGCCTGTATATTCCTGAAACAGTCAGATTGAGAGTATTGCAACTCATTCACGATTCCAAGATAGCTGGGCATAGAGGAATTCTAAAGACACAGGAATTTCTCTCTCGTTTCTTTTGGTGGCCCACTTGCAGGAAGGATGTTTTAAACTATGTCACTTCATGTGAAGTCTGTGCAAGATGCAAAACACCTCGCTCCTCACCAACTGGTCTGTTACAGCCTCTTCCCACCCCGTCCGTGGGGATCCATTTCTATGGACTTCATTGTGGAGTTACCAACCTCTCAAGGGAAGAACACCATTCTAGTGGTGGTTGACCGTCTAACAAAGGCAGCTCATTTTATCCCTTGTGTCGGCTTACCCACTGCAAAACAGACATCAGATTTGATGATTAAAGATGTGTTTCGCTTACATGGAGTACCGGATGAGGTTATTTCGGATCGAGGGGTGCAATTCACTTCTAGGTTTTGGCAAAATTTCTGTGCAGCATTGGACATTAAAGTAAACCTTTCTTCTGCTTTTCATCCCCAGACTAATGGACAGACCGAACGAACCAATCAAACCCTGGAGCAGTATCTCCGCTGCTTTATCTGCCACCTACAGGATGATTGGGTGGATCTACTTCCATTAGCTGAGTTCTCGTATAACAACTCTCAGAGTGCCTCCACTAAGCAGTCTCCTTTTTACTCTAATCTAGGTTATCATCCTAACATTCTACCACGATTTCCATAGAAACGCCTTTACCAGCAGTGGCTGAAAGAATCACGTCTTTACAGAAGAATATGGATCTTCTAAAGGAGAATCTGGAATCGGCTCAGGAAAGGTACAAGAAAGCAGCATATAAATTTCGTAAACCTGCACCAGCTTTCAAGATAGGAGACTTGGTCTGGCTGTCAACCAGAAATCTTAAGTTAAGGATTCCATCGTCTAAGTTGGGACATAAGTACATTGGACCCTATAAAATCAGTAAAATTATAAGTGCCGTTGCTTGTCGTCTTCAACTGCCTAGAACTATGAGAATTCACCCTGTCTTTCATGTATCCCTACTAAAGGCTGCGACACCCAATACGTTTCCTGGACGTTCTTCTCCTTGCCCTGACCCAGTGCTAGTCGATGGTCAGGAAGAATTTGTGGTGGAAAGGATTTTAGATTCCAGGTTGTATAGAAATCAGTTACAATATCTGATTAAATGGCAGGGCTACCCAGTGGAGGACAACTCATGGGAACCAGTCAATAACGTTAATGCTCCTCGCTTGCTCCGTCAGTTTCATCAGAGGTACCCACACAAGCCTGGCCTGAGGTCATCCGGAGGTTGTCCCTAAGGGGGGAGTAATGTAAGGTTCTGTGTACATGTTCCTGAAACTCAGTTTGTTCGTCAGCCATTTTACTTTCTGTCTTGCTGCAGCTATCTTGCCCTCAGTCAAAATGGAGTTTCCAGCTTGCATGTTCCCGCCCTGATTCTCTCCTTTTGCTTCTTAAGCAGCCACAGCTGAGCAATCAGTGCTTCAGAATCTAGCCTGCAGTGAACCTGTGACCTGACTCCTAAAGCCTTGGACCTTGTACTCCAGCTATTCCTACTGAGGAACTCTGAAGCACTTGTGGACTCTGAACCCTGCTCTTTGAAAGACCCACGTTTGCATGGACTTACGGTAACAGAGAAGAAGATCCTGAACCTGTTGTGGAGAGTGATTGCTGAGCTTAGATTACTCTGGCCTGCTGTGTCTCCTGCTTCTGTGTCTGCAAACTGTGTGACTATTTTTGCCAACTTGTATGAAGTAATACAAGACTTTCTATATCAAACCTGTGTCTCATGTATTTTCATCGCACCCAAGCACAAGACGCTATATGAACTGTACTACATACATTACACTACTAGGATTACCCTTGCTCGGTCTTCTCTGATCTTTCTGAGGACCGCTGGAATGAGTGCAAGTGGTGGAAAGGCGTATGAGAGAGGTTCGTTCCAGACTTGGCTGAACGCATCTATTCCTTCCGGGCCATCTAGCGGGTCTAGAGAGTAGAACCTGGGAACCTTCGAATTTTTCCTTCTTGCGAAGAGGTCTATATTCGGGGTCCCCCAACGCTGGCACAGCTCCTAGAAAATGTCCTTGTTGAGCTCCCACTCTGTTGGACAAACCTCCTTCCGACTTAAATAGTCCGCTAGATCGTTCTGGGCACCTTCTAGATGTACCGCCGAAACTGAAAGAATTGTTTTTTCTGCCCAGGAAAATATTTCTCCCGCCAGATCCTGAAGTTGACAGTGTCTGGGCCCTCCTTGATGTTTTAGAAAAGATACCGTTGTAACATTGTCGGACAAAATTCTGACGTGTCTTCCGGCCAATACCTCTTCGTTTCGTCTTAGAGTCTCCCATACTGCCAACAATTCTCGGAAGTTGGAAGATCTTCTTCTGACATAATCGGGCCACTTGCCTTGGAAAAATCTTCCTTCTAAGTGGCCACCCCAACCCCACTCGCTGGCATCCGTAGTAACCACCACACACGGAGAGGTGATCCATAGACAACCTGTTTGGAGGTTTACAGGTTGCATCCACCACAGCAACGATTCCTTCACCGTTCTTGAAAGCGACATTCTCTTGTCTAGGGACATATGATTCCGGTCCCATGTTGAAAGAATCTGTCTCTGCAGAGGTCTGGAATGGAATTGCGCCCATCTGACACACGGGATACAGACTGTCATTAGGCCCAGAACCTTCATAGCTTCTCTTATGGAGGTGCATCGTTTTAAAAGTCTTTTGACTTTGGTTTTCACTTCTCCTTGTTTTTCCTTGGGTAACAGGGATATTCTTCTTTTGGAGTCTAATAGAACCCCTAAAAAGATTTTTCTGTATTCTGGAATCAGATCCGACTTCTCCCAATTGATTACCCATCCTAGGAATTCTAGGACTGCAATAGTTCGGTTCCTCCGGGTTCTTAAAGCTTCTTTTGATTCTGCAATCATAAGGAAGTCGTCTAAATATGGAACAATTACTATTCCTTGACTTCTCAGGTAGGCCACTACCTCTGCTACCAGTTTTGTAAATATACGGGGAGCCGAAGCTAGCCCGAAAGGAAGGCCTCTGAACTGGAAGTGTTTGGTCTGGGACGGCAGTTCCACTGCAAATCTTAGAACCTTCTGAGAGGAAGGGTGAATAGGAACCTGAAAATAGGCATTCTTTAAGTCGAGCGTACACATGACTGCCCCTCTGTCTATTAGATGAATTGCTGAGCAAATGGATTCCATTCGAAATCTCTTGTATTTGACAGAAGTGTTTAGGGGTTTTAGATTTATAATGGTTCGGGTTCCCCCTGACGGCTTTGGGATGGAAAACAGGGAAGAGTAATGACCTTTCCCCCTTTCCTCTGGTGGGACCGGAATTATGACCTTTGAACATAACATGTCCTGCAGGTCCGCCCACATGGGGGAGTCCAGCTGAACTACTGTTGGTGAAATATATCTTTCGGGGGGTGGAAATAAATGCTCTATTTTGTACCCTTCCAAGATGGTTCTGAGAACCCACTGGTTTACGGTAACCTGAGCCCAGGCCTCTGAGAAATATTTGAGCCTCCCCCCGATAACTCTGGCGTCATTGCCTCTTGGACCTTGAGGATGAAGAAAAGGAAGGTTTTCTTGCGTTTTGACTATAGGGAACTCTATACGTTCCTCTAGAGGACCTGCTCTGACTCCTAAAGTCAGGTTGACGTCTAGGGGGGAAACTTCTATGAAAGGGCTGTGGCTGCTTTGGTTTCTCTTCAGGAAACCTTTTCTTTTTGTCAGAAGCGGATTCTAAGAAATCATCTAGCGCCGGACCAAAAACCTTTGAGCCTGAGAAGGGAATAGAACATAATTTTGATTTGGATGCATTATCCCCAGACCATGATCGTAGCCAAATAGCCCTTCTAGCCGCATTAGATAGTGAACTATTTCTTGCAGCGAATCTTACTGATTCCGCCGAAGAATCAGCAAGATATGCCGTAGCAGACTTTATTAAAGGCAAAGAAGCTAGAATATCTGCTCTAGGCGTCTTATTGGAAAGATGATCTTCCAATTGACCCATCCAGAAAGCCATAGATCTGGCTACCGACGTAGCTGCTATGTTGGTCTTAATAAGGGCTGACGAAGATTCCAATGCCCTCTTTAACAGAATGTCCGCTCTTCTGTCCATAGGATCACGCAGGCTTGAAGAGTCTTCAAAAGGAATGGATGTCTTTTTGGCTACTCTCGCCACTGGGACATCAATCTTAGGAGTATCTTCCCATAAACTTATATCTTCCGGATCAAAAGGTAGACGACCTTTGAACTCGCGGTTTAAGACAAGTCTACGTTCCGCATCCTTCCATTCATCCATAATCATAGTACGGATGTGATCGCTAACAGGAAACACTCTTTTCCTCTGGAACGTAAGACCCCCAAACATTAAGTCCTGTCTGGACTGTGGTTTCACGGTTTCTTCTACCTGCATAGTATCTCTAACAGCCTTCACTAGTTCATCCGTGTCTTCAACCTGGAATAGATATTTCCTATTTTGATCCTGTATATCCGGTGGAAGTTCACCCTCTTCACAAGGATCCTCTTCCATCTGTACAGGTTGATCCTCTGAACTCCCATCTGATTAATCTAAATCCATCTCCATCTTACTCGCTTACGATCCTGTCTCGGACTAGACGGACGTTGCTTAGAAATATCGGATATGGAAGCCTGCACTTCCTCTCGTATCATGGCCCTCATTTCATCCCGAAGAGACGATTGCTCCCCTTCCATAACCTTGGAAGTACAAGGCTTGCAGAGGGCTTTCTTATAGGAACTTGCTAATTTCACATGGCAAATGGGGCATCTATTGGATTTTGAAACCGATTTGCTCGATTTTTCCACTGTAGATTGGGAGCTGTTGCCGATCCCTTATCCTATAATTTAAGATTAGGGACAGTCAGTCTATTATTCCAGGAATCTACCAGAGATCAAGTCTGGCTAACAGTGGGGTTTTGTCGCGCTTTCCGCGATCTTACCCCTCCCTCGACAGATCCATCCTCCATTATTCCACAGCTGGTCTTTTCTCCCTTTAGGAAAAAGACACTGGCTTGTCTGGTGGCGAGCGTTTCTTTACTGTCGGCGCTTTTAAATGATCCATGCCTGCACCCAGATCAATGACCCGGAAGTGGAATCGTTACCTTTGCGTTCCACAGTGGAACGCACGCCGCTCTGCCGCCACCGCCGATGATTCCTCCTTGCCGCCCGCCCGGAGTGTTCTTACCTCCTGCGGGAGCGCGCGCAACAGCGCGCCTGTCAGATCGTAGAGTCGAGAGCCTCCCCTTGGGAGGAACGACTCTTTCCAGGCGCCGTCCGCTGCCTGGTCTCTGCGGTCGAGGGACTCCCCTCCGGGAAGTTTCGAGCCTGGCTGCTCCCCAAGGGATCGGGTCCTGACCGCGTCGTACCCTCCCCAGCCCTCCGGTAAGTAGCGCCGCTGCGCTTCCTCCTGTGTGTCCCTCCATGCAGGGACAGGGAACACTGAGGTAGAGGGGGTGGAGCGGGCCTTTTAACCTCTTGTGTGCTTTCCTGTCCCTGCAAGGAGAAGGAGGACGTCCTCCAGGGTGCTGTCAGGAGGGACGTCCTGGGAAATTGCTTTTATGACAAGAAAAATTACATAATGAATTCATACATAAAGCGACTGCCTATCAATGATACCTCCAAACATATACTCCAAATGAAGAAAAGGAAGTTTTACTATCATAAAATCTCATATTTATATTAAACAATTATTTTAAAATACAAACCAATACGAATAAAATGCACTTTTCTTAGGCCACATGGTATTTAGGAGCTGCTATTTTTTGCGATCATATGCTGGATATTTTTGGGAGGTATGAATTTGATTTTTTATGAAAAATTGGTATGCTGCGCTATATAGCAGGTGTGCACGCCGATTTCTAAGCAGCAACAAATAATTCATATATATTGTCATATTTATCCTATTGATACCTCTATACCCTGTTTAGGCTTGCTATGCTTATTCTATTGCATTTGTAGTCCCCATTCACATATATGTTTATACTTTTGGTATTGGTTTGTATTTTAAAATAATTGTTTAATAAAATATGAGTATTTTATGATGGTAAAACTTCCTTTTCTTCATTTGAAGAAAAATTACATATCAAATATGATACACATCATTATAGCAATAGAAACATATGTAAGTAATTACTGGCAAAAGAAAAAGGGGGGGGAAGGAAAGTGAAAAGTACTCCATGTATTCTTCTGTCCAGTGGAATTGTGCCATAAAGTATGTTCTCCCAACGATGTTGACTGATTTTCCAAGATGCAATATCATAGAAGAAATTAGTTGTGCAAATCTCTTTTTCCCACTTTAGGAACTCAGTTTCTATTTCCCGATGTAATGCTTGTAAATCATTATCTGATAGTTCCTGTTTTAATTTGTTTTGAATAATTTCAATCTCTGCATCCAGAGATTCTATAGTTTCCTTATTCAGTTGTGCCAGAAGTTCCATGAAGCCCTTGAAACAGTTATTGGCCAGAGCCTCCTATTTTTGACGGAACACAAGATCATCCACCTCAAATGAAGGAAATACCTGGACTCTAAGTCCCCTAGGTATAAGGCCTCTTTCACTATACTTGTTAAGAAAGGCACGATTCCACCATGACTACAACTACACAAGTGATATATTATGCTACTTGTTGCTGTCAAAAAATATATGTTGGCCTAAGATCACGTCAACTAAAAACGCGCACAAGGGAGCATGTCAGGGACATATTGGCCTACAGATACGGATCTAACCACCTAAAAAAACATACAGAGACATTATAAACTCTTCCACCAGTCTAACCCCAAATCCTTCACGGTCAGAGGCATTCAGCATTTCCAGTATGGGATTACAGGGGGAAATATTAAGCGTCTCTTGGCTCAAAAAGAATGTAGGAGGATTACCATTTTGGGGACAATGTCCCCTAATGGTTTAAATAAATGACAGGGATTCGCCTCCTTTTTGTGACCTATTTACATAATCTAGATATAATTACCATCTCTTTGCCCTTGCCGTCTTCTGTCATTTGTTCATTTTTATGGCTTTTTAATTATTGTTTTTAACTATATTAATTCTGTCTATGTCCATTTTTTCCAGTGACTAATAGTCTCTAACATCTGGTCATGGTGTCCGTTGTCTATTAAACCCTGCTTGTGAAATGCAACTAATTTCTTCTATGATATTGCATCTTGGAAAATCAGTCAATATCGTTGGCAGAACATACTTTATGGCACAATTCCACTGGACAGAACAATACATGGAGAACTTTTCACTTCCCCCTCCCCCCTTTTTTTTTTGCCAGTAATTACATGTGTTTCTCTTGTATCTGTTTCTATTGCTATAATGATGTGTATTGTATTTGATATGTATTTTTTCTTGTCATAAAAGCATATTTTGTATGTGCAATTGTAATTGAAAGTCATAATGCCATCATATATCTTCAATTTATTTAAGGCCATCGTAGACACCTTATTTAGCACAGGCACCTTATTTGGGATGTGTGTGCATGCGCGGTGTCTCCCCCTGGGTTTCCTCCTCTGTGCGGTCTCCTATCTTATGGCTTGTTAGGTTGCGTGGTAATGGCCAGGAGCCGGCCGCCCCACGCGACCTGGCATGTCCGACAGGATGACGCGCTCACATGGATGGCCGCGGTGGCAGTGCGCATGCGCCGTTATTTCATCCTGATTAGTCCTAGCTGCTCATGTGACCGGGTGAGCCGGATATATATCTAGGGACATTTGACCTTAAAAGCCACGCCCCCTGAAGAAAGAAGTGTACCGAAACGTACGTAGGGGATCGGGTGTCCTGGCATGTCGCGCTTCATGCAGGTTAATTATTAACTCTTCACTGTCCCATTGCGGTCTATTTTTTCTTTGCTTTGCCCTTATTGCTTCTAGTCTCTCATCAGCCATAGGAGTTTGATTATCTCTGCTCTGTGGTCACAGTTTACCTCTAGGTGTCAGCAATTGATTTCGCTTATATGCACTTGCAATAAATCCAACTCATGCAGTTACCTTTTGGGATAAACTTAAACACTAACCTTTCCTTCTCCTTGGATTTTTTTATTACATTAGTATTGGGATTGTTTGACTTAGATCTAAATAATGGGCTTGTGCGTAAGCATATCAACCTTGGTTAGCATTATGGGACATCAGTAAACTTTATACCTAACCTGCCTTCTAGTGGCATGCCAGGCACTCGTGGTTATTTGGGTTTATATGTCACTGATTTGTATTTGTATGTACTATCACGTATCTCTGCTCCAGAATTCTTTCTCTTTTATCTCGCACATATGTGTGTTAATTATATTTAATAAAGTTTAATCATTTTTTACTAATTAGCAAAAGACTCAGGTTCTCTTTTTTTCTCTTATATAACTGATTCGCTATTTCCAATATGTATTTAGCATATGGGGTGCACTTACAGGCACTATGACGATTTGGGGATTATTTTTATCAAGTAGGATATTTATCACGTGTATTTTTGTCTTTAAAACATACTGTATGCATCTTGTATACATATAAACATTCTCTATTGAACAAAAAACTTAGATGTAAAACCAGAAACATCCATTGGTAACCTCCAGATTACATTAACTGTAGGCTTTCAGGTAGTTTTAACAATAACATCCTGTGAAACATTTAGGAATTGTAACCATTTTTCTACGAAGCCTCCTCCAGGGGCTCATATCTAATTAGACAAATTAACTTTACCATAAATAATATGTTCATTTTAATACTTTGCAGAAAATCCTTTGCAGGCAATGACTGGTGACGTCTATGGCTTCCAGACTTCAGGCAAACAACGGGTTTCCTCCTTTATGATTCTTTGTGCAGCTGACTTCAGTTGTTTCTTGTTTGTAGGTCTTTCTGCCTTAAGTTTTGTCTTACCGTATATACTCGCGTATAAGCCGATATTTTCAGCCCATTTTTTAAGGCTAAAAGTCCCCCTCTCGGCTTATACATGAGTCATATACGCCAGGGGGTCAGCGGGGGAGGGGTAGCGGGGATGTCAGATCATACTTACCCCCCCGCCAGCGCGTCTCTGCAGCCCCCCTGCTTCTCCCACAATCTCAGGCTCCTTTCTGCAGCGGTCACGTGGTACGCTCATTAAAGTCATCAATATGCACATATTCATTACTTTAATGAGCGGTACCACGTGACCGCTGTAGGAAGGGATAGATGTCGGAGACTGCAGGAGAAGCAGCGGGGCTGCAGAGACGCTCCAGGAGGGGGTAAGTATAAGCGATATTCACCTGTCCCCGGTCCACCGCTGCGCGCTGCTCTGACCTCCTCGTCCTCTGGCTGTGATGTCCAGGCAGAGGGCGCGATGACATAGTTAGTGCGCGCCGCGCCTCTGCATGAGCATTCATTTCCGCAGGACCCCAGAAGACAGCGGCGCGCAGCGTGGACCAGGACAGGTGAATATCTCAGGTGCCAGGGCCCTGAGCCAGCGATGACACTGGCACCTGTCCCCCATAGCGCGCCGGTGTCCCCGCTGATCAGGACACCGGCACCTGGCCCCCAGTGAACAGAGGGGAGTATGTCATTTTTTTTTATTTTGCAGCGGCAGCATATGGGACCTATACTATGGAGCATCTTATGGGGGCATAATCTATGGGGCATCATATGGGGCCTATACAATGGAGCATCTTATGGGGACCTAATCTATAGGGCATCATATGGGGCCTGTACTATGGAGCATCTTATGGGGGCATAATCTATGGAGCATCTTATGGGGCATAATCTATGGAGCATCTTATGGGGGCATAATCTATGGAGCATCATATGGGGGCATAATCTATGGAGCATCATACGGGGGCATAATCTATGGAGCATCATATGGGGCATAATCTATGGAGCATCATATGGGGCATCATCTATAGAGCATCGCATGGAGGCATAATCTATGGAGCATCTTATGGGGCATAATCTATGGAGCATCATATGGGGCATAAAATATATGGAGCATCTTATGGGGTATAACTTTTATAGAGCAGCATATGGGGCATATTATTCTATGGAGCATCTTATGGGGCCATTATTAACCTTTATGGAGCATTATATGGGGAGTATTTTGTATGGAGCATCTTATGGGGCCCATCATTAACTGTATGGAGCATTATATGGGTCTCCTGATTCAATATGTATATTCAAAAACATTTAACCTACTGATGTCTCAATTAATTTTACTTTTATTGGTATCTATTTTTATTTTTGTAATTTACCAGTAGCTGTTGCATTTTCCACCCTAGGCTTATACGCGAGTCAATAAGTTTTCCCAGTTTTATGTGGCAAAATTAGGGGGTCGTCTTATACACGGGTCGGCTTATACATGAGTATATACGGTAAGCATGTGAAATGTATGCTTGATGGGGTTGAGATCCTGTGATTGATCGGCCATTGCACAATATTCCACTTCTTTGCCTTAAACTCTTGAGTTGCTTTCGCAGTATGCTTTGGGTCATTGTCCATCCGTACTGTGGAACGCCGTCCAATAAACCTTAACCTTGCAGCATTATTTGATTGAGTATGAATAGAAAGTCTAGCCCTGTACACTTCAGAAATTATCCGGCTGCTTCTGTCTTCAGTCACATCACCAATAAGCACTAGTGACCCAGTGCCATTGGAAGCCACGCATGCCCATGCCATCATACTGTTTCCACCATGTTTTACATAGGATGTGGTGTGCTTTGGCTAATGAGCCGTTCCAAGCCCTCTTCATACTTTCTTCATCATTCTGGTACAGGTTTATCTTCGTTTCATCTGTCCAAATAATACTTTTGCAAAACTAAGCTGGCTTCTTTATTTGTTATTTTTTGGCAAAGTCTAATCTGGCTGTTCTACTTTTAAGGCTGATTAATGGTTTGCACCTTACTTATTTACCTTGTGGTAAACCCTCTGTATTTGCTTTAATAAAGTCTACCATAAATAGAAGACTTATATACTGAAGCACCTACTTCCTGAAGAGTGTTCTTTACTTGCGTGGATGTTGTGAAGCGGTTTTTCTTCACCATGGAAAGGGTTCTGCAATCATCCACCATTGTTGTCTTCCATGGACGTTCAGGTCTTTTTGAGTTTCCAAGCTCACCAGTGCGCTTTTTTTTGTAGAATGTTAGAATGTACCAAACTGTTGATTTGGCCACTCCTAAAATTCCTGCCCTCTGATGGATATTTTTTTTTAGCTTAATGATAGTCTGTTTCTCTTCCATTGAGAGCTCCTTTGACTGCATATTGTGGGATCATAGCAACAGCTTCCAAATGCAAATGCCACAACTGGAATAAGCTCCAGACCTTTTACAGGCTTACCATTTTTTGGACCATAAGACACACTTTTTTTCCTCCAAATTTGGGAGGAAAGTGTGGGTGCGTCTTATGGTCGGATTTTAACATGTGGGGAGGGGGGCAGGGAGCAGCAGTGGAGTGGGATCAGCAGGAGGCAGGAAAATATCCCCTCCACTGCAGGAAACAAGCGCTGGGGAAACCCCTGGTCCCTACTTAAGTGCAGTGAATATTAATCAGCCGCTTCCCCGCCCACCTATCAGCTGAGCAGTGAGCAGGGAGCAGCAGATGACAGAGCCACATGGTTCCCCAGCGCCTGATTCCTGCAGCAGCTGGGCAGATCGGTGTCTGAAGGAGAAGGAGGCGGCAGGAGCAGAGTGCAGCAGGAGACATCGCATACCTGACAGCACAGGGGCTGTGCTGATGCCATGCTGAATGCTCCTGTGGAGGACCTGTGATGAGGTCATGAAGAGGGCGGGCTGAAGCATCACATGACCAAAGCCCTGCCTCTTCATGATGTCATCACAGGTCCTTCAGACACACTGTGCAACAGAGAATTAATTAAAAGGTTAGGCTACTTTCACACTTGCGTTTTTTTGTGCAGCGCATCATGCGCACATGAAATGCATACGTATCACATTTCTATCATCTCTGTCTCTATCATCTCTGTCTCTATCATCTCTGTCTCTATCATCTCTGTCTCTATCATCTCTGTCTCTATCATCTCTGTCTCTATCATCTGTATCATCTCTGTCTCTATCATCTCTGTCTCTATCATCTGTCTCTTTCAACTCTGTCTCTATCATCTCTGTCTCTATCATCTCTGTCTCTTCATCTCTGTCTCTATCATCTCTGTCTCTATCATCTGTCTCTATTTCTATGCAGCATGTATTTCTATGCAGCCGCACGCTCCAGTCTGAGTGCCGGCGGCAGTGCCGGGTGTTCATGCGAGAGACTCACACAAATCGTGCGAGTTTCTCGCATGTGTGACCCCGGCCTTATACTCACCCTCCAGCGTCTTCACATAGTAGTTTACAGACACCACACTGGTCCCGCAGAACCATCTCCTACCCGTAGCTTCCAACATAATAACATACTATTATATATAATAACACCACATATAATAGTATGTTATTAAATATTTTACCACATTTTTTGCTTCAAATATATTTTTCCCTATTTTCCACCTCTAAAACCTGGGTGCGTCTTATAGTCCGGTGTGTCTTATCGTCTGAAAAATACGGTAATTGATAATGGATTAACGAGGGAGTAGCCCATTGAATAGCTTTTGAGATAGCTGTTCAATTACCTTTGGTACCTTGAAAAAGAGGCAGCTACCGTATATACTCGTGTATAAGCCTAGATTTTTAGCCCATTTTTTAGGGCTGAAAGTCCCCCTCTCGGCTTATACGCGGGTCATATACGGGGGTCGGTGGGGGAGGGGGAGTGGGAGTGTCGGATCATGCTCACCCCTCCGCCGGCGCGGTCTATGCAGCCCCCCTGCTTCTCCCATGATCTCCGGCTCCTTCCTGCAGAGGTCACATGGTACCGCTCATTAAAGTCATGAATATGCACATATTCATGATTTTAATAAGCGGTTCCACGTGACCGCTGTAGGACTGAAGCGCTGCGGAGACCGCCGGGAGAAGAGGAGAGGCTGCAGAGACCGCGCCGGCGGAGGGGTGAGTATAGCGATATTTACCTGTCCCGTTCCACCGCTGCGCGCTGCTCCCTCGTCAGACTCCTCTGGCTGTGAATGATCATGCAGAGGGCGCGATGATGTCGTTAGTGCGCGCCGCGCCCCCTGCCTGATCATTCACAGCCAAAGGAGTCGGATGAGGGAGCAGCGCGCAGCGGTGGAGAGAGGACAGGTAAATATCTCAGGTGCCGGGGTCCTAAGCGAGCGGTAACACCGGCACCTGTCCCCCATAGCGCGCCAGTATCACCGCCTGCTCAGGACACCGGCACCTGGCCCCCAGCGACGAGAGGTGAGTATGTCATTTTTTTTTTGCGCAGCAGCAGCATAAGGGACGTATACAGTCATGGCCAAAAGTTTTGAGAATGACACAAATATTATATTTTCACATGATCTGCTGCCCTCTGGTTTTTATGTGTGTTTGACATGTTTTTATCACAGACAGAAATATAATAATTGCAAACATATGAGTAACAAAAGCTTATATTGACAGTTAGAATGAGTTAATGCAGCAAGTCAATATTTGCAGTGTTGACCCTTCTTCTTCAGGACCTCTGCAATTCTCCCTGGCATGCTCTCAATCAACTTCTGGACCAAATCCTGACTGATAGCAGTCCATTCTTGCACAATCAATGCTTTCATTTTGTCAGAATTTTTAGGTTTTTGTTTGTCCACTCGTCTCTTGATGATTGACCACAAGTTCTCAATGGGATTAAGATATGGGGAGTTTCCAGGCCATGGACCCAAAATCTCTATGTTTTGTTCCCTGAGACATTTAGTTATCACCTTTGCTTTATGGCAAGGTGCTCCATCATGCTGGAAAAGGCATTGTTGATCGCCAAACTGCTCTTGGAGGGTTGGGAGAAGATGCTCCTGGAGGACATTCTGGTACCATTCTTTATTCATGGCTGTGTTTTTAGGCAAGACTGTGAGAGAGCCGATTCCCTTGGCTGAGAAGCAACCCCACACATAGAATGGTTTCAGGATGCTTAAGAGTTGGCATGAGACAAGACTGGTGGTAGCGCTCACCTTGTCTTCTCCGAATGAGGCGTTTTCCTGATGTCCCAAACAATCGAAAAGGGGATTCATCAGAGAAAATAACTTTACCCCAGTCCTCAGCAGTCCACTGCCTGTACCTTTTGCAGAATATCAGTCTGTCCATGATGTTTTTTTCTGGAGAGAAGTGGCTTCTTTGCTGCCCTCCTTGAGACCAGACCTTGCTCCAAGAGTCTCCGCCTCACAGTGCGTGCAGATGCACTCACATCTGCCTGCTGCCATTCCTGAGCAAGCTCTGCACTGCTGGTAGCCTGATCCCGCAGCTGAAACACTTTTAAGAGACGGTCCTGGCGCTTGCTGGTCTTTCTTGGGCGCCCTGGAGCCTTTTTGGCAACAATGGAATCTCTCTCCTTGAAGTTCTTGATGATGCGATAGATTGTTGACTGAGGTGCAATCTTTCTAGCTGCGATACTCTTCCCTGTTAGGCCATTTTTGTGCATTGCAATGATGACTGCACGTGTTTCTTTAGAGATAACCATGGTTAACAGAAGAGAAACAATGATGCCAAGCACCAGCCTCCTTTTAAAGTGTCCAGTGGTGTCATTCTTACTTAATCATGACAGATTGATCTCCAGCCATGTCCTCATCAACACCCACACCTGTGTTAATGGAGCAATCACTGAAAAGAGGTTAGCTGGTCCTTTTAAGGCAGGGCTGCAATGATGTTGAAATGTGTTTTGGGGGATAAAGTTCATTTTCTAGCCAAATATTGACTTTGCAAGTAATAGCTGTTAAGCTGATCACTCTTTATAACATTCTGGAGTATATGCAAATTGCCATTAGAAAAAGTGAAGCAGTAGACTTTGTAAAAATTAATATTTGTGTCATTCTCAAAACTTTTGTCCATGACTGTACTATGGGGCATAATTGTACAGCATATGGGGGCATAATCTGTGGAACATATGGGGGCATAATCTGGAGCATATGGGGGCATAATCTGTGGAATATATGGGGGCATAATCTGGAGCATATGGGGGCATAATCTCTGGAGCACATTGGGCATAATCTGGAGCATATGGGGGCATAATCTGTGGAGCATATGGGGCATAATCTGGAGCATATGGGGCATAATCTGGAGCATATGGGGGAATAATCTGTGGGGCATATTGGGCATAATCTGTGCAGCATATGGGGCATAATCTGCAGTTTATGGGGGCCTAATCTGTGGAGCATCATATGGGGGCATAACAATTTTTCACACTAGGCTTATAAGCGAGTCAATAAGTTTTCCCAATTTTGGGGCAAAATTAGGGGGGTCGGCTTATACACGGGTCGACTTATACATGAGTATATATGGTACATATTAAAGAGCTGTAATTCCTAATTCCTTACTCTAATTACGATGTGAATAACCTCAAATTAAGGGCTCACTCACATATGTGTAAAACTCGGACAAGTGCTAGCCGATGATTTATTGTATAGCCCTCGGCCTAATCTTACACTATTGGGCACAGTGCAGATTTGAGTTATTTTTTCTCTCATGCCAATTTGGCACGAGAAAGGAAAAAAAAAATAGCAGCATGCTGCGAGTAGCTCCACAAATAGAACCACACACACCCATACAGTCTACAGGTGTCATGGGTGCATCGCCATGAAGATCGTCGCGATTGCACATTCTGACTTCTCACAGCTGAGCTGCTGTTTCTTTG
Organism: Oophaga sylvatica; assembly: GCA_033576555.1. Classification (NCBI taxonomy): domain Eukaryota; kingdom Metazoa; phylum Chordata; class Amphibia; order Anura; family Dendrobatidae; genus Oophaga; species Oophaga sylvatica. The sequence goes on along the minus strand of JARQOD010000004.1, from coordinate 288,002,364 downwards.
TTTTTTGGTAATGAGAGAGTTAATTTTTCCTAGCTCTTTGCTAAGGCTAGGTGCAGCCTCGCCCGGCTGCTTTTGATTATGTTCTAATTAGTTTCCTTTATATTTCTGCCAGTCTGGGTGTTAGACGCCGGTGAAAGCATTCATGTAGTTTAGCAGACTGGATCGGTTTGAGAATATTTAAGCTAAGAGCTCCTTAGTTGTTTTTACTCTTACAGCTTATAGTTTTTCTCTGAGACCTTAGGTGTTCCTACTGTGTGTGAGTGTTGTATGTAAGACTTTATTTACTTTATTTCTTGTCTTTGTTGTTTGTCTTTCTGTTCATTAACCGTTACCTGTTCATTCCCTTTGGTGGTATTCAGGGTCCTTCTTAGGACTAGAATACAGTTGGCAGGGATTGATAGGAGACAGGGTTTACGCTGGTGGCCTGGACCTCTGTACCTTTAACAGTACCTCCAGGTTGAGGGATTAGTTAGGACCCCAGTTTAGGGTCAGCTTAGACCCCGGTCACCCTCTAGCCGGAGACAGCGTATAACGGATTCCGTTTTGACCCTCTGGACATTCTGTCAGGTAAAATCTATGTTATCATATATCTATGCGCATGTTATATAGTATGTTGCCCTTTTGATATAGATTACTGACATCACATATATATATCTGCTATACAGCGTGACATTTTCACCGGCCCAACTAAAGATTCTCCCCAGCTGTCATGGATCCAGTAGCCCAGCTGGCCCGGCAGTTGCAGGGGTTGTCCATGGAATTTGCAGACATTAAGTCCAAGGTTTTGTCCCTCCCGGAGCAAACCAGATCTGAACCTAAGGTTGCTCTCCCGGACAGGTTCACTGGTGGGCGGGACAAATTTTTTACTTTCCGGGAGGCATGTAAATTGTACTTTCGGCTGCGGCCTCGGTCATCTGGGAGTGAAGAGCAGAGGGTGGGAATTGTTATCTCGCTCTTACAAGGGGACCCTCAATCTTGGGCGTTCTCTATTCCTCCAGGCTCCCCAGATCTCCAGTCAGTGGATCGATTTTTTACTGCCCTGGGTCTGGTATATGATGATCCGGATCGAGTCTCCCTTGCTGAAACAAGGTTACGTAAAATACGGCAAGGAAATCGTCCAGCGGAGGAATATTCTTCTGAGTTCCGTAGATGGGCAACAGATACTCAGTGGAATGACCCAGCTCTTAGGAGCCAGTTTTGTCAAGGGTTGTCTGACAAATTAAAAGATGTGTTGGCTCAGTATGATTCTCCTCCATCACTGGAGGCTGCTATGGCCCTCGCTATTCGCATTGATAGACGACTTCGGGGAAGACGCGAGGTAACCCGCCCCCCATGATGACTCCACCTACTACTAAAGTCCCTTATACTGAGGTTCCCCTGGTCTGTTCTGAGGAACCCATGCAGTTGGGAGGGACATCATTTTGTAGGAGGGAATCGGCGGTGCGCCGCAAGACTAGAAGGTGTTTCTTTTGCGGGAGAGAGGGACATTTTGTTGGGGGGTGTCCATCCCGGACCTCTTTGAGCCAAGGAGTTAACCTGGGAGTGTGTATTTCGTCCCCAAATCCCTCTCAGTTTCTCGTGCCTGCGGAGGTGGTGATTGGTACTAGAACTGAGAGGATTTCTGTTTTTCTTGATAGTGGGTCCGGGGCTAATTTGGTGGACGCTCGGTTTGCCCAGGTGCATGGTATGCAACTGAGTGTATTGGCCAAACCGGTCCCTATACTCTCTATTGATTCTAGACCTCTTGGTCAAGGTAGCTTGGTACAAGCTGTTCATAACATAGATCTTCGAGTAGGGGCAATACATAAAGAGCATTTGTCTTGTTATGTGTTGGAGGGTCTACCTACTCCTATTGTGTTGGGACTTCCTTGGTTGGCTAAACATAACCCAGTGATTGATTGGCAATCCAGAAAGATAAGCCAGTGGGGTGAATTTTGCAAGAATAACTGCATGAGCACGGTCATCGGTGCGGTTGTGCCTAGGACTTTGTCTCCTTTTCTGGAGGACTTTGGGGAGATGTTCTCAGAGGAGGGGTGTAAAGAGTTTCCTCCTTATCGCGCATATGACTGCTCAATAAAGTTGCTTCCTGATGCCTTATCTCGTACTTTCCCAAGGGCCGGGAAGACGGATGATCCGGTTCCTATTCCTCAGGAGGGAGTTGTAGTGTCAGCTGTATGCTCTGAGCTTGAGGGGGAGGTATTGGGGGCTCAGGGGGATGCCCCTGTGGGACTTCCAGGGAGACTGATAGTTCCAGATCGCTTAAGACTGAAGGTTACGGGGAACCGTTACAAACGGATGGCTGATAGGAGGAGAGTTTCTGGTCTAGATCTGAAGGTGAACGATCTGGTTTGGTTGTCTACCAGGAATATAAAACGTAAAGTTTCCTCCTGGAGGTTGGGTCCCAGATTCATCGGGCCGTACAGGATCAGTTCCATAATTAATCCTGTGGCATTTCGTCTGGACCTTCCTCCTACGTTTAAAAATCATAATGTGTTTCACAAGTCATTACTTAAAAAGTATGTGGCACCAGTCATACCGTCACCTCTACCTCCTTCAGTGGTGGTCAATGATAACGTGGAAATTCATGGGTCGAAAATCATTGACTCACGTCTCAGTCGCCGATCCCTTCAGTACTTAGTTCAGTGGGAGGGGTATTGTCCTGAGGAGGGGACGTGGGTCCCTGCGTCTGATGTTAACGCAGATCGATTGGTTCGGACCTTTCACACAACTCACCCGGACAGACCTGGTCAAGAGGGTCCGGAGGCCCCTCGTAGAAGGGGGGGTACTGTCATGGGTGCATCGCCATGAAGATCGTCGCGATTGCACATTCTGACTTCTCACAGCTGAGCTGCTGTTTCTTTGTTTTTTGGTAATGAGAGAGTTAATTTTTCCTAGCTCTTTGCTAAGGCTAGGTGCAGCCTCGCCCGGCTGCTTTTGATTATGTTCTAATTAGTTTCCTTTATATTTCTGCCAGTCTGGGTGTTAGACGCCGGTGAAAGCATTCATGTAGTTTAGCAGACTGGATCGGTTCTGAGAATATTTAAGCTAAGAGCTCCTTAGTTGTTTTTACTCTTACAGCTTATAGTTTTTCTCTGAGACCTTAGGTGTTCCTACTGTGTGTGAGTGTTGTATGTAAGACTTTATTTACTTTATTTCTTGTCTTTGTTGTTTGTCTTTCTGTTCATTAACCGTTACCTGTTCATTCCCTTTGGTGGTATTCAGGGTCCTTCTTAGGACTAGAATACAGTTGGCAGGGATTGATAGGAGACAGGGTTTACGCTGGTGGCCTGGACCTCTGTACCTTTAACAGTACCTCCAGGTTGAGGGATTAGTTAGGACCCCAGTTTAGGGTCAGCTTAGACCCCGGTCACCCTCTAGCCGGAGACAGCGTATAACGGATTCCGTTTTGACCCTCTGGACATTCTGTCAGGTAAAATCTATGTTATCATATATCTATGCGCATGTTATATAGTATGTTGCCCTTTTGATATAGATTACTGACATCACATATATATATCTGCTATACAGCGTGACAACAGGTGCCTATGAAACATCGGACTGCACTTAGATGTCATCTGAGTGCAGTCTGATTTACACAAATACAGAGACAATAAAAAAGATGGAGAAATTAAGCTCTCAGTCTTCTTCTCACTTGTGATACGATTCTTTCATGCGAGAGAATCGGATCACATTAAGATGACACTAGGCTCAGTCTGATCAGAGTTTGAGCGGAGTGTCATTAGCATAATCAATCCAATTGGTGCGTTTTTTGCTGTGCAGATTTGCTAGCAAAACCTGAAGCAATACTGATGCCAGCAAAGTGAATGAGAAACGTGAAGTGTCATGCACACATTGCATTTTTTTTACTTGCAGATTTGGTACAAAGAATAATCTGCCAAATGTAAATTATCTGTGCATTTTTGCCCTGCGTTTTGACTTCACTCAAATCAGTCAAAAATGCGTGTTTTTGCAGCTGAGATGCAGAAATGGTGCAGAAATTTCTGCATCCATTTACTCAACGTGTGCACATAGCCTTAGGGCATTCTGAGGATGCCGAATTAAAAAAAAAACACATTACTTTTTGCTGAATTGGTTCTAGTTTTTAAGATAATTCATCCATGAAAATAACTTATTCCCCCAATGCGACTTGTGTATGATAAGAAATGCAATAGATTTTGATCTGTCTTTTGGCTCTTTAACACTGTCTTAAGTAATAAAATATCCCACATAAGTACTCTGTGTTTCAGTTTGTAGGCTTACAATGAAACCAGAATTCTACGGTAATTAACTATTAAATATTTCAGAAACTAGAGACAGTGTACAAAAAAACGTGTGCACTGCTACTTAAAGAGGTGCCAGAGTAGGTTCCCAAACCGTAATGAATATATCAAGAAACTCGGCACTCAACTTTAGAGGTTATAATGATGTATTTTTATTGTAGACAGCTTAGTGATAGCAAAACGTTTCGGTCCAATGGGACCTTCGTCAGTTGCTGTGCAGAAATGGATAGTAAAATAATTTCAAAGCAAAAAATGCATACATATGCAAAATATAAACAAAGTATATACATGTGGTACATGGGGTTAATATGGAATGTACTGGTATAGGAAGGAGCAAGATTGGTTCAGTCGCATAACAAGCGTACTTCTAAGAAAAATGCACATACCGTTTATCACAAATGTATGCATTTTTTGCTTTGAAATTATTTTACTATCCATTTCTGCACAGCAACTGATGAAGATCCCATTGGACTGAAACGTTTTGCTATCACTAAGCTGTCTACAATAAAAATACGTCATTATAACCTCTAAAGTTGAGTGCCGAGTTTCTTGATAGAAACTAGAGACAACCCGTCAAAACCGAAGTCTTATTCTCAATCAGTACCATAAACTTAATATAAAACCGTTCAGACAACGTTGGCACCAAAATCACTGTATACCAGTGTTCCATAAATTTATACAAGAAGCAAACAAGGAGTACAAACACCTATATAAAATATCTCAAATATTTTATTACTGCGCAATAAAATACCACATGCAACAATACATATATATTAAAAAATTATTATATGGACAAAGATATAATAAATTGAAGGACACAAAACAGAAAAGGATCCAACAAAATTACTAATAAATCAGGACCGGGAATCAGAGAAAATAAATACCAATAATACAGTGATGTTAAGTAGTATACAAATATCACAACAGTATCACAGTACCAGGTAAGTACAATGACGTGACCGGTATAACTATAGTAATTAATGGCATATAACCGCCATAATAATAACACGGTAAAACGCCCAAAGCAAATAGTCAAAGCCTAGTACTGGAAACAAGTCTCACCCAAATAGGTCCATGTAAGCGGTCAGACCACGCAGCCCCGACGCACGTTTCGCACAGCCCCTTGAGGAAGCCCACGCGGCAAGGCCACATCTGGCCAAGGCTACAAAAAAAATTCTGCAGTACTCAAGGTTCCTAAGAGCACAGTGGCCTCTATAATCCTTAAATGGAAGAAGTTTGGGACCACTAGAAGTCTTCCTAGACATGGCTGTCCAGCCAAACTGAGTAAATCGTGGGAGAAGGGCCTTGGTGAGAGAGGTAAAGAAGAACCCCAAGTTCACTGTGGCTGAGCTCCACAGATGCAGTAGGGAGATGGGAGAAACTTCCACAAAGTCAACTATCACTGCAGCCCTCCACCAGTCGGGCCTTCATGGCAGAGTAGCCCGACGGAAGCCTCTCCTCAGTGCCAGACATATGAAACCCCGCACAGAGTTTGCTAAAAAAAACACAATGAAGGACTCCCAGACTATGAGACATAAGATTCTCTGGTCTGATGAGACGAAAATAGAACTTTTTGGTGATAATTCTATGCGGCATGTGCGCAGAAAAACAGACACTGCTCATAACCTGCCCAATGCAATCCCAACAGTTTAACATGGTGGTGGAGCATCATGCTATGGGGGTGATTTCAGCTGCAGGGACAGGATGACTGGTTGCAATTGCGAATGCGACCAAGTACAGAGATATCCTGGATGAAAACCTCTTACAGAGTGCTCTGGACCTCAGACTTGACCGAAGGTTCACCTTCCAACAAGACAATGACCCTAAGCACACAGCTAAAATAACAAAGGAGTGGCTTCAGAACAACTCTGTAACCATTCTTGACTGGCCCAGCCAGAGCCCTGACCTAAACCCAATTTAGGATCTCTGGAGAGACCTGAAAATGGCTGTTCACCAATGTTCACCATCCAACCTGACTGAACTGGAGAGAATCTGCAAGGAAGAATGGCAAAGGATACCCAAGAAGACTCATGGCTGTACTAGCTCAAAAGGGTGCTGCTACTCAATACTGAGCAAAGGGTCAGAATACTTATGACCATGTGATATTTCAGTTTTTCTTTTTTAATAAATTTGCAAAACTTTCTACATTTCTGTTTTTTTTCAGCCAATATGGGGTGCAGAGTGTAGAATAATGAGAAAAAAATGAACTTTTTTGAATTTACCAAATGGCTGCAATGAAACAAAGAGTGACAAATTTAAAGGGGTCTGAATACTTTCCATACCCACTGTAAACAGGAGTCCATCTTTCATGGCTACTTATGTAACTCTATCCAGCATGAAGCAAAATAGGAGCACTGATGTGTGGCCCGCTGACCATCTCCTTTAAAATAGTAAGACAGCGGAAAGCCCTATTCTATCTTCCTTAAACAGAAAGAACTTTTATCACTAAATTAATTAGGTCTCATTTAGAAGTCTGTGAGTCACGTAGTAAAAAACATGGATAGAACAAGTACCCACACTACAGCCTATGGGGCTGTTCACGCTTGCTATTTTTTTGCAGTTTCGAAACATCACAGAGACATGTGCGTTTTTTTGTGTAAATCAAGCTTTATTGAATAGCTGAGTAAGAATCATAAAGACAATCAGACTCTGAATAAGTATGTGATCCAAAAAGCTTACAAGAAACAATATAACAATAAACAGACATGTCGTTTCTAATTATTAAATACTCAAATGTTATCTCTGTTAATGCATTTCGTTCGTAGATCTCATGAAGGCAATAACACTTATAAAAAACTCGTAGTATTATATGATCCAAGGGTTTAGGGTCAATGATGGGAGTAAGATAGAGAAAAATACAACAAGGGGAAGAGCTTAAGTGATGGAAGTGAAAGGGAAAGTAAGGAGAAAGATGGAAGGGGAGATAGGGAGATAGAAAAGAGGTAGAGTAGACAAGGGAAAGAGATAGAGATATCAATGTCCGAGACCCCCCCCAGGGGCACCCCAGTCCCCCCCTCTGAAACAGAGAGGAAAACATATGAAAAATGAATGACTGAGCTTGGTTGTAAGTTTGACGACAAGTCTTTCCGAGAGCCCACTATTCGTTTCAAAATTATCCAGGGCTACTTCAAAGGTTATTTAAGGTCCGGAGATCCAGGCCTCCAACTCTGACGACTCCCTAAAAGCCAGCCACGGAATCCAAGTATTGTATATTTTATCAGAGTCTCCTTGGATTGTTGTATCAACTGTTCCATACGATATATATCATTAAGTTCTGCTACAAACTCTGCCCTGGAAGGGATTTTACCTGTATCCAGTATCTAGGTATTAAATTCCTTGAAGCTGTGAGGAAATGTCTGAGTATGTTCTTTTGAAACTAGAGATTGACATGTCACATAATGACAAGAGAGCTAATTCCATGGTAGGTCTAATTTTGCGCAGAGATAGTCTGTTATATAGATCAAAAATAGATAGCTAAAAATTCTTTACAGGTGGACAGCTCCACCATATGTGTGTATACGATCCTTTATCTTTCAGACATCTCCAGCATGTATCTGGAATCACCGGAAACATAGTGTGTATCATGGACGGGCACCTGTACCACCTTGAGAGAACCTTGTAGCTCCTCTCCTGCGACTACGCATTCAGAGACGCCCTAAACGTGAATAAAAGGATTTCGTCTCTTTCCTCTTGGTCTAGAGATCTCCCCAGATCACACTCCCACTTAGCGAAGAATATTGGGAAGCCTCGTGTCGGTAGTTGAGTTGCATGTGCGTTTTTTTATCTGAGTCACAGATCAAAATTACCCATACAAGACTGACTGTAGATATTGCCAACAGTCTGCTCTCTGTGATTAACATCATGATTGTTAAAGGGAATCTGTCACCCCATTTTTGCCATATCAACTAAAGATATGACTGAATAGTGCGTCCCATAAGCAACCTATCGGTATGTATGATATATCCTGATACCCCCGTTTTGATAGCAAAATACCGTAGTAAAGTTCGTATTTTTGGCTTTCAATCAGGGCGATCCGGTCCGGAGGGCGGCGGTTATTAGCTTCCCCCACCTGCCTCCATTCTTGCCGTATGTACTTTTTTTTTTCCCTGTACGTTGGCTTTCTGCGCTTACGCTGTGAAAAAGGCCCTCGAGCGTGCGCATTGTGCTTTTCCCAACAGTGGGCAAGCATACAATCATTACTGCGCAAGCGCAAGTAATTTCTGTCACTTTACTTGACCTGGAAGTCGTCCAGTCATTGACTTCCGGGACAAGGAAAGTCAGGAAGACGGTCGCATGCGCAGTAAGGATTTCCTACTTTGCCCACTGTTGGGCAAAGAACACTGCGCACGTGCGGGGGCCCTGTTTCACCGCTCAATCGCGGAAACAGTACGCTGTCTGTGATATTCACAGACAGAGTTACGTGAGAGAAGCGGAGGAGCGGGGGGGAAGGAATAACCGCCGACCATCGGACCGGACAGCCCTGATTGACAGCCAAAAATACGAACTTTACTAAGGTATTTTGCTATCAAAACGGGGGTATCAGGATATATCATACATACCGATAGCTTGCTTATGGGACACACTATTCAGTCATATCTTTAGCTGATATGGCTAAAATGGGGTGACAGATTCCCTTTAAGAGAACCATCACAGTTATTTTTCATTCCCTCATCAAAAATCACTGATTAAACACCGATGGTGAAAACTTGACCAAAGACTGATGAAAATCAAATCCAAAAACACTGATGAGAAATGTCTGTATTTTTAGGTACGATTAAAAAAAAAAAATCACAAACGTTTGAATCAGGACTTATCAGTGGCGTACTGTCAATAGTAGCAGACCACGCAGCTGCTATGGGGTCTGGACAGGTGAGGGGGCCTGCGACGGCCGCTGCGGTATGGCAGCTGTGCTGTGCTGACACAGTACTATCTCCTTTAATTAAATGTAAGCGCCGGCCGCCGGCCACTGTATACCCCCTTGAAGCTCCCCTTTCCTTGTTTCTTGGTCAGCAGTTGACTGAAGTCTCTGGCTGGATTTGCATAAGAACGCCACGCCTCCTTGCAGCCAGAGAGCAGCACATGTGCATTGCAGGAAGCAGAAAACATTCATGAGCCTCTCTCACTCAGGGAGAGGGACACACACACAAGACGGTGAGTCCGGCTGGCTGGGGGACGGGGTGGATTTTTTTTGTTAAATGTGCCCCCTCACTGTGCTGGCACTTTACATTTACGATGGCTCTTACAATGTGTGTGTTTTACTTTTTCTTTTACTCAAATGAGAAAAAAAATCAAAGACTAGCTATAAAATTAATTGTTTGACCTATAACATGCATGCCTGGAGTTAAGAGCACCTGTTGATTTTTTTTTTTGGGGGGGGGCCCTTTCAGACTTTTGCTATGGGGCCCCATGATTTCTATGTACGCCCTGGGACTTATATAAGATTTTTTTTACTTTACCTAAGTAGTGTACCTTGTGACCACTTATCAAATTTCACAGTATACCTTATGAACTTCATTTTAGCCAACACATCAACATTGGGCCCAACTCAAAGATTTCATGCCACAATGATGTTTTGAAAAGCTGCAAAATTAAAGCAACATTTGGAGTCCCGCCAAAATGTTGTGACTTTAGGTGTTTTCATGCTAGATTCTCCCACCAGGGGTGGGATGGGGGTGAGCAGGATGCCACAGCTCGTCTAATTCATAACAAGCTGTGGCATTCACTGGAGTAAGATTTTTGGCGTGGCACACAACATGCGTCAGAGGTTTCAGACTGATGAAGAGGCATGCGTCTCACTCCAGTACGCCCCCTCATTAAGACCGGTCTGGATGAATTGGGCCCTAAGCATTTACAGAAAAGCACACAGCTTAAATTTTTAGGTTATGATTGTAGTTGTGTGACACAAGGTTTTAACTCTTCCGATCAATCTGTGACCAATAGGTTATTCAGGTTGACCATATTTTCTGGATACATTATATTAGTTTTTTTTCTCCACTTACCTGGTGACAGAAGTTGACTGTGTGCTTCACAAGAAGGATGAAAGTAACTTAACGCTAAAACAAAAGTTGAAAAACTGATTAAAATAATTTATCAACTAAAACGCAAAATGATAACTACGAGGCTGGAAAATCTCTTTATCTGGACCCTGATAAATAGCAATACTATGTCTAATGGAAAGGAAACTAAGTACTTGGTTACATCACTGAATCCACAGGCCTCATCTCTCATGGTGATACAGTACAGGTACAACGCTCACAAAATTCAAAAAGCTAGACTAATACATAAAGCTACTTACCAAGTAAGGTCTTCTCTTTATTCACTGAAGTGCTTATGATACTCACATCACTATCAAAAGAATACAACATCTGGAAAACAAAACAACTCCATGATTAGATTTTAGGTGTCAAATACCAAAGCCCAGTACATGTTAGACCCCGTACATTCATTTTTAAGACAACACTCATTTAGGGTTTATTTTCTCATTGGGTAAAGTGGAAAGATTTAGACTAGCAGGAGTGTGTCGGCTCTGAAATCTATATCAGTAAGTGAGCACGGGTGCACCAAGACGGGATGCATAGTTTTAATGAAATCATTCTCTAGGTTTCTCGGAGGAAACAAGCAAACATGTGAGAACATAAAAACTCCTTGCAGATTTTGCCTTTGGTGCCATTTGAACCCCGGACCCCAGCGCTGCAAGGCAACCATGCTAACCCCTGAGCCACCATGCTGCCCATATGAATGTTTGTTTTTTTCCCCAACTATCCAGCAGATTTTTAAAATAATAAGGTATGGCTCCTCTTTGCACCCCTCAGCTTACTTTACTACTAATTTCGGAGCTGACATACTCCCTCTAATCACCAATTTATTGTCCAACAATTTACATCAGACTAGTAACATTTTTTTAGTTCTTTAATATAAGGTATTGAAGAGAAGCATGCCCGATAATGGACCAGACGTTTTTATGAGAAGGCTTTGAGCACTGAAGTCTTACCTCATTTTGTTTGGCAAGAGGATCATAGAGGCCAACACCTGTAAACCCTTCTACTCCCTGTATTTAAAAATAAATTAATAAAAAAAAGTTACTGCCTTTTATGTAGGACACTTTGCTTCAAAATTTTAATCTCAGCCTGTTTTTGTAGGTAACTGGCAGGACAAGTTGTACAGGGTGGGCCATTATTATGGATACACCTAAATAAAATGGGGATGGTTGGTGATATCAACTTCCTGTTTGTGGCACATTAGTATATGGGAGGAGGAAAACTTTTCAAGATGGGTGGTGACCATGGCGGCCATTTTGAAGACGGCCATTTTGGATCCAACTTTATTTTTCCAATGGGAAGAGGGTCATGTGACACATCAAACTTATTGAGAATTTCACAAGAAAAACAATGGTGTGCTTGGTTTTAACGTAACTTTATTCTTTCATGAGTTATTTACAAGTTTATGACCACTTATAAAATGTGTTCAAAGTGCTGCCCATTGTGTTGGATTGTCAATGCAACCCTCTTCTCCCACTCTTGACACCCTGATAGCAACACCGCAAAAGAAATGCTAGCACAAGCTTCCAGTATCCGTTCTTTCAGAGGCTGCACATCTCGTATCTGAAGTCAATTGTCTATGCTGTGAAGATACGAGATGTGCTTGTGTGTTGGAGACTGTGGTCCCAGCTCTCTTCAGGTCATTAAATAGGTCCTCCAGGGTAGGTCAGGAATCAGCCCAGAACTTTCTCAGAATCATCCTTACCCCATGAATCTTGCATGGAGCCCCAGACCGACGAAGATTGACAGTCATCTTATGTTTCTTCCATTTTCTAATAATTGTGACAACAGTTGTCTTCTCACCAAGCTGCTTGCCAATTGTCCTGTAGCCCATCTTAGCCTTGTGCAGGTCTACAATTTTGTCCCTTGTGTCCTTAGACAGCTCTTTTGTCTTGGCCATGGTGGAGAGGTTGGAGTGTGATTGATTGAGTGGACAGGTGTCTTTTATACAGGTAACGAGTTCATACAGATGCAATTAATACAGGTAATGAGTGCAGAATAGTAGGAGGGCTTGTTATAGAAAACTAACAGGTCTGTGAGAGTCAGAATTCTTGCTGGTTGGTGGGTGATCAAATACTTATTTCATGCAATAAAATGCAATATAATTATGTAAAAATCGTACCGTGTGATTTTCTGTTTTTTATTTTTAGATTCTGTCTCTCCATTCATTGTAGGTGGGAAAACTTTCAAAATCGGCAGTGTATGAAATACTTATTTTCCCCACTGTACATCTGACCAACATGCGGGGGCAGACCCATAACATAAGGATTGGAGTGCAAATGGGTTAAATCTGCGCTGCTGTCGGAAGAGTGACCACAGTGATGTCTTGATGAAGTGTGACACTTCGAAATGCGTTGACTTATAAACCGCATTCTTTGATTTCACTCGTCCTCCGGCAGCGCAGATTTAACCCATTTGCACTCCAATCCTTGATGTTCTTGTAGCCGTGAATTTGCAGCAGCCTAAGCCTTTTTAGCTAAATATCACAGCTGCTACAAAATGGAAAAATGGTATGCACAGTGTACAGAGACAGTTGTCACTCAGTCGTGTGAGCGGGGTCATACAGAGCACAGCAATCTAACTGGAAGATCTATAGCAGGTTAAACAGATTTTAATCAAACTGCAGCACCCAGAAAGTGATATATATCCCTGAAATCAGGGTCTCTGCCCCTACATCATGCAGCAATCACAAGAGGCAGAAAAAACGTGATGAGTTTACCTTAAAAGGGATATTTCAGAATTAAGTTTAACCATGTAAGAAAGTAACAGCTAGGCGTCTACCATCATCTCAACTTCAGCTCCCTAACAGATCATAATTGGACAATATTCATTTAACTGAACAAAACCTGTTAAGAGTACCATACTTATAGCGTACCTATCGAACACTCAAAACATTTGGCATAGTGAGATGCTCCTGGCAACTGTACCACACCGAGAGAATGCAAGAAGAACAAAATATCCAGCGTGGAGGGGATAAATTAAAAATGAACTTTTATTGTAGGTTACTTAAAAAGGAAAAAATTTCCACTAAATCATGAAGGAGATAAAGCTCCATGTAGACAGATGACAGATCAACGCATTTCGACGTGTGTCTTTGTCAAGATCTGACTCCATGTCAGAACTACAAGCTACAAACAGTCAGCCTCATTGTGTATATTATATTTGTATACGTGCTCATGTGATTAAGGTCAGGTGGTGGATACCACAATGAGGCTGACTGTAGCTTGTAGTTCTGACATGGAGTCAGATCTTGACAAAGACACACGTCAAAATGCGTTGATCTGTCATCTGTCTACATGGAGCTTTATCTCCCTCATGATTTAGTGGAAATTTTTTCCTTTTTAAGTAACCTACAATAAAAGTTCATTTTTAATTCATCCCCTCGACGCTGGATATTTTGGTCTTTTTGCATTTTTCTGGTTGCTCTGCCTGGATCCGTACAAGGAGTTGGTTTGAATTTCAGGAACCATCAGAAGGACTTGGTAAGCTGACTACTTCTATTTTTGTATTTTACAGAATGGTGCAAGAGTCCAATTAATTAATACTGGACCCATACATGATACTCTCTGCGTCATAAGGTTGCCATGTCTGCTATCCCATACAGCATGTAGCACCTTCTAACTATGCCAGATGGCCAGGTCTTGTGGGAGATCAAAAGTATAGGCAAATTATAAAGGGTTTTTAGGAGACTGAAAAAACATGGCCGTATTCTTCCTGAAAGCGCCCACTCATGTCTTTAGGTTACATCTGGAACTGCAGTTTAGATAAAACTGAGCTGCAACACCAGACACTTCTCATGTATGGGAAGAAATCCGCTGTTCTCAAATCTTAAAATAAGTATTGACATTAAAAATATAAAAATGGCCACAAATCAGATTACAGTAAACTAATGCTGGTGAAAAAAAATAATGTAAGCACACACATTTAGTGAGACCTATATATTGCCATATATGCGTAAAGAAAAAAATGAAAAATACCTTCCAAGTATACAAGACGTTCCCATCTCTCTCTATGTTAGTTATTCGGAGGGTTCTTGAGGTTTTCTCTAAGGCTTCAGAAACTGAAATTGTTAAATTTTTGAGAAGATGAGAGATTATAAAACATTCTTTTGCTTGTTACACAGACTTGATACTTACACTTGGCTTTGAGCAGTTGGTGTGATTATCCTACAATGAATGCATTGAAAAATCTGTCATCAGATTCTTTCTACCTAATCTGAGAGCAGAATGATGTAGGAGCAGAGAAACTGATACCAGCGATGAACCACTTACTGGGCTGCTTAGAATAATTTTTATCAAATCACTCTAGTAAACCTGCTGCCATGTAGTGCAACCAAGCCCCCACCACTGATTTACAGTTTTCTACCTATGCACAGTGTAGACAGAAAGCTGTCAATAATTGGTGTGGACAAGGTTACAGAGTGCTCAGCAATCAGATAACTGGTAGATCGGCAGCAGATTAACACAATTTTTAATCAAAACTGCAGCACCCATTAAGGTAAGTGATACATTGCTGGAATCAGGGCCTCTGTACCTACATCATGCTGTTCTCAGATCGAGTATCAAAAACCTGTTGCCTAACAGGTTCCCTTTAAAGTAGACAGATTCAGTCATATGAAATTCTCATTTTGATGGAAGAACTTTTTGCACTTAGGGTCTTAGCAGCAGGCTGATGACGCTGTCCGGACCGCACTATGTGTGGTGAAAGTCTATGCCATAATTAAAAATACAGCTATTATATCCTGAACCTAGTGTAAAATTAGCTCTAACGCAGTCAATTATATTAGTAAACTAGGGACTGTAGCAACTAGACAAAGCTGTGTAGTGGGACTAAACAACGTGTTCTTCCCAAAATCAAAATGTAGTCTTATAATAACGTGCACATTTATTTATTTATTCATTCATTCATACTATAGTAATTTTTAACTCTGCACATATCATCTCCTTAAAGGGAATCTGTCACCCCATTTTTCTTCTATGAGATGCAGCCACCGTAATCAGGGGCTTATCTACAGCATTCTGTAATGTTGTAGATAAGCCCCCAATGTCACCTGAAAGATGAGAAAAACGAGTTGATATTATACTCACCCAGGGGCGGTCCGGGTCCGGTGTCTCCCATCTTGTAGTGATGACGTCTTCATCCTTGCGCCGGACCTCTCTGACCTTTCCCGGCGCCTGCACACTGCAGTACTCTGTTCTGCCTTTAACAGAGCAGAGAATTACGCCTGCGCAGGAGCCACGACAGAAGCAAGGAAGAGGCCGTCATCGTAGATGAGAGGCACCGGACCCGGCCCACGACACCCATCGGACACGGACCGCCCCCCGGGTGAGTATAATATAACTCGCTTTTCTTATCTTTAAGGTTACATCAGGGGCTTATCTACAGCATTCAAGAAATCCCATGCCCACAATGCCTGCACCGACACCCAGCTCTCACCCAGGTAAACGGACATGCGGGGTGTCTTTCCAGACCGCGGCATGTCAATTTCTCTTGCGGAGACACTAGCCGCTACAAGAGAAATTTCACCTATAGAATGTATTGAATGCGGTGAATCCGCACAGTTCAGTGAACAGATTAAATGAGGAGGTATAATACCAATCAAATAATAATAAATTTAAAAAAATTAATGTATATAAATATAAAATAAAAAATACAAAATACACGTTTGGAACCAACACTCCTCAGAATTGGATGGCAGACCATCCGGCAGAAATATAACAAAAAGGATATGGTGGTTGAAACCCAACAAGACAGAAAACAGGTAAAATATAATAGAGAATAAATGGCTGAATTTTAAAAATTGTAAATATATATATATATATATATTAATGACAAAAGAAATAAAAAATAGTTTAATAAAAAGGCCTTTATTAATACATGGCAACAAAAAACACCACAATAACAGTATATTTAAATATATATAAAATTAATCAAACAACAAGGCTGATAATATAATAGATGTAGATGCTCACATAAACAAGTATATACCAAATGTCTTATATAAATATAACATCCATAGATTATATAAGCTCAATTAATATAACAGGTACAAAAAATATATATATATCCTAATTCACAAATGGCTGTGTACTGAAAAAAGTGCAATTGGGCAATAAATTAGATTAACACACACAAATAAACTGGTGCATATAAAATGCTGCAGTGCCCAATTGGAAAATACATACACTGAATTGTGCAACCACTATGCAATATATTGCAAACTACCAGCAAAGGAACAGTGCAAAAAACGTAATGTGCAAAAAAATAATGAAATGGCACAGCATAAACATAGGAATGTTTTGTGCAACACTATAGCCAGCCAAACACAAAAAAGGGGGGAATACAACTGTACCTGAGAGCCAATGTGAGCAAATGAAGCAGCCTGCTGAACGCGCCCCGACGCGCGTTTCGGATGTCTAATCCTTCGTCGACAATGATTCCCCCGACTGTTCCTTTGCTGGTAGTTTGCAATATATTGCATAGTAGTTGCATAATTCAGTGTATGTATTTTCCAATTGGGCACTGCAGCACTTTATATGCACCAGTTTATTTGTGTGTGTTAATCTAATTTATTGCACCATTGCACTTTTTTATGTACACAGCCATTTGTGAATTAGGATATATATATATTTTTTTACCTGTTATATTAATTGAGCTTATATAATCTATGTCCGTTATATTTATATAAGACATTTGGTATATACTTGTTTATGTGAGCATCTACATCTATTATATTATCAGCCTTGTTGTTTGATTAATTTTATATATATTTAAATACACTGTTAGGCTAAGTGCACACGATCAGGAATAATTGCGTTTTTTTCGCGGTTTTTCCGCGGTTTTCCGCGGTAAAAACGCGATAAAAACGCAAGCATTAAGCATCCTATACATGTTAATTGATTCCGCATGTTTTGGCCACATGTTGCGTTTTTTTCCGCGAAAAAAACGCTTCGCGGAAAAAATAGCAACATGTTCATTAATTTTGCGGAATGTAAGCGGTTCATGTGCGGTGGTACCCAGGGTCTGGAGGAGAGGAGACTCTCCTCCAGGCCCTGGGTACCATATCCCTGGTAAAACAATAATTAAAATAAAAAATAATGATATTCTCACCTTCCGGCGGCCCCCGCAGCCTTCCCGCGGCCCCCGCAGCCTTCCCGCCTTCAGCGATGCTCCCGGCAACTTCCGGTCCCAGGAGTGCTTTGCGAGAATCACCCAGATGGCATAGCGGTCTCGCGAGATGTACGTCATCGGTGTGATTTGTCGCAAAGCACTCCTGGGACCGGAGTTGCCGGGAGCGTCACTGAGAGGCGGGAAGGCTGCGGGGGCCGCCGGAAGGTGAGAATATCATTATTTATTATTTTTTTTATTATTTTTACATTAGATCTTTTTACTATTGATGCGGCATAGGCGGCATCAATAGTAAAAAGTTGGTCACACGTGTCAAACACTATGTGTGACTCGTGTGACCAACCTGTCAATCAGTTTTCCAAGCGATGCTACAGATCGCTAGGAAAACGCTAGCATTCTGCAAGCTAATTACGCTTGCAAAACGCTATTATTCTGGCGGGAATCAGCATACAAAAAACGTGCGTATTTCCTGCGGGAGAAGTGCGGGATTGCCGCGGAAATTTCCGCGGCAATTCCGCAACGTGTGAACTTAGCCTGATTGTGGTGTTTTTTGTTGCCATGTATTAATAAAGGCCTTTTTATTAAACTATTTTTTATTTCTTTTGTTATTAATATATATATATTTTTTAGCATTTTTAAAATTCAGCCATTTATTCTCTATTATATTTTAGCTGTTTTCTGTCTTGTTGGGTTTCAACCACCATATCCTTTTTGTTACTGTTCACTGAACACATGAGGATTCACCTGCGTTCAATAGACAGTTGTGCTTTGGACACAGCAAACATGCGCTGCGTCCAAAGCGCTGGTACTTACGGATCGTGTGCACCCAGCCTTAGAGTGTGTGTAGCCCAGCTGCGCTCTGGAGCCACATGTTACCCTGGAGGATGCATGAAAGGTAAACCACAATCACCTGATATTCATTCACACTTCACATTTCCCTGGTGCCACCAGAGGGAGCCCTTGTAGAGTATGCAGGTATATAAGGGTGTGGAGAGATAGAGCAGTGAGATGAAGGCAGTCTAGCTGGGAGTTAGCTAGTAGTTGGTTTTACCTCAGAACGGGAGTTACCTCAGATCAGTGTAGCCGGAGGGCTGAGACAGACAGTCTAGTCACCTCAGACGAGCTGAGAGGGAAAGACTAGCTAGAGAACGACTTATTTGAAAGCCTGAAGACTTCAGCATACACTCAGCTTACATCGTGGAGTCCAGTAATAGTGGGACGGATCGCCACTTAGTCTGGTCAAAGTTGAGTCTACTGAGATACCTTCAGTGAGCGTTTCATTAAGTAAGCGTGCCGACGCTTGGAGAGCGGTGAAGACAAAGAAAGCTGACATCTACTGCTGGTTGTGCTTATGTTAAAGGTGTGAGTAGGACGACAGGCAAGTGGAAAAAGGAAAAAAAGAGAGTGACAGAGGTCGACAGCATTGATAGCTTACCTCCACTCTGCACTACCGGACACCGGGTCCGAGCTTACTAGCTTCTTCAGGACTACTAGGAAAAACCGGAGACCCTGTGGGACTATAGGTCGCAGGGGCCCAACAGTGCTGATACGTAACCGGGGTCAGGAAGAACAGGAGTCTGGCCTGATCAGCCATATAGAGACTTAGTTCTGTCCAAAAGAAGGCTCCACCACAAGACCAGCCGGGCGTAGCAAAGAGAACGGAGTTAAACTTTGTTTTATGCAAGTTAGAAACTCACACACATAAAGAAGGAAGGAGGCCCTACACCTACTCAGTGGTTTACTGGACATGCATCCTCCACCCTGACAGCTTCCCGGGACGTGCCTGAATCTACCAACAGTAAAGGTACAGAAAGAGACTGTCTTGTGTGTGTCTGCATTATTACTCCGTCGCACACTCCACTCTGCTACATCACTCCTGCACCATTGCTTTATCTTTCATCTACCTGCCCTGGGACTGGGAGGACACAGTCTCACCTGTAGGAGACTTTACATCAAGCTGCACAACACCATCCCTCCCAGTGGACCTGCACAGCAGCGCTGGTCACCCTGACCAGGTACTACAGGTGGCGTCACGACAAACTACACGAACACTAATCCCCTGTAAATATCCCCATTTTCAGTGAGCGCCCAGGGCCACGGACCGAGCTGCAGCTACCGTGACATCCCCCATAGAAATCAACGGGCTCGGTGCCGAGTACCCCACGGCCCTGGCGGGCGGCTCAAGTGCACTATTTGTTACTGTCTTTGCCAAGGTGAACTTCATGGAAGATGACTGAGAAGGGGTAACCACTGTTGAAAGCAAAATCATAAAAAAACACACTGGCATTTGCCAAAATTCACATTGACAAGCCACAAAGTTTCTGGGAGAATGTCCATTGGACAGATGAGACTAAACTAGAGCTTTTTGACAAGTGACATCAGCTGTATGTTCACAGATACAAAAATGAATCATATTGTCACAATTCCGACTACAGGTGTGTCTGAAAACAGTGAGTGACAGTTCGGCTGTCCAATCTAGGACAGGGGTGTGCTCAGCTGTCAGTATGGTGACTCTCTGCCTTCAATTAGTGCAAGCTGTAGCTTTGCTCAAATGGTGCACACTTGCTCTGTTCTCTGTGGTCCTGATCTTTGCTGCCCAACCTTGGACCTTGCCTTTGACCATCCGTTGCCTTCCCCTTTTGTCTTGATCCTCTACCTTTCTGGAATTCTGACCTCAGATTGTTAACTGGCTACGCCTTTGCCTTATCCCTTTATGTTGAACCCTCTTGGTATGTGACCTTTTGACTACCCAGCCTCATGGCTTGTCTGTGAACAGTGACTAGCTTCACACATGTAAAGAAAAGGACATTGTACCTTTTATGAAACATGGAGGAGGCTCAGTTATGTTTTGGGGCTGCACTGCTAAATTTGGCACAGGGTGTATTGAATCTGTGCAGGGTACAATGAAATCTCAAGACTATCTAGTCATCCTGGAGCAAAATGTACTGTCCAGTGTTAGAAAGCTTGGTAAGAGTCGCATGTCATGAGTCCTAAAAACATCCAAGAATTACTAAGAGCAAAGCATTAGATTATTCTTAAGTGGTCTTCTATGAGCTCTGATCAAAAATCCCCTTGACCCCTTCATGATCCTTGACGTACAAATACATCAGGGTTGGCAAGGGTTCCAGACCTATGACGTATGAAATTGAAGAATTTTCCTAGTGACAGGGGAAAAAAGTAGCACTATCTAAGCATAGTATTTAATGTAAATAATGGATTGAGTGAAAAACACGGAGTGTGTGCTCACCCAGCAGAGTTGTGCTAACTGAGACACAACTCTAGAGATGCATGGATCCAAGGCGTGTTTCGTGTTGTAGACTGCAGCCAGTCTGGTGAAACGTAGAGGATTCCTCCAGGGGAGTTCCAAAGTCAATGAACTCATTACATTAATTATTTGCAAATGTTCCATTGTTACACCCTTTTTTTTTAAATAAATATAAAAAAATAATGATTTTACCTGCCTTTAATTCAACCCGTTTGGAACCAGAGAGGGTATAAGAGGGTTGTATGTGACATGGTTTGTAGACAACTGATGAAGGCTGGTTGCAGCCAAAACAAGTTGTGGTTTATGTACATTTTTTTAAACCATTATCTTTATTAAACTTATTGTTGGTTGACCAAACTGCTGTTACCCATAACTTTCGGGATATCCAAATACATATCCTCAGTTTTAAAAGCGCCATTTCCTGAATTATTTTGATTGCTGACCTATGACGTATAGGTATGTCATGGCGCTCGTGCGGGGCACATGAGTTGAGCTTGCAAGATTGCCGTTAGGAGCTCAGCGTAAGCGACAGCCAAACCCCGACTGCCACAGCCAGGGATGGTGACCACACTGTCCCCGACTGTTTTACCCACTAAATGCGCAATCAACAGGAGCATGGAATGAAAGGCATTCTTGTCAGTGTAACACTGACAAATGTAATGCATTGCAATGTATGTGCATTGTAATGCATTATACCTGAGATCAGAGTAATAAAAGACAAAGTTTCATAGAGAGACGAAGCAAAAAAAAAAAAGTTTAAAATAGTTAAACCTGAAAATATATATAAAAAAACCCCACAAATTTAAATAAAAGAAAATGAAAAAAAAAATTATACGAATAAACGGCTATATTTGAGTACCGGTAAAAGCCCAAAAATACACAAATTTGATATCACAGCATCCAGAATGACCTGACCTATTAAAATGTCACTAGTTAACCCCTTCAAGGAACACTGTAAAAAAATAAAACTAAAAAAATGCAGCTAAAAAAAAAAGCGGAATAAAACATGACGAAAAAGTAGAATGTAAATGAAAAATGGTACAGCTGAAAATGTTATCTTGTCCCAGAAAAAACAAGCTGCATACAGCTCCATCAGCAGAGAAATAAAAAGCTATAGCTCTCACAATATAGCGACGCAAAAAAACATTTTTTTTTTCTATAAAATAGATTTCATCGTAAAAGGCAAAACATATGGCAAAACATAAATAAAAAAATAAATGTGGTATTGCTGTAATTGTACTGACCCAAAGAGTAACGCTGCCTCATCACCAGACGTCTATTTTCAGTAAGTCAGGAGGCATAAACAGTTATCTTAATATGGACTCTACTTGTAGGCTGAATTGATATTTGTAAATGGATGAATGGTTGTTATTTACCTCTTATATCAGCTCCTACAGTTTATTGTACAGTTATCTTTGCAAAACAGGGATGCAGGGTCACTGAACAATGATGCTTGCTGATATATTGATTACATATTATACCAGGCCATGCAGTTTGTTGACTTGCAAACATTAAAAGATAAACTATAAATAATCAAACAACGCAGATCAACCTCATCACCCCTTCCCCTTTACCTGTGAATGATGGCTTGAAGAACAGTTGTGAACTATAAAAAGGGAATATGCCTAACAGGACATCCAAGACATTCAAGAGATAAAAAGAATCATAGAATCGTTACAAAACCAAAGCCAGGAGTACTCTACAGGATAGCTGCCAGATCATGGCTCCATCACGAGGGACACAGATTTGACATTCTACAGGATGTAAGCTTAAGGGACCATGGCCCCAGCTGAAAGAATACAGATATGCTCCAATAACCATCACTGAACCCATGGATACATTTGAGGAAGTCAGGATTTGGACCCACCAGTCACGAAGCCCCATGTATATGCTTGGGAAAGCCAGGATTGGGACTCACCCGTCACCATGGAGAAATTCGGAGAACCAAGCTGTGACCCTCCGGTCACCTGATCTTGTACCTCAATAGACTGTCAACTTCCTAAACTTGTCATTACCTCCTCTCTATGCGTGCCACAGGTGGGGGTAGTCGGCCCTTGAAGCTCTGAACTCCCAGCTACTCTTATCCCGGCAAGTCAGCAGAAGGGTGAGACTCTGCCATTTTGCACAGTCTTGGGTATTTTGCTGGTACTGTTCTGTGTTATTTATCTGTTTTGTGATTCAATAAAGTATTGTCACACTGTTTTACCCTCACTCTGTGTTGGTAAAAAGAGAGTGGAATAATCCCTGGTCCATGCAGTTTCGGGCTTGTGAACTAGAGCACTCGCTGAAGCCAGTGTCCCTCAAAAAAGAAAAAAAAAAAAGAAAGCCCTCACATGACTGTCAGAAGAAATATAGAAAAATTATTCCTCTCGAAATATGGAGATGCAAAAACTCATTTTTGCAATAAAAAGCATCTTTTAGTGTGTGACAGCAGCCAAACATAAAAAAACCTATAGAAATCTGGTATTGCACTGACCCGAAGAATAAAGTAGTCTAATCACTTGTACCATACGAGGAACGGCATAAAAATAAATAGCACAAATTCTTGATCTGATGCTGATTTGTTCATTCTGCCTCCCAAAGATCACAGTAAGGCTCAGATCACATTTATCCTGTGTGCTCCACTTACACCGAGGTTTTAGTGTAAATCTCTGAAATACGTGATTCAGACAGAACGCACGGTAGAAGATTCCCTATAATGAGGCACAGTGAGACACTGTGGACGCTATCTGACCTATGATCCAACGGTGTCCATCTTTTAGGCGTGCAAAAAAAAGACCACAATTATGGTCACCTCTGAAAAGAAGGACAACGTTGATCACAGGCCATAGTACAGAGTAAGGGCTTGCTCCCACTTGCGATGTAATCGGATGAAAGCAATCCGATAAAAAAAAACAGATTGCACTCGGCCGAACGTTAACCTATATGGGGCAGCTCACATCTGAAATTATATTCTCATTCTGATTCGGCATGGGAAAATCACAGCATAAATCGGATCGCAAGCACCCATACAAGTCTATGGGTGCGCATGAAACATTGCACTTCACTCGGATATCACCCGAGTGCCGTACGATTCCCTTGGACGCCAGCAATGGAGGAGAAGTTAAGCAAGCCCCCACTCAAGTCATTGCTCAGCTCTGTCGTCTCTCAAAGGAAATATAGGGGACTTCCAAGTTACTGGTAGCACAAATGCGCTGGAAACACGCTGTGGCTCCTTGCCGCTCAAAAGAAATTCAGGGAATTCTGCGCTCCAAAATCCAAATGCTCCCTTTCCCTTCTGAGCCCTTCAGTGTGCTTACACCACATTTAGCGCCCATGTTTCTGTAACGACGAAAGCTCACTTAATTTATGCGTCCTTGTCTCCAGAAGCACGAGCTGTTCATAAAACATGGACAGCACTGCAATGTACGGGCACTACAATGGCAGATTTTTCAATTTTCACTTGACAACATCAGCTGGTGCTTGTTTCTGGAAAACACCCATGGAATCAAAATTGTCACTATACCTGTAGATAAATTCCCAGGGGAGTGTAATTTCCAAAATGGGGTCACTTGAGAAGGGATTCTGCTCTTCTGGCACTTAGGGTCTCTGTATATAGAGTCAGCAAAATTTTCTAGGATAATTTGTTCTCCACATGTAAAATAGCGCTCCGTCCTCTCGAGTCTTGCCGTGTAACTAAGTAGTACTATACAGGCACATATGGGGTATTTCCTCATTCAGTAGAAATTGAGTGACAAATATTTTGGGCCATTTTTACCTGTTTCCCTGTGTGAAAATTTAAAATACGGGACTAAAACTAAATTTTTGTGGTAAAAATGTGAAAATTTTTTCTTCACTGACCAATGATATAAAATTCTGTGACACTTCTGTGGTGTCAATATGATCACTGCACCCTTGCATGAATTGAGAGGTTTAGTTTGTAAAATAGGGTCACTTATGGGGGTGTTCTTCTGTTTTGGCACTTCAGGGGCTCTCCATGTGGGTCACTGCACTCGCAAACCCTAACAGTAAAATCTGTACTGTAATATGGCGCTCCTTCCCTTCTGTGCTTTGCACAGTGCCTGAAAAGGATTTCTCGATTACATGCAGGCTATTGGCGCACTCAGGAGAAATTGGACAAAAAACTGAAGTCCATTTTTTCCTATTAGCCCTTGTAAAAATTAAAACTTGGGGCTAAAACAACATTTTAGTGGTAAAAATGTAATTATTCTATACAGCAAGAACAACATTTTCAACTATAGAATTTGAACAAAAGAAAAAAAAGGAATACAACATTGCACTTGTCACATCTGTACCAAGTACATAAAAAAAAAAAAAAGTATCTACGCAAAGGAAAACCCCTTTAAGAATGTTACTGTGACTATAGTCTAAATAATATTAAAATAAAATAGGTGTGTCAAGAACTTTAAAAGGACTATCAAGAAGGGAAATGTGCATCAATCACCAGACACAGTATTCAGAGGAGAAACAGAAAGTCCTTTCACATCGCTGAGTGGAATTTCCCATTTGCAGAAGTAATTTCACTATATATCTTTGTTTGTTTGAAGGTCCATGACACAATGTAAGTGTACAAACATGGAGTACGTGTGATTTAATATTTTAGTCTCCGTTTGGAACGTTAACCTATTGCTTCCACACCCTCACATAGTTGCTAAGTGGCTTAGTATTATTTCAGTAGACTTAAAAAAGACATAAAAAAATGTGTAGAAAAAAAAAAGTTTAGGTTAGGCTGAAGTCAGACACCCGTGCAGTACATGGCCACGTCGCGGGTCCGACTGAATCACTGTTGGAGTCTCATTTTAGGGGTTCCAGATGGAACCCCAAACGCAGTGCAGAATGGTGGTCTCCAGACCTTCAGGAGAACACATGGCATTGTGCTATGCGTCTTCTCCTGAAGGAGTTAATTGGTGGGAAAAGTGCTTTCCCGCCAAATCTTTAGGGAGCATATAGGCATTAGTGGCAGGGTAGTGGTTGGTAGGGGTACTCCCCAATCATGGAGTGGTGTCTGGGGTAGATGAGTGTTCTGCCGGTGATTGGATGGGCTAAAAGTAAATAGTAACAGGCGTACATATATGAGGGGGAACCGCCAGAGCTGCGGGTTCTGTGTGTGTGAAATCACCGGGGCGCTGCTGCCCCACCCTTCCAATTTTTTAATAGTCACGGCCTGGGGATTAGTTGTTCAGGGACAGAAAGTTCTGGGATAACGGGCTTGAGCTTTTGTGGCTGAGCTGAGGTGTTTGGTTAATGTTGATTTATTAAGTTGGAAGTTATTGATCATTTTTACTGCATGTTATTGACTTAATAAAGGCCGTGGCCAAAGTATTCTCCACCTACATCAATGTGTGTGTTCTATTTAGGTAAGGAAAGTATTAAGGTAATTTGAATAATGCAAATACCATACAAACAGGGCCTCAATCACACTTCATTTATTTGATGTGTATTTTCTGTGATTTTAACAGATTTTCATTCATTTTTTTTTGTAGGGGGTGTGGGAAGCGCGAGATGGGTTCTGGATATCCATTTTTACCATCAGTGTGTGGTCACGTTTTTTTTTATATACATAAAGTTGACATTCTGTCCCTATCCAATAGAAGGCAATAAATCGGCAGCACTAAGATGCGTTTGTGTCTGTGTGTTGTCCATGTACCCACTGACTACAGTGAGTGATTTTGATCTGCCAATTAGATTAAAATTGGACGGGTCTCTGTTTTCAGTTGGCACACAGAATATAATGGGTAAGGCTATGCGCACACATTGCAGATTGTTAGCGTTTGTGCCGCGAAAATGCAGCAAAAACGCTTACCCAACACAACTCATTATATCCTAAGGGATTCCGCAATGCTGTGCACATGCTGCGTGTTTTTCCGCGGCCAAGTCGCATCGCAGAAAAATACGCAGCATGCTCATTCTTTTTCCGGAATCGCAGCGATTCCGCCGCCATAGGAATGCATTGAACCGCTTACTTTCCGCATGTGGCTATGCCCACCATGCGCAAAGTAAGCGGTTCATGTGTGTCGACCCGCCACCACAATTGTGGGTTACCAGGGCAATGGGGTACTCAGAGCCGAGCCCGTAGAAGTCTATGGGGATTGTCACAGGTAGCGGTGGCTCGGTCTGTGGCCCTGGCGGTCTGGCGTATGTTGGGGGAATATTTACAGGGGATAGATTTATATACAGTTCGTGACGCCACCTGTAGTATTCTGGTAATTTGTACCAGCGCTGCTGTAGATCTCTGAGGGGATGGTGATGCAGCTAGATGTCAGGTCCCCTACAGGTGGGACTCTTCCCTCAGGTCGGTAGTTAGGTAGGGATTGTGCAGGCATGCAATAATAACTCAGTCTCACACGGTCAGCGTCTTTCCATACCTTTACTTGCAAGATGATAAGGCAGGTCCCAGGGAGGCTGATGGGGTTGATGGAGGATGAGCTTTGAGGCAACAGCTAAGCAAGTTAGGGGCCTCCTTTACTGTCCAACAAAGATGAGTACAACCAGCCTGCAGCGTAGTTCCCTCTATAACTCCAGTTACTCCAAAACTGTTCTGCCCAGTCAGATTTGTGGTGAAGCCTTCCAATTGATGAAACTAGGTTCTTGCTTTTGTCTGCGCTTGACTCAAAGTCCCTATTCCACCTGACTCCGGTTACGTACTGACTATATGGGGCTGTTTGCCGCGACCTAAAGTCCGGTAAATCTCTGGTTTTCTTACCACTATGCTTGTAGCTAATAGTGATCCTTCGGTCCCCAGTGACCGGTAGCAATGTGCAGGACTTTTCCAATCCAAAAGCACTATTCCAATAAACTTTCTTCCACTTTGCCCTTCGATTTGCTCGACTCTTAATAGATAGCTCAGTCTGTCTTCCAGTGGGGCACAGCTCTGACTAGGCTGAGGTGAACTAGACCACCTGTACTAGACTCCACTTTCCGAACTGATGATAGAGCAAACTGGACACGTCTACTCTGTCCAAGGACAGGAAACTGACTGACTAAAATCACTCCCTTCCACACCCCTGCTGGGTGTGTCAGAAGTGTACGTGATGTATGAAGAGCCCTTAACTGTTACCTCTCCACTCATCCTCCTGGTATTGTGTACCAGGGCTACACATTCCCCCATGGTAAACGACAGCACTCCCGGGCTGTAAAATATAAAGAGACATTTTTGTTTATGCATGAAAACATTAAACAATAACATTAATTCGTCCCATCCGGGAGGTGAGGATATCTTGAACGTTGCGAACAATAACATTATATATAGAAATACAAATATTAAATAGCATTCAATAAATATACAGTATTCTTGTGAAGGACCCGCACCAAACCTTCAACGTAGGTCCTGGGTGGGCTGCAGGACATCCGATTGCAGACCTCACTCAGTGCCACACCACACGGGTTTTTGTATTCAGAGGTAGTTGTGCTGGTTTTATGTAAAACCAAGATAAAGCACCGAAGCGCAACTATGTACAAATAAGTTCTGGGCTGGCACAGTCCTCAACCTCAAAGTCCATTGTAAAACAAAGACACAAATATAATATCACATTATAATACTAAAGTGCAAACTTTTCTGGTTACCCAGCCGGGCATTCTACGGTTAGAAATATATATATGCATTATATACGCTATACTCTTCAACTTGTGCAAAAATTTGTAAAACATTTCTGAAACTTTCTACAATATTACTTATGGTAGACCCTATATGGATCTCACCGATTCTTCTTTACTATTTATTCATTTTCAAATACACTTTCCACCCCGGGGGCTGGAACAATGCAATGGGCCCTAGATCCCAGGACTAGCAAATCATGCGCTGCGATTAGGGTCTGGGTCGCCACAGTTCTCGTGCGAACCTCTAGGGGCGCAACGGGTACGTTCTCCTCACGAGACACCGATTGCGTTTCAATCACAGTTAACGATATGGACCGTGTCATGGATTGCGATTGAGACTGGGTCGCATGTTGCGATGTAGATAAGACTTTCCTTTGCGCTGAACTTGCAGGGGGCGATGCTGGGGCACGGCCGGATACTGCTTGAGCTGGAGACGGGGACGCTGCGGTAGTGGTGACGTTACTTGCGTCGGGGACGGGGTCACGGACGATGGTGACGTTAAGGGCATACCATCCCTTCATTCCCCAGTGCCGTGTGTACGTGACAATGTCTCCATTTACTAAGTCCCTCCCGGGATGGCCTTGCGGTAGGTGGGATTCTACGTCCCTGCGACTAACAAAGACCCCTGGGTAGAGGCCCGGTTCACGGATGAAGCCCCAGCCCTTCCGGAGCTGGAACTCAGTCACACACCCCTGCCGCCGCGGTTCCCTCAGGGTACCTTTCTCTCTCCGGACACTCTCCTTGTCCGCGATCAGCTCTGCATGTTGTCGCTGACGGTTCCGCTGAGCTTCCCGCTCTTCCTCCTGCTGGCGTTTCTGCTTCTCCTCACGACGCTGCCACTCATGTTCCCACTGGGCGGTATAGGCGACGTCATCCAGGCGCGCCATCTCGTCCCAGTCGACGTCTGGTAACGACGGACAGGACCCCTCCGGTGTCCCTGTCGGGGACCGATCATCTGCTGCGGCCTCCTGGCCGGGCGGGCGTTCCGGAACTGGCGGTACCTCCTCAACCTCCTTCGCCTCCACCGCTTCACCGGTGGGATCAGGATCGGTACTTTCGGGGGCAGCCTCCGGTTGCTCCTTCGCCTTGGGCAGCAGAATCTTCGGTAATTGAAATCGTGGGGGGTCGTTGAGGGGAGAGATCACCGTGTCCCACAGCCTCCGCTGCTCCAGGGTACGCCGGCGTCTCTCGATCTCTTCAAATCCAGGTTGGTGCTGGACAATCTTCTTCAGGCGTGCATTTTCTTCTTTTGTCTCTAGCAACGCCTGCTGCAGGTGCAGGAGCACGGATAACTCCGGTGCTGGTGGCAGCTTGGCTGGGGCACGGGGCCTGCCTTCCTCCGCTTCCCTGCTCGGCTGCACACGTCCTGCTTCCATGATGTTCCAGAAGATTCTTTCTTCTCCGGTGCATCCACGGGACGTCTTCTGGGCAGTCAGCTAACAAGATCTTTCCTTCCTCCTCTTTCCGCAGCTGCAGGGCACTCATCACAGCAGCCAGATTTTTTTGTCAGGGCCACCTTTGGCGCGACAGTCAATTACTAGGGGGTGTCCCTGCGTTTGGCTCAGCCACTACGGGGAAAAGGGGTTATGCCGGTTCCAGGTACTTCAGCCCGGATGTGGGTTCCACCCCCGGGGTTTTCCCAGGGGGCCCCACCCTTTTATTGCCCTGTCCCTTTGGGCATCAAAGGTAGCATCCGGAGATTAAAACCCCCAAATTTTGTTCGCGTTCCTCTTGGGGTCTCAATCCCGTTAAAAAATTTCCTTTAACTTTATTCTCATCGATAGCATTTTAAATGTTAATTTTTGAGGTCTCGGGCTCCCTGTAGTCGGCACGTAGTCCCGGTGCTGTCACCGGCTGTTGTGAACAGTGAAGAAAGGCCCTCCGGGGTCCGTTTTGTGCGGGCTTCAATATGGCATGTGTTAAGGAAGATCGCAGGTACCAAACTCCGATAACGGTACCCAAGTCTCCCCCCCCTTCCCCCCCTAGCGCGCCATTAGCTCCCCCATTGCACAGCAGCTTTTTGTCCAGGCATGGGTACATTTCTAGGATGGCATAACTTCCCCTGAAGCGAATGTGCCTGGTCACCCCTGTATTGGGGGAAACCATTTGCCCCAGGGTATAAGGGGCGTTTGGGCATGCGGGATACCGGACGGGTGCGGGCCGCGCCCCCCATTGGGGCCAATCCAGACGGTGCGGGTCGGGGCCCCCGGCGGGGGCCGCACTTCACCGGTTTTTTGGGGACATCTTAGCCCCCCTTGGGTTAAACGGACCCTACCGGTTCAGCGCGCATTTCACAGGCACCGCGGGGAAAAGGGACCTTCGTGCAGGCGCTCGTGGGTTTAGAGCCACCCGGAAAAATATGGGATTGTCACGGGGTTTGGGGGCCTTGTGGCCCTGGGGGGCTGGCGTATGTTGGGGGGAATATTTACAGGGGATAGTTTTTTTTTACAGTTCGTGACGCCACCCTTTTATTTGGTAATTTTTACCGCGGTGTAGACTCTAGGGGTGGGATGCAGCTAGAATTTAGGTCCCCCCTACAGGTGGGACTTTCCCTCGGCGGTAGTTTGGTAGGGGTTGTGCGGGATGCAATAAAAATCAGTCTCACCGGGCCGTCTTCCATACTTTACTTGCAAGATGATAAGGAGGTCCCAGGGGGTGTGGGGTTGATGGAGGGTGGGTTTGGGAAAGTAAGCAAGTTAGGGCTCCTTTAAGCCAACAAAAAGAGTACAACCAGCCTGCAGCGTAGTTTTCCTCTTTAATCCAGTTACTCCCAAAACTGTTCTGCCCATCAGTTTTTTGGTGAGCCCTTCCATTGAAAAACAGGTTCTTGCTTTTGTCTGCGCTTGACTAAAGTCCTATTCCCCGACTCCGGTACGTATGACTATATGGGGCTGTTTGCCGCGACCCAAATCGGGGAATCTTGGTTTTTTACCCCCGCTTGAAAATAATAGTGATCCTTCGGGGCCCCCTGGGG